>CM062804.1:346766301-347413566 GCA_031772625.1 Pinus tabuliformis
AAATCTAACCAACCCTAAACCAAGAATGACAATTTTGGGAGCACCAGGGACGTAATAGCTTAGCGCTACAGGAACTTGCAAGGAGAGACCAGGGACATTTTTCCATGAAATGACCTTATTACTACCACCAGAACTATGTAACAAAGAAGAATAAGACTAAATTCTAACTCCAATATGCTAGACCCAAAACCCTACAAAACATAGATAACCAACATACCAACAACACTAAGAAACTTTCTACCAAGACAAATAGCATACTAGAGAGGGATAACCAGAGAAGACTGAAACCAAGTGACTAGGAGAACAATTGCCATGAATGACAATGCCATCGATTGCGCATCTAAACTAGTCTTGTTTGCAGCTTCTTCCAAACCAAGTGTTCCACTAAATCCTACCAAACCACACCCAACTATAGATTCGCCTTCCTCGAATAAAGCCTCCACTCCTCTAGTCGTCTCGAAATTCACCTTGTTCTCAAAGGTCCAACAGAGAAATCCCCGGAGAGAAACAAGTTTTAACACACACAAAGGAAGTAGGGGTTTTGTGTCCTCACCCCTGCTCACGCGACGACCTCTACCACCACCCATCGAAACCATAATTCTCACCACCCCATCCATGTTATTAATAACCACTTGTGCTACAATAGTTATTCCAAATTCATCTATGCCACATTTACCATTAATTTAATGTGGTCCTTTTGTCTATGTTAGATTATATTGATGACTCCTCGTTTTGATTTGATATCCATAGGGGGAAAGGGGAGATATTAAATTACATTTGACTTGGTCATAAAATTACTTTGATATGATAATTGATGGATTTAAGTCATTTTAGTCAATTGGGTTTATCTTGGGTGGTTGGGAGGAATGATTGGGATCCTCCCCCCCTAGGGAAAAAAATTGGATTCAAGTCATTTTGGTATGGTAATTAATGGATTTACCATGAACAATTTACAACTCAAAGTTAAAGTAACCCATATTTTTTCCCATGGTACTTGATGGTTTGATGGCATCATTATAAAATGCCTTTTAACCAAGATTAATAAATGTATTAGGAGTTGATTTTGTTGGACACCTAATCCTAAATGGGTTAGTGTGGAAGCCGAATGGACAAAAGGAGTCCAAGAGACCTTGGGATGTGGAACCCAACGGTCAGATATTGTACTATAAATGTATATCAGTTGTTAATAAAAAATATGTATTGCATGATTTATCTTTCATATCTCTCTTGTTGTCCATGCGTGTTTAACATGGTATCAGAGTGGGCGATTGTTGGTCCTACTCCAATTTGAGCCACTTGTTTTGTGGTCTCTATATATATGTCATTTCTGCGTTACCTGACCTCTGACTCTACCTTATTCCCCTCAGACCTGAGATAACCTGCATCTGCCAGCGCTGCACATTTGTCCATATCATATTAACGTTGTTCGTTGAACTGGCCTGACATGCTGATGAGCGTTGTTTGAACGCTGCTGTATATTAAATCATAGCAGTGTCGTTTCCAGTTTTAGCGCTAAGGCTGACACGCCACCATCGATGAAGGTCCAACTCCTGGTATGCGAATGGTATGCGTATGATTCAAGTTTGAATGCGTTATGAAGTTGAATGCTCCTGTTGAATGCGTTATAAGTTTGAATGCGTTATGAAGTTGAATGCTCCTGTCGAATGCGTTATAAGTTTGAATGCGTTATGGATCGATATTGAATGGTATGTGTAACATTGTCCAATGGTATCAATGTTTGATTTATTGAATGGTTTTTTGAATATTAACGACGTTGAATGAATGCGCTGTTGAATGCGTTTGAAACGTTGTGGTAGTTGAATGCGTTTGAGTATTAACGTTGTGGGTTTACTCACTGAAAAACCATGGATTCCACGGTTCTCTTAATCTGGAATCGAGTTTTCTCCACCTAAATATGTGCGGATCCATCCAGTAGAACTGTCTCATGAGGAGCGTGAACTCTACAATAACGTAGAAACAAAAGGCAGAAAAGTGGTTCAAAACTTCATTAATTCAGGCACAGTGCTAAATAATTATTCTTCTATCCTTCAGATAATTCTACGGCTACGTCAAATTTGTGATGATGCGTAGTTGTGCCCATCTGATGTGGAGTCATTGTTTTCGTCTTTCAAATTAGAAGATGCTTCAGGCGATCCCAATTTGCTGAAGAAATTACTTTCAGTTTTGCAAGCTGGAGATGACTTTGAATATCCAGTATGTTTATCACCACCATTAGAGGCTATCATAACCATCTGTTCACATGTGTTTAGTAAGAAGTGCATTGAGAAGATATTGAAACATCTAAAGCCACAGTGTCCATTGTGCCGTAAGCAGCTTACAACATCTGATCTTTTTAGTTCACCAAAGGTTGCTGACGAGAATGAAGTTACATAAGAAAAAGTAGCCAAAACTGGTTCAAAAATTAATGCATTAATAGCTCTATTGAAAGAGTCCCAGGATCATGATCCAACTACAAAATCTGTTGTATTTTCACAATTTCGAAAAATGATGATCTCTTGCAGGAACCTTTGGAAAAGTCAGGCTTCAAGTTTGTCCGTTTAGATGGGTCTATGCCTCCAAAGAAGCGCACTGCATCCATTACAACATTCATATGGTATTGAACTGATTTTGTAGAATGGTCCAGCGTATAGTCACAAGTTTTGTGGAGTCCAGCAAAATGTTGAATTTTTGAAGGGCTGTTGTGAGAAGTCAGAACAGAATGCGATGGAGAATTCAATGTATGATAGCGTTGAATGCTGAGTTGATAATGCGTGTTGCGAGTTTGAATAAGGAGAGGTAAGTTTATTGTGTTGGTATTCGATTTTTAATCAGAGTCTCGTTGAAATTGATCAGTGTTTTAAACTGATCTGCATTTTCCAGAGTCTTGAATCGATTCAATTTGTGTTGAGTTTGGAGGATAAAATGTTGATTTAAAACATTCATATGGTTGGATAAGTATAATAAGAATGGGCATTTGATTTTATAAGCTTGATAAGCAGATTGCGAAAAGGCGCATGTACAAGATTGGACTTTGGATTGAATGATGTTTATTTGATATGAAAGCATGTAAATGGGGATTGGAAATGCAGATTGTAATTTGGGATGATGTGTATAAACACATGTGAATGTTGGTGATTAAAGAATGAGGGAATTAAGACATGGGTATGAATAAAGGAAGTATTCATAATTTTGATGCTTGAGACAATAAACTTAAATGAATATCGTAAATTTTTATATTGAGGGAATCTTTCCAACCAGTTGAACAAGAAGGTGTGTGAATCTTCAGCAGTTCGTTTGTCCCCTGACTTGGATATATCTGAAGAAATTTTGGTGTAGGTACTTCAAATAATTATTTTATTAATTTCGATACTTGCATTCGAAAGGAAGATAATCCATAAAGGTATTGCCTTTTGATAGCCATCATTTTTTCTTTGAAAGTGATTATGCTGGGGGATTTTTGGGAATGACAGAGTTCAATGTTCATAAGAATTGGGGACAATTTATATTCTTTAAAGTTGCAGCAATTTGGCATTATTTAGGAGTTCAGTGAAAATTGTTTCAAGCCAAGACTATTCTTTGTAGATCGAATTGGTGTATTTTCTTAAAGGTTGTTCATATCAGAGATTGTTATTGAACTAGATTGAAGTTGTTGCCAAGACAAGTTCCCTTGGATTCAAGGCTGGTACAAGAAAATATCTTTTTGAGGCCTAAATTGCTTGTAGCTTTGTTGGAAGTTAAATTCTTAGGTGAATTGAAGAAAATTCGTTTTTGAATGAGGAGTCTGTTTTCCGGATATCACCATTCTTTGTGTGTTGAATCTATTGCAAGCTGATTGATTTGAAGTTGTTGCCATAAGTTTATATAAAAGAGCAATTGGTGTCCATATTTTCCTCATTATTTTACTATTTTGAGGTTAAAATGGCTCCAATTGGTGCAATATTAGAGTTACAAGACAATCTAATACTCTCTACTATGGATAATATAGTCAAAATCAGCAAGGATTTTCTCACCGATATTCATAGTTGTTTACAAGATGTACATGAAAATATTGATTTTTTGCAGCTTGAATCACAGCTACAGCAAGAAGAGCTACATCAAAATAGACATCATTCTGAACCTGTTTTTGTTCAGAACATTGAGACAACCACCCATCAGCAGCAAGTCAATAATGTTACCGTTCATTCAAATAGAGCAGCAGTTGTACATGCAGATGTAGAAACTTAGTCTGCACTTCCCAAGCCCATCATCAGACCTTGGGAACAACTTGTCCACAACAAGCACAGAACTGGTCTTGGATATGACAAGGACTTGTCCTTTCATATTCCAGACTACGCCAAGCCTAGTCAATTTCAGAGTGCCGGATTCATTCATGACAGTTCACCTGCTCCTCATGACAGTTCAGCTTCAGCTATTCCAGATTCTACTCCTCTTCCACAGCAACAACAACAACCAGAGATTGTAAAATGCTAACACTGTGACCGAGTTGGCCATTTGAAAGATCATTGTTTTGATCTTCATCCATGTAAGCACTGTCATAAAACTAGCCATTCTTCACACAGATGCTTCAGCAACAAACACCCTGCAAGAACAAAGATTCATCTTAGATGGATCGCTTATTGGCAATGGGCATCAACAGCCGAGCAGATATTCCAAACACATGTCAGAACTTGTTCCAGAATATTAAACAGTCTTGCAGTCGAGTTTCCTCCATATGCCACACCAGTTTCAGAGTTGTAGCCAGAGACAAAGATGCCCCTGAACATGCCTTCAGTTGGCAATTTGGGACACTTCCTCTAGCAGAAGACTTCAGCTTCTTGCCAGTTTTGGAAGAATTCCAAGAACAAAATTGAGAACTCTTCCTCTAGCAGAAGACTAGCTTCTTGCCAGTTTTGGAAGAGTTCCAGGAATTGCATTAAGCATTCCAAAGTTGTTGGTCATCCTTAAACCATCACAGGTTGAGACTTCCCTTTTCAGGTTGAAGTTTTACCTTTTATGCGGGGTGAGACCTCCCTTTTATGGTTGAAGGTTTCCCTCTTTAAAACAATAGGATCACTTCCTCTAGCAGAAAACTTCAGTTTCTTGCCAGTTTTGGAAGAGTTCCGGGAACTGCACTAAGCGTTCCAGTGTTGGTGGTCATCCTTAAACCACCGCCCTTTATACCAACATTTCATAGAGCACATTCAGCCTAGCTCTGCCATGCATTTTTGCACATTTTGTATTTCAACTCTCTTCTTGGACTCATACATAACCCTTCGGATTAAGGGGGGGAATGTTGGACACCTAATCTTAAATGGGTTAGTGTGGAAGCCGAATGGACAAAAGGAGTCCAAGAGACCTTGGGATGTGGAACCAAACAGTCATATATTGTACTATAAATGTATATCAGTTGTTAATAAAAAATATGTGTTGCATGATTTATCTTTCATATCTCTCTTGTTGTCCATGCTTGTTTAACAGATTTTCCCAATTTAGAATTTCCAAAAAGCATAGTTTATCTAATAGACAAAATGACCATTTCCAATTAATTTTAACAAAATCCGGTAGAGATTTTTAATAATCATAAGTCCAATTTGTTTAATTTGCAAAGTTCAAGTGCCCATGTGTTATTCAAGGTGTTAAATCCATTTATTCATTCAAAAACACATTTTAAACAAGAATAAACCATAATCTCGTCCAAAATTATATCATTGTATTCCAAGGGAAAAGGTCATTTTATTAATTAGTTAGACTTCACCTTTTCAAAATATTCTTCTTATATATTTTGTTTTCTCTCACATTTCAATTTTATAAATTCTACTTTGAAGAATGATATTAAGATACATTCAAAAAAATATTATAAATAATAAATTCAAACATAATTTAAAAAAAAAAAAAGAGTATTATTCTTGATGATATATATATATAGCTTGTTGAATATCAAATTTTTTACCAACTCCTTGGCTAATTAAAAACCAGGCATAGAAGATTGGTTTAAAATCATGTTGTTGAATCCAAAAGAGTCATAGATTGAGTTGGTGCTAGCCATGCTCATTACAAAGGATAGAAAATGGGCTTTAAATGTCATGCTAGGCACAAAAACAAGAAACCGAAAAACACGCAAATTATATATTATAGAAAAAACCAAGCTTACGAATAGTGGTGATGAGCCACAAGAAGTGCATATTGTCATCCAACTAGTGCAGGCCCGCTAAAGGTGGTCGTTAACTATCCGTGAGCATAGCTACTTCCAAACACTACA
The DNA here is from genome assembly GCA_031772625.1 of Pinus tabuliformis. Classification (NCBI taxonomy): domain Eukaryota; kingdom Viridiplantae; phylum Streptophyta; class Pinopsida; order Pinales; family Pinaceae; genus Pinus; species Pinus tabuliformis. The sequence continues at coordinate 346,772,540 of CM062804.1, forward strand.
ATCAACCGTCCATGATTTGATAAAACATGTGAAGCTCCTCCATGCAGAGGAGCTCATCCCTGCTTTCATTACAATCAAACAATACTCTTACCAACAAATGCTTAAGATGCCAATACAAGTCTACCATGATGTGATAAAACATGTGAAGCTCCTCCATGCATAGGAGCTCATCCATGCTCTCATTTCAATCAAACAATACTCTTACCGACAAATGCTTAAGATGCCAATACAAGTCCACAATGTGAAGGTATTAGTTCCGTCTAGCTCGCAGTGCTCCCAAGTCACCCAATCCTCCACGTCAAGACATCTAAATCTAATAATTCTACTCGTTCATCCACTAGCTCCTATTCAATATCAAATAATTTGTGTTGCAAAACCATTGTAGGCCTTGACCACCTCCTCCTTATTGCACTCATGCTCTCACCATCAACATTAGTAAAAGAGAAAAGTGATAAACCAAGAGGAAGACAAAGTTTGGAATAAAAATAGCAAGAGGGAGATGTAAACGAGTTATGGATAAAAGCAAACAAGGTACTCAAGGTAACACAAACCCAATGGAGGGTAGCAAGTAAAACACTAAGTCAGGGACATGAACTTGGATTAGCCTTGGATTTCTTTACATGGACCTATGAAAAATTAGCAAAGAATTTAAACCAAATAGTTGATGGGACGAGCTATGATATACCTAGGAAGTGTCACAAATGAAGTAACTGACGCAAAAGAGTGAGACGCCCTTTGCTTGGAGAATGGAAAGGACTAGGGCTCTAAGAGGAGTTGATAATAATTGTGATGAAAGGGACCAAGCCAAGAGGGTTTGGTTCTTCAATTTGCAAATAAATTACAATAAGGGACTAACTTGTTGTTTCCTTAACTTTCCTTGTGACTATCCTACCAAATATTATATAAGTAATGTAGAAATGGCAATCTTGCCCATCATTTTGGGAAGACACATCACTTTGGAATGCTAAACACATTGAGGGCAAGCCTCCAATTTTGGCTCCAAAGAGTAAATTCACCTGACAAAATGAACTTCCTAGCATGCCTTCACACATGGAGACTTCATCGTTGCTTTCTCCCCTCACCATCCAATGTACAAGTGGACATGCCATGATCTACAAATTCCAATTGACCTTCCCTTTCGCCCTCATGCTATGTGTTGCAAGCAATGGGGTCAATTGATCACTAGTGCTCCCCCGTGCCTTAAGGGCACCCTTCTTGATGTCGATTTTTGGAATGATTCACCCCCATTGTGGTTAAAAAATAATATATTAATAAAACTATTTAAAATATTTTAAAATTTTATTTACATTAAAAAGCAAGTTGATGACCCCGGATGCGGGTGTCTTCGAGCTAATCCATGGGAGGCCACATGGCGGGCATGGGCCGACACGTGAGGAAAGCGAGCCTTTATTGCCTCAAGCCGCCGATCCTTCAACAAGCGAGAGGCATAAAGGAGGTTTTAATGGCGCTGCGGGAGGTGATGGCAGTCCAACCAGACGCAGTTAATGGAGGTCTTTTCAGAGGGAATGTGCAGGAGCTTAAATATGCCGATTCGGTGGGTAAGGGAGCTCAGAGTGATTGGCATAATTCTCAGAATCCTGAGAATCAATATCTCGTCTTGGTATTTGGAGGTTCGGGTAAGGTTCGCGCCATTCTGGTGCTGTCTGGGCTCTGTATTCGTTCAGTCTACGCCGGTACATACCCAATTTGGGTGCTGCAAGATAAGGGAAGGGGGCATAGCCACTGTCGGCCCTTCGCTGCTCGGGCTCAGGAAGCGGAATTGGAGGATTCCATGGTGCGGCCGAGAGAGAGGATGCCTAGCCGAAGAGGCCCAGGAAGGGGGGAATCCTCTCGTCCTCCTGCAGCTGATGTTCATCATCATTGCTGCTGTTGCTATTGTTATCGGAGGGCGGGAGTCACCCAAATCCCAGCTGGTCAATTCATGGAAGTGGGAAGCTCCGTCGAGGGTGAGCCAATTCTCCCAGCATTTGGCTCAGTCACCTTCACGCTGGGCAGCTCCAGAGACACTACAGGTGTTAATGCCCACATCTCTGTGCTTTTTACAAAAATCCCTGAGGAAGATGAGGATAGCTCGTCACTGGTTCTGGCGGAGGACAATTCAGCAAAGGAAAAAGGAAAACGCCCAATGGGGGAGTCTTCCAACGCAGCGAGCCATTCTGAAGGAGAGCTGCCTCATCCCCCCGCCCAACTTCAACAGCCCGAAATGTCATCTACCGCGCAAAACCCCATGGCCATGTGGGAAGGAGTTCCAGATGGGCAGGGTTGGAGCAGAATCGCGGAAGAACCAGAAAAGTAGTCCTCAGCGGCTCCCCTTCGTTTTTGCTTCCTTCTCTCAAGTTGGGGTTTGGATACTAGCTAATTTCAAGTTTTCAATGTGCATCTTAGTCTATTCTATATGTCGGGTCTTAGCTATATGTCTTTACCTGTATCGTGTCGGTTTACGGTAATGTCACCAGTTTTTTCAGTTTGTCTGTACTCCGCGTCTCTTCTGGTTTGCCCCTGCGCGGGCCGTTTTGTAGTCATGGTATAAAATCACATAGTCATGTTTTGTCAAGCTCTCTAGAACAGGTGCCCTGCGAGGCAAAAATTCAAGTTTGCTATCACCACCCAAGGAGCCATAGGTGGCCCTGGGCAGCTTGTTTGTTTGATGTAAATGTTTTACTGTAAATATTAATACAAAATAGTTAGAATTGCCGAGAAAAAAAAAAACAAGTTGATGATATTTTGAAAAGCAAGTTGATGATATTTTGAGAAAGTGTGCTTACATGATAGGAACAAGAATTGCATAATAGCAATGGTAAAGAAATACACCAAACAATGGCTTCTTAACATAGTAATAGTGACATGTACAACATGATAACTAAGGCTCAAAAGATATCACTATTTGAATTGTTTAAAGTGCAATACAATAATTTTTAGAAATATTTATAAAATTTATATTTACAAGCATAGATCCATCTTAACTTCAGATCTACCAAGAGGGATCAAATCTCTATCTATTCTAGTTTAATTCCCCCTTTTAAATAGGCCACATTCCACATGAATACCATGGACCATTTTATTTTTATTTCATTATTTTGTCTTTATTATTATTTCTTTTATTTTATGTTTACATTACATAAATATTTTATTTTTTAAATTTTATTTTATTTTTATTTTTATGTAATTTGACTTAGTCAAAATGTTAAATATTACATTACAACATCTCTACCATTAAGGGCTAGAAAGCACCTCTAAGCAGAACAAGGATTTACAAGCTTAGCTTCTTTAAAAATGCTTCTTGATCTTTTTTTTCTTATTAGAAAACATGTTGATCTCCATTTTAGAAAAGCAAAACCTTCTTTCTTACCAATAATCTCTAAAAAAACACAAAATTTTACCTATATTGGGTGTTCAAATTTCTTCTTCCAATCTTGGAATAAAATTTTTCTTTATGATATCTTATGGTTCATAACATTCCACCCATCATTTTGTTTTCCCTTCAATATTTTGCATCCTTGAAAAGTTTTTATCTTTATGCTATTTCATATCTTCAAAGTCTTGAATTTTGTGATATATCACATCTCATCCTATTTTTCATACCATATCACATCTCATTTTAATTTTAAAAAATCCCTATTCATAATTCACCATTGAAGGCAATAGTCTCTACATCACTCTCCTTATTTAATCTAATGCCATGATCTAATTCTCTATCTTGTCCTAAAGATGAACTACACTAGTATGAACATTATCTCTGATATAATTATCACCTAAAAAATTCTTAGCATACAACAACATATCACATCTTACAAAATTTCTAAAAACCTTAGCCAAAATTTCGCTTTCACACTTCCAAAAATTATTTACTTTACAAGTTACACATCCAAAATGTTTTTACTTCAAAAAAAATAAAAACATCATCTTAATTTTCCCTTGTCCTCCTCCATAATAAATTACACCACCTAAAACTTTATTATCCCCTCTCTCATAAATTACATGACCTTTCTTTTCATGTAATATATCACAATGTCATAGTTTGAAATTGTCTTATAACATTCTTTAAAAAACAAAATTAAGACTTCCACATTCAAAAAAATTCCCAAAACACAACAACAATCAACAATCATTTAAATATTTCACATGACACAACTTCTTTCCAATGAAAGAGAAAAAAATTCAATATTCATTAAAAGAAATGGTCTTCATACAACATAACATGTGTTCTCAAACTTCTCTCCACATTCAAAATTTAAAGCCATTCTCTGCAAACATCCCATTGCATGATGATTATTGGTGAATTAATACAGAAATTACAATTCTTCAACTCAGAAAACCATTAACCAATTTTATAATATAACAGCTGTTAGAGCGTAGATAATCCCCATATTGGTCTTGACTTGATTGATAATTCAACTCCACTAAATACATCTACCCAATGCTGCTTCTTATGTTAATTTTAATTAAGACCAGAAAGAATTATAATCCAGAGAAGAAGTTAAACCCTGAATTTCCTACTAAAATACATGACTACTGATTCCCCCTCTGAAACGAAAAAACAATAAGTGGGGACATCTATGACAACAGCAGGCCATACAAAATGTCAAATATCACATTAATTTACATTTAGAATACTATTTCTTGGCCTTCTTTACCTTTAGAAAATCAGATTAATTTACATTTAAAATAATCTAGATCTCATTTCTTGGCCTTCTTTGCAGCGGGAACCGCTTTCTTGGGCTTCGGAGGAGCCGCCCTCTTTACAGCCTTGGCAGGCTTCTTGGCGACAGCAAGCTTCTTGGCGGGAGCTTCTTTCTTCACAGTTGCCCCCTTTTTAACAGGCGCTGCTGCCTTCTTTACCTTTTCAGTGGACGCTAGAGGCTTCGGCTTAGAGACCTTAAGAACCTCCGTTACTTTGGCAGGGGTTTTAACAGTCTTCGGGACCTTCTTGGGCCCAGGCGTCGCCTTGGACTTAGCTGCAGGCTTATTGGCTAGGGATTTTGGCTTCACAGGCTTGGCGGCCTTCGGCTTTACCGGCTTCTTCAACTCCTCCGAAAGCTTGAAAGAATTCTTAACCTTGGTGAGCTTGCCAGATCTGGCAAGATTTCTCAGCTGAACTGTTAGCAGCTTCTTGAAATTGGCAGGGAGTTGGGACTGGTACTTGTTGCCGATATAGGCTGCTATGGCATACTGGCTAGAACCGGTCCTCTCTTTCAAAGAAGTAATCGCTTCCGTGATCATCTGCAAAATAAAAATGAAAAAAATGAAACCCCTGCATTCTAAATACAATGTGAGGAAAACAATTTAGAGGCCAAGAAAAGAAACCTGAAGATATGTAGGATGAGAAGGTGAGGGTTTCGATCCCTTGGAAGCCCTCGGCTTCTTTTCTTTGTCAACATTATTAACTACAGGCTTTGCAGTTGTGTCAGCTGAAGCCATTTGTTTATACCACCAAATTGCTCAAAAACTACAAAATATAATGGTACCAGGAAACGAGACCTCGTTGCACAAATCGAAAGTGCGCAGACAAATATCGAGAAAATAGCGTTTGGATGGTAGAAAATGGATTGTTATTGCCCCTTATATAGACGGGGGAAGACGAGGGCAACTAGGGATGCTCACCGCCCCCGGTCGGCTGGGAGGTCACCGGCTCATTATTCGGCCATGCAGTTGATCTGACGGTCAGGAATTTCCCGCTTATCCTCCCACGGATTGAGTATTCAAAGCGAGATTCGTTCTCGGTCGTTGGAGACGCTCGACGAGAAGACTCACAGTACTCACTGAATCTTAGCACTTTTTACATCAATTATTTTAAATGATTATTTAAAATCATAAATGAAACTTCTTAACTTTGGGTTGGTGCGTTAAAGCGTATATACGTTACCTAAACGACCAGCTGAACTTTGCTTGCTTTGCCATGAAGCATACCTTTAAATTTAGTGGTTTCCTTGGGGATTACTTAATCATTTTTTTTATGAAGTGCTCTTTCCCATGAATCACTTTTACTTATAAAAACATTTTTAATAAATTACATCTAAATTTCCAAAGCAAAGTTCCCCCTAAAATTCATTTTATTGTTATCTTTTTCAATCCAAAGGTACCTTTCTTATACCTCTTTCCTTTTTAAAATTTTGGTTAATATCATATTCATTAATGTAATTTTTGCTATCTCTTCTTTCATTTCTAAGTACAAAAATTTTAAAATTTTCTTTTATATAATTATTATTCACTTCACGTGATATTATTAATGTTATGGACCAGATTGGGAAATTTTCTCATCATGATATTATTAATGTTATGAACCAGATTGGGAAATTTTCTCATTATTAATATTTTATAAAGGTTAAAGTCTTTGAAATTTTTTAATAAGATATTTATTACTCATCATTTTTAATATTTGTATTTATATTTATTATTAAAAAGCTAATTAAGGTTATTGGGAAATATTCTCATTATTAATATTTTATAAAGGTGTAAGTTTTTGAATTTTTTAATAAAATATTATTAAATTAAAATGATTAAAATGAATGTTATTTTTTCCACTTATATTTAATTCTTATAAATGATATGTTAAGTTTTATCACTAAGACTTTGTAATCCCCACAATTGCCTCTTACTTTCACTATTCTCCATGAGATTTAAACCTAAGGCCTAATGTGTTGGTTATGGAGTTTGATTATCTCCCTGATTTAGATGTTTTGTTTTTAGCCGCATTTGGGCCTCAATTCCTTATGAGGGGTGTAGGGAGGCTTACCCCCCAACTATTATCATCAGGCTATTTAAGGGTGTGGTGACAACTCTTTGGAAACCCCCCTTGGTAGGGGTTCGGGTGAAGTGCACCTAAAGAGAATATTTTGTAAATTTGCCTTGTAAGATATTGTAATTTCATAGTCAATCTGGATTGTTCGTCATTAGGTCATAGATCTTACAATAGAAGTTATGTTAGTGTTTTTACCCTAAAAGGTCGCCATCTTTTTATGAGGAAATTGTGTTGTCGTTTTACTGGGATAACACTATAATTGAGGGAGATGAGATTGTGAGAGAGACTAGAGGAGGTTCCAGCGAATGTGTTGTAAGTTATAATCCCTTCATTTTACTCAATGGAATATAAAGGACTCGCTATTTCTCTGTGGATATATCCCAAATCGGTTGAACCACGTATATTGGTGTCTCCTTTGTATCGTTTCATTCTATGTTTTAAATTTGCATTCATTTTTATTGTATTACTTTGAGATTTTATTCTAACAACCAATATCAGAGTCGAAGGTTTATTTGGTGGATAGAATTCATAGAAAATGAGGTTCCTAATTCGAGTGGGAGCAATGGTGAGAACATTTTAGGGTCGAGAAGTTTAATGACCAAAACTATTAGTTATGGAAGATGCAAATGGAATATTATCTTTATCAAAATGATTGTTTTATACCTTTGGGTAGAATATCAAAGAATCCAATGACTGTGAAAGACAAAGAATGTGATATTCTTGAGAGAAAGGCACTATGAACAATACGGTTATGTTTGGAAACATTGATTACTTCCAACATTTCAAAAGAAAAGAAAATAAAGAGTTTGATGACAACATTGGCTAAACTATCTGAAAAACCCTCAATTCCTGCAAGGTATTTCTTGTGAACAATTTAATTAATATGAATACGTCATAAGGTGGGTCTATTGTTAATCATTTAAATGATTTTAACATGGTCACCTCTCAAATGAGTTTTGTAGGAGTAATATTTGACGATGAGGTTAATGCCCTTTTGGTTTAGTGCTCATTTCCAAAAAATTGGAATGGCTAAGTCATGGTTGTGAGTAATTATGTTTCTGGTTCAAACACTTTAAAGTTTGATGATGTTTTTGGTTTTATCTTTAGCAAGAAAATGTGACAAAAAAGCACAAGTAAGATGCCAGGTAATGCTTTAACTATAAAGAACAGGGGAAGACAAAGGGAGAGAGGTTAAAGAGCCCAAGGAATCATGGAAAGTCTAAGAAAGGAATATCCAAAACCAAAGGGAGGTTGGAATGTTGGCATTGTGGGAAGAAAGGACACAAGAAGAAATATTGTTGGGCTCTTAAAAAAAAAAAAAAAAAAACTGAGAGATGGAAAACATGAGAATAATAATAAGGAAGGAAATGTAGCAGGTGGTGTGTTATAATATCTTTAATTCTTTCAGTAGATAACATTATTGATTCTTGAGTGATAGACTCAATGGCTTCATTTCATGCCACGCCTCATAGCCTATACAAATGTGGCATCATAGATTTAGGCACTTGAGTGAGAAGGGGATGCAAATTCTCTACTCAAGGAAATTATTACCAAATTTGAAGTAGGTTGATTTAGAATTTTGTGACCATTGTATTTATGGAAAAAAAAAAAGAGTTAGATTTCTTAGCGTTGGGAAGTAAAATAAGAGTGAAAACTCAAAGCTTGTGCATATACATGTATGGTGACCAACTCAAGTATCATCTCTCAGCGGCTCTTATTATTATGTTACTTTTATTGATGATGCAACTAGGAAAACTTGGGTTTATTACATTAGCAACAAATATGATGTCATTGATACTTTTATAAAATGGAAAACTTCGGTTGAGAATGAGATAAGAGATAAGTTGAATTGTATCAAATTAGATAATGGAGGCAAATATTGCAGCAAGGAGTTTGATATTTACTATTCATACCATGGGATTCATAGAGAGAAGATAGTTCCAGGAAACACCATAAGAAAATGGTGTGTTAGAAAGGATGAACAAAAAAATTATGGAGCATGCAAGAAGTATGAGATTGCATGCAAGATTCCCCTTACAATTTTGGGAAAATGTTGTTGATATTTCTATTTACTTAATAAATAGAGGGCCTTCAAGTTCCTTAGATGGTGGCATTCTAGAGGAGGCATGGAGAGATAAAAAGGTAAACTATACATTTTTAATACTTCTCGTTCTGAAACATTTGTCCATATTGATAGAGAAAATAAAAAAAACCTTGACGCAAAATCCAAGAAGTGTCATATTATTGGATATAAAAATGATTTTGGTTATTGCTTATGGGATTATGAATTTATCACAAAATCATTAGGAGTAGATATGTGGTATTTAATGAAAATGTCATCTACAAAGACCATTTGCATATAAAGAAAAAAGAAGAGGAAAACACATAATAAACAATGCTTGATGAAGTCAAAGAGAAAGAAATTCCAAAGGTGCCAAAAAATCAAAATGTTCAACAACAACAACAACATGTACCTCAAACTCCTACAAGTGTTGTTAGAAGATCAATCAGGTTAAGTAGACCCCCTGAATGGTATTATTCTTCATTGTATTATGTATTGTTGACCAATTATAGTGAACCAGAAATATATAAATATATAATGCAACTAGAAACTAGAAATAAATGGGAGCAGGGCATAAAAGAAGAGATGGACTCTTTGGTGGATAACCAGACTTAGGACTTGGTCCTATTGCCCGCAGGTAAAAGGAAGAAGATAGAGGCCAAAAAGAGGTACAAGGCCAAACTTATTGTAAAGGGGCTAGGATATAAGAAAGGTATATCTTTTGATGAAACAGTTTCTCCTATTATCAAAATGATTTCAATTAGAACTATTTTAAGTTTAGTGGTAGTAGAATATTTTCATATTGCGTAATTATATGTAAAATCAAATTTTCTCCATGGGGATATGGAAGAAGAGATTCATATGCAATGGCCACAAGGGTATGAGGACAAAGGGAAGGAAGACTTAGTATGCAAGCTAAAGAAGAGAAAATATGGTTTAAAGCAAGTTTCAATGCAATGGTATTTGAAATTTGATTGGTTTATGACATAACAACGTTATTGTATATGTCAATTTGATCATTATGTTTATCTTAAGAGACTAGATAGTGGCATCTATATTATCTTATTATTATATGTAGACGACATGCTTATTTTTTGTGTAATCTTGGTAGTACTTTCTCTATTAATATTATCAAACCATAGTAATCTCTTTAACAAAAATTACAGGTGGCCTCAACCTGCCCATAGGAAACCAGGTTGACCACCTGTCTGCGTTAAATGTTGTCCAAAATTTCAATAAGTTTTTCAACACCATCCAGGCAACATTAGTTGTTCTATCTACTATTAACCTCAACTTAAAAAAGTAAAGGCTAACCGACATATAACAAAATTTTGATTAGAGATTTGTTTCACTCGTCAGATGAATCTACTGAGGCTGGGGCTTTCGCACTGGACCCCAGGATTTCATTCCTCTTCATATCCTGTATGCTTTGCTCAATCTTGTTCAGTGCAAGATTGTTTATGTACACTTGTATCTGGACTGCATCAGTTTCTCTATGAATATCCTTCATGTTGGGCTCCATTGTTTGGGCCTCCTCCTGTACCTCTTGTTGTGGAGGTAAATCCCCTTTGCGGACAGAGGCGATCCCTACTAGTCCAAACAAGGTCTAGCAACAATCAAACAACGCTAACACGCAGGTTCCTAATTACAAATGAAAGACCAATGATGAAGGCCTACCTGGATTCCAACGCTAGTACTTTTAGAAGAGTTGATGCTCTCGTTCCTTTGCCCCGGCCGGTCACAATCCTCACGATCCTCGTGCACGGACACCTGCACATGCAAAGAACGATACAAACACAAGCATAAAATCCAGTAGATGCAACTATATATCAGTCAGAAAGGATATAACTCAAATACCATCATAAAGACAATAAGAGTGGAACCATAATGATAATCGTCTATTATTAATAAACAAAGAAGAATACAACCATAGTTCTGACGTCAAATCCTTCTCAAGAGGGTCCAGCCAGCAAGTCCCTCAAGCATTCACCCTTGAAGGTAGATCTCCCAAGACAAAACTCTCTCTCACACAAGTTTACACAAGAAAGAAACACTTCACAACCTTCCTTAAGCTCTCTAGCAATCCCACACTTGTCACACCAGCTACCTATCAAGCTCACACACTAGCAGCAATGCTCCAAGCACTATGGATTCCAAAACTAGCAGCTCATGGCAATGGTGGAGGCTTAAATAGGAGGAGTTTCCATGAATGGTGGGAGGATGAGCTTATCTCCAAGGAAGGTGGCTCAAATGACGAAACAGACATGTCAGAGAAGGGAGGGCGACATTTACAAGGCCAACAACCAGGTCTGGAGTCATCTGGAAGGCCGGCTGTTAGAACAAACTCGCCCAAACTGGATCATCGCGGGTGCATAACTGCACTGGAGCGCTGACATCGTTGTTGAATAACAAAGAAAGTCATATCAGTGCGATCAGATATAAGTAACAGACACGTTGTCTCATGAAATTCGACCAGCGCGGGAATCACGTGTACTTCCGCGCTGGCAGCACATTCAGTCTGTTTTGGAGCGCTCATCAGCGCGTTTATTTTTACAACAGTCGCGATGATAGCAAAACTTTGGCAAAGTGGGTCATTTGGCAGCATTAGAGAGCATGAGCATGATTAATTTGGTCTCATGACACAGCAGGAAGACTGACAGCGAGACAATGACAAATTACTGTGTAACAGATGCCCCCTAAAGCATGAAGCCCGAGAGAGTGGGAGGGGTGAAATGCTTTATGAAACCGACTGAACTGGAACACCACCAGGAAGGACCTGCACGCAAGTACAACAGATATCTCTAATAATCAATTACATGTAGTCTAGGCATGGGCGCGGCCATCCAAAAGACATATGGAAGAGGTCTGTGGTATGGACGCAGCCACCCAGCTAATGAGACCGTGATGATAGTAAAGGTATGGTCACAGCCATCCATGAAGACTTAGGTATGGGCGCAGCCATCCATCAATGAGTCATGTAATGATCATAGTAATCCACAAAATCGCAACCTGGATCTTAATAGACAAAATCCACGGTCTTGCGCTCCATCTCGACCCGAACAAAGTACAAGTTCAAGCATGTGAATATAGGAGTTGAAGTCGAACATGCAATAACATCGTCTGATTACCAGTCAGTGATGAAAACTGTTAACAGACGCAAGAGGTACCACCAATAATGACAATGGTCCTCAAGGTACTATAGGTACAATCTACGGCGTGTGAATCAATGAGTTGGTGTCGAACACCCGCAAAATCATTCGATCGGAGGCCAATGATGAAAACCTCGCGTCGAACACGAAGAACCTGCCATTGAGGCATACAGGCTCCAAGGCACTTGAAGGGAGTCTCTAAGTCAACTTCCTAGATAATGAGCTGAAGTCGACAGGAAGTGACCTTGATCGACGGTGGGCCATAATGTTTCCCACATCATCGACACGAGACAGAGAAGGATAAGATAATTTGCGTGAGGTATCAGAGGGAGGTTGAGCATTCTTGCAGAGGTCAACTTCTCTTGAACATATCGGCGGCACAACGGCGGACTTGGCAGTATTTGACATTAAATGATCAAGGGTCATGGCGACAAGGCAATGAGCAGATGAGAGGTCAAATAGGATAACCCAAACCCATAGAGGCCAGTGTAAAACAAGATGAGAGGTTCCCACCCAGACACGAATACAGACAAGTGCCATGTTCAAGAGCGACATACTGCCGACACGACAATGATTATGATTCCATTTTCCTCACCATTTCTGGCAAGTACCCCGATTATTTTTTATGACAAGCTTGACGGGGATAGCATATGCTTGGAAGGCGTCATTTCGACAAAATCCGATGTCATTAAGTTTTAATGAGTCTGACAAAGGAAGAACTCAGCGTCTTTTCCTGTTTAGAGAGTCTGAAAAGACAGCAAAAAAGTGAACTCCAGGGGGGTCCTTTTTCGTAAAGTTGTGTCTCTCGAGCCCGAAAAAGTACAAAACGATGCTCGAAAGAACCACCCGACCAGTATGATCGAGGAGTACTTTTCGTAAGTAGTGACTTCGACCTGAAAAAGTAGAAAAGCGGTCATAAGCACGTCGTTTTGGAGCCAATAACGAGTTCGAAACGACAAAAACCCGACGATCTTTTTTAAGTTTAAAAGGTCGAAAAAAGAGCTTTAAAGGCGACCGCCTCCCGCTTCTTTTAACGAGTCGAGAGGGAGACTCGGCTATCTTTTCTTATTTCACGTCGAAAAAGAGCTTAAGGACGACGTTTTGGGACCAAGTGTGTATAGAACTGTCATAATTCCACTAGCATCTGCACAAGGAACACTGCACGCATAAATCTGTTCGAAATAATATAGACAACATGCATAAAAACATAGTAAAACTATATTGGAACCAAGCATATGGTAAAAACCATTATAAAAAACCCATATTTATGAAAAATAATATTTAATTTTCAAAATTTACCATAAATAGGGGGGTAAACAAAATTTTTACCATTGTTACCATTTGGAGCTTTGGAGAACGACTTGGAGCTGTGAGGTTGACGAGCCAAATTCCACCCTGTACGTGCATCAACCATCCTGCAGTCTGTTCCAGGTAGGTTCACCTTCCCTTACGCTCCATTTTGTTCTCTTTTTGCTGCATTTTAACGGTGGGAAGTGGCCGTTTGAGCGGATTTTTTGAAACTCATTCCGCTCTCGGTCAGCGCGGATTTCCCTATCGGGTCCGCGCTGATCGAAAAAACTTCCACAGACCACTCCCGGATCAGCGCGGAAGAGTGATGTACTTCTGCGCTGACCCGGAAAAAATATCAAAGGGCGCCATGATCAGCGCGACTGTTTTAAAAACAGTCGCATTGATGCCGTGCAACAAGTTTTTTGACAAATTGAACGTATGAAACTTTATGAACAGGGCCCTAATGAAATTTTTTGATCATGCAGGGTAAAATGGCGTTCGTTTGGCAGGAACGAGCTCATGATAACGAGGACATAGAGGCATTTTCCGATGCTGGGTGCCGAAATGAATTGCGGGCGTGTGGGTTGTTTAAATTCTTCCTAACTCCGCGCATACGAGCACAGCCTGACCTTCTTGAACTCTTGATCAGAGCCTGGAATCCCACTGATGGGAAGTTTGTGATCCGAGGCCGAGACATCGAGTTTGACTACACAAATATCTATTTTTTGACCGGGTTATCACGTCGAGGTGAGATGCCTATTCTGGAGGGGCAGCGACCCGGTGGTGATACTCTAGACATGCTGATGGCCCAGGTGTGCCCACGGGCACGCAAGACGCGGAGCGGGAAGGTAGCAATTCCTACGGTGGAGGACATCATCCTTCGAACTATACTCTTCATGGTGACTCGGGCAGCGGGCTCCCTGGCCAATCACGAGGCCTTGAAGGCCCATCTTCGACTGGCTCTCAAATGCTTGAATCCTACCATATTCAACTGGGCAACGGCAGTAGCGACAAGTATGAAGAGACAGTTGACCAACTGCCGTCATGGTGAGTCGAAGCAGTTTGGCTACGGGTCGATTTTACTCCCGCTCATGCTGGAGCGGGTACCAGCATTGCAGCTGCAGGATATGGTCATGGACCCACCTAGAGGCCCTCGAGAGATGAGGGCTACACGATGAGGCCATGTCATGCCACAAGGAGGTGGCGGTCGACCAGTGGCATGGGGAGTATACTTCCGAGAGTGGTTGGAGAGGCAGACTATTTTTGTGGAGGACTGGATGTATGATGGCCTAGACTTCCGTGGAGATCCAGACATGCCGCTGCCTGCTGGAGAGCAGTGGGATGACGGTGGTAAGACACTTGACCTCATTTTTTATTTTTTATTTTTGTGATGTTTTTTATTTTTTCATGTACATGTCCTAACGATGAATGCTATGGTATGCAGATGTAGGACCGACGAGACCCCTCGGCCTGGCCCCAGAGGCGCGGAGGGATGTACAGGGTATTGGAGCTCTAGCCCTAGCTCCTCCAGGAGATGATGCGATGGAGACCGTGATACGGAACCTTGAGGGTTTGCTGTCAGGGATTCCAGATTTACAGGGGATAGAGGAGGTCCCCATAGTGTCTCAGATCCATACAGTGGGAGTAGAACCTAGGATGCACCGCCTTTTGAGGCGGGTGGCACGAGCGGCTGCGGATTATAGGGAGCATAACCCACCACAGTAGATATCTAGGTCTTTATTTCCTACTGGTGGTTTTTTGAGAGACATGTGTCTCAGATGTACAGAGAACACAGGCCCTATCTAGACATGTACACTTATTTTTGAGCGCCTTGGTGCGCCACACGATATATATATATATATATATATATATATATATATATATATATATATATATATATATATATATATATCCTATGGTTTATTATTGTGCTTTTATGTGCTTGCTTGTATGATGTTTTGATTATAAATTACGCAAATGTCTATCTAATACATGATTAGCCAATGCATCAGATAATGTGTTTAATCGTCGTGGAATATGCTGATATGTGATGAAATCAAAATTCCTTTCTAACAATTTAACACGTAAATATAACCTTAAAATGTGACGGTCTCTGACGGAATAACGCCCATTGAGCTGATGGATGACAAGTTGAGAGTCCAGGTTAACAACCAATGTACGAATATTGAGATTAATTGCCTCGGCTAATAATTCAATCACAGCACTATATTCAGCGACATTGTTTGTGGTACAGCCTAAACACACACCTTGAAGATCTATCAACTCATCGTGAGGATCGTAGATCACCCACGCCGCAGAGGACAAATTACGGGTGATGCAGCAGCCACCATCAGCGAAACCAACATAAGGTGCATCCGACATCTGCATAAGAAGCAAAAGACACAATAAGGGGCAATCACGCCTTCACACCAAGCCAAAAACATGAAAAGACACACACACAACACACTTTCTAAAACACACGCATGTATAAATCGAAGTGCATGGAATCATGCATAGTACTTTTTCAAGTACAGCCCATTGCGGGGCTTATCAAGAGGATTACCTTCGCAGTCAACTAGCTCATATGCCCCCTTCTGCAAAACTCTCTTTACAATATAAGGGCCTAGCCACATGGGCTCGAGTTTGCCTGCCCCCAGCTTGTCATTTGCTTGGTCGTCTAGCAGGACTAAATCTCCCTCAACAAAGGAACGAGGATGGATGGTATGATCAAAGTGAGTTTTAACTCTCTTCTTTTGTGCTTTGATAGCTAGAGAGGCTAGGCAATGGGTCTCGTCCAGCCGTTCTAGGTAAAGAAGTCGTTCCTCTACCAGAGTAGTGTTGGGAAGCAACTCGACGGCTAATTTTAACGAAGGGATTTCGCATTCTATAGGAAGGGTAGCCTCCAGTCCGTAAACTAGTTGAAATGGAGTGAAACTGGTGGCATCCTTCACAGAGGTTTGGTAGGCCCACAAGGCGGGAAACAACATCAGATGCCAATTAGACTTATGCATGCCAACAGTACGTTGAAGCATCGTAACCAAAATCTTGTTAACGGCTTCAACCTGGCCATTGGATTGAGGATAGTATGGGGTCGAACTATCATGTCGTAAGCCTAGTTGGGTTGTCAGTTCGGTCATCATGTGATTATGGAAATGCTTCCCGTGATCCGTGACGATGGCCTGCGGAACTCCGAACCGCGTAATAACATGGTTGAACAAAAACTGCGCCGCTGTGTGACCGTCTTCAGTTAATGTGGGCATCGCCTCAGCCCATTTTGTAAAGTAATCGACGGCAACGATAATAAACCCATGCCCCCCGGCCGAGCGAGGCTTACAAGTCGTATAATCAATGCCCCATTTTGCAAAAGGGCCAACGGTGACAATAGGGTGCAGCGGAGCTGGTGTCGCACGCATTTTCCGCTGGTATATCTGGCACGCATGACACGAACGGACGGCAAGGATGCAATCCTTAAAAATGGAGGGCCATAAATAACCGGCGCGAAGGATTTTTTGAGCTGTGGCATATCCGGACATGTGACCACCACAGGCGCCAGAGTGGCAGTCATTCAGGACTCTCTCAGCTTCCTCGAGAGTTAGACATCGGCGGAGGATGGAGTCAACGCCGAGACGGTATAGGGTGTCCCCGATAATACGGTAGGGTTGAGACTGATGACGGATCCGTCACTGAGCATCCTTGGATACAGCGGGACGGAAAGAGGACGTCTGCAAATATACAATAATATCCCCGTACCAGGGGTCGAGGGTGCTGATCAGAAAAAGAGTTTCGTCCGGGATATGATCCTCTGAGTGAGAGGGTGCAGAAGGAGATGGCAAAGAGCAAAGTAACTCAACAAAGACCAGAGACTTCTTAGACTTGGCAGCAGTAAATTCCAAGTTAAACTCTTGGAGGATGATGATCCACTTTGAGTATTTTCCCCCCAGCAATTGACGTGACAAAATGTACGTCATCGGGTTGCAATCTGAAATCACGGTCGTGGTGCGCAACAAGATATAATGCCGGAAACATTGGACGGCGCAAACAGCGGCCAATGCCAACTTCTCGATGTAAGCGTATCAAGTTTCCATGTCTAAGAGGTTGCGGCTAAGGTAATATATGACGTGCTCAGTGTCATCATCGTCGTCTTGCACGAGAACCATGCCGATAGTGGTATCAGCGGCGGCCAGATACAGAGTATAATCGCGATGGTAATTCGGAGGTCGCAATAATGGAGCAGAAACAAGGAGACCCTTGAGACGCTCGAAAGACTCTTGAGCGATAGCATCCCAATGAAAGGGGGTATCTCGCTTCAATAACCGTGTAAAACCTTTAGCCACCTCAGCATAGTTCGGAACGAATCGTCTTAGGAAATTTGCTTTGCCCTGCAAGCTCTGCAACTGCTGCAAAGAAGCAGGGGGAGGAAGATTCAGAATAGCTTCGACTTTGAGGGGATCCAGACGGATGCCCTCTCGGGAGATGATAAACCCGAGTAGTCGGCCTGATTCAACGCAAAAGACACATTTATGAGGATTGAGCCTGATACGGTAGTGTCGACAGCGGAGAAAGATTTCACGAAGATGGGAAGGGTGGTCCTTGCGTTTGACTGACTGAGCTGGTAGATCATCCAGGTACGGTTGTACAATGTGACGGATGTCATGAAAAGCATAGGAAATTGCACGTTGGAAGGTAGCACCGACATTCTTCAAACCGAAAGGGAGCTTCTTGTAAGAAAAAGTGCCCCAAGGACAGATAAAAGCAGTCTTATGCTGATCAGCGGGTGCAATATTGATCTGGTTATACCCAGAAAAACTGTCCATAAATTAATAGATTTCGCTCCCTGCACTCTCATCAATGAGCTGATCGATGAAGGGTGTGGGGAAGTTCTCCTTAGGACAGGCCCGGTTGATGTCACGGTAATCAACACAGACTCGAATGGTACCCTGCTTTTTGTTCACAGGGACAATATTAGAGACCCAATCCGTAAGTGGAATGGGGTAAATGAAACCAGCCTTGAGAAGCTTTTCAACTTCTGCTTTAATGGCTGTAGCCTTTCGGGGGTGCACAGGGCGTAGACGTTGACGAACAGGCTTAGCACCCGGATACGTAGGTATCTCGTGCACCACTATGCTAGGGTCAATGCCGGGCATTTCTTCGTAGGACTAAGCGAAGACATCACGAAATTCACAAAAAAGATCGGTGTAGAGCTGAATTTCCTCCGGAGTACAAGTGACTCCAATGTGAATATGCTCGACAATCCCTAGTTTCACAGAGATGTCGATGGGTTGGGTCTGTGTAATGTTTCCCATGTTGCCTTTAGAGGACACTTGATAAACTTGAATAGGTGTTTGAAGGGGTTGAAATGGGATACAAGAAGCAAACCATTCGAGACAGGCGATCATTTCCTGATGGGCAGGGAGAAACGAGGAACGGTGGTGATGATCAGACCAAGGAGGTTCCTCAAGAGACATAGTCTCGATAATGGCTTCGTCGGAAGGAAATATTTCCTTTAATGGATCCGAAGTAGCGTCATATCCAAGCCAAGGGGAATGAACATACGAGTCGGGAACGCTGCTCGGAGGAGCAGGTTCGGGAGGGGGAGCCGATGCAGCAACGATTTCAACGTAGTTGAGTTCGACAGGACTCAACGGCATCATATCGCCCCAAGATTCTATCTGATTAGCGGGAGGGAGGACCCACGGATCAAAGCGCACGGAAATCATATTAATAGGGGCGAGATTAGGAGGTGGGAGGGAAAAGACACCCATCAGGGCGGGATCTTTAAAGAGCCCGGCTCCCACACTCTCACATGATTTGGAGGTATGCTCCACGAAGGGCACATTGCCTTCGGAAGAGGAGGCGAAGAAGGAGAGTTGGTCCACGGTGAAAATCTTCCCTTGATGAGGGAAACAAATGACACGGAAAAGAGAGGAGGCCACGTCTTGCATGGCGTATGTCCAGCTATGTCCGAGGAGGAGGTTGTAGGTAAGATTAGCATCGACAACTTCGACCATCTTCCCTTCCAAAGAGATGGGAAATCGTTGGAGGATACCATAAGGACGAGACTCTCTTCCGTCAAAGGCTTCCAATGTTGTAGGAGACTGGCTCAGCGTCGGAGAACCAATAGCTTTCCAACAGGAAACAGACATGATGCAAGTCGAAGCACCTTCATCAATGATTGTACGATGAATCGTTTTAGTATTGATAATGACCTGTATGAGGAAAGCGATTTGGTGAGGCAGTCTCGGCGTATGGCCTTCGAGGTCAAAAGAAATCAGATCCGAGTCAGCCGGGTCTATGCCACCGATGGTTGATAGCAAGGACTTCCTCTGGGAGGGGCAGCTCTGGAGTAATTCTAAGGCGGACATAGCAGACGGAGCCTGAGCTAAGTCCTCAACGATGCTGTAGTGCTGGGCAGCACGAGCATTAGGGTTGTAAGAAGACTTCCGGAGTACACCTTTTGGAGGGGGTCGGATGGGCGTCTCAGTGTTGGGTCTCTCGATGTGGAGTGGACCAGAACTGGACGGAGGAGCGCTGGAGGGGACCTCAGGCTCTTTCCCGGCATGCGACGGATATTC
The DNA here is from genome assembly GCA_031772625.1 of Pinus tabuliformis. NCBI lineage: Eukaryota > Viridiplantae > Streptophyta > Pinopsida > Pinales > Pinaceae > Pinus > Pinus tabuliformis. The sequence continues at coordinate 346,792,373 of CM062804.1, forward strand.
TTTTTCCCGAGTAGTGATGTGGACGGGAATCGTCCCAGCCATAAATACTTGAGAGCCAAATAAAGAAAAGGGTTGTGATGGATCTGCCACCATTTGAGTTTGTTGTGAGGGGAAAGGTTCTTTAAGCACAACAGGAGTTCCAGGAGCACCTTTCAACAATCGACTAACTTCGGACCGCCGGGAGCAGTCTTTAGTATAGTGATCCTCATCACAGATAAGACAAGGATACTTAGGTTTTCATTTAGCTCCTTCCTCGGGTGGAGGTTTAGGGGAGTCTTGTCTGGGCTGCTCAGATTTATTCTTAGCTTTCCCCTTCTTTTTTCCTTTCGAGGATTTATCCGTCATGGTGGACTGGACGGCGTTAACCTCGGAAGTGTTTCCAGAATTAGATTGACCCTGAGAAGTGTTTTCGCTAGGAGCATTCGGTTTCTGCTTCCCAGGGTTTGCGGATGATTTCTTTGAAGATGCATTTACAGAGCTAATAACACCGTCAACAGATGGCTTTGGCGGAGCTTTGGATGTTCTGGGCCTCGGGGCATCTGGCAGATAATCATATAAGGTACCTGACTGAGAATAAACTAAGTCGAGGTACTAAGCACGCGTGATAGCTTTCTCTTCAGTTACACAAGCTCCCATAGCAATGTCTCGCGCGATTGCAGTGACAAAGGAGGTTGTAAACCAATCAGTCAGGAGCTTATCAGGAATCCAGAACTTGATCAAATGACGACGCTGTCTCCATTCATGTATATGATCGGATATATGCGTGGCCGTGTCCTATTTGAGAGACGTAAGGAGATGCGTCCCTGTCTCATACCGAATGGGCAACTGAAAGTGAGTTAGGAATGCCATTGCCAATGAGTTGAAATCTTGAAAGGATCCGCGATTCAACTCAATATACCACTTAGCGGCCGAGCCGGTGAGAGTCCTTTGGAAGAGGCAGAACTGGATGGAATCATCAAGCCACGAGTTTGATGAGCACCAAAGGTGATAGGTCATGACATGGGCTTGAGGGTCCTCGCCAGCTTTGCCATCGAATTTCGGGCAATCACCGGGTATCTTGGTTGGAACTGGTGGCCAATATGGATTATGAAGAATGGGATCATTATCCAATTTGGACACATCCGGCAGTTCCAATGTCGCTAAGAAAGGTAATTGAGGATTGAAGGACATCTGTGGCCGTGGAAAAGAGGTAGTACCAGAGTTCCAACCAGGTGGCGGTTGCCCCCATGGACTTTGTCCGGACGGACTTGGCCCATAAGGGTTCTGCCCATAGGGATTCTGTCCATAGGGGTTCTGTCCATAAGCAGACATTTGACTCTGGATCTGCCCCCCAGCACCCCATGGATTAGCAACTTGACTTGCAGGCGCAACATATTGTTGTTGATAATTCTGATAAGGGGTGACCTAAATTTGTTGATAATTTTGGTAAGGGGCTAATTGAGTTTGCCCCTGGGGTTGCTGGTAACCATACAGTTGTCGAGCTCCATATTGAGCCTGGTAACCAGGCTGCGCTTAGTAAGAAGGTTGGGATTGCAACCCACCTTGGATCTGAAGACCAGTTTGAGTCTGGGTCCCAGAAGGATGTCCTTGAACAGGTTGAGCTTGGACCATCTGGCCGGAAGGTTGTCCTGGTTGGGTTTGGGACGGACCCGTTTGCCCAGAAGGATGAGCTTGTTGGGTATTAGGTTGTCCTTGTGCAACCGAGGGTTGTCCTTGCGGAACAGATGGTTGAGCAGGCTGGACGGCCGGTTGACCCTGAGGTTGACCAACTTGTCCAGATGGATGACTAGGCTGGGCAGTGGGTTGGCCTTGTTGTACGTAAAGTTGACCGCCCTGCCCAGAAGGGTACCCCTGCTAGACTCCAGGTTGTCCTTGTTGAATATAAGTTTGTCCTGCTTGTCCAGAGGGATAACCTTGCTGGACACCAGGTTGACCTTGTTGGATGTAAGGTTGTCCTGGTTGTCCAGACGGGTAACCTTGCTGGGTACCAGGCTGCCCCGGATTACCAGAAGGTTGAGTAAGATAAGTGAAAGATGGACCACCAGCGGCCGAAGGTTGTCTCTAACAACAGGTTGAGTAGGCAAGGGTCTGGAAAGATAAAGGAACTGACCAGTAGAATCGTAGTAATAAAACGGACCTTGCGCGTTTGAATCCTGGACAGCTTGCATATACTGATCATATGGCCCCCCTCCTGGAACGGGACCAGAAGAAGGTGGTGCGCTTTGTGCAGGATGAACAACTCTGGGTGTATGTGCCGGCTGGCCACTACTCACTTGGCCGTGAGGCGGACCAGCACCAGTAGTCACAGCTGAAGATGCCGTAACGGCACTAACAACCGGTGTTGAATGTGCTACACAAACAGTCAGATTCGTTGGAACCGAAGTGACGGGTGTACTGCGAACTTGTGAAACAAAAGATCCCATAGTGGGAGTGATGCGGAGGTCCCACATGGTACTGGAAGCATGGATCCTAGTACCCGCATTATCCCTCAACGACTTATAGCGTGAGGGTGCCGGAGATGTGGCCGGGATAGGAGTTTCGATACTCGACAAAACAGGTGTCTCACTCACTCTAGGAGATGTTTCATCCATGTGAGAGGTAGACATTGGGGTCGAAACACTAGGAGGGGTAAAAGGAATATCGTCTTCGTCAGGCTCCCAAATGGGGTTCCAATGAATTTCGTAATCCTCGTCGTCTGGAGCACGAGAGTTAATCGGTTGGATACTCGGGATGACAAGAAGAGTATCACTCACAACCGGTACCTCAGGAGCAACAGAAGACGGAGACCCTTGATCACTTGGAACGGGAGACGGGATCGATGATTCAGCCAGGATGACAAACTTCAAAACAAAACCTAAGGAAATCTAACGAGAAAGGACCCTACTCAAACTAACGCACACAAGATCTAACCGAGTAATGTTAATCGTGGCCGAATAAATTTTAAGACGCAATGACACAACTTGACCTTTTCATTTTTTAAGAGTCGAGAAAAGGACAAAAAGATGACTCTAGTCTCCTTTGAATGTTTAATGAGCCCGAAGTGACAAATGCTCAGGTGAGCCTTTTCGTTTAAGGAGTCTGAAAAGGATCAAAAGTGACTACTCTGGAGAGCTAGGCAAAAGGGTTTACCAAACAAATCCGTAAAACTGCATATACACCTTAGCAGTCATATGAAAACCAAGGACTTCCCGTACGGCAGTCAATCTTCCCGAATGTTGTGTTCGGTGCATTACGGTTTGTAAGGCGGCAGACACGGCTTCCTATGGATAAAGGATGATAACCTAGTGGGGTATCCCCATATACTCGACGGTACGTGGGAGCTGTAGTCCGTGCTAGACCACTTGTTGCGTCACGGAAGGAGGAATCACCCAACCTTAAGTGAAACAAAAGTGACTAGGTTTAACGACGCCGGAGCACGTCCCTAGCCTAGACCTCTAAACAGTGAGCGTTATGTTCCAATGCGTTTTTAAGTTCATTCAGTTCATTTTAAGGTTGATCTTGAATTAGGTTTCAGTTTTCAGGCCCTACCGTATGAAATCTCTCAAAAATGCCTAAATGCAAACTATATGCCAAAAATATGTCATTCCATTCGATGAATGCTAATTACAAGAGAGTTAGAGGGCTTTCACACAAACGAAATGATCATAAAACAACAAATAGCTTCCCTAATTCAGCTAATGGAAATTCACAAACTTTTCTTTGAGATCACTAATAATTAATCAAAACGAAAAGCTTCTAATTCTCATTAACTAATTCAAAGCAAAAGAGATTTTTCTTTTCGTTGATGGCAAAGTGCATTAAACAAACTTTTGAGAAAAAATAACAAACAAATGTGAAAAGAACCAGTTGACCCCAAACAACTGTGATCTGTGTCTGGGTAGTGAGAAGTAATCAAAACAATGTGAAGACTGGTTCAATAACAATCATTTAAACAACCAAGCAAAAGCAAGCAAAGAGGAAGGTTTCACAAAACCAAAAGCAAACAGTAAATGAATCCTTTGTAAACGAGTAATGAAGCAAAGCTGATCCAACAAAATTGGAATGATAAAACTAGGTCACAAGACACAAAAAGCAAGATTCGCTCAACAAGACTCACAAGAAAGTGTTTCAATCTTCAGAGAATGAAAATCAAGTCATAAACCAAGTGAAAACAGCAGGGGATAGAAAGACCAACAGGTTCAGGAGGCAGAATTGAAGAAATTCAATTCTACAGGAATCAACGCGGGTGGTACACAGCAACAATGCGCTGATCAGAAATCACGTGTAGCAACAAAGCGATGTCAGCGCATAAGTACACGACTTACCCGCGATGGTCCGATTTTAAGAACCGTCGCGATTGTTCAGTGTATTAACGCGATGATCAAGAGGTCACAGAAAGGGTTATGCGATGGCAGCACGACTGTTTTATTATAAACCGCGATGAAGCTCAAAAACGGCCACAATCAAGCCAAAAACTCCCAAACCAAGACAATCAGTCTTTAAAAAATCAAGGCACCTCCCAGACCGAACCAGGAAACCCAAAAACAGAGAACTAATCCCCAATCTTTGAAAAGAGAACAAAAATCAAACTCAAGGAAAAATGAACAAAAAGGACAAAAGCCAGCTCCAAGCTGTTCAGTTCGTAAACCAAACCGGAGATTGACTGAAGTGGCGTTGATCTACTTCGCTAATGCAAAGCAGTAGCATTTCGAAGACTATCTGGCCGTGCTTCAGGCTCCGTCTAAAGTTTACAAATCAAACAACAAGGTAAAATTCCCCAGTGGAGTCGCCAATTTGTTGTGGAGGTAAATCCCCTCTGCGGACAGAGGCGATCCCTACTAGTCCAAACAAGGTCTAGCAACAATCAAACAACGCTAACACGCAGGTTCCTAATTACAAATGAAAGACCAATGATGAAGGCCTACCTGGATTCCAACGCTAGTACTTGTAGAAGAGTTGATGCTCCCGTTCCTTTTCCCCGGCGGGTCACAATCCTCACGATCCTCGTGCACGGACACCTGCACATGCAAAGAACGATACAAACACAAGCATAAAATCCAGTAGATGCAACTATATATCAGTCAGAAAGGATATAACTCAAATACCATCATAAAGACAATAAGAGTGGAACCATAATGATAGTCGTCTATTATTAATAAACAAAGAAGAATACAACCATAGTTCTGACGTCAAATCCTTCTCAAGAGGGTCCAGCCAGCAAGTCCCTCAAGCATTCACCCTTGAAGGTAGATCTCCCAAGACAAAACTCTCTCTCACACAAGTTTACACAAGAAAGAAACACTTCACAACCTTCCTTAAGCTCTCTAGCAATCCCACACTTGTCACACCAGCTACCTATCAAGCTCACACACTAGCAACAATGCTCCAAGCACTATGGATTCCAAAACTAGCAGCTCATGGCAATGGTGGAGGCTTAAATAGGAGAAGGAGTTTCCATGAATGGTGGGAGGATGAGCTTATCTCCAAGGAAGGTGGCTCAAATGACAAAACAGACATGCCAGAGAAGGGAGGGCGACATTTACAAGACCAACAACCAGGTCTGGAGTCATCTGGAAGGCGAACAAACTCGCCCAGACTGGATCATCGCGGGTGCATAACTGCACTGGAGCGCTGACATCGCTGCTGAATAACAAAGAAAGTCATATCAGCGTGATCAGATATAAGTAACAGACGTGCTGTCTCATGAAATTCGACCAGCACGGGAATCACGTGTACTTCCGCGCTGGCAGCGCATTCGGTCTGTTTTGGAGCGCTCATCAGCACGTTTATTTTTACAACAGTCGCGATGATAGCAAAACTTTGGCAAAGTGGGTCATTTGGCAGCATTAGAGAGCATGAGCATGATTAATTTGGTCTCATGACACAACAGGAAGACTGACAGGGAGACAGTGACAAATTACTGTGTAACACCTCTTGTTCCTTGTATAGTGTCATTTCTCGAGCTACTATGTTATTCATAACCCAGTATTATTGGATTGTTTTCCGAAACAGCGTGTGTCAACCTCTGGTGTTCCTTGAACCTTTCACCATGGCTTCCCATTCTTCTGTCTCTATGTCCTGATTGGTTATGTTCTCATTAAGTTCCCTCTCCCACTCTGTAATTTGAGCTCTTACCTCTGGCGAATTGCCAACCATATATGGATTTATGAGGGTCTTCATGTGCTCCTTCCTAGTCCTTCTACCTCTTTTGTTAGAGCCTTTGTTGGAGTTTTCTTCCCCTCCCTTTGTTCTTTTCCCTACCTTCCTTGTTCCTTTGGTTCCTCTTTTACCTGCCTCTTTTCCCTCTTTTTCCATATTGTCTTCGTTCATGCATTGTTTTGCTTTTCCCAAGCAACTCGCCAGTACCGGCTTGCTTGCTGGAGCACGATATAGGATCCGAACCTCCTGACGATGCTGCACCCTGGGTTTTTTAATACCTAAAACATTAACAAAATAAATTTCTTTATCAGTCAGAATTCATTTACACAGAGTGGTCTTAATTTTCTCTACCCCGGGCTTGTCCACTCGCTCTGAGCTTGGAGACTTGGGGTTGCCCTCCTTCTTCCCCAGTTTCCCCACTACCTTCTCTGGGATTAATAGGCTTCGGCCTCCCAAATTCTCTCCTCTCTGCTTATTCCCTCCCCAGAAAACAGGAACGTCTGCATTTACATATCTGCAGGAGTCCCAAGTTTGGGTTTCCTTATCAACATTCAGGGTCGTGTTTGAGGTTCCAGTCCAGGACACTCTCCTATCAGGTGCCCTCGCTCGAATTTTACCCATGTTTATCCCATGAGGCCCACAATCGTTAGCCAGGTTTGGTCTCAGATCGAACCAGGCTAACCACAACCTTGCTGCATTGACCATGATGGTTCCGGGCTCCCTGCCTGTGATGATTCTTTCTTTCTTCCCATGCCTCAGGTACCACCTAGCCGGAGCGGCAGCGTTCCTACGCTCTCCATTATAGAATTCCCAATGGACATCCCAATGTTCCTCATTCCCTCAATTCCCATCTACTCAGAGATACACTATAGATTTGTTAGAAAATTATATATTACGGAGCAATGGAACACATAAAATATTGCAGAAATATAAACACAGAAAACGCACAAAACAAGAGAGACACAGATATACGTGGTTCACCCAGTTTGGGCTACGTGTACCCCGAACAGCCAGTCCTTCCTTTCTATTATCCAACAAAATGAAGAGACACAACCTACAGCAAATCTGCTGTAATATCCTCTGTTTTCTCTCACAGTCTCACCTCTCTGTTTCTCGCTCACAGAATACACATCTATCTCACAGCCTCAAATACAATACCCTCATACAAAGAGAGGGGTTGCCTTCTAGGGCAAAAAAACCCTAAACTAAACATAAGTTCTACCGTCAGATCATCCGCCTAATGAACGGCCCAGATTGACTAGAAATTACTATACTTTTACAAGGCAATTTTACAGTTGTTTTTAGCTTCAGGGGCGCTTCCCCCAAAACCCCCCGCCAGGGGGGGGCTCCCAAAGGTCGCAGCCGCCGCCCCTAGACCCCCCTGCAGCGAATATTTTACGGGCGGAGTTGCCGCCCCCATTTCGAACTGGGGTCCTATGTGGCGATACCTTTGAATATAGAAGATAATCAGGCTCCACACCCAACAAGATTTCCCAAGTGTTGGAGAGGTAAATCCCCTCTACGGATAGAGGCGATCCCTACTAGCCCAGTAAGGGTCTGGCAACAATCACACAATGCTGCTATGCATGTTCCTAATTACAATTAAACAAGAGGTAAAGAGCACCTACTTGGATTCCTGCGTTGTCGTTTGACGAAGAGATGATGCCTTCGCTTTTTCGCTTTGGCTGGTCGCGATCCCCGCGAACAGATACCTGCACACACGAAGAGGAAACAAACGCAAGCGTGAAATCTAGTAAAAGCAACCATACACCAGTCAGAAAAGATGTAATTCACATTTAACCATTGCATGTACAAATGAGAATGGAACAATAGTAGCAGTCATCTATTATTAATCAAAATAGAGAAGAGTACAACCAAATGTTCTGACGTCGGTATCCTTCTCAGGAGGGGCCAGTCAGCAAGCGTCTCAAGCATTCACCTTTGGAAATGATTCTCCCAAGACAAGAAACTCTCTCTCACACAAGCAACACAAAACAACCTTCCCTAAGCTATCAATCACTTCCACACTTAGCACACCAAATACCTATAGTAGCAGCAATCTGAGCACTATAAGCTCTACACAATCCAAGCTATTCCCCAAAAACTAGCTGCTCATGGTAATGGTGGAAGTTTATATAGGAGAAGGAGCCTCCTAAAAAGGTGGAAGGATGAGCTTATCTTTGAGAGAAGTGGTTGCAAAGGGTCGAAAAGACATGCCATAGAAGGGAGTCGATACTCACAAAGCCAACAACCAAGCCTGGAATAATCTGGAAGGCTGGCTGTTGGAACAAATTCTCCCAAACAGGATCAGCGCGGATTATAAGGTGACTGACGCGCTGACGTCACGCCTCAATAACTGGGAAAGTCATGTCAGCGTGACCCAATACAAAGGAGAGATGCGGTGGCTCATAAAATGCGACCAGCGCGGAAAAGTGATGTGCTTCCGCGCTGGCAGCGCACTGAATACACTAGGAGCCGCCAGTCAGCGTGGATATTTTAGAAACAGACGCGCTGATGAGGAAAACTTTAGAAAAGTGGGTTTTGGGCCAGTTCAGAAGGCATGAACTTGATGATTGTGGATTTTGACACAGTAGGGTGACTGACAGGGAGACAGTGACAAATTACTGTGTAACAGATGCCCCCTAAAGCATGAAGACCGAGAGAGTGGGAGGAGTGAAATGCTTTACAACACTTTGCCGAACTGGAGCACCACCAGGAAGGACCGAATATCTCTGATAATCAAGTACATGCAGTCTAGGCATGGGCGCAGCCATCCAAAAGACATGCGGAAAGGTCTGTAGAATGGACGCAGCCACCCAGCTAAAGAGACCAGAATAATGATAAGGTATGGTCGCAGCCATCCATGAAGACTCAGGTATGGGCGCAGCCATCCATCAATGAGTCATGTAATGATCATCCACAAAATCGCAACCTGGACCATAACAGACAGGGATCCAGGGTCTTGCGCTCCGTCCCGATCCGAACAAAGTACAAGTTCAAGCATGTGAATACATGAGCTGGAGTCGAACATGCGTGAACATCGTCTGATTACCAGTCAATGATGAAACTGTTAACAGACGCGAGAGGTACCACCAATAATGACAATGGCCCTCAAGGTACTATAGGTACAATCCGCGGCATGTGAATCAATGAGCTGGTGTCGAACACCCGCAGAATCATCCGATCGGAGGCCAATGATGAAAACCTCGCGTCGAACACGAAGAACCTACCAATGAGGCATGCAAGCTCTAAGGCACCTAAAGGGAGTCCCTAAGTCACCTTCCTGGATAATGAGCTGAAGTCGACAGGAAGTGACCTTGATCGAAGGTGGGCCATAATGTTTCCCACATCATCGACACGAGACAGAGGTAACAAATGATTTGTGTGAGACAACAGATGAGGTTGTACTATTGCAGAGGTCAACTTCTCTTGAACATATCGGCGGCACCATAGCGGATTTGGCAGTATTTGACATCAAATGAGCAAAGGGTATGGTGATGATGGCAATGAGCAGATGATAGGCCAAATAGGATATCCCAAACCCACGGAAGCCAGCGAAAAGCAAGATGAGATGGTCCCACCCAGACACGAAGCAGAGGAGTGCCATGTTCAAGAGCGACATACTGCCGACATGATTATGATTACATTTCCATTTTCCCCACCATTTCTGGCAGGTACCCCGATTATTTTTGGATGACAAGCTTGATGGGGATAGCATATGCTTGAAGAGTGTCATTTCGAGAATGCCCGATGTCATCAAGTGTTTAACGAGCCTGACAAAGGAAAAACTCGGCGTCTTTTCTTGTTTAGAGAGTCTGAAAAGACAGCGGAAAAGGAGACTCCAAGGGGGGTCCTTTTTCGTACAGTTGTGTCTCCCGAGCCCGAAAAAGTATAAAACAATGCTTGGAAGAACCGCCCGATCATTACGATCGAGGAGTACTTTTCGTAAATAGTGCTTTCGACCTGAAAAAGTAAAAAAGCGGTCGGAAACACGTCGTTTTAGAGCCGATAACGAGTGCGAAACGACGAACACCCGGCAATCTTTTTAAGTTACACGGTCGGAAAAAGAGCTTAAAATGACCGCCTCTCATTCCCTTTAACGAGCTGAAAGGAGGCTCGGCCATCTTTTCTTGTTTTGTGTCGGAAAAGAGCTCAAAGACGACATTGTTTGCGACCAAGTGATTTTAGGATCGTTATGATTTTCACCATTTCGAAGGACCTGCACAATAAAGATACCCGCATAAATCCGTTCGACATGTTAAAAACATGTTAAAACATGTATAAAATATTGACAAAAGCGCTAAATCCATGGTAAAAGTATGACCATAAACCCATATTCGTAAAAATTATAGTCAATTAAGCCATTTTTACTATAAATAGAAAGGTAAATAGTCATTTTCACCATTGTTACCAAATTGAGCCATTGAGAACGTTGTGAAGCTGTGAAGTTGACGGAGCCAATTCTTCCTCGTGCGGACACCATTTGGCGAACAGCTTGCTCCAGGTAGGTTCCTCTTGCCACGCGCCTTCTTTTGAGTCTTTTTAGCAGTATTTTGACGGTGGGATTGGCCCAATTGGGCGAGTTTTTTAGCCATTAGTGCACTCTCGGACAGCGCGGGTTTCCCGCTCGGGACCGCGCTGACCGATGAAAATTGCACGTACCAAAATTCGGGTCAGCGCGGAAAACCCGTGTTCTTCCGCGCTGACCTGGAAAAAATACAAAGGTCCGCCATTGTCAGCGCGGCTGTTTTAGAAACAGCCGCGCTGGCGCAGTTAAATTTTGTTTTTTATAATTTGAACGTGAAATTTTTATTAGCCAGCGTTCTAATTGCTTTTAATGTTCATGCAGGACGCAATGGCCTTCCAGTGGCAAGAGAGGGCTCACAATGTTGAGGACATAGCTGCTTTTGCAAGAGCGGATTGTCGGGATGCCATGCAGGCATGTGGATTCTTAAAATTCTTCCTTACTCCACGCTTGAGAGCTCATCATGACTTACTGGAGTTCCTGATCCGGTCATGGAACCCAATAGATGGCAAATTTACCATCCGCGGTAAAGACATCGAGTTTGACTACATGGACATATATTTCTTGACTGGTTTGTCGCGCCGGGGGGCGAGGCCCATTCTGGAGGGGCAGCGGCCCAGCGGCGAGACTCTCGACCAACTCATGGCTCGAGTATGTCCAGAGGCAGAGAAAACGCGGAGTGGGAAGGTGTCAATTCCCACGGTGAGAGACATAGTTCTTCGCACCATCCTTTTTATGGTGACCCGGGCAGCGGGAAGCTTGGCCAACCATGAGGCCTCGAAGACCCATCTGCTGCTAGCTCTTGATTGCCTACAGCCTACTGTGTTTGACTGGGCTACTGCAGTGACCAACAGCATGAAGAGACAACTCAACAACTGTCGACGCGGAGAGTCGAAACAGTTTGGCTATGGGTCGCTCTTACTTCCACTTATTCTGGAGCGGGTGCCAGTCATGCGGCTGCAGACTATAGCCGTGGATCCTCCCAGGAGTCCGCGGGAGACGAGGGCCACTCGATGGGCTCGCATCATGCCACGCGGGGGTGGTGGCCGGCCAGCTAATTGGGGAGTGGTTTTTCGAGAGTGGTTGGAGCAGCAGATCGTTTTCGTTGAGGATTGGCCGTATGCAGGTATGGATTTCCACAACGATCCCGACATGCCATTGCCGTCGGGAGACCTCTGGGATGATGGAGGTATGATACTTTGATTTTTTTGAGTTTTTTAATGTTTTTGATTTTAATGTATATGTCTTAACAAATGTCGCCGTGTGCAGATGTGGGACCTGTCAGACCCGTCGGCTTAGCCCCAGAGGCACGGAGAGAGGGGCAGGGAGCTAATGTCCTTGCCTTGGTCCCTCCAGGAGTTGATACTTCAGAGACCATAGCTCGCAACCTTGAGGGGTTGCTGGAGGGTGTGCCAGACTATCAGGGAGTCGAGGAGGTTCCCATAGAGCACCAGCTCCATACAGTGGGGGTGGCACCCAGGGTGCACTGCCTGTTGAGGCGGGTGGCACGAGCGGCTGTGTGCTACAGAGAGCACAACCCAGCACAATAGTCGCCTAGGTTTCTTTTGATGTTTTGAGGGGCATATGTCTCGAATGTATGGAGAACAGTGACTCTTTATTTTTGACACACACACTTATTTTTGAGTGCCTCAGTGCGCCACACGATATATATATATATACATACCGATTTTTGGATGGATCTCGTTTACATATGATGATGTTTTGCTTATGTTATGCAAATATTCAGTACAAATGTGATCTTATGTATGAATTGCACAACACATGACCCATATTTTAATGTTTTTAATGCAAGCTTAAAAGCACACACAGCACGCATGCAAACTATGCTTGAGAAAATATTTACATATGCTTTACTCTATTATGCTTTCTATGTCTTCTTGCATGGTGTTATCTATTTCGCAAATGTCTGTCTAACACATGGTTTGCGAATGCATCAGTCAACGTGTTTAATCGTCTCAGAATATGTTGATATGTGATATAGTCAAAATTCCTTTCTAACAATCTGACATGTAGATACAACCTTAGGATACGTTGGTCTCTGACGGAATATCGCCCGTTAAGTTGATGCACGACCAGTTGGGAGTCCAGGTTTACCATCATTGCTCGAATGCCGAGATCAACTGCTTCGGCTAGTAGCTCAATTACGGCACTGTATTCAGCAACATTATTAGTGGTACGACCGAGACAGACTCCTTGAAGATCTAGCAACTCTCCGTGAGGATCGTAGATCGCCCATGCCGCAGAAGTCAAATTGCAGGTACTACGGCAGGCGCCATCAGCGAAACCAACATAAGGTGTACTAGACATCTGCACAAGAAGAAGAAAACACAATAAGAGGCAAACATGCCTTCACACCAAAGCAACACATGAAATCATGCACACCAAACACACTAAACACGCGTATGTACAAACTCAGTGCACGAAGTCATGCATAATATTTCTTCAGATAAAGCCCGTTGCGGGGCTTGTCAAGAGGATTTCCTTCGTAGTCTATCAACTCATATGCGCCCTTTTGTAAAACTCTTTTCACGATATAGGGACCTAGCCACATGGACTCGAGTTTTCCTGCCCCCAGCTTATCTTTAGCTTGATCGTAGAGCAGTACTAGATCTCCCTCAACGAAGGAACGAGGGTGAATGTTCTGGTCAAAGTGAGCATTGACTCTCTTCTTTTGCGCTTCGATAGCCAGAGAAGCTAAACGACGAGTCTCGTCTAACCGTTCTGGGTACAAAAGCCGTTCCTCCACCGGAGTGGTGTTGGGAAGCAACTCGACAGCTAATTTCAACGAAGGAATCTCGCATTCGACAAGAAGGGTAGCCTCCAGTCCATAAACCAATTGAAATGGAGTGAAACCGGTGGCATCCTTCACGGAAGTCCGGTAGGCCCACAAGGCTGGGAACAGCATCAGATGCCAATTAGACTTGTGCGTGTTAACGGTGCGTTGAAGCATAGTGATCAAAAATTTGTTCACGGCTTCGACTTGACCATTAGATTGTGGATAGTACGGTGTCGAACTATCCTGACGCAAGCCTAGTTGGGTCGTTAGTTCTGTCATCATGTGATTACGGAAATGCTTTCCGTGATCTGTGACAATAGCCTGAGGGACTCCGAAACGAGTAATGACATGATTGAATAAAAACTGCGCCGCTGTGTAACCGTCTTCGTTTAATGTAGGCATCGCTTCGGCCCACTTGGTGAAATAATCCACGGCAACGATGATGTACCCATGCCCCCTGGCCAAACGAGGGTTACAGGACGTATAATCGATGCCCCACTGGGCGAATGGACCTACGGTGACAACCGGGTGCAGTGGTGCAACAAGTGCACGCATCTTCCGGTGGTAAACCTGGCATTCGTGACATGCACGTACAGCAAGGATGCAGTCCTTGAAGATGGAAGGCCAGAAATAACCAGCATGGGAGGATCTTCTGGGCGGTAGCATATCCGGACATATGGTTGCCACAAGCGCCGGAGTGGCAGTCATTCAAAACCCGCTCAGCCTCCTCGAGAGTCAAGCAACGGCGGAGAACAGAATCAACACCGAGGCGGTACAGGGTATCGCCTAAAATGCGATAGGATTGAGCTTGGTGACGAATTCGCCGTCGAGCATCTTTCGATACATTCGGACGGAAGGAGGACGTCTGTAAATATACGATGATGTCCCCATACCACGGGTCGAGGGTGCTGATGAGAAAGAGTGTTTCATCCGGGATATGCTCCTCTGAGCGAGATGGTGCAGAATGAGATGGTAAGGAACAGAGCAGTTCAGCAAAGACCAGAGATTTCTTAGACTTGGCTGCAGTGAATTCCAAGTCGAACTCTTGGAGGATTACAATCCACTTCGAGTATTTGCCCCCCAGCAACTGACGTGATAAAATGTAGGTCATGGGGTTGCAATCAGAGATCACGGTCGTTGTGCGCAACAGGATATAATGCCGGAATCGTTGGACGGCGCAAACAGCTGTCAATGCCAACTTCTCGACATATGCATAGTGAGTTTCCGTATCCAGAAGGTTGCGGCTAAGATAGTAGATAACGTGCTCGGTGTTGGCATCATCGTCCTACACTAGAACCATGCTGATGGTGGTGTCAGCGGCAGCTAGATACAGGGTGTAATCGCGGTGGTAATTCGGAGGTCTTAGGAGCGGAGCTGAGATAAGAAGGTCTTTAAGACGCTCGAAATATTCTTGAGCGATAGCGTCCCAGCGAAAGGGTGTGTCTCGCTTTAATAACCGTGTGAAACCCTTAGCCACCTCGGCATAATTTGGAATGAATTGTCTCAGAAAATTAGCTTTACCCTGCAAGCTCTGTAATTGCTGCAAAGAGGCAGGGGGAGGAAGATTCAAAATGGCCTCGACTTTGAGGGGATCCAGACGGATACCTTCCCGGGAGACGATGAACCCAAGTAGTCGGCCAGATTCTACGCAGAAGACACACTTATGCGGATTGAGTCGAATGCGGTAGTGTCGACAGCGGAGAAATATTTCGCGCAAATGAGATGGATGGTCTTGACGTTTAGCTTAATGAGCTGGAAGGTCATCCAGGTAAGGTTGTACGATGTGTCGGATATCATGAAAAGCATACGACATCGCACGCTGGAAAGTGGCACCGGCATTTTTGAGACCGAAAGGTAGCTTCTTATAAGCGAAGGTGCCCCAAGGACAAATGAAGGTTGTCTTATGCTGGTCTGCGGGGGCTATGTTGATCTGGTTGTAACCAGAGAAGCTGTCCATAAACGAATAAATCTCGCTTCCTGCGCAGTCATCAATAAACTGATCAATAAAAGGCGTAGGAAAGTTATCTTTTAGACAGGCGCGATTGATATCGCGGTAGTCGACACAGACCCGGATAGCGCCCTGCTTTTCATTCACAGGGACTATATTGGATACCCATTCCGTGAGGGGAATGGCATAGATGAAACCAGCTCGAAGGAGCTTTTCAACTTCGGCCTTGATAGCGGCAGCCTTTCGAGGGTGCACTGGACGTAAACGCTGACGAACAGGCTTAGCGCCGGGATAAGTAGGTATTTCGTGCACCACAATACTAGGGTCGATGCCGGGCATTTCCTCGTAAGACCATGCGAAAACATCACGGAATTCACGAAATAAAGCGGTGTAAAGTTGAACTTCCTCAGGAGTGCACGTGACTCCAATGAAAATATTCTCGACAATCCTTGATTTGACAGAGATGTCGATGGCCTGGGTCTGTGTGATGTTACCCATATTGCCTTCCGAAGGCACTTGATATAGCTGAACAGGCGTTTGGAGAGGCGGAGATGGGACACATGAAGCAAACCGCTTGAGACATGCGACCATTTCCGAATGTGGAGGGAGAAACGAAGAGCGATGGTGGTGATCTAACCACGGGAGCTCTTCGAGAGACATAGTCTCAATGATAGCCTCATCGGAGGGGAATGATTCCTTCAAAGGATCCGAAGTGGCCTCATCTCCCAACCAAGGGAAGTGATCATATGAATCGGGAACGCTGCTTGGAAAAGCAGGTTCAGGAGGGGGAGCCGATGCAGCGACAATCTCGATGTAGTTGAGCTCGGCGGGACTCAACGGCATCATCTCACCCCAAGAGTCTTCCTGATTCAAGGGAGGAAGAACCCATGGATCAGAACGCACTGAAATCATGTTAACAGGGGCGAGATTCGGAGGTGGGAGGGGGAAGACTCCCATCAATGAGGGATCTTTGAACAGTCTGGCATCCACACTCACTAATGACTTGGAGGTATGCTCCACGAATGGCACATTCCCTTCAGAAGAGGAAGCAAAAAAGGACAGTTGGTCCACCGTGACGATCCTTCCCTGGTGGGGGAAGCGAACGACACGGAACAAGGAGGAAGCCACGGCTTGCATGGCGTATGTCCAGCTTCGTCCAAGGAGGAGGTTGTAAGTAAGATTAGCGTCAACAACTTCAACCTCTACTTCTACGGTTTTCCCCTCTAAAGAGATAGGCAATCGCGGGAGGATACCATATGGACGAGATTCTCTTCCATCGAAAGCCTCCAGGGTCGTAGGAGACTGGCTCAGAGCAGGAGAACCAATATCCTTCCAGCAAGCAACTGACATGATGCAGGTTGAGGCACCTTCATCAATGACTGTACGATGGATCGTTTTGCCGTTGATGAGAACCTGTATAAGGAAGGCCACCTGATGAGGCAGTCTCTGTGTGAAACCCTCGAGATCAAAAGAAATTAAATCTGAATCTGCCGGGTCTATGCCACCAATCGCTGATAGCAGGGACTTCCTCTGGGAGGGGCAGCTCTGGAGGACTTCTAACGCGGACATAGCAGACGGAGCCTGAGCTAAGTCCTCGACAATGCTATAGTGTTGGGCAGCACGAGCATTGGGGTTATAAGACGACTTCCTGAGTACACCTTTGGGAGGGGGTCGGGGGATCGTCTCAGTGCTGGGCCGTTCGATGTGAAGGGGACCAAAACTGGACGGAGGAGTGCTGGAGGGAACCTCCGGCTCCTTCCCGGCTGGAGATGGATAATCTTTCGCTTGAGTCGAAACATGGATGGGAATCGTTCCCGCCATGAACACTTGAGAACCGAACGAGGAAGAGGATTGGGAGGGATCTGCCACCTGATGCGTCTGCTGGGATGGGAAAGGCTCTTTAAGCACAGCAGGAGGCCCTGGAGCACCTTTCAAAAGCCGACTAACCTCGGACCGCCTAGGGCAATCCTTGGTGTAGTGATCCTCCTCGCAGATGAGACAAGGATACTTAGGCTTCCGTTTGGCTCCTTCCTCGGAGGGAGGTTTAGGAGGGTTCTGCTTGGGCTGTCCAGATTTATCTTTGGCTTTCCCTTTCTTTTTTCCTTTTGAGGATTTATCCACCGCGGTGGACTGGACGGCGTTTACCTCGGAGGTAGTCCCAGAAATAGATTGGCCCTGAGGAGCATTTTCGTTAGAGGCGTTCTGTTTCTGCTTCCCAGGGTTCGCGGCCGATTTCTTAGATGACGAATTTACAGAACCAATGACTCCGTCAACAGAAGGCTTTGGTGGAGCTTTGGGCTGTCCAGGCCTCGGGGCATCTGGTAAATACTCATACAAAGTACCTGATTGAGAGTACACTAAGTCAAGGTACTGAGCTCGCGCGATCGCTTGCTCTTCAGTTACACACGCTCCCATTGCGATATCTTTTGCAATTTTAGGGACAAAGGAAGTCGTGAACCAGTCGGTCAGGAGTTGATCAGGAATCCAAAATTTAATCAAGCGACGACGCCTTCTCCATTCATGTATATGATCAGAGATGTGCGTAGCCGTATCCTGTTTGAGAGACGTGAGCAGATGGGTCCCAGTCTCGTACCGAATGGGTAACTGAAAATGAGTCAAAAAGGCCATAGCCAACGAGTTGAAATCTGAAAACATGTCGCGATTGAGTTCGATGTACCATTTAGCAGCTGAACCAGTGAGAGTCCTCTGAAAGAGGCGAAGCCGGATAGAATCATCAAGCCACGAGTTAGATGAGCACCAAAGGTGATAAGTCATTACATGGGCCTGAGGGTCTTCACCAGCTTTGCCATCAAACTTTGGAAAATCACCTGGTATTTTGGTTAGAACCGGTGACCAATATGGATTATGCAAAATAGGATCATTTGTTAAGTTGGACACATCAGGCAGTTCCAACGTTTCTAAGAATGGTAGCTGCGGGTTGAAAGACATTTGTGGCTGCGGATTCGAGGCGACATTAGGGTTCCAACCAGATGGTGGTTGCCCCCACGAACTTTGTCTGGACGGACCTGGCCCAAAAGGGCCTGGCGCGTAAGAACTTTGTCCCGATGGACCTGGCCCAAAAGGGCCTGGCGCATAGGGAGTCTGTCCATAGGGGTTCTGTCCGTACGGATTCTGGCCGTATGCGGACGGCTGTCCCTGTGTCTGCCCCCCAGCTCCCCATATATTAGCAGCTTGCCCCACAGGTGCACCATATTGATAACTTTGGTAAGGAGTGACCTGTGGTTGCTGATAATTTTGATAAGGAGCAAACTGATTTTGCCCCTGGGGTTGTTGGTAGCCATATGGTTGCTGGGCCCCATACGGAGCCTGATAGGCAGGCTGCGTTTGGTAAGAAGGTTGATAACCTGTTTGAGTTTGAGGCCCAGGGTAATGTCCTTGAACCGGTTGGGGTTGAACCATCTGTCCCGAAGGTTGACTTGGCTGGATTTGAGATGGACCTGGTTGGCCAGCAGGATAGACTTGCTAGGCACCAGGCTGTCCATGCGCCACCAAGGGTTGTCCTTGCGGAACGGATGACTAGGTTGGCTGGATAGCTGGTTGACGCCGAGGTTGGCCAGCTTGTCCATATTGACGATTAGGGCGGACAGCGGGTTGACCTTGCTATAAAGAAGGTTGGCCCATTTGCCCCCCAGGGTGAACAGATTGAGAAAAGGGCTGGGCTTGCTGCATGGCAGGCTACCCTCCTTGGTGCATAGGCTGAGCAGAGGGTTGGCCTTGTTGTATAGCAGGCTGCCCCCCTTGCCCAGAAGGATTCATGGATTGAGCAATGGGTTGACCCTGCTGGATATAGGGTTGCCCCCCTGCCCGAGAGGATATCCCTGCTAGACTGCTGGTTGATTTTGAGGATTATAAACTGACCCAGTTTGTCCAGATGGGTACCCTTGTTGGAAACCGGGTTGGCCTTGCTGAACGTAAGGCTGCCCAGGTTGTCCAGTTGGGTAACCTTGCTGAGTACCAGGCTGCCCTGGATATCCAGTAGGTTGACCTTGATATGAATACGACGGACCTCCAACGGCCGAGGGTTGTCCCTGGTAGGGTTGTCTCTGTGGGCCCCCAGATTGTCTTGGGTAAGGCGGGCCGTAAAGTGGTTGCCCTTGAGGGGTTTGCACATAAGGCGGCTGGCCTTGATTGGGTGGTCCTTGGGGCTATCTGGGAGGATCCCGGTTCTCACGCAAAAGGTGAGTAACAGGATCATACGTAACGTTCAACGGTTCTTCGTTTTCTTCGAAAGGACGATGAGGGAGGACCGAAATGCTCTCAAGGTACTCACCGTTCTCATCATAATAAAAGAGGGGACCTTCGTAATCTGGGTCCGTAATGGGTTGCCCAAAAGCATCATACGGCCCTGCTCCTGGAATGCCACCAAAAAAGGGACCAGCTTCAGGGTTTGCAGATGAGGACGCCGGTACAGCACTGACGACCGTAGTCGAACGTGCTACGCAGACGGTGGGTTTAGTGGGAACTGAGGTAACGGGCGTGTTAAGCCCTGACGTAAGGGGTGTACTAAGGGGTTGCGAAACAAAGGGCCCGGTGGAGGCAATAAGACTAGGATCCCATATAGTCGTAGAAGTAGTTATGGCAGCTATCCTATCCCTCACTGATTGATATCGTGGAGGGAGGGGAGAGGAAGCCGGGATCGGAGTCTCAATGTCCGTCACCACGGGCGTCTCACTGATGCTGGAAGCTGTCTCATCCATGGGGGAAGTAGACATTGGAGACGACATACCGAGAGGAGTACGAGGGGTACGAGGGGTATAATCGGGCTCCCAGATAGGATTCCAATCTTCTATGTAATCTTCGTCGCCTAGGGCACGTACGTTGATAGGCTGGATACTCGGAACAATGGGAAGAGTACCGCTTACAACTGGTACCTCTGGAGCAACAGAAGATGGAGAACCTTGATCACTTGGACCGGGAGTTGACGGGTCAGCCAGGATGACCAGACCCCTTAGAAAACCTAAAGCAAACTAACGATTAAGACCCTACTCAAAACTAGCACACTCAAGATCTAATCAGGTGATGTTATCGTGGCCGAATTAATTTTTAGACACAAGAACCAAACTTGACCTTTTCATGTTTCAGGAGTCGAGAAAAGGACGAAAAGCTGACTCCAGTCTCCTTCGAATGTTTAATGAGCACGAAGTGACAAGACGCTCACAGGCACCTTTTCATTTAGGGAGTCCGAAAAGGATCAAAAGTGACTGCTCTGGAGACTCTAGGTGTAAGGTTTACCAAGCAACCCGTAAAACTGCTTATACACCTCAGCAATCGTATGAGAGCCAAGGACTTTCCGTACTGCAGTCAATCTTCCCGAATGTTGTGTTCGGTGCGTTACGGTTCACAAGGTGGCAGACTCGGCTTCCTATGGATAAAGGATAAAAAGCCTAGTGGGGTCTCCCTATATACGCGACGGTACGTGGGAGCGCAGTCCGTGTTAGACCATTATCGAGTCACAGAAGGAGGAATCACCCAACCTAATGTGAAACAACAGTGACTATGTTTAAAGACGCCGGAACACGTCTCTAACCTAGACCTCTAGATATTTGCGTTTAGTTCCAATGTGTTTTTAGATTCATTCGGTTCATTTTATAGTTGATTTTGAAATTAAGTTTCGATTTCAGGCTCTATCGTATGTTCTCTCACAATTACCTAGATGCAAACTACATGCCAAAGAATTTCATTTTGTTCGATGAATTCTAGCTATGAGAGGGTAAAGAATTTTGATCAAACAAAACAAATTCAAGCAAACAAGCAACCTAATGCAGCTAAAAGCAAGGAAAGGAAACTTTTTCTTTTGAAAATGCAAATCAACGAAATGTTCTTTTCCTTTTCAATTCTCAAAGTAAAGCTACTAGTTTGATTTTCTTCCAATGGCACAAAGCATCTAAATGAATTTGGAGGAACCGGAACACCAAGAAAATCACTTAATGAAAGCACACAAAGTTCCCAAAACATCCAACAAAGGCTTCCAAATCAAAAGGAAAAAGTAAGTTCTGCACGAGCTATGTGATCTAAGCTCGGCAAGACAAGCAAGGATTGCAAGCAAGTAGGAAGCGAAAACCACTCGGAAACACAACCCAAAACACTTCAACAATCACCGAACAAGTGCAACAACAAATCTGAAGTTGGCTGGTCAAACAAGCAAACAAGATCCCTACGGAAGGCTTGACACACACACGGCCACTAGATGCCCTAGGGCTAGAGTGCGAAATCAATGGAGAAAAGCAAACACCCGAAGGATGAGAGTTACAACCAGTCAATTAGAGACTCAACACAATCCAGCAATTGTAAAAGTAATGGTGGAAACACAAACCAAGCAGCGAAAGCAAAGAGGAAGGTATTTTCAAAATCGAAAAAATGAGGAAAACGAAACCCTGTGGAACAAGACTTCGCAAGCAAGCAGCTCAGAGTTCAGATAGTGAAAAACAAGCCACAAACCAAGTGGAGAGAAGAGGGGAAAGCTAAAGCAACAAGTTCAGGAGGCTAATCTGGACAAAATCAAGTTTTACAGGATCAGCGCGGGTGGCCTTCAGCAACTTGGTGCTGACAGGAGGGGCCCCGTAGCAACTTTGCGACGTTAGCGCGGAAATACATGGATAAAGCGCGCTGTCTCTAAAAAACGAGGTCAGCGCGGCTGTAAATCACACAGTCGCGATGACAGGAAGGACAAAGAAGCAAGCGTGCAACGTCAGCACGGAAGCACACGGATAAAGCGCGCTGTCTCTAAAAACGAGGTCAGCGCGACTATGGATCGTACAGGCGCGATGACAAGGACAACACAACAGAAGGGACGCGACGTCAGCGCGTCTGTTTTGAATTAAAGCGCGCTGAGGGCAAAAACCAATAAAGCCAAAGCAAAAACTTCCCAAACCAAAGGTAAAGACCTTTTAACAGTTAAAACACTTCTCAGATGCACCCAGAAAGTTTACAAGCAGAGAAACAATCCCAGAATCTCGACAAGAGAGAACAATCAAATTCAAACACAAAAATGGACTCAAGAGACAAAAAGGTTGTTCCCCAGCGGAGTCGCTAAATTGTTGGAGAGGTAAATCCCCTCTACGGATAGAGGCGATCCCTACTAGCCCAGTAAGGGTCTAGCAACAATCACATAATGCTGCTATGCATGTTCCTAATTACAATTAAACAAGAGGTAAAGAGCACCTACTTGGATTCCTGCGCTGTCGTTTGACGAAGAGATGCTGCCTTCGCTCCTTCTCTTTGGCTGGTCACGATCCTCCGATCCCCGCGAACAGATACCTGCACACACGAAGAGGAAACAAACGCAAGCGTGAAATCTAGTAAAAGCAACCATACACCAGTCAGAAAAGATGTAATTCACATTTAACCATTGCATGTACAAATGAGAATGGAACAATAGTAGCAGTCATCTATTATTAATCAAAATAGAGAAGAGTACAACCAAATGTTCTGACGTCGGTATCCTTCTCAGGAGGGGCCAGTCAGCAAGCGTCTCAAGCATTCACCTTTGGAAATGATTCTCCCAAGACAAGAAACTCTCTCTCACACAAGCAACACAAAACAACCTTCCCTAAGCTATCAATCACTTCCACACTTCGCACACCAAATACCTATAGTAGCAGCAATCTGAGCACTATAAGCTCTACACAATCCAAGCTATTCCCCAAAAACTAGCTGCTCATGGTAATGGTGGAAGTTTATATAGGAGAAGGAGCCTCCTAAAAAGGTGGAAGGATGAGCTTATCTTTGAGAGAAGTGGTTGCAAAGGGTCGAAAAGACATGCCATAGAAGGGAGTCGATACTCACAAAGCCAACAACCAAGCCTGGAATAATCTGGAAGGCTGGCTGTTGGAACAAATTCGCCCAAACAGGATCAGCGCGGATTATAAGGTGACTGACGCGCTGACGTCGCGCCTCAATAACTGGGAAAGTCATGTCAGCGCGACCCAATACAAAGGAGAGATGCGCTGGCTCATAAAATGCGACCAGCGCGGAAAAGTGATGTGCTTCCGCGCTGGCAGCGCACTGAATACACTAGGAGCCGCCAGTCAGCGCGGATATTTTAGAAACAGACGCGCTGATGAGGAAAACTTTAGAAAAGTGGGTTTTGGGCCAGTTCAGAAGGCATGAACTTGATGATTGTGGATTTTGACACAGTAGGGTGACTGACAGGGAGACAGTGACAAATTACTGTGTAACACCAAGCCCCCTCACTCCAGCAGCATTCAAGGCATAGACTCTCCATTCAGCTAGGTTAGAATCCCAGACAACCCATGTCTCGACTCATTCTGAGTCTTGACTTCCCTTAGCCCACTCCCTGAATTCCTCTGAATAATTCATTTCTGTGATGCAAGCAAGAAGGGAAACTGAAGTAACATACCAATACTTTGCGACGAAGCTTGTTATTCTCTCGACATCCTCCAGCTCGCTTCCACCACCTTCCGTCGCACGTTCTTTCTCATTCTCCCTTTGCATGCAGCCACCTTCTCTCATATCTACCTTTGCCTCTTGTTGCTTTGTCCAGCTGCCCCACCTAACTTCCATACGGCCCCCCACAGGCACTCTTCCTCTTCCCTTCGCCCAATCTTTCATTCGATTTCCTTGGAATGAGGTTCCCCTGACCCTTCCATTACTTCACTCGTGTCGTCGGCTTCTCCTGTCATGGGTTTCTTCCTGACACCATGCCACTTGTCGTCATTGGTCTGCCCACCATCTCACTTAACCCCAAGCCTTCATCGCTCTCTTCCATCCTCGACCACACATGTACTAGCTCAGGCCCTCCTCTGCCTTGCCCTGTCCTGCGTGCTACCACACCTGTCGTCGCGTCCTCCCACATCCCAATACCTCATCTATCCTTGGGCCCAGGTGGTTGGCTTCTAGTGCCTCTACCTCCCATCCCCTCTGGCCCACCTCGTTTGTCATCTCCCTTTCTCCCCTGCCACACACTGATCGGGGGTTTTCTCCCTTCTCCTTGTCGTTTTCTAGAATCTCCTCTAGCCTTCTCATCCCTTCCATTTGTCTTAACTCTTCTCCCCTTATATCCAGGTTTCTACCTGCCTGCCCGCACCCCCAGTTGGCAAGATTATCTGCTGCCACGTTACCCATCCTGTGGACATGTGTCAGGATAATGTAGCCAATCTGTCGAATTAGCTTGCCAACCTCTTGAACAAGCCTTGTCGTCATCCAGCTTTGGTTGATTTTCTCCCATGACATTCCTTGCTGAAGTATTTTCGTCATGTCTATTGCCAGTTTCTAGTCTCCTTCCATCTCCAGCCTCTGAAACCTTTCCCTTGCTGCGATTTCCAATCCCCGCTTCAATGCCTAGACCTCTACTTCATTGTTGCTCACTATGCCACAATCCATGGAAATCAAGTGAATCGTATTACCTTTGTCATCTCCGAACACTCCTCTAGTCCCCGCCGCCCCCGGATTCCCTTTCGCAGATCCATTGAAGTTGAGTTTAATGAAATATTTCTAAGGTCATGTGAAACTGTTAGCAATATCACAATGGGGGGGATGTTGTTTCCACACAGTGGGGCTCAGCATGCTTGGCTTCAAGCTTATTCCGATCATTATTCGTTCTTCCTGTGGATTTGTTTCCTAGTCCTCTACATACCATTTCTCGGCAAGGATCGTTTCTCTTATGTTCTGGAGAATCATTTTCCATTGTTCTACTTTTGATCTTTTTTCTTCTTTGGAGATCCTTATGTTTCTTTCCTTCTAGATTGCCCATAATATGAACCCTAATGATATTCTCAAGGCACGATCTAAAATGGGGTTTTGGTAAGGTTTCCTTCGCCAATTATCCATTGTTGCTTTCATATTAAATTGGTTCCTGTCATTGACTCCAAAGAGTTGTTCATGGTTTCTCCACAGGTTTTCATTGTATCTACAGGCATTGGTCAGGTGTTCCATTGTTTCTGCTTGTTCGGCACAAATACTGCAGATCGAGGGTCCCTGCAGACCTTTTTTCTGGAGTTGGTCCCAAGTAAGTTCTCGCCCATGTCGGAATATCCACATGACGAAAGCGATTTTCGGCCATGACTTTTCTTGCCAGGTTTTGTCCCATATCTGTGTCCCTTGTTGCAGGTGGTGTGTTGCTTGTAGATGACATCCCTCTTTAATCGTAAACATCCCTTTGATTTTATATCCCTATCTTATAATGTTTGTCCCTTCCACTATTGCAATTTTCTGGGTTTTCATCTCTTTCTCATAAACCTCCCATTGGGTGGTTTCTGGAGCATATGGGCAATCTTGTTTCTGCTTCTGTTTTCTCCAGTATTCTCCTGGCTCCAAGCTCCAAAAGTTTTTTACTGTCTGGTCTATAGGGTTATTGGTATATTGACATACTACTCCTAGCTTAGGTCTATTGTTGATTTTCTCTCTCTGTTGCCACACCTCTTCCCAGAATTTTGCTTTGTCTCCTCCCCTTATTTCCCAGAAGCTATGGGTTCTCAGTAGATCTCTATTTTCTGAGGCTAAGTTCCATATGGCCGATCCCTTAATATTGTCCTGGACTCTCAGCCTTCCTTCAATCGAGCTTGGCATTCCATATTTTCTCCCCCATATTTCCTTATCGACTCCTCCCTCGATCCATCTCCACCAGAGCTTTGCCCTCATGACCTAATTGAGAATTTGAGAATGTTCGGGTCTCTAAGACCTAACCCACCATCTTTTAGGGGTTTGTTGATCCAATTCCACGATAGCAAGGCCCGTTTTTTTTATTTTATTTTTTTTGGGCCCTTTCCACAAGAACTTTTTGAAAATATCAATCATCCTTTGGAAAATTGTTTTAGGCATCGCTTGGCTAGATAATTGGTAAATCGGGATCGATTAGAGAACTACTCTCACTAGTATTACACGACTCGACATATTCAGTGATCTGAATGTCCAATTCTGCATTCTCCCTTAGATCTTTGCCAGCAAGGGCTTCCAGTTTGCCACTCTAGTTTGTTGATCACTTAGATGTATTCCTAGGTATTTCGAGGGGAGATTACGAATGCGGAATCCCATTATTCTTCCTAGAAAAGCTTGCGATGGGGTTGTCGTATTAAATAAAAAGATATCAGACTTTTCCTTATTTATATTCGTCCCTGAGGCACGTGTAAACTCTGTTAGGATCTCCATCATCCCTCTGCTTCCCTGTCGGTTTCTTGTCCGTACATCATTATGTCGTCGACGAACTGTTGGTGACTTAACGGTAAATCGTTCCCCCACATTCTGAGGCCTGTATATTGTTTCCTTTGTACTTTCTCTTTTACATACCTTCCTAGTCCTTCCACAACTAGTATGAACAATAATGGGGATATCAGGTCATCTTGCCTGAGCCCACAGGTTGCATTGAATGCCTCTGTGGGCATCCCATTGAGGAGGATTGAAAAAAATGGGGTCAATATAACCGACATTATCTAGCTTATCCATCTTGCACCAAAGCCAAAAGCCTTCAAAATTCCCTGTAGGCACTTCCAGCTCAGGTGGTCATAGGGTTTTGATAAGTCTAATTTTACCAGCATCCCTTTGATTTTTTTGGTCTTTAATGAGTGTATTTCCTCTTGTGTCGTCACAATACCATCCACTATTTGTCTCCCTTTAACAAAACCGGTATGTTCTTGAGAGATTAGACCAAGTAGGATAGGTTTGAGACGGTTCACCATGATTGTAGCCATGATTTTGTAGAGTACATTACAGAGCGCTATAGGTCTGGAACCTTGCAGTTCTTCCGAGTGGTCCATTTTGGGAATGAGCGCCAAAAAGGTGGAATTCAAGGTTGGATGCATTCTTTTATTGTGTCGGGACTCCTCCACTACTTTCACAATATCATCCACCATGAATGACCACATAGCCTGAAAGAATTCAGCTATGAGCCCGTTTGGGCCTGGTGCTTTGTTTCTCGTCAGTCCTTTGTTGACTTCTTCTACGTCTAACTTAGAGATTTCCCTTAAAAGTGCCATGTTCTGGTCCCTACTCACCAGGTGGGGAATGTTCCGAGTGATTTTGTTTATATTATCCTCCCTATCTAGATTGGGTTCCATCAGTAGCCTTTGAAAATGTTGAACTAACAAGTTCTCCATGTCTTCCTTTTGAGTACGTCGATTGCCTTGCTGATCGACCAGGGAGAATATCCTATTTTGTTGCATGTGTTGGATCATGGCTTTATGAAAAAACCTAGAATTCCTTTCCCCTTCCTTTAACCATTGGATTCTTGATTTTTGTTTCCACGGTATTTCTTCTTGTTGTCTCCTTTCCTCCAATTTATTCATCAATTGTCCTTCCTCCTCCACTAGAGAATCAGTTCTACCTTCATTGATGATCTGATGTTGTAATTTTCTAATCTTAGCCTGGATCAATTCTTGCTCCTATTGAATGTTGTCGAACTCTTCCTTGTTCCATTCTTTTTATTTTACCCTTTAGATCTTTGAGACGGAGTTGGAAAGTATGCATTATATTTCTACCTTCTTTCTCACTCTCGTTCCACCATTCCTTCATTTTCTCTATGAAGGTTTATTCTCTTAGCCAGAAGGCTTCAAACCTGAAGGGTCTATTTGTATTTCCTTGTTTCATTTCCACTTCTAGTTTAATAGGCCAATGATCCGAACCCAGGCAAGGTAGGATAAATGCCTCATAGTAAACATCTTTGCTTATGAGATTTTCTATTGCCAGGAATCTGTCAAGACGAGATGTTATTTTCCTATTTCCTCCCCGTTTGTTGTTCCACGTATATTTCC
This sequence comes from Pinus tabuliformis, assembly GCA_031772625.1. Taxonomy (NCBI): domain Eukaryota; kingdom Viridiplantae; phylum Streptophyta; class Pinopsida; order Pinales; family Pinaceae; genus Pinus; species Pinus tabuliformis. Next base: position 346,820,506 of record CM062804.1, read on the forward strand.
CATTAATTGTTGGGATATCCACCAGGTGCAGTTCTTCTTGGATATCCCTAAATTTCTCCATTTCTGACTCCTCCCTTCGCATTCCTCCTTTTTCTCCTCCAACGATGTTATCAAGTTGAAGTCACCTACTAATAACCATAGCTTTTCCTCGTGCATTTGGTTTAAAATCTTTATCCTCTGAAGGAAGTTTTCCTTTTCTATTGGGATGTGTGGACCATAAACTGCAGAGAGCAAGAACCAGTCTTTATTTCCTATGAGGCAGAACCTCCCTGTGAGGATATGTTGCATACCTATCTAGTAGTCTACAGTTATCCCTGTTGGATTCCACAAAATTTCTATCCCTCCTGCACTTCGTCTTGCGTCTATTGCAATACCCTCATACCTCGATTTCTTTTTACTTAGGATTTCATCTAGTTTCCCTCATGTGATCTTAGTTTCTTGAAGAAGCATTAATTGGGGTTTCTCTTTTCTTAGTCTCTCTGCTAAGTATCTCTGTTTTCTTCGGTTGTTTAGGCCTCTTATGTTCCAGAATGTTACTATCATTGGGTAACTTTATTTAACTGTTGGTATATCGCTGATAGTGGTACCACCATACCTGTGTTCACCAACATTTCTCCCATAATCTGTATGGATTCCTGTCGGTTTCTCCAACTCCTTTTCTTCCCCCCTTTTACTTTGTTTTGATACTCATAGGGGTTTTCCTAGTGCGTCCCCAGTTGTTCTGTAATCTTGACCTGTCCCTATCCTTGCTTGGCTTGATATTGTTGGAAAGTCTCTTTGTACAATATTTTTTGGTCTTCTGGAACAAATCTTTCATCTAGGTGTCTCCATTCATTCAACAGTTTCTTCAGTACTTCTTCTTCCATGCTAAGTTCCTCTCCCTTGCTTGGGTCGATTTCCATTGTGGTGGTTTCCATCCCAACCCATTCTTCTTTGTCCTCTTTGTCTACAAGATCTCCTTGGGCTTTCTGCTTGGGTATTGGTTTGACTTGACTCGGGCTGCTCTCTTTTCCTTTATCCTGATAATCCATGGGTTGGATCTCGTTTTCTTCGTCTTCTTCCACCTGTAACGCTTCAAATCTGTTTCTACCACTTGACTAGGCTTGGTATTCTTTTCTTGAGTTATAGGGTTCCTTTGGTTGCCTCCTCTTGGTTTTAACTTCTTGGTATCCTTCCTTGTCGTCCTAAGGTTTCTTATGTTGCTTGTCCTTATTCTCCATCTCCTCCATGTTCAGTGGGCATTCCTTAAATAAATGGCCATATTCATGGCACCTTCGACATCTGAACGGGATATGCTCATAATCTAAGGTCTGTTGCCAAACCTCTTCATGGTATTCTAGCTCCACAGATTCAAGTATGGGTTCAACTATGTTCATATATACACAGATTCTCGCATATGATGTATATCTGCCTATTTTTGTCGTTTCTGTCATTTTGACGAATTTTCCTATCGTATTCCCAATACCCTCTAATATTTATGGGTCCCAAAATTCCATTGAGAGGCCAAACAATCTTACCCATACTGGGGCTGCTAGGAATTTCTCCTTGTCTGGGTCATAACATTCTTCCCAATATCTCGTGAACAGACCAGCATTATAATGGAAATAAAGGCTATTTTCAAATACTCTCTTTATCTTGCAGGTTTGAGAATATTACCGTAAAGAAGCCTCTAGCTCCCATATTAAGTTCGATATGGCCCTTGGGTTGCCATTTCTGTTGTATCCACTTGATAAGGTCTTTCTCTGTCGACCACACTCCTATGAACTTGCAGATCAACACATGGTCCTTCATGAAGCTTCTGTATCTCTCCAATTTGTTCATCGAAATGATGAATCTCAGTTTCTCTAATGCACATGGCAGGAATTTTTTCCCCTGCTGTGAGCCTGCCACTGCGCCCCGAGGACAGGTCTTGTCGTTTGGTTCGTCTCCTATGCTTGCGGCTGGTTGCTTAGATTCTCGCGGGAGTCCCCTACCACAGGGTCCCAGCAGGAGGGGATTTCTCCCCCCCTTCCCTCCCAGCTTGCTCTGCGATCCTGACCTCGCGAGCATCTCCCTGGTGTGCAGGGCTACTGTTACCATCAGAGGTTTAAGGTCACGACTCAGCTTAGTTCATGTCAGTCACGAGTCTGCTCATAGGCGACATGCTTATTACAAGTTCTAACATGTTGGATATAAATGTGCTCAAAATAAAACTAACTAATTCATTTGCTATGAAGGATTTGGATGTTGTAAAGCAAATCATTGGTATGAGCATAATAAGAAATCAGAAAAATAAAAATAAAAAAATTAACATTGTCTCAAAATGAGTACATAAAAAAGGTGTTGGAAAATTGGAAATGAAAGATGCAAAACCAATTAGGACACCTTTGGCTAAACATTTCAAATTGATTAAGGATATGTGTCTCAAGACATAGGTGGAGATAGAATACATGTTCAATGTTTTATATTCATCATCAATGGGCAACTTAATGTCATGATGTGCATAAGGCCAGATATTGCACATGTAGTAGCAATTGTGATGAAGCATATGAACAATCTAGGTAACGAGCCTTATAATGCAAGAAAGTGGATTCATAAATATTTGAGAGGTCCGCTACTTAATAATTATGCTTTGGAGGTTCAAACATTGTTTTGTAGAGATATATTGACTCAAATATGGTAGGTGATATAGACAAGACGAGCACCAGAGAGTATGTTTTTACTATAAGTGAAACAATAGTAAGTTGGATTTCAAAATTGCAAAGGGTTGTTGCACTTTCAATAACATAAGAAAATTATGTTGTTGATTAAAAGGCTAGTAAATAGATTATTTGGTTATAGAGTTTCATGGAGGAAATGGGAAAGAAGCAAGAGAATATCATGTCATATAGTGATAGTGAGAATGCCATTCATATTGCAAATAACTCAACCTTTCATTTTGAAACTAAGCATATATAGTTTAGGTATTGTTCCATATAATTAATTTTGGAAGATTGACAGTTAAAGTTGGAAAAGATGCATACTAGCTGGAATCCTACAAACATGTTAACGAAGGTAGTAGCGAAGGAGAGATTGAGTTTCTGCTCAATTTCAGTTGGTCTTCAAGCATGATGATGAAGATGAGAAACTAGCCAGGTCCAAAGTTGAAGCATAGTCCAACGAATGCAAAGTAGAAGTGAAGTTGTTGTAGAAAATATTAAGTGGGAGATTGCTCATTGTGGAGCCTAATTATCTTCCTAATTTATAGGTCTTTTTTGTTTCTTTTGGACCCTAGTTCCTAATAGAGGGTGTGCGGGGCTTGCCCCCCTACTATTGTCGCAAGGGGGTCCATGGGGGTAGGGTGCATCAAAGAAATTTTGAGGTCTAAAATGGGCATCCTGAGGAATATTATAAAATAATAGTGGAAATAATAAAATAAGATTAAATTAAACCATCAAATTTTACAAAGAAAAAGAAAAAACTAATTTTTCAACTTATGTTCTACATTTGTACTCAAATTTCGAGCGAGAGCACTTGTTGAATGCATAATTTATTTCCTCATCCAAAGAGTACCCATGTTGAATATTTTCGATGGACCCTGCTACACATAAAATGAGAAATACATGAAAAAAAAAACAATATTGCAATCACGTTTTTCATGTAGCATGGTTCAGTGAAATAATGCAACATGGATACTCATTGAATGAGGAATTAAATAAGTGCTCCTGCTTGAAATTTAAGTAAAACCATAAGGAGATAAGTTGAAAATACGAGTTGAAAAATTAATATATATATATATATATATATATATATATATATTTTACTCCAAAAATGGTAAATCATCCCCCATGGTTGACATCATCATCTTGAATCCTATTGGTTCTTATAAAGTTAATTTTTGTTGTACATTTTGTTTTGATGCCTATTTTAGGCCTCAAAATTTCTCTAATGGCAACAACTCTTGGGAGCCCCCCTAGCAGTGGTTCAAGGATAGTGCCCTTAAAGATATTGTAATTTTATGGACAATTTGGACCATTCATCATTAGGTCATGGATCTCAAGGTAAATGTTACATTAAGGTTATTAACCTAAAGGGAAACACTCTTTTTATGAGGGAATTTTATTGTGGCTATGTATTGTTGAGATAGCATTGTAAGTGAGAGAAAGGAAATTGTGAGAGAGAGAAGAGGTTGCAATAGATGTGTTGCAAATTGTAATCTCTTTCATTTTTCTAGAAAAAATAAAAGGACTTGAAAAGTATTATCTTGAAAGATGAATCTTGTTATAGACTTGAAACATCGATTCAAAAATGACTACTATGGGATTTATTCTAAACCCTATAACTCAAAGTAAGAACTAGTTATTTCTCTATGGATGTAACCCAAATCAAACAAACCACATATATTAGTGTTTGCTTTGTATTGTTTCATTCTATGTTTTATTTTTACATTCATTTTGATTTTTTTCCTAACATGATGGACTAAACCCCACATAAGCCAACTAGTCTACACCTCATGGGTTGTTTGTGTGTGTGTTATTTTACAATATACATTTATGAATATTTTGTGATAATGGGAGTGTTATCTAAGAGGAGAAATATGATAATCATTATATAAAGAAATGGAGACTTATTATTGATTTGTTTATCTCTATTATCATTTTGATTAAAAATTCATAGAATAGAATTTTTTAGCCCCTTGGCACCAAAATAGCTAACAATAAAAAAATGGACAGCAAGAGCCAAGGGCATTGTGATGCACAAGCTCTATGGTCTAGAAGCATTGTAATTTGTACATATAAACTCTTCTTACAACTCATTGAATAAGTGGATTATTAGTGGTTGAAGAATACATTAAACCAAATTCCCATGTCACCTTGTAATACTAAAGGAAGATTGCATCTACCATTTCCACAATGCATGTATTGTTACCTAATCTTAATGTATAATAGTCATAAGGCCAATATCGATATTCAAACTATTTTGGACATATTTCTTTGTTGATGTAACATTTATCCATATAAAAAACCAAACTAGAGTTTGTTGAACTAAAATTTTCATTACTAGCAATGGTATATAAATCAAATGCTCAATATAACCCATTTCCAAAAATATGATAATATAGTTTGGGGAATAAAAATCACAAATGCACACTACTCAAATTCAAGATTTTGAATCAATTATAAACTAGCATTTAAGATATGTTCTACATGAACAATTATATGATCACACTTCTAAACTAGACTCAGCTTAAATATTCACATGGAATCTACTAATTAGAGGACTTATTCACTCTTTCAAAGATTATCTAAAGCCAATGTAAAGTTTAAAACAACTTAGATAGTCAATCTATTACAATTGCAAATTCGTGGCAACTACTACAAGGAATCCATATCAATCATCTAATTGGTTACCTTTCCAATCATAAAGGTTGTGGTGATACCTCCCATGTCATCATTATGTTTTGCATGGTGTTCTTTAATCCAAGCTACCAAGTTCATCATTATGTTTTGCATGGTGTTCTTTAATCCAAGCTACCAAGTTCATATTTGTGTCATGCCATTATATATTCAAGGGAAGTATCCAAAGTCAACTATCTATTGTCTCATTTTACCTCTTATACTAGCCATCCATATGTTAGTTGTCCATAAAACTTTATTGACTATCATCTTCACAAAGCCCTCCTTCCATAGATCTCTTCTCATCAACACAAACTCAACTCATTATCTAGGAATGGGTTTATCATCAACACAAACTCATTATCTAGAAATGGGTTTATCATCTTCACGATATCAATTTTGTGTCACATGATGAGGATACATTAAAGCCCTCCTTCTATAAATCTCTTCTCATCCACACAAACTCATTATCTAACAATGGTTCTAGAGACTAGTTAGTACCTTAGAGGTTGCAATCATCAATGATTATCTTCCTTGTCGTTGACAATGTATTCACATTATTAGCCCGTAATTAAGGAATTATACGGGTTTTCAACATCTACACATCTATTAGCATTCACTATAATGTACCGATAATGTACCAAACCATTTTCCTCAGTGGTGGTTCCCCTCCCATCTATTAACATGATCTATCAACGCAAGATAATCAAATAATCCCTTGCGTGGTTAACAACAACTCACTTATTTTCATGATTCAACCACATCTCACAATTTAATATGCGAGACACCACTCTAATCATCTTGCATTGAGAACTAATGGTGAATACCTTAGTGATAACTACATTTGTGGGCTTTCAAACCTTAGCATTAATAGATTGTAATTACACTATAGCAAATAGATTCGTTCACTTGCCCCATCACAAAACTTCTCAATATCCATATCTCGTTTTTAATTTATAATATACTGTGGCCAGAACTATGCCAACCACAATAAAATGCAGAAATTCCATGGCCTACAAATATACCAATATCGCTGTTCACAAGGATTAATGTTATATTACAGCAAAAACCACAAGCATTCTGCTTACACAAAGCCATTAATCAACTTCATAATGATACAAATCTAACAACAGTTTGGTAGAGGGCAGAGAAATCATCCAGTTGGTTTTGACTGAATGATCATTCAACTCTAATAAATACATCAACCCATTTCTTACTTCTTCATGCCAATTCTAATTAATATTAACTTATAATTACAGTTCAAATACCAGAATAGTTTGCAATTAGAAATGTAAACGCCCGATCTCATTTCTTGGCCTTCTTTGCAGCAGGGGCCGCCTTCTTCGGCTTCAGAGAAGCTGCCCTCTTAACAGCTTTGGAAGGGGCAAGCTTCTTGGGCTTCGGAGAAGCCACCTTCTTTACAGCCTTGGCAGGAGCAACCCTCTTGGCAGGAACTGCATTCCCCACGGGCGCTGCTGCCTTCTCTACCTTCTTAGGGGTCGCTGCAGGCTTCGGCTTGGAGACTTTAGGAGCCTTGGCTGCTTTGGCGAGGGTTTTGGAGGGCTTCAAACCCTTCTTGGGCCTAGGGGTTGCCATGGGCTTAGCTGCGAGCTTCTTGACCGGGGCTTTAGCCTTTACAGGCTTGGCCGCCTTCGGCTTCACAGGCTTCCTCAGCTCCTCCGAAAGCTTGAAGGAGTTCTTGTCCTTGGTGAGCTTGCCAGATTTAGCAAGATTTCTCAGCTGAACTGCTAGCAGCTTCTTGAAATTGGCAGGCAGTTGGGACTGGTACTTGCTGCCAATATAGGCTGCTATGGCATACTGGCTAGACCCGGTTCTCTCCTTCAAAGAAGTAATCGCCTCCGTGCTCATCTGCAAAAAAAAAAAGGGAAAATTGAGACCCCTGCGTTCAAAATCTAATGCGGGAAAAACATTTCAGAGGCCAAGAATTGAAACCTGAAAATATGTGGGATGAGAAGGTAGCGGTTTCGATCCCTTGGAAGCCGTCGGCTTCTTTTCTTTGACAGCATTGCTGACTACAGGCTTTGCAGTTGTCTGAGCTGAAGCCATTGTTAATACCATCAAATTGCTGAAGAACTACAATAAAAATGATACCAAGAAACAAGAAAACAAGATCTTCACAGACAAATCCAAACTAGAAACACAAATCGAAAGACAAAACCGTTCGAACTTCAGATGATAAAAAAAGGATTGTTATTGCTGGTCATAAATAGAGGGGAAGGCGTGGGTTACTGGAGATGCTCACCGCCCCCTGGGCGGGCGGCACGTCTACGGCTCATTTTTCCGCCATGCAGTTCATCCGACGGTCGTGAGTGGCCCGGCCATCCTGCCACGGATCGAGTTTTCAAAGAGGAATTTGTTGTCGGTCTTTGAAATTCTCAGCAAGAAATCTCACGGTACTCGACGAAATCTTACAACTTTTGTCTTAAATAATCATTTAAAATTTTATTAAAAAGAAATCTTATTAACTTTTCCTGGGGTGCTTGAAACATATATACGAGTCAACGTTCCTCTTGTATGGGAAGCATACATGTTTCCTTTGTTTTCTTCAATACCTCGTGGAATTATCTTTCCAATCAATTTAGTTTTATGAATTAAATATCTTTCCAATCAATTTAGTTTTATGCATTAAAAATATTTTAGTTATTTTTTTTTAAAGAGTAATAAAATATAAGTTAATTGAATTATTTTGGATGATGGAAAGACTTATTAGTCCTTACCTAGTGCGCGGGTAGGGACTATAGCATTTACCTTTTTATTGCGAGCTTCACTTGCCCCGGTGTTATTTTAGTGTGGGTAACTTAATTTATTTTAAGTTTTTCAAAACAAAGTTCAGAGAGAGTTAAAGTTAAAATTTCAAAAAGGGGAAAGAAAGAGCAATATCTTAAGTTTTAAATAAGAATATATACCTGCCAAAGTTTAATCTAAATTAAGAAGTTTTAATACACATGAAAAGTTAATATTTAAAGTTTTGATACATCTTTAATGTTCGGCATCGATGGCTTCTTATCTCAAAGGCTGACACTTCAATAGCTAGCAAGTTGACCCTTCAATACACATAACCTGACACTTCAATACAATTCTCCTTTATGTGGCATGTCCTCCACAACTTTCCCTGGCAACCTAAACCACTTGTCGAAGCAGCTGCAACTTTCCCCTTTCATTCAACCACACTACTTCCTTGAAACAGTTAGTTGAGTGATGAATCGGAGGGTGGTCGAACTTTCCCTTTCAATTCAACCACAGTGCTTCCTTGAAACAGTTGAGTGATGAATCTAAGGGTGGTTGACAGGGATTAATGAAGGGAAAAGTTACAGACGTCCTCCGCCCACTGCCATCTCTATTTCTAGAGTACACAAGCGGCTTCCATTGAGCTCATTTATCACCCAATTCTGGCATAACTGTAGCAGGTTATATTACAACAATTTAGTGTGATTTGCTAATAATGATTGATCTTCGTCCTACCTTCTTTAAACTTGAAGTTGTGAATACGTATATAAGATTTCACTCGAACTAAATGACTAACCACCCTTTACAAAGAATTGGGGGTGTGATGCATTTCAAGAGGTCATTGACTCAACCTGTTGGAGGATTTTCTTCATACGTAGATAAATCGACTCGACCTTATAAATTCTTACCCAAACCAATTTATCTAACCCAAAGTTGTTGTATCGCGAAGCTATATCATGAAGTTTCCTTATCTCGAAGATTTCTTATCAAGCGAATTTATAAAAAAAAGAGGAGTTCTATTATCCGGTATCCTATCCGATGTCTTCTCACAATGAAGAGCTATTAGGAAAATCAACTATTTCAATCTTGGGTATGCTTTTATACAATTCCATTGTTCCATATGTAGACTTTTGGGTAGTGGTGCAATCACTACTCATGATAGTTAGGCCGATAGGCCTTCCTATGCATCAACACAGTCGTCAATACTTTCATTCTCGTTGAGACATCTGGTATGGTTTCCTACTCAACATCTGGCTATAGCCCTGCTTGACATCTATGCACAGATTCTACATCACCTTTCTACTCCCCCCACTTGACATCTGTGCACACCAGTTTTATGCTGGTGTCTTTTACATCGGAGTTCCAGGATCTCCCCTGACATTTGGTTCTCATGCATTATTATTTTTTTTTTCCCTCGGGGTCTCTCCAAAACGGTGGATCCATTTACAGTGGCTACATTTTTGGTAGTACTCTGTGAGGAAGTGCTACACCCAACGATTTCTTCGGTGCACGACTACCATCTACCTTCAGAAAACAACTCAAAGCACTTAACTGCCAAAGGATGGGCTACTGGACTGCTCTGGCATTTGTTGTTGTGGCCACATTTGCCGCATCATATAAGCAACACGAGGGCAGGTGTAAGGACCTGCAGTCCTTAAACGGTTCCGCCCGAAGTGCGACCACGACCGAACAGAGGGTGCGCGGTTGGAGGCTTGAACGAACAGCACGGTTTGAACGAGGAGCGAGCTCAGACTTATGCAATGGCGTTATGTTATAATGTGTGTGCGTAGAGAGGAGGGCGAGCTGGTTATATATGCGTGGAGGCATGATTTAAGACTTATGGAGGCCGACCCATACTTGAAGACAAGCTGACATGGTATTGCGATGGAGTAGGGGTACGTTGAGGCGTGGAGGACGAGTCGGCCAGGTAGGCTAACTCGCCCTGCCACCCATATAAACAAGTGATGCGTTGGAGTCATTTGATCCATCGCTCATCCAACACACAAAGAAGACTTCGCTCATGTGAAAGAGAGTGCGTGGAACAAGGTGTGGACGCAGCAAAGAAGGAAGGCGCAGTTTGGAGATGCACCTGTTCTTGGGCAAGGCCACACGGAAGTAAAACGCATATCTCGGTTTTGGATGAAGGGCGCGGGCAGGGTCGCCCGCCGGTTGGAGAAAGGCGTGCACAGAGTGTGTGGCGCCCGGGTGATGTGTAGGAGCGCCCAATGGTGAAACGTTGGTGGGTGCCCGGTTTGTGCGACGACTTGGCACGGGTTCTTGGGTGACTCGGGTGAGCGCTCGCCCGTCGTGCAAGTGTGCACGGTGTGACTTGGTGAAGTGTTGAGATTGTGAACAAAGGTGTGTCTCGGGCAAAGGTACCCGTGTGTGGTGACTTGGAGGCACGCCCAAGTTGGGAAAATGACACGATCGTTCAACAAGATGAATGAAGGGTTGGTGAGTCGTGCGGTGACCGTGCGGAGGCACCGACGAGCTGGGAAACCGAGTTTGCCGAAGTTGGAAAATTGGCTAAGTGTAAATTTGGGGTTTCCCAAGATTTAACTTGTACTTTGTAAAAGTGAAGATTGTATAATATATTGATTCGGGAAGACTCATATTGCAGGGAGTTGCCCCTCCCTTTATACTGTTGTGCATTTCTCTTGTATAATGTTGTTTATGTGAATGTTATGGGCTTTCACTTATATAAAGGAACACATTAATAATACTTGGTTGCGAAACACAAACTAAGTAGGATAAGTGGAATGTTAGGCGTAGTCTACAATCGTAAGTATTGGTGAAAAGAAAACGATTGGTAGTGTCGCACCTCGCTATAAGCAGTTGAAAGACTACCACAGGTGTAGGGGCGTGACAGGTGGTATCAGAGCTAGTGTCGGGGAGCTGGTGCTGGTGAACTGAATCAAGGAGCTGATTCTACGAAGACCGAAGACTTGGCAGGGAGCTCAAGTTTTGCAGGTGACGGGTGGAATATCAAGGTGATTTAGGTGAAAGGTGAAACAGGTTTAGCAGAGGTGAAGCTTTGTGCTTGGACCAAGCTGAACGACAAGGCATGGCAGGTTTGGAAGAATGCAAAGGGAAGCTCTTGAGATTGAAGTCTTGGAAAAGAATGTTGAAGACGAACTTCTTCAACTTGGTTGGACAATGGAGCAAGATGAAGTTGCAGATTGTGCTGACAAGGAAGAGGAAGTTGTGATGATTGAGGATGTTGCAGATATGACAACGATGGAGGATGAACTTGAGATTGATCAAGTTGGACCAGGATCGTGCAGTTTGCAGACATGGATGGATGAGGATACTCACATGGAGGAGCCTCATGATGATGATGATGTAAGTATTGATACTTGTGTTTCACTTGAGCATTTGGTAGATGGACCGTATGCAGGGAAGGGCAAAATCAGTTTGCCGATGCAAGGGAGGATCTTACCATGGATGTCTATGATGAGACCTTGTATGGAGAAGCAAGGATTGTTGATTGTTGCAAGACTTTTTGGGGTTGTTTGTGACCTTATGGCAGAAGTTACAAAGGCCCGTGACAAGGGAGGAACATGATGATCGTTGCGGAGAATTGGGTCATGCTTAGTCACATGGAGAATTGGCTAAGTGCCCGGCATGACTCATGGACAGGTTGAAGGGCACACTCTTGAGGTATGATGATATTTGGGTGGACTTCTCATGGCCGAGTCCAAGAGAGGAAGTCTTGGTGGAACCTTTAGTAGGGGAGCTATGATGGAAGGGACTCGTGATGATGATGATATGGTTGGGTGACCGAGTTCACTAGACCGAATATGCAGACTTGGATGAGGATGACCGATTGTTGTGATGGGTCTACTCAGTTGGACTACATGGGTAGCTTAGTCATGGACATTAGGTTGGAGACATGGAGCATGGCAGTCTTATGCAAGGACATTATGCAGGAGCACTTGTAGAGGTGTCACTTATGGGCATCCAATGAGGAGTGCCAAGGCAGGGATGTTGTGCAGGTGGATTTGTTGATGTGACATGGAGACTTATTACTTATGAGCCGATGGGGAGGTTGTGCACTTATGTACAACAAGAACATAGACTTGGATGGAGTTGTGAGAAGACTATGGAGCATTCCTACTACATGGAGAGCTGAGACATCTTGTAGAGACCTTTGGGTCGAGACTTGTATGCTTGCTGAGATGTTGGTTGGAGATGACTCATGGAGCTCATGATGACATGAGGTTGTGACTTTTAGGGACTTCATATATGGTGGACTTAGAGGATCTGATGCATTGAGGAGCTGAGGTCAAAGACTTTGATGCAGGATGGGGTGCATACTTTCGAGTACATGTATGGGAATGGCTTGTAAAAGTGACTTGATGTGGAGGAACGATATGAGACACTTTGGAGTGATGGAGTTATGATGATGATGCCTTGGTGGCAACACTTGGGCATGGGTTGAGCCGAGACTTGACCACTTTTGACACATGGGAGCTGGTTGATCTATGATCATGGGCAGCACATGGATAGATGAGACAGGTGTATACTTGTTTCTATGACAGACTTGAGGGATGGCACATTGCAGATATGATGGAGGTTGCTTCATGGACTTGGATGTGGCACATCGAGAGTCGAGTTGATGAGAAGGTCTCTTCATATTGAGGAGATACACATATGGATGAGGATGTTGGGGTAGATGTGGTTGATTTCATGCAGCACATTAGTACCAGACATCATGGACAACATGTCGTAGATGAGATGAGGGCTACTTCATGGACCTGAGCATGGCCTACACTTACATGGAGATGGATTCTTGATCGAGTTGAGGATGTGACGGGATGTTCTGAGAAACGACTGATGGTGGCATGAGGATGTGCATTCTCATGGTTTGAACGTGACAGTTGCACTGATCACCCAACTAGTTCAGACATGGGGGACGTCAGTGTACAGAGATGTGTTAGCATTGTGTTGGAGTATCATGGCAGCAGTTCACACAAGGACGACACATGATGAGGTCGACACGAGATGTTGCACGAAGCATGTAGCTTGAGATGGAGGAACCAGCCTTCCACGATAGGGAACAACATGTGGAGATTGCAACGGGATGGTCGATGGTTATGGATTGAGATGATTCCCGATATATGACATACCAGTGGGGTGTATACCTTGGTATAGTGATCTTGGTGACAGATGGTTGTCGGGATGAGGCATGATGGAGATAGTGGTTCTACATCTGTTGCAGGGATGTTTGTAGTATGTGGAGGAGTTGACATCATGGATGAGACGGTTGTTATTAATCTTGGTGGATGGCTACCAGGATGGTATGTTGTCGAGGACGACAACGACTTCAGGTGGAGGAGGATGTAAGGACCTGCAGTCCTTGAACAGTTCCGCCCAAAGTGCGACTGCGACCAAACGGAGGGCACGCAGTTGAAGGCTTGAATGAACAACACGGTTTGAATGAGGAGCGAGCTCAGACTTATGCAATGGCGTTATGTTATAATGCGTGTGCATAGAGAGGAGGGCGAGTTGGCTATATATGCGTGGAGGCATGATTTAAGACTTATGGAGGCCGACCCATACTTGAAGACAAGCCGACATGGTATTGCGATGGAGTAGGGGTACGTTGAGGCGTGGAGGACGAGTCGGCCAGGTAGGCTAACTCGCCCTGCCACCCATATAAACAAATGATTTGTTGGAGTCATTTGATCCATCGCTCATCCAACACACAAAGAAGACTTCGCTCATGTGAAAGAGAGTGCGCAGAACAAGGTGTGGACGCAACAAAGAAGGAAGGCGCAGTTTGGAGATGCACCCATTCTTGGGCAAGGCCGCACAGAAGTAAAACGCATATCTCGGTTTTGGGTGAAGGGCGCGGGCAGGGTTGCCCGCCGGTTGGAGAAAGGCGTGCACGGAGTGTGGGGTGCCCAGGTGATGTGTAGGAGCGCCCAACGGTGAAACGTTGGTGGGCGCCCGGTTTGTGCGACGACTTGGCACGGGTTCTTGGGTGACTCGAGTGAGCACCCACCCGTCGTGCAAGTGTGCACGGTGTGACTTGGTGAAGTGTTGAGATTGTGAACAAAGGTGTGTATCGAGCAGAGGCGCCCGTGTGTGGCGACTTGGAGGCGCGCCCAAGTTGGGCAAACGACATGATCATGCGACAAGGTGAACGAAGGGTTGGTGAGTCGTGCGGCGATCGTGCAGAGGCACCAACGAGCTGGGCAATCGAGTTTGCCGAAGTTGGAAAATTGGCTAAGTGTAAATTTGGGGTTTCCCAAGATTTAACTTGTACTTTGTGAAAGTGAAGATTGTATAATATATTGATTTGGGCAGACTCATATTGCAGGGAGTTGCCCCTCCCTTTATACTGTTGTGCATTTCTCTTGTATAATGTTGTTTATGTGAATGTTATGGGCTTTCACTTGTATAAAGGAACACATTAATAATACTTGGTTGCGAAACACAAACTAAGTAGGATAAGTGGAATGTTAGGCGTAGTCTACAATCATAAGTATTGGTGAAAAGAAAACGATTGGTAGTGTCGCACCTCGCTATAAGCGGTTGAAAGACTACCGCAGGTGTAGGGGCATGATAGCAGGGTTGTTGAGCATACATTGCAAGATCCACTGGCTTTCCAACAATCATTCCAAAAGGTGCAACCTGTGTCTCTGGATGCTGCTGAGGAACATAATAATATGGTATAGCTTCGGCTAGGGTTCCAACAGGTACGGATCCTCCACGAATACCCCCAAAATGATGTTCGGTTTATTTGTCTATGTTTTCTGCATGAATTATTGTTTAAACGTTTTCCAGATGCACTAATCGTTTTCTCTGTGTGTATATGCCTTGTAGGTAGAAGGATTACTGTTCCAGGTTCCTGGGTACGCTTGGTGGTGAAGTGCTCTTTCTACAGCAGTCTCTATGGCTTCCGGGTAAGAGAATTGTTCCAGTTTGGTGTCACGGCTGGAGGGATTGCAGCATTAGTTAAATGGGTCTTGACGTCCTGTGCTTGTTATAGTTTTCTCGGCTCTGTTCTTTCCAGAAATCCGTCGTTGTTTGGTAGGGTTTGGCGGAGTTCCTAAGTTGATGCTTGGATTTTCCCTCTGGGGTTACTTCTGTATATTTTGATGATTAAGGGCGTTGACCCTTCCACGAACTCTGTATTTTTTTGCTACTGGGTCCGTCTAAACTCTGGCGGTTGCTTGAAATGAATGGAATCCCTCCGATTTACTCATTGTGCTAATTTCTTTGCTTATTGATAGATATATTGTTTCATGCTGGTACGATAATTGCTCATGCATCGCTTTACTGTTGTTATCTAATTTATTCTGGGGTTTGGCCTTACTATCCGCTTGCATATTAACATTAAGTAAACTGTGCAGTTTGTTTTCTTTTACGATTTATTTGCAACAATGTTAGTTTCTTTCTAGCTAATTTGCAGCCTCGACCATCATGATATTTGGCCGCCTCAGTTTGCTTGGAAATGTTAAATACTAGCTTTCAATTTTACTCTATTTTCCGCATAAGTCTTTACATTTAGTTTTCGAGGATTCCCTGCTATAGGGTTAGGGTTTTCATGTTCCTTCGGTTGCCTAACCTTGTTGATTTCATCCTCTGCTGCCATTTGTTTTGAAGGAGGTTATATCTAGAGGGTTTCATCCCTCGGAATACTCTTGAACGGCAGTGTAGGTGACTTTCCTACAAACCCCAGAACTGGTTGAGTCCGATCCGTTTTATGAATTTTCTAAAACTCGACACCTCCCACTACGCACTGGTGGCAATTCCAGATTTTTAATTCGTTGCAAGCAATCTTGAATTTTCTTGTTCTCAGAGGTTTACTAGCAATGTTCGAATGGTTATGCAAGGGAATTTACTTCATTAACTGCAAATTTCTTTCCTATGCAATGTTCTGTTTTCTCTATATTATGCTCATTTGTATTCCTGCATTTAACAGGTAGCAACAGTTTTCTTCTTACAAGTTTAACAGTGATTCTCCCCTTTTTTTGCTTAAAAACAAGAAATAGATCTAGGTGTCATTTTCTTTCGAAGTTTACTGTAAAAAAAAGAAAGAACTATAATACTGCTCTTCAAAATTAACCAACTTTCCATAGATTTTAAGGGTTGGTTGAACTAAGTTCTTATCAATAATATATTTAAATTCACAGTGAAATAGTCTTATCACGATAGTGGCATTTCCTAAAATTCCTATGATTAATCATACTCTGTAAAAAAAAACATATGCATCAGGGTTCCTCTGTAAACATATACATATTAACCACTCTCTTAGGAACCCCTTGCTTGCAGTACTCTACTATCTCTGTTCAAAATATCAACACAGTCTCAGGATGGTACCTCATACCTGAGTTGCTTTTTAGTAAGTAACTGCACAGGGAGAGGTCACCTCTGATTCTGTAGCTAGTCATCCACCCGACCATGAGATTGTCTTTCGAGACCAAATCTCCCCCCTAGCTTATTCATAAGACCTTCAGTCTTCCACAGGTTGCTTGCACTCCGCGCTCTTGCCATCTGATCGTTACCAGACATAGCAAGTGGATTTTCCCTTCTCTTTTCCTGCCTGTCACTACAACGCAGCTTTTTTCCTTCCCCTACTTCCTTTTCTTGGAAGCTTTGCACAGCTGGGGAAGGTAGTTAGGGTTCCAGCCACTGTTTCCTTTAAAATACAGAGATTTGAGAAGTGTCCGTAGGCATGTTAAACCTTTTTATAAAGATGATCATTCAACTTGATGTATACAATGAATGATGTAGTGTATAACTACACTACATATAGATGCAGTGGATCATGAGTAATGAGCTGAGTACCTAAAATGAAACAAAATTACACTTCATTATTAAAATAATAGCTCACTAAAGGGAAGTGAATGTTATGTACATTAACTTCTATTTGTTTTGGTATTTCACTTTAATTCATTAAGGAAAGTGGTACATGAAGGAAATTGTGTGCTTTGTAACTTGTTAAACATAAATACTAAAACTTCTAGCATCAAGGTGAAGACGTTCTATGAGTGAGTATCCAACAATAAAAATAAAGATATTTCTGATAAACACAATTCAACAATTGTTATGAAAATCACAATGATATCGGAGGAAAGTTTCTAATGCAATGTGAGAATACAAAGGTGATCTAAAATAGGAAAGGACTCAGCTGCTCATAAAGAGGCGCAAATCACCTGAAACAAATAAAACAGATCCAGAATACCAAATCATGGCCACAAACTCTGAAGTTTCAGAATTGAAATGAAATTATATTAATATTGACTGATGACCAAAATAGGTCAATTGAACTAGAAAGTATTGCATACCAAATTTGCAATAAGGGACGTGCAAAAGTCATCTCCAAAGCTTATAATACACCAGCTATTCTATGGATGTGAAAAAATATTGCAAACTGCTCCAGTTGTGTTTTCTATCTACCTATATCCCGCTTGGTGATTAGCATTTAATTTTTATCCTCTCTTGAGTTTGTACTGATATGAAGCATCTGCTCCTATCCCAGGTAGATTTTGAATTGACAACCTCTGGGGTGCATAAAACAACAGATCTAATTAAAGGGGTCACAAAATAGGCACATGGCTTAACAGTTAGGTTGGCTAAAAATGCTATTTTATATGATTAGGTCATTGGTAGATTTAAATGAAAAGCACTATGCATCTCAAAAACTTACATGCAAGTTAGGAGAGCTTATGAAGTGGGCTTGTGACTATATACAGTAAAAGCAATAGTAAGTTAAATACAGAAGCTTATGAAACTAGTTTTTGGAGACCTCTTTGGTTGTTGATTGAATCATTTTCAAGAAATGTATTAATATGGAAACTTGAACAAAATTGGTATTACAGTAACATTGGGTTTTGCCTTCGATGTATCCCATAATATATGTAACATTTATTTTTTTGAATAAAAATAGAGAAACTTCAACTGGAGTTTAAAATCCCATCAAAAAAGAGAAGATAGGAATTTTCTGTCTGTTCAAATAATGTGAACAGCATTGGCAGTTCATCTTCTTGGCTGCAATTGCTCACAATGAGAATTCACAATGCACTGCCTCTTTCTTAACTAAAGCTACATGTCAGTCAAAGTTATCAAAGTTTCTTTTCTTGGTATAGAGAATGTTCTGTTACTTCAACTGTGTAGGGCTGGTTTCCTAGATAGTAAATTCAGAAACGGAACTGTTTCAGAGAATGTTATTGAATAGATTGTTCTCGACTAATATGTTGTGGTTCATTGACCATTTCAACAGCAATCCACATCTTTTATGATTATTCGGAGGACAAAGGTTTGCCATGTATATTTTCCCTGAGGGTTCATAGAACTAAAGTATTTTGGCTTACATTAATGTTAGGATTAATAAAATCTATTTGTATAGTTTCTGATGGTCAATAAGATTCCAAAGTGCAGTATGGAAAAGATTTTGACTACCATGCTCTAGTAAAACTATTGGACAAGCTACTGCATTCTATGGCACGAACAGAAGATGAAAAGTTGGTGGTGATTTCTCAAGTTAGAATACAATTAAGTGTAAATATATAAGATTGACAAGTTGTCATTGAATATTATTCTTGTTTGTTCATTATATATAATAAGGTTAACAATACCTACCCCAACTAATGTTTTTTGGTGATTGACAGGTTCTGGTTGCAGATATAAATATTGGTTACGAGGATATTGTAAATAAACAAGTAGAACCATGCAAACTGAAAATTATTTATCTTAACTATTAGGAAGTTTTGTTGGCAATTTCAACATTCTATGCATTCTGGATTTTTGTTAAGTTATGGGCTATAGTTTCTGATGTTTGAAGAAATCATCATTTATAATATGTTCTCGGACTATTCATATGCAATCAGCGGTTGTAGGTTGTATCTGGCATATGTTCCCGGACTATTCCTCCCTCAACCTTTCTTTACAATATTTCTTATTGCACTACACTAATGTGGCAGGTTTCACGAAGAATATGAATCAATGTTGGAGAAGAGTTACAATTGTGGAAGCATATGTTTGTGTAAAAGTTAACCAATAACCAAATTGACAATACAATTGAGATTTTAATATATATATATATATAAAATAATTTAGACTGTAGATGTTATTTGGTTTCCAATATTCATTATTTTCAATTTTTAATATTTTTTTGAAAAATACTTATACTTTTTAATCATTCATAGAAATTCAACAATTCCAACTTCATAAGTCTATCGGCCTCTCTTTTTACTTTTTAGGACAATTACAAGTAATATGTTAGTGTCCATATTTACTTCTGTTTGACATCATAAGTATGCATAGTTCTTTCCCTTAATGGGTTTCTATTTAACATCATAAGTATGCATATTTGTTTCTCTTAATGGGATTAATGGTGTGAAGAACGTTGAGCTTGTCTTTTTAGCAGCATAGCTTTGTCTGGCCTCTCATGGTCAAATATGCACTTGTGAAAAATTCCATATACTCTCATCGCTGTTCTGGATAGAATACTCAAAATGGCTACAGGTCTTCTCATTTTTGGCTACAAGGCTACTTGCATTGGTTATAGAACTACTCGCGTCCACTACAAGCCTATAATATTTCGCTAAACAAATGATCTCACATTGACATAATTGTACTCACATCTCTACCATGAACAGTCGCACATCTCTATAATAGATATGGTCACGCATTGATATGTTTTACATTATGATGTGGTTGCCATTGCTACACAGTATATTGCATCATTCCTAAGTAATTAGAGCGTGTGGCATCATGTATATATGACATAGCGTATAACATCGTGTATATATAACAAAATGTATGGTATGTGTTGTATTGCATAGTTACACAGTTATATGGCATAATATGTATGGCATCGACATCGATGTATGGTATTATCCTCCGCGATATGAATGGAATGATCCCCTGCGATGTGTATGGTTTCATATTGCAGTTTATATACACTATGATCCTATACAATGTGTATGGCTTCGACACACCGTTTATAGGCTATGTTCCATTGCAATATGTATGGCATTAACACACAATTTATATGTTATGGTTATTTGCGCTTCTGTTGACTTCTATGCACATTATATATGGCATTGATTCACAATCCTCTACATTTAAATAGAGTTTCTCTGCATTCATCTATCAACAATATTGGCATAGCAATATTGGTATGGTTGGAATCATTGTTCTTGTTCAGATACCATATAAAGAGGTGTATGGATCTGGGTCTCGATCTCTACTTGGAACTGTAAGAGGGGGTGCTACTATGGGCTCTAGGAATGGAAGGGACCGAGAACAAGGTAAAATCCCCTGGAATAATCTGCAATTAGATTGTTAGCGTGAACATAGTATATTTTTCAATTATACTTTTAGAATCTAGCCCGTGGTCTGAAAAATGAAAAATAATGACCCTAACAGTATGCTAGTTATTTTCCCAAACAAAACCCTGCCTTATCATGGTAAAATTTCTAGCACGAATCTTGCCAAAGCTTCTAGTAATTTGACCATCATTCACTCATCAATTCTTTTCCAAAAAAATAAAGCACCCAATCCTTTCAGAAAAAATTGAGAACAAATTAAGGCTTAACTAACCAAAATAGATATGCCAACATAGTTTTGTTGATGTCATAATAGAGAAATCATCCATGCCAACATAATTTTGTTGATGTTGTACATTATGAATAGAAGGTAGATATGCCACGCCTATTTTGTATCTGAAATTCAACTTCAAGTAATTATTATCAGACCAGATTGGATGATTGCGACTGATAGCAAGGAGTTTCAGTTCAGGTAGGAAGGTTTAGTTCAAGCAGTTCAGGCCAGCTTTCTGGGCAGTTTGGAAGCTATCGCCTAGCTCTTAGTAGCATCATACATCTTGGTGGTCGTTGTCTAATACACTCTAACCACATAATAAGTGGAAGTGCATGAACGGGTGGTGAGCAGTTGAAAGTTAAACTCAAGGACACAGTGAAACCTGGCATACCCCAAATGCTTAAATCGACCTTGCTTTTTTACCTTCTACCAAAGAGAGATAGTGAGTTGTACAGGAAAGGAACCACCTGTTGTTGGATTGTCAGAACTACCCTCTTTTAGGAACTCTTACCAGAAGATCAGGCAGGAGGGGCTCTGCATCCACTTAAAAGGCCAAATTCATCACCTATCATTCATCCCTTACAACTATTCTCTGCAACAGTATCTAATTTGCTGGATTCAACATTATATGCGCTAGCTTCTTAAATCCCTTGCAAAGATTGTGGATTCGTTATTATTTTCTGCCAAAAACTAGAAAATTCCATAAAAATTTGAAAGGAGGTCACAAAAACAGTAACATAAAATCACAAGAACAAAGGAGATTATAGAAATGTTATCGCAAATACAAGTGAAAATCATGCAACAACAAATGGAAATCATGCAACAAGATTCATGATGGAAGCTGGCAGAGAACTAACAAATGGAGACAACTGCGACAACTGTGTTCAAGGGGCTTATCGATTCGATACCATAAATCGTAAATTAATGAAATTGATGGTAACCATTTAATTATTTTTATTTTTATTAAATATTGATACAAATAAAGTATATTATAAAAAAGGCGTAAGCAAAATTGAAATATAAGTATATTATGAGAAAGGGATAAGGAATGACGCCATATATAAAGGGATGCAATTATATCAGCAAAGACTGCCACTATGCAATTGCCCTTATTATATTAACAATCAGTAAATTAAACTCATATAAATGTATTCTTATAATTACTTCAAATTTTATTGTTACCTAACCTTAAATCTCAAACAATATTTTACTCTACCTATAATTTAACTCTACCTATAATTTAAAAATTAAAATATTTGTTTGTTTTTATATATAAAACAAAATTTCTACATAAAATCCATTTTCTCCTTATCTTTTCATATAAAAAACCCTTTCTTGATGTGTCTTTCTAGAAACTATCACCATGTTATCTTTGCTATATCTTCTTTCATTGTTCAAGATATAGATAATATTCACTTAAAAAGTATCATTAATTATCTTTTCATATAAAAATCCCTTTCTTGATATGTCTTTCATCTTTAAAATATTCTCAAAAGTATCACCATGTTGTATTTGCTATATCTTCTTCATTTTTCAAGATATATATAATATTCACTTAAAATGTATCATTAATTTTATTGGGATGGTGAATAAATTTTTCACGATGTCTTTTTAATAAGATATTTATTACTGTGTCTTTTTCATAAGACATTTATCTCTCTCTCTTTTTAATAAGATATTTATCAATGTGATTTTGTATTTTTTATTAATATCAATTTTTACCAATAACATATTAGTTTTTAATAAATATTTAGTTTACCAAGGTAATGTCCAAGTTTATATTCAAAATGTTTCAATAGATTACATTCACAACAACCCATGCCATTTATGGGACTATAGTAGGTAATGACAAGTGTGTTTTTAGCAATGCATCTTTTTCAATCACTCACAACATTAATCTTAATCAATTATGTGGTCAATGCTTTATTATTGTCGATGGAGACTACGATTGGATGAAAAGAACTATTAGGCTTTATGTTTGCAATGTGGTGTTGGTATTCATGTCAACCCTGGAAGGCTAGTCAACCAGTTGAAGTTGACATTGAAGCCAACAAACTTTATGGTATGTTCAAGTGTGTTGCAGAGGTTTGATGAGGCTTGTACAGGTCTTGGAGGTCCTTAAGCATGTAGTGATGAAGTTGCTTGAAGTTCTGGGTAGAGACATTTTGATGTCCCCTATGTTGGAGCAGTGGCACAGTCATCCTTCCTTTACAAAGTGGTAGTGTTGCACTCTTTCCTTACTTTGTCAGTGCATTTTGTTGCATGCTCCAAGTTATGAGACAACGACTTTGTGTTGTTGGTTTCAAAAAGAATACCATGAGCACAATCTAAGGAATTTCCCTAAGGTAAATATTGGAACATTTTAATTGAACGGGTCTTAACGTTAATTAGTGGTTGATCCAGTCAATGGTTCAAAGTGTGAATGCCTTATTCATTTCCACTTGGTACACATTGATTGAATTAATTGTGGATTTAATAGCATGATCGAGTCACAATTAATTCTTGAGCATTATGGAGTGGATTCATTGCATGGATCTAGTCCATCGCTTGAGGAGCTGAGCAAAGAGTTAAATACGTCATGCGTGGAACAAAGAAAAGGTTAGCCGGTGTGTTGAAGAAAATATTAATCTAGAGTGAGTACTTGAGATTATGTGCACAACTCAAAGGTTGAAATGCGTAATAATCAATTAGAGGAA
The DNA here is from genome assembly GCA_031772625.1 of Pinus tabuliformis. Classification (NCBI taxonomy): domain Eukaryota; kingdom Viridiplantae; phylum Streptophyta; class Pinopsida; order Pinales; family Pinaceae; genus Pinus; species Pinus tabuliformis. Next base: position 346,843,862 of record CM062804.1, read on the forward strand.
GTGTGTATCCCCTATATATAATCGCTCTGTAGTAGGGCATCTGACAATGCGTATGATGTGTTTTACTTGTGCATTAATGTGATTTAAATTGAAGAATGTGATGGCAATTAGACCACAGTGAGACAATACACAAATATAGAGCAACTATCCTCTTTAGTGTGTGTGCTTGAGTGACTTGTGTGTGTGGCAGAGTTTGAGGTCGATTTTTTAGTGTGATTTGATAGTTAATGTGTGCATGGATCTGAGAATACACACCTATAGTGTTTGACAGAGATGGAGATGAGTCACGTACTAGTGAAGAGATCAAAGTCAAAGCTAACAAAGTTTTTTTTGCAAGATCTAATTGGCAGACAAATCTCCCTAGACTCGGAAACCAAGTTTAGAAACAAATAGACAAACATATGAAAACATTACCTAATTTATGATTAAATGATAGATGTAAGTAGGATGCGTAGCTCATACCCTTTTCCGAAATGTTTGATGATGATCCTTATTGTTGTTCTTTGTAGCTTTAGTCTCTTCCTCAATGCTCCAAGAAGAGACCTACAGAGATAGAAACAAACAAATGATCAAAGCATATAATACACCAATGATATAATCATAAACTATGTAAGTGATCAAGGAATCTTACAATAAACATCATGACAAATGTATATGGGAAAGAAACATATATTTGTATTAATAATGAAGAAAAGGAGAATTACAACCAGGCCTTGATGTTTAAAGCCTCCTTCCAATGATCCTCAATCCAAACCCTTGCAATCAAAAAGTCTCCAATAGATACTTGGACAACATGTAAGTATAGTTCAAAAGTCAGAAATGGCAACCCAGTTCTCTTTGAGTGCATTGTACTTATAGGGAAAGAGTGGAAGTTGATATATCCATAAAGGGAAGAAGTAGATCCACAATGAATGGGATGGATCCACTATGGTAAGAAGAGGTCCAGGATAGAAGGAGCTTGAGCCCAATCTACACAGCTTCAGAATAGATACCAATCTTGAGGGATTCTAGAATAGGAAACTTCTTTTGCTTTTATTTTTTTACCTCTATAAGAAGACCTTTCACCTTTAACATAAGAAAACTATGATGACATCATTGTGTGTTTACTCTGCAACATGTGACATCACAGGTTATGAACTGAATACCCACGATGATCTCCAAAATAAGGTATTTTCTAGTATTTAATCCAAGATTCTTATACTTCATGGAGAGGTATTTATTCCATATTTCATGGGGATTCATGACAATAGTTCATCACATAGCAAAAGATCCAGATTTGGCATCATTTGCATGGATGTGACAAATTGATGTGTAACAGATTTCCCCCTAAAGTACAAAGTCGAGAAGGGTATGATGACTGAAGTGATTTATCATGCAAAGGTTGGAATCAAGAAATCACCGATTGTAGACCTGCAAGTCAATAATCAAGAGTTTAAAGTACAATATTGTCTTATGAGTATCACTGAGGTGGGAATTCCCATACTCAGAGTACAATCATCTCAAAAGTAAAGTATGGAAATATGAAAAAATCCATATCAAAGTGAAGTTATGGCCACCAAATATACATTATGGATCTATGCTACATTCATGAATACTCAAAACTCCATGAAACCTAGCTATATTAGACAAGATCCAGGGTCTTCATCTCTATTCATTTGTAGTACGAATTTAACCATGTGAATAAATGTCTTGAAGTCAAACATGGTAGAAACCATCTAATTATCAATCATTGATGAGAACCATTAACAAATGCGAGAGAAACTATCAATAATGGAAATGACTCTCAAGGTACTCTAGTACAATCTATGAGGTGTGAATAAATGATTTGAAGTTGAACACCCATAGAATCATCTGATCGAAGTTCAATGACGAGGACATGTCGTCAAAGGCGAGGACACCTAGAATTGAGGCATGCAAGCTCCAAGGTACTAAAGGGAGGTTTCTATATTAACATCCTAGATAATGTGTCGAAGTCAATAGGAAGCGATTTGTCGCAGGAGGGCCCATGACATGAAGCACATGTCAAGTTTTGAAGAACAAATTCAAAGTGATTCAGGGCTCACTCAAGGATGGTTGACGTGATGGAAGGATTTAATGATTGCAATGTGATTTTAACTAAGGTTGAACTTCTCTTGAGCATATTAATGACACAACATTTGACTCAAATCATGACCAAAGACCAATATGAAGACTTTCACTAAGGCATGATCAAATGAGGCAAATGGATTTCTCACAATCTCTAATGAGCTTAGCTATCAACAAACACAAGATATTGTCTGTTGAAATTTCCTATTCGTTGTGAAATCCAACTTCTATTGGCCATATTGAATGGTGGCAACATATGCAACCACTTCACATTCAAATAGAATAAATTGGAACACCCTTTCAAGTTGAGGGGAGTTAAGTCCCATCGTATCTAGACTATGTCATACCACTTGGTTTTGCATGGTGTCATTGATCTCATACTTCCATTTAGCATGAAATTTTTTAGATGTCCATAAATTATAAAACTATAAGATTATAGTTGTTAAGATCCCACATTTTATTCAATTTTTACAAATTTTTGTGAGAAACAAAATTTATCATTTTGGTCTATTTTATAGTTCGATAACATTTTTATCATTTTGGTCTATACTCAATATATGATAATATTCATTAAAAAAAGTGTTTTTTTTTTAAACCAAAATATTTGCCACCAAGTTTGTGAAATTACATGAAAAAACTCTTATATAATTATCAAAATTTTAAGTTTAATTAATTTTTTATATAATTATCAAAATTTTAACAAAAATCTTAAATTTTTAATATCTACCTTGACCAAAATTATTCAATACTAATTTTATTTGTTAGAATGTCTGATATTTTCCAAACTTATTAAAAATGAAACGTGAAAGAATAAAATGAATTAATAGAAACTATAAATACATAATAAAATAATCTAATTTATATGTATTGATTATAGAGTTCTTAATTTCTCAAAATCATTTTATATATAAATTTAAAGAATATAGTTTATCATTTTGTTATTAGTAAAAATTTAAATAATTTACCAAATATTTTCTGGTAATTACCAAATTGAACAATATTCCTAACTTCCGAAAACCATTATGTGTATAAAATTAAAGAATATTGTTTATCATCATGTTATTATTAAAAATTTATACTCATCTACCCAATACAATAATATTTAATTTATTGGATAAGATTTCAAAATTTCAATTTTAATATTTTAATAGGAATCAATTTGATCGTTTATGATCATTTTATCAAATAGTTTCCTGGCACGATCAATATTGTGGACAATACCCAGCCCATGTATCAAAGTAGTATAAGTGTGAATGTCAGGACAACAGTGATTTTTTTTTCATCACTTCCAAAAGTTCCAATGCATCACAAACTCTACTACCCTAGCACAACGCATCTATGAGAATGTTACAGGTAACAATATTGGGACTAAAGCCTCTTTTGATCATTTCTCTGAAAAATATCTCTGTTGCCACTGCATTACCACATTCTTTAAACGCCTAGGTACTGGGAGCAAACCTCTGGTGCATCTTATTGAATACAACTCGGGCTTCCTTCACGTGTCTCTGAGTGAAAAATGCCTGAAGGAGCACATTAAATGTGTTCGTGTTCAAATTCCCCACAAAATTCTCCATTTTTTGAATGCCTCTAGGGTTTCATCGAACAACCTTCTCCATGCATACTTTGATAAAATGACGCTAAGGGCCTTGAGGGTTATTTTATTTTGTTGGTGCATTTCGTCGAAGAGTTCCCAGACCTCATCGAAATCCCGCATTCGGGCTAAGATGTGAAACATTTTTTCATAGGCATGGGAAGTGTGTTGATAATCGGGATTTTTCCGGGTGATCTAATGGAAGAATTTCAAGGCCTTCGAACCGTTGACGTGGTAGGAGAAAAGCCTCCCCAACACATTTTCTACTAAAGAGTCCGACAGTGTGAGATTGTTGTGGTGCATAAGCCAAGTTCTACAACTTCTGAAGGGGTGACTAATCCATTTAATGTAGGTTGATATCACAAATTTTAACAAAGAGAAGAAATTCCATTAAATTTTTCAGCACTTGCAATAGAACAGTACATCGATTAGGTTACTGCAAGATCAAAAAGACAAAAACATAGGCAGATGGATGGTCAGACAGGCAGATAGAGAGGCTTTGAACATCATAAAATGGCCTGGCATTTCCTTTGATTTTAAAAGGCCAATTTCATGGAAAGAGTAACCCATTTCGAATGAAATCACAATTTATAGTCCATATTAGATTGTAGTTTTTAGGAAAGGGGCAGATTCTCTTAAGATTGGAGCCAAGGCAGATATGCTAGTTCACCAAGCAAGTCTAGCTAGAGGTGTAACCACTTCAACTTTTTTTCTTTTTCTTTTTCTCCTTTGGTTGTTCCAAATTATCAACAAAAGCAGAGCATGAGTGTTCCCTCAGAGCACCCTCATGTACAACTCCTTCTTCATGAGATTGGGGACTACCTTGAGCGCCATCAGATTTTGGGTCATAAATATTTTACTCCACATAAGGAATGTCTATTGGGGTGGGCTGATTTTGAATGGACTGGTTTGTGACAACACTCTTAATGGAGGCCAAAGCACCCCCAAAATTGGGGTCTCCAAGACCAGCCGCAATGGAAGCTAAGAGCCTCTTTTAAGAAAAGTCTCTTGCAGAAGAATCAGTGTATGAGATGTGAGACCCGTCTCTGGTTTTTTTTTTTTTTTTTAGCCTCTCTTCAGAAAAGTCTCTTGAAAAAGAATCGGTGTATGAGATGTGAGACCCATCTCTGTTTGTTTGTTTTTGTTTGTTTTTTTTTTTTTTTTTTTTTGTTATTGCCTGCATTGCCATCTTGGTGGAAATGGATGAAATGTTGATGCAGAGGTGATGGGGAGAGGAGGGGATGGGAAAGGAAAGAAGACGACTGAGAATGGGATAAAACTGGAAATGACCGAGAAATGTTGCAATCAGAAGCACCGAAACCTCTGCGTGAGAGAATTTTGTGAAACCCTTGTGCCCATAACAACGAAACCCTCATACGTTTTCAAGTACCTACAGGACATTAAATCTCGAATCACAGAGCAACTCATGTATTTTTATTAAAAGAAGTTTCGCATATACCCAGCGTTGTGCGAAGTTTTAGTCTCAAGTTTGTGTAGAAGAGAGTTTAATGGACTGCGAGATATCTTTGTTGGTCACAGAACACAATAAGAGGTACCTGCAACAATACATTGACCCTAGCGAATCCTCCAGCAAAAAAATAAATCGAAATTGCAAGCCGAGATTGGTAGCTGCCCAAAAAGTTATTATGTTGGGTTCATTTAAAGCAGACTTAGATGAAAATCAATTGCAGTCCAAATGGACCATAGCTCATTTGCCCAAGTAACAGGCCTCTACATTTAAATGTGCAAGCTAATTTTCTACAGAAAACCTGGAGGAATTTCACTAACACTATTTCTTGTTTAGGGATAACTTTTTTGCTATAATTGAAAATTGGTTGTTCTGTCTTTTGCTATTAAAAACAAAAATTGTTGTTAATTTCGTTTTTGTTCACCATAAGGTATGTGGTTTCCATGAAAGATATGTTGCTGTAAAATCCTAATGCAACTTGAATTTTATAGGACGAAATGTAGAAAAATGCAGGGAAATTTATGGAAAAATGGTTCCATTGCCTGCTGCCAAAATTTCCAAGTTTCCGACCTTTCTATTGTGCCATATGTTTTGATTTTGGTTGGGTTGCATGAAATTTATGTAAATGATTGTTGGATGAAATTGTGTTGTTCTTTATCTTGACATCAGTTGAGATGCTCATAGGACCTGACTTCTCTTTGCAAAAATGGGCCAATTTTGAGACCATAATAGAGGAGGTAACCGGACATAGAAAGCCAACTTGCCCAAAAGGAAAGCTAAATTTGCAAATTTCGTATTTCTATTTTCATAAATATGCAGAGAAAGGTAGTATTTTGTGGTTGTAGAGATATCCTAAAATCTAAGAGTTGGATGGAAACCTCATACAAAATTTTAGGGTAGAATGTAGTAGATATTTTAAAAAACTAGTCATGCATGCATGGGCCCATAGGTCTCAAGGGTTCAACTAAGCTTTGATACCAAGTGTAGGGACCAACCCTATAATTTTTTATTTTTATTTTTTTCTTAAAAATAACTAAAAAAATACAACCATAAGAAAATAGCATTGGAAACTCAAAAATTATTAAGCATTATATAAAACATCCCTGAATTTCACTTCATTGAACATATCATCTAATTTACATGTTATTAACTAAATCCATAATGAAGTCATACAAAAGAATATTATAACAATAGAGGTACCATTCACCAGGAGACGAGATTCAAACTTGGCTTGCCGCTACTTGCCCTCCTTCGTTTTCGGTCACCTCCAAGTGTGAATGTCGACGTGCTTAATCCAAAAGCAGTGACCCACCGGTTGACCTCCCAACCTACTGCTTGGGTACTCTCCTTCCCCACGAACCCCCGAACTGCAATGGGGTTGTACAATGGAGGAATGTTTTAACTAGTAGAGAAGAGCACTCTTTGGCTTAAGAGTCCCCTCTCTAAAGTCCTCTACCTCACCAAACTCACTATAGCTCGTAGTCACTACTCTGACATAGTCTCATCCATCCAAAAATAGGGTAAAGAAAAAGTCACTTCTCCCATGGCTTGCCCCTTCTTTTATAGGAGTCCTCATAGGTGACACTTGGCATTTCATTCATAATGAATTATTTTTGTTAATCCAATAGTTTGATTGTTCACCCACCCATGTGTCACTCTCTCATCGAGGATCTCCAAAATCATTTAATTAAATTTTAATTTAAAAAAAAAATATTTTTCCTCACCTCAACAAGACTTCCTATTTCTTCTCCTAGTTGTCTCTTGATCCCCCTTTTCTACTCCTTAATTTGTGTTCATTACTAAAGTCAATTTATAAGTCACAAATTTGATCCCCTATCTACTCCCTAATTTAACTCAAGTTGCCTCTTAGATGGATATTCTTATGTTGGTTGTTTCCACATGGAGATTCTCTAAATTTATCTAAAATTTAATTTATTAATCTTCTTTTAATTCACCACCCTCTTCTCTTACTCAGGTTTAACTATTTTATGATTAATATTTATACTTACATTTATGTCCCTCTTTCCCCTTTTTTACCTAATTAAGTTACATTATTTACCTAATATTTTCCAACATGGGAAGGGTAGAGTTTTTAAGGTAAAATATTTTATTTCTTCCTATGATCCCCTTAACCCAAGTTTTAATCTTGATTTAATTACCTTGGTTCTAACACCATTTAACACTTGATGTGAATTTACATGGTTTTCATATCTTGATTATATTTATTAATTTATTTATTTTTAATGATTCCAAGGGTGCCAAGTTTGGTCGTGCCCTTCAAGAAATTCCCTTGAAGTTCCAACGGTGTCATGCCTAACAGTTTATCTGTGATGCCAAGGGTGCCAAATTGGTCATGCCCTTCAATAAATTCCCTTGAAGTTCCAAGGGTTCCACGCCACTTGCCTTTCAAGCATTCAGTGGATATGAGGGGAAAGTAAAGGTGCAATGACAGAGACCACTAACATCTCTTATGTTGCCTGCTATAGTGAGAATAATCGTTTCGGGGATTAAGGAATCCGCCTTGATGCGCGCCCCCAGTAAAAATCCTCATGAGCGACCCAACTTTGGGACCTGCCCCCACGACATCATGATCTTCAAGGCGAAGGTGTTTCAACCTTTCCAGCCCAATTCACAGCGGGAGTGCTAGTGGCTGAGATCAGGGACATTGTCCCGCCCCTCCCATGTAGTTCCATCCAATTGTACAACCCCATCACCCATATGTGAGTCATTCGGCTAAGCAACTAATTTATGCCTACAACCACTAACATATCATAATAATATGGATATACACTATAACAGGTTTCAAAATTGACTTAGAATTTCAAAGACAAAATATAAATTTTCATAAAACCAGTTGTCATCAACTCATCATATGCGATGCCTCTGGTGGTTTCGTGTCATACTCAATAATCATCAGTAACAAGGTTTCTCAGTGTTAGTCATTATCATAATAGCATCATCAACATCACCTAGTCATTCGCATCATTGTTCATTGTGAACCAGAACTAATGTAAGTAGCTAACATAGGGACACATCCATGATGGCTATCAACATCATAACATCAATGGAAACATACATATCCATCAAAGCTATCATCATCATGATATCAATAGAAAGCATACATATCCTTTACTGCTATCATCCTCATAAATTCAATAGAGATGAAACATAGCCATTTATGCTACAATCATCATAATATCAATAGAGAAAATGCATAACCATTAATGCTACAATCATCATAATACCAATAGATAAAATACATAACCATTAATGTTATCTTCATCGTAATATCAATGGAGAACATGCATAAACATAACAATCACTAATAATAGAGTCATGTGTTTGAATCCTCAACCTGAGGTCCTCAAAAAATAAAGTGTGGGCCTTAGGGCTAAATAAATGTTAATGTCATATCATTGTTAGTCAACTCTAGCACGGCACTACACGGATACTCTATCAGACCATGGAAAGATGATGAAGAAGGAGATCAAGGAGAGGACCATGCTAAAGGACACACTTGTAGCTAAACACACAATTCAATCAATCAAGAAAATCAAAGGGACATCAATTTGCAGTCGCAACTCAAGACTTAAGATCATTGAATATTCCTCGTCACCAAGCTATGTGGAGGTGAAGAGAAAAGAATTCTCAAGAAGATATTTGTTTATTCAATTTAGTGTTGTCTAAATTGCTATCATAAATTGTCAACCCGGGGCTCGTAAGATGATGAAGTGAAGGTGTACAGTATGTACTTAAGTAACCTCTTAGATCTTTTTGTCGTTTGGGGGTGTTGTGGTCAATTTAATTTCCTAAGATGGAGTGATGACTTTATAGACAAATGAGTGATTTGTGTGTGTATGGTGGTTTCTAAATGAGTGAGTGTGTGTAACTGGTGGTTTCTAACTACCTTCTAAACTTGCAAAGAAAGAGATTGAAAGAAATAACTTGAAATGAAACTGAAAGCAAAGCATAAAAACCACTTTCTAATGGCACTAGTCACTACTCATGCTGCTGCAATAAAAAGGTAAGAAAAACCACTTTAAAGACCAATTATAATGTTCATCTCTTCCTAACACTCTGCTTCCAACATATATTACTATGTGAAACATGATTAAGAAGTAGTTAGATATAAGTCTAAAAAGTAATCAAGCTCTAAGATGACAAATTATAACACCACTGTGCCTCTCTCCAACATTCTGCTTCCAACATACATTGTAATGTGTAACAAGTGAAGAAAGAGTTAGTGATATAAGTCAAAAACTACTCAAAGCAAGTTGTAATTTATTAATATTCTAATCTCTTAAAGATGAACAACTTATGATAAGGAGACCATCAATATGTTAGCATACAACTTGGGAAACTAAACTAGAAATCAAGCTAGAAAAACAGAGTAAAGGCAGCAACTATGAATATGACAACTGAAAATACCACTAGAGATAAAGCAAATACAACAAAGACACACAATCCCGGGCTAACACCTGCAGAAAACAATCCTGATCAGTTAAAGTAAATGTTGAAAATGAAAGTAAATCAAAACTGTACATGTATTAAAGAAAAGGAAAATTGCTGAATTCAAAAGAAGGAAATGGCAAGAACATAAAGGTAAATTTACTGTACAAAGGTTGTTATGAATGGGGGCCCTCCATCGACAAAACCCAAGGAAAGATTAGTTACTTGAAAGAGTCAAAACAACACAGTCTTCTATTAACTCATATGCAGAAATTACAGTAAAAAGTGTTGAAACAGCAGCCTCAAAACAGAGTTTCTTTATACACTAAAATTGCAGCAATTACATAAACAAAGCAACTAAAAACTAATCCTTAAGCGTGCGCAGACGCTGGATTTTATAGGCGTATGAACAACTGCCTACTGCGTAAAACATGAAACTAGAAATTAACTGACAGTCATGCTAATTAAATGGTACAGCAACTCGTAAACAGGTCCGTGGGTTATCTGGAGGGTACGGTCGTCATGGAGGTTGAATCCAAGGTTGGATCCTGTCTCCCATAACCTGCGTAGCGTGGAGGAATCGCCATCTGGAGTGACGTGACCTTTCAGCTCACGCAGCACCGTTTGAGCTGGCTTTGTTGACCGAAGTTTGATCCACGTTGACCGGAGGTATGCGTGGCGTTGCTGACCGAACCAATAGCATAGGAACCTTTAACACCTTCATTCTCACGTGCCCATGTGATTCGTTTTTCAAAATGACACGTGGAACATAGAGATCAATGAAAAGGTTGTGGAATGACTAGATAGCTGCGGAATTGTTGAATGGTTGCGGAATTGCCAGACAGCTGCGGAATCTCTGTGCATATGTCAAAAATCTAGACAAACAGTCAAACATTAGCAAAGTTAACCAATCATGCTTAAAGACATCAAATGTAATGCTCTGGATAGGTTTATGAGGAAAATAGGGCAAAAGAGAGGGATAAGTGAGGAAAAGTTGTAGGTAATGATAGATAATTAGGTGCAAGTTAGAGGCTCTACATACCCCCACTACGAGGGTGTTGCATGTCCTCATGCAACTAAGACATTGTTTAATCCACCTGCTGAGATGCCTCTGCTAGAACATCTAGTCTTCTCCTCTTCCTCTGTGTAGCCACATTGACTCTTGGTTTCCTCACCAAGCATCTGAATTTTAAATTGACCAAAGCTCTGCTTAGCTTCCTGCATTTCTTCTTTAGCTTTCTGTTTTTCCTTTGCCAAAGGCCCAGATGAAGCATGGTATTATCGTGGACCATCTTGTCCACCTTAGCTTGCTCCTTCAATTTTTCATTCTCTTGTATGATGTGGCGATTTAAAACTTCAAGCTCAAAAATTTCCTGTTTGAGTGAGTGAACTTGCTGCTCAAGAGGTAGAACAGTGCTTGGACCAGCAGCAGCTTGTTCTAACGTCTCCAGGTAGTTATAAACTTTTTGCTGATCTGGGTCAATCTCTGGTGACCTCTTTGGACTAGGCTCATGCTCAAATTCGGGTTCATGCTCAAAAGGACTTTCCTCATGTGGAGGACTAGTCTCAAAGTCAAGTCTTGTAGCAACCTTTTCATGTGTGCTCAAGTCAATAATGAGTGACTCTTTATCCTTTGTGGCCCCCACTTTGTCTTGTAGCCTGCTGCTCCTCCTCACGGTGGTGATGCTCTGTTTTTTCTTTTGTTGTTTTTGCTTTTGTTTTTGCATCTTCTTGGAAAGGGCAGCCTCATGAAGTTGGGCCAATCTATGTGCCAATGGCTGAGTGTCCTCTTCACTGGAATTTTCAGGAGTAAGGTAGGTTTCTTGGGCTATAGCTTTTCCTTTATCTTTCTTTTGTCTCTTCCTACTCTCCTTTTTTTTGAGAAGCCTCTTGGACAATTTCTTGCAGGGTTTCTGTAATGATTTCTTGGGCTGTTTGGTCAATGTCTACAGCAGGCTCAGGGTCATTTTCTTCTTCAGAATGATGTGCAGCAATTTCTTCTTCAACAAGGTCTTGGACAGTTTCTTCTTGGACAACAATTTCAGGGACAACAGTTTCTAATTGGGCAACAATTTCTGGGGTAGTTTCCTCTCTTCTTTTCCTTCTACTCTTTTTAGGCACTTGAGGTGAACCACCAGAGGCTTCCCCTATCTCTTGGAAATGATTCCTTACAAGAAATCTTTCCCGTGTATCTCTTTTTGCTTTCAACTGTTCTTCAACTAGTATCTTGACAAGCCCATGATGATACAAATGTGGCTCAATGTTTCTTGGGTTTCTTTGGACTATTGAGCACATTTTTCTAAGGCTTGAGAGTAAAAAGTATGGAAGGTTAATGTCATGCTTTCCTAAGAAATGCATCATAATTTTGGCATGGTAAACATATAGAATTCCAAACCTTCCCTCACATGTAAAGAATTTTTGTACTAGTAGAAGCAAAGCTGTCCATTCTTCTTTGACAAGATTAACAGGGATTCCCTATGTAAAAATGCTAGTGCCCATACCTGGATTCTTCATAATTTTCTTCCATTGCTGGTCTTTTACTGATCGGTTTTTGAACTATCTCTCCCCAGTTTGTGGTAGTGAAGTGGCCTGTGCTAAACTGCTCTCGGTGACTGTAAATTTCAGATCTCCTATCTCCACTTGGTTGTCTTTGTCTTTGAAAGAACGTGCAAAATCCTTTGTGACCTCTCTATGGTAACCCTTGAATTTTTGGATGCACTGAAGCCAATTTGCCTTCTGCAAAGCATCTTTGATTTGGGGATATCCTTCCAGAAATTTGGAGCCCTCTAGCTCTGCCCTCAAAAGTTTACCCATCAGCTCTCTGGCTTGTCTTACAGCTCTGTTTTAATACTTTGGAGAAGGGGTTATACGGCTTCAACAGTGGCTTCAACACAATAGATTTATGGCTTCAACATAACAGCCGTAATACACTCACAACAGTGGTCAAAGTTTAGCGGAGGAAAAAAAAATGAAACAGAGTATGGTTACGGTGGCAGAGTAGTGAATAAGGCAGAGCAGTGGAAAACAAGGGAAATGCGGAAGTGAATCACCAGCGTGAATGAGGTTATACATGTGTAGGAGGGTTATGAATAATGGGAAGAAACGGTTAAGTCCCTTGGACATCGATCATGAGTGTACATTTGGCTGCGGAATCATAACGCAGAGAGCCGTAGTACAATTGTCTACGTCACTCAGGTACAAGAGTTTTAATGGAAGAGCAGCCGTGTTTGGGTTTAATGAATAGGGACCGTTAAGGCTGAGAGATACGTGGATTTCCGGTCGAGTAATGGAGAGGATTGGTAATCATTACATTAAATGGCTAAAAACACAATCCGTAAACCATGCAAAATGTTATAACCGTAGGTTTAGAAATTAGATCATACCTTATGTATCCGCGCTTTGATTCCTTTTGCTCATCTGACACTAACCTTTCATTGTTTATTGCTGCTACATGACCTTTTTTCAATTATTGCTGATGACTTTTGGACTGCAGACTCCTTCTTAAAACAGACTGTGTTTTTTATGCAGGTGCAGAAAGTGTATCGGTTGCGGAATTGGGATGTTGGCTGCGGAATTGCTCCTCAGCTGCGGAAACTGCAGTGATACCCTCTGTCTGCACAAAACAACTTTAGCTGTGTGAAATAAATCTGACAATGACTTTATTGGTGAGATGGAATGTAATGGATGGATGGATGGAAAGAAATGAGGTGGAGTGAGAGTGATTTGATGAATGAGATGGTGAATGAAGTGGATGAAATGGCGAAATGAGATGGAATAAGGAGAAGAGAGAGATTTTTTTTGGAAAATATGAGGTGTCAGGTGACCCTGATTTTCACCTCAGATTTTCTGCATAAGACTGCCAATCAGAGATTGGTTTTCAGGCTTATACATTTTTTTTTTTCAAAAACCAAAGATTAGGCTGATGGAGGAGAAGAATCCTTCTCCACCAACCTGATTGCAGAATCTTCTTTAAACAACTTGACAAATTCCTCTTTTGAGAGTGGCTTCTGGTAGATCTTCAAGCGATGGCCATTCACAATAAGAGGAGTATGAAATTCATCAATAGTTTTCACTCGAACTGCTCCATTGCTAAAGACTTCATCAATCTCATATGGCCCAAGCCAATGAGTTTGAAATTTTCCTTTGAAGTCTTTAAACTTTGAATCAAACAATAGAGCCCAATCTCCTTTCTGAAACTTTCTTTCTTTGATGTGTCGATCATGCCATTTAGTTCTTTGGTGCTGAACTAGATCGGTCCTTAGAATTGCATCTTGTCTTATTTCATCTAGCTCATTTAGTTGGTCCATTCTGTGTTTTTGGGCTTCCGAGAGGCTCATCCCCAATTGGACTGCTATCTTGAAGGTCTTGATTTGGAACTCAATGGGGAGCAGGACTTCCTTCCCATAAACAAGTTCATAGGGAGAATGTCATGTTGTGTTCCTCCATGTAGTTCTATAGGCCCATAAGGCTTCAGGAAGCCTTTCTGCCCAATCTCTTCTATGAAGATGAACAGTCTTGGTGATAATGCCTTCAAGAACTTTATTGGTAGATTCCACTTGGCCATTTGATTGCGGATGGTATGGAGTAGATGTTCTGTGCTTGATCTTATATTCCTCCATCAGCTTCTCCATCAATTTCGATGTAAATTGGCTTCCCTGATCTGTCACAATTTCTCTTGGGACACCAAAACGAGTAAAAATATCCTCAAAAAGAAATTGAACAACTGAATTTTCAGTGGCAGAAGGCAATGCCTTGGCTTCTACCCACTTAGTAACATAATCAGTACAAACCAATATATACTTCTTTTGCTTTAATGGTGGATTAATAGGTCCAACGAAATCTAGAGCCCATTTCTCAAAGGGTTCGATGCATACCTGTGGTTGTAGTGGCATTTCATTTGAAGGAGTTGGTCTCCCAACTCTTTGGCAGCTGTCGCACCTTCTAACATACTGCTTTGCATCTTTAAAGAGAGAAGGCCAATAATATCATAGAGAAAGGATTTTATAGGCTGTCCTCTTGTCAGCAAAGTGTCCGCCGCATGGTTCATCATGACATGCCTTAAGGATGTCAGGCATTTCATCTTCCCGAACACATCTTCTAATTATACAATCTGGCCCTGTTTTGAACAATTCATTAGAAATCCAAGAATAATGTGAAGAACTCTCCTGAATGATTTTCCTTTTCTCATTAGGAAATAAGTGTAGAGGTAGCTTCCCTGTAACTAGATAATTAGCAATATCTTCATACCAAGGAGTCTTGGTAGTTACTGCAAACAAGTATTCATCTGGAAACTTATCTTCTACTGGAGAATCTTCATTAGTGTTTTGGATTCTAGACAAGAAATCAGCTACTGTGTTTTGTTTCCCAGGTCTATCTAACACAGTAATGTTGAATTCTTGTAAAAGTAAAAGCCATCTTGTAACTCTGCCATTAGTAACAGGTTTGTTCATGAGATATCTAATTGCAGAGTGATTAGTATGGACAAAAGTTTCATAGCCGGTTATATAATGTCTAAAATTGTTAATTGCATGAACAACGGCTAGAAATTCTTTTTCTGTCACAATATAATTTAACTCAGTGGGAGTCAAATTTTTACTGGTGTAATAAATGGCATAAGGGATCAAATCCTTTTGTCCCAAAACAGCTCCTAGAGCTGTATCTGAAGCATCAGTAGAAATGTGGAAAGGGAGTTTCCAATTTGGCCCCCTTAAGATGGGTGCTTCAGATATTCTAGTCTTTAAAGTTTCAAAGGCAGACTGACACTCAAGATCCCATTTGAACTCACAGTCTTTGGTAAGCAATTTGAAAAGAGGAGATGCTATCTTAGTGAAGTTTTCAATAAATCTTCTGTAATATCCAGTAAACCCAAGAAAACTTCTAACATCTTTCTGGCAATTTGGAACAGGTAACTTGGAGATGACTTCCACTTTGGATCTATCAACCTTAATCCCATCTCCTGAAATATGATGTCCTAAAACAATCCCTTCAGTAAACATCATAAAACACTTTTCATGACTTAAAGAAAGATTTGTTTCCTTACATCTTATCAGTACTTTTTCCAAATTTTCCAAAGCTTCTTCAAATGTATTACCGTAAACTATAAAATCATCCATATAGACCTCTACACAATCATGGATTAGATCTGAAAAGATACCTAATACAACCCTTTGAAAAGTAGCAGGTGCATTGCATAATCCAAAAGGGAGTACTCGGTAGGCAAAAGTTCCCCATGGACAGGTGAATGTGGTCTTATCTTGATCTTCAGGTGCCACCTGAATTTGATTATACCCACTGAAACCATCCAAGAATGAGAAATATTTTTTACCTGCTAAAGTGTCTAGTACCTGATCAATAAAAGGTAGAGGGAAATGATCCTTTAAGGTTGCCTTGTTCAATTCTCGATAATCAATGCAAACTCTCCATTTACCATTCTTTTTGGCCACTATAACCAAGGGAGAAACCCATTGGCTATCTGAAATGGGGTAAATGAAGTTTACCTTGAGTAATTTCTAGAGTTCTTCTTTCACAATTTCCCTAAGGTTTGGATGCATCCTTCTCTGCGGTTGCCTAATAGGTCTGCTGTTTTCTTCAATATAGATGTGATGAATACAAGTCTTAGGATCGATTCCTTTCATGTCAGTGTATTCCCATGCAAATGCAGTAGAATGTTTTTGCAAAAGTTTGGTCAATTTTTCTTGTTGTGGTCTTTCCAAGTTTCTATTAATGTTCAATGTTTTTCCTGGAAGGATTTCAACTGTAGAACTACCAAACTCTTCCATTGAGAAGAGAGACATCTGTCTAGAGGAGAGATATTCAATGTCCACATCTAACTGAAACTGTGTAGAGTCATATTCTAAAGGTATTTCAAAATTTTCTAATGTATTTAGGATTTGACTGTCTTCACTGATCTCAGAGATGGTTAGAACAGGTTGTATAGTATCCTCATCATCGACCCACTCATCTTCTCCTATTTCTGTTATTGCCTTTGCTGGAGGATACAAGTTGAATTTCTTGGTGGAATTACCATCTGATATATACATGTCCCCAGACCTACAACTGATAAAAGCATCAGCTGTTGCTAGCCAAGGTCTTTCTAAGATAAGAGGATGTCCTCCTAGATTGTTCTTGGGAGTTAAAATCATAAAATCAACTGGATATTCCCAAGAGTCTAGGGAGACTGGAATGTCTTCCAATACACCATCAGGTTTAATGATTGATCGATCTGCAAGTTGCAGTAGAGTAGGTGTAAAGAGAAGGTTAGGAAGCTTTAACTGATCCATGGTCTGTCTACTCATGATGTTGATAGCGGCTCCTAAGTCAATCAAAGTATTTGGGATTTCAACCCCATTAATATGAGTTTTGACAATAGGACTACCGGGATCCACATACTTTTGCATGGTAATCTTACCCATCATAATGTCTGCAATTTTTCCAACCAGATGTATCCTTTTGGTATCTCTGGTTCTCTTTCCTGTTTTCTTCAAACTCAACTCCTTTATTGTCTTTGCTAGAATGGGAATTTACTTAATGGCTTGTAACAAGGGGATCTTGATACAGACATTCTTCAATTCATCTAGAAAACTATAGTCGGGCAACCAAATTTGCTTTTCCACTCCTTTGTCAATTTGTAATCTTTCAGGAAAAGGAGGTGTAGCTAAAGATGTCGGTTGCTCAACTATGGGAGTTGTGGGGGTTGATTTTTTTTCTTTTTCTTTTTGGATATTTTGGTTTTGAAGTGATACTTCAGAACCCTTATTGATTTTAAGAGATTCTTCCTCAGAAATGCTTGGCTGTTGATCTTTTGTAGAAGGTTGATCTAGGATTCTACCTGATCTGAGTTGTACTTCATTGAGAGGAACAACCATATAGGTAGGGAATGGTTGACCTTCCATCATGTAAGCATTTTGAGGGTTCCTATTATTGGGATTTGGTAATGGCTGAGAGGGAAGTTGATTTGACTTCTGTTGGGATTGAAGCAAGAGTTGAGAATTTTGATTTTGTGGAGGAGGTTGTTGTTGTTGAGGGTATGGCAATGATAGTTGTTGACCTTGATTTGGAAGTTGTGGAGCTTGCTCGTTCTGAAAAGATGGAGGATATTGATAGAATTGAGCAAATCTCCCATAAGGATTTTGCATGCTTTGCATCCATGATTGAAAAGGATTTTGAGGGTGAGGCCAAGGTTGTTGCCAAGGATTCCAATTTGGTTGGGGTTGAAAATTCATAGAGTTGTTAAACCCTTGATTCTGTTGCCCTTGCCAAGGTCTCCTTGCAACAAAACAGAGAGATTCAAGTGTATTTGGATCTTCTTGAAAGACTTCTTTGAGGCCAGGAATTGAAGTACAATCCTTGGTCTCATGAGTTTCTGAGCAAATTACGCATGTTTCTACAACGTGTACATCCAAGGGACATTCCCTTAAAGCATGTTTCTTTCTACATTTCGGGCAAAAAATGGCCAAAGCCTCAGCCTCTGCTTTTTGTTTATTGTGAATCTTAAGGGTATCTAATTGTTCACTAAGACTCCCTAAGATGTCAGTTTTGAATTCATCAAGCATATTGTCGATTTCAGCCCTACTTACTGATCCCGTTGCAGATTTATTTGCTCTAAGGAGAGAAGGATCTCTAGGCCCTTTTTGAGTTTTTGATTTTCCCCTTGAGAGATGGATACATAGTTCTGCTATATCATTGAGTGAAAGTTGAGATATATCCCCTTTCCCCATCATGTTCAAGATATCTATCCATTCATCTCTAATGGCTTTTAATAGGAGGGCTTTTAAGGTCTCTTCATCCAAATTACTCATTTTTGCTCTCTTCAGGTTATATTGAAATCTTTCAAGTAAATCTTCTAAGCTCTCATCTTCTCTTTGTATCATTTTAAATACCTCGTCCTTGTGATTAGTAGGCATACAATAGTCCAAATACCTATCCAAAAATGTTTGTTTCATCTCATCCCAAGACCTAATGGATTGAGTGAGTAACCCCATAAACCATTTCAAAGCTTGATCTTTCAGTGTTGAAGGGAACAATTTGAGTTTCTGAGAGTCATCCAGATAGTCATAAGTTCGACACACAACTTCAAACTCAAATAAAAATGTTTCAGGGTCCTTAGTTCTTAACCCATGGAAATTTGGGAGGACATATGGCGATATGTTTTTCATAGTAGCTCGAGAATCCTCATTAACAATAGGAAACCCAAATGAGTTATCCCCATCTCTATTTCCTCCTCCAAGGGGACCTCTACCTCCTCCATTGTTGTTGTTGTTTCCTCCTCCTCCTCTACCTCTACCTCTACCACCTCCTTCTTCCTCTGCCATGATGGTTCCCCTAGGGATTTCAAGATCTTCTAGTTCTTCTACAAAGGGTGAATGAGAAGAGATTTCTCCTTCTTCTTCAGATGATTCTACTTCCTCAATTACAATTGGTCTTTCTGTAGGAGAAAGAGAAGGATCTCTTCCTGGTTCAAATTCAATAGAAGGTGTGGGAGAGTCAATTCTTGGCTCTTGAATTCCAGGAATTCTAGGGCTAGGAGTGTCGGTTGGAGATGAGGGAGGTGTCTCTTGTCTATCCCTTGAAGCAGATGGACTTGTAAAAATTGAACTTCGAGCTCTAGCTAAAAACCTTCCCCTAGAATCTCTAGCTCTATGCATGTCATTTTTTATTATTTTTCTTCAAGTCAAGTTAATAGTTCTTTTTCTGATCTTCCAGGTCACTCTAGGTGCAAGAAGAGAGCATACTCAAGAAACTACTAAGTCAATAACTTTCTCTTTTCGGATCCTCCAGATCACTTTGAAGTGCAAGAGGAGAGCATACTTTGATAGGTTATCAACTTCTTTTCTTGAAATTTTATGGTTTTTTTTTTTTTAAGAATATGGCTACTTAATTTCACTTCCCCGGCAACGGCGCCAAAATGTTTAGTCAATTTAGTGTTGTCTAAATTGCTATCATAAATTGTCAACCCGGGGCTTGTAAGCTGATGAAGTGAAGGTGTACAGTATGTACTTAAGTAACCTCTTAGATCTTTTTGTCGTCTGGGGGTGTTGTAGTCAATTTAATTTCCTAAGATGGAGTGATGACTTTATAGACAAATGAGTGATTTGTGTGTGTATGGTGGTTTCTAAATGAGTGAGTGTGTGTAACTGGTGGTTTCTAACTACCTTCTAAACTTGCAAAGAAAGAGATTGAAAGAAATAACTTGAAATGAAACTGAAAGCAAAGCATAAAAACCACTTTCTAATGGCACTAATCACTACTCATGCTGTTGCAATAAAAAAGTAAGAAAAACCACTTTAAAGACCAATTATAATGTTCATCTCTTCCTAACACTCTGCTTCCAACATATAGTACTATGTGAAACACGATTAAGAAGTAGTTAGATATAAGTCTAAAAAGTAATCAAGCTCTAAGATGACAAATTATAACACCACTGTGCCTCTCTCCAACATTCTGCTTCCAACATACATTGTAATGTGTAACAAGTGAAGAAAGAGTTAGTGATATAAGTCAAAAACTACTCAAAGCAAGCTGTAATTTATTAATATTCTGATCTCTTAAAGATGAACAACTTATGATAAGGAGACCATCAATATGTTAGCATACAACTTGGGAAACTAAACTAGAAATCAAGCTAGAAAAACATAATAAAGGCAACAACTATGAATATGACAACTGAAAATACCACTAGAGATAAAGAAAATACAACAAAGACACACAATCCCGGGCTAACACTTGCAGAAAACAGTCCTGATCAGTTAAAGTAAATGCTGAAAATGAAAGTAAATAAAAAATGTACATGTATTAAAGAAAAGGAAAATTGCTGAATTCAAAAGAAGGAAATTGCAAGAACATAAAGGTAAATTTACTGTACAAAGGCTGTTATGAATGGGGGCCCTCCATCCACAAAACCCAAGGAAAGATCAGTTACTTGAAAGAGTCAAAACAACACAGTCTTCTATTAACTCATATGCAGAAATTACAGTAAAAAGTGCTGAAACAGCAGCCTCAAAACAGAGTTTTTGTATACACTAAAATTGCAGCAATTACATAAACAAAGCAACTAAAAACTAATCCTTAAGCGTGCGCAGACGCTGGATTTTATAGGCGTATGAACAACTGCCTACTGCGTAAAACATGAAACTAGAAATTAACTGACAGTCATGCTCATTAAATGGTACAGCAACACGTAAACAGGTCCGTGGGTTATCTGGAGGGTACGGTCGTCATGGAGG
The DNA here is from genome assembly GCA_031772625.1 of Pinus tabuliformis. Taxonomy (NCBI): domain Eukaryota; kingdom Viridiplantae; phylum Streptophyta; class Pinopsida; order Pinales; family Pinaceae; genus Pinus; species Pinus tabuliformis. The sequence goes on from CM062804.1 coordinate 346,864,677, forward strand.
TTGAATCCAAGGTTGGATCCTGTCTCCCATAACCTGCGTAGCGTGGAGGAATCGCCATCTGGAGTGACGTGACCTTTCAGCTCACGCAGCACCGTTTGAGCTGGCTTTGTTGACCGAAGTTTGATCCACGTTGACCGGAGGTGTGCGTGGCGTTGCTGACTGAACCAATAGCATAGGAACCTTTAACACCTTCATTCCCACGTGCCCATGTGATTCGTTTTTCAAAATGACACGTGGAACATAGAGATCAATGAAAAGGCTGCGGAATGACTAGATAGCTGCGGAATCTCTGTGCATATGTCAAAAATCTAGACAAACAGTCAAACATTAGCAAAGTTTACCAATCATGCTTAAAGACATCAAATGTAATGATCTGGATAGGTTTATGAGGAAAATAGGGCAAAAGAGAGGGATAAGTGAGGAAAAGTTGTAGGTAATGATAGATAATTAGGTGCAAGTTAGAGGCTCTACAATATTTAACACTTAGCAACAACAATGGCTTGACATTTCCACATCATCAAGCATTCCATGTCATCAGTGTCATGTCACATCCCGTCATGAGTGGTCACATGCCACCCCATGTGGCCAATGATTTAACATATGTTTAAGAAATGTATTGTAAAGTGAAAGTCCAAAGGACTTGTGTGGAATACAAAGAGTCATGTAAATTTTAAAAGTCATAATGAGGGTAGTCAAAGAGTCACAAGGAAGGGGAAGAATCACCCCTTGGTTATATATACTCCCTCGTTGTATGAGCAAAGTAATTTTCACCTTGGCTCCTCTTGCAAAGAATTAGAGAGATAAGCTAGTTCTTTTGGGGAGCAAGGAGTGGCTCCAATGCTCCACTATTGGAGCTAGTGATGTTCATTGTATACATGTGTCTTGGAAATTTTACTTAATAACAAAAGCCTTCAAGGCCAACATGTTCTTCATGCATGGATTATGAATGTTTGTAAGACTATTATGTGGATGTTTGCACTTCATGTTTTCTTTCACATGTGCTAATATAGTTGAACTATTTCGTTATTTTAGTAGTTATTTTATTAAGGATGTGTTTTAATGGTTGTTATTGATGTCCCATCCTTGTGGACTACTCTGCAGGATATTAGACAAATATTTTTTTTATTTGTTGGTTGTAACAACCGTCGCATCCCCTGTGGACTATTCCACTGGATGTTAGACAGATCCTTTCGGTTCATGTGTGTCTCTTCCTGGCTGGTACTACTACCTCTCTCTTAGAGGCTCACTTTCCTCCCCTCTCCATAGTAGAAGAACTTTGACACATCTACAAATGAACACTCACTAGGCACACCTTCTTTCTTTTTGAAGGCACCATTGCATCCCTCTCTCTCGCTGACAGTTAGAGCTAAGGAAAATATTTAAGCATTTGGCAACCAAGCCTTTATATTAGATGGGACTCCTACACCAAATGGTGTGAGGTATAATTGGAACTTTATATCAGGAAGATCCCGTGAATGTTGGCGGGTCAAGTACCATCAACATTTATGGTGCTAGAAGGAGGGTAGCTAGACTTTTATGGTTGATAACCCCACCAACCCCAATATTACATCCTCTGGTCAAGGCAGTAACATCCCCAACAACTCCCATGCACGAATTCCCAAAGTTGGTAATTCTTCTCAGTCTTGGACTCCACAACCTTACGAAATCACATATGAACATCTATGGGCCATCTACCCCATCACACTAAATTTTACAAGAGTTATTGGATTGATACCCGGAATATAAACCCTTCCATATTTTCCGAAGAAGAACCAAACCACCCCCACTGGGATAGTGGTTTCAACAATTGAAGAGTTGGTTCTCGCCACCCTTAAAGAGTTAGCAGACTCTGAAGAAAACACAGAAAAACCAGAACAACTCCCAACCTTCTCAAAGTGTGACAAACTTAAAATAACTTTCTAGAAAAAGTGGGGCACGTTCGCATTTAAGAAAATGCCATTTGGGTTGATTAATGTTGGTTCTACATTACAACATGCCATGGACATCGCATTCCAAGGATTGATTGGACAAAGCATAGTGGTCTATCTTAATGATGTTATAGTTTTTTCCAAACAAAGATCTAATCACATACGCCACTTGAAGAAAATTTTTGAGCAATGTCGCAAGTATGGGATATATCTTAATCCCATGAAGAGTATATTTGCAGTGTTTGAGGGTAACATTTTGGGCCACATTATTGCTAAAAGTGGGATTAAAGTAGACCTGGAGAGGTTCAAAGTAATTACCCAGATTCCCTTCCCAATGAACCAAAAAATTATGTAGTCCTTTATGGGGAAAATCAATTTCCTCCGCAAGCTAATCTCTAATTACGCTCATATTGTTAAACCAATACAAGAGATGATAAAGAAGGATGCAATATATATATGGGATAAAAGGAAAAAGGATGCATTTCCCGTATCAAGCAAGATATCACAGAGGCACCTGCATTATACAACCTAAACTTCAGTAGACATTTTTTTCTCTGCACCTTTCAATTTTGACAGTTCTCTTGTCGTTGTGCTCACACAAAAGGATAATTAGAATAATGAGAGGCCCATATATTTTATGAGCGCCACCCTTCAAGGACCAGAACTCAATTATACCACCATTGAACAACATTATTATGCAGTATATGAGGCATTGTAGCACTTTTGGCCCAATCTCTTGAAAAAACATTGTATTATCTGTTGGGTGTGGAGCTTGATTATCTTATGTATTCAAAGGTATCCCCACATTGGACCCCAGTTTGAAATGGGGCAGCAACGCCGCCCGTAAAATATTCGTTGCAAGGGGGGTCCAGGGGGGCGCCTGCGACCTTTGGGGAGCCCCCCCTAGCGGGGGGTTTCGAGGGTAGCGCCCCCGAAGCTAAAAACAGATGTAAAATTGCCTTGTAAAAGTATAGTAGTTTCTAGTCAATCTGGGTCGTTCATTAGGTGGATGATCTGACGGTAGAACTTATGTTTAGTTTAGGGTTTTTTGCCCTAGCATGCAACCCCTCTCTTTGTATGAGGGCATTGTATTGAGTCTGTGTAATATATGTGTATTCTCCAAGTGAGAAGTAGAGAGGTGAGACTGAGAGAGAAAATAGAGGATATTACAGCGGATTTGTTGTAGGTTGTGTCTCTTCATTTTGCTGGATAATAGAAAGGAAGGTATGGTTGTTTGGGTTGGACGTAGCCCAAACTAGGTGAACCACGTATATCTATGTCTCTCTTGTTTTATGCATTTTTTGTGTTTATATTTCTGCAATATTTTATGTGTTCCATTACTCCATAATATATAATTTTCTAACAACTGGTATTAGAGCCGAAGGTCTATTTGGCTGATAAACTCGCAGGAAAGAAGGGTTCCTCGTTCGAGTGGAAGAAATGGCGGAAGATGGTAAGTTTAGGGTCGAGAAATTTAACGGCCAAAACTTCTCGTTGTGGAAGATGCAGATGGAAGATTATCTGTATTAGAAAGATTTGTACCTACCATTGGGTAGAAAAACAAAGATGCCGACGGGAATGACAGATGAAGAATGGAACCTTCTCGATAGAAAGGCACTCGGAACAGTACGGTTGTGCCTCACAGTGTTGGTCGCCTTCAACATTTCGAAGGAAACAATGACAGAGGGTTTGATTAAGGCGTTGGAGAAACTATATGAAAAACCATCGGCCTCAAACAAGGTATTTCTTATGAAACGATTATTTAATATGAAGATGTCGGAAGGTGGATCTGTTGTAGACCATTTAAATGATTTTAATACTGTTACAAGTCAGTTATGTTTTGTAGGGGTAAACTTTGATGATGAAGTTAGAGCTTTGTTATTCTTGTGCTCATTACCGGAAAGTTGGAATGGTTTAGTAATGGCCATTAGTAACTCTCTTTCTGGACCTAGTACTTTAAACTTTGATGATGTTGTCGGTGCTATCCTTAGCGAGGAAATGTGACGGAAAAGCTCTGGTGAGACATCGGGTAATGCTTTGAGTGCAGAGTCTAGGGGAAGAAAAATGGAAAGAGGAAAGAGCTCAGGATATCGTAGTAAATCAAGGAAAGGCAGATCTAAGTCTAGATCAGGGATAGTGTGCTGGAAATGCGAAAAGAAAGGACATCTAAAGAAAGACTGTAGATCTCAGAAGGGAAAAGAAGAAGATGCACAACAAGAAACCAATCATGAAGCAAATGTGATAGGTGAGGTGTTACAAGATGCTTTGATTCTTTCTTTCGAAAATATTACTAATTCCTGAGTGGTAGATTCAGGGGCCTCATTCCATGCCACACCTCATAAGAAATACTTTCATGACTATGTTCAAGGAGATTTTGGACAAGTTCATTTTGGTGATGATAAACCCTGTAAAATTGTTGGAATGGGTAAGGTTCTTGTAAAAAAACAGAATGGAAACCAATGTCTACTAAAGGAGGTAAGGCATGTTCCAGATCTAAAGAAAAATCTGATTTCAACAAGGCAGTTAGGCGGTGAAGGTTGTGTGACAACTTTCACAGATAAAGCTTGGAAGGTTACCAAGGAGCCCTGGTAATAGCAAAAGGCGAAAAGATTGGTACATTGTATTTATTCAATGGTATTTCTAACTCTCTTAATGCTTTAACTTCCAAAGGCGCAGATGCAGCATTATGGCATCATAGGCTCGAACACATGAGTGAAAAGGGGATGAAGGTTCTTCACTCAAGGAATTTTTTGTCGGGTTTGAAGAACGTTGATTTGGACTTTTGTGAGAATTGCATTTATGGAAAACAGAAGAAAGTCAGATTTCTTAGAGTTGGGAAAGAAAAGAAGAGCGAAAAATTAGAGCTTGTGCATACAGATGTATGGGGACCTGCTCAGGTATCATCTCTTGGTGGCTTTCGTTATTATGTTACTTTTATTGACGATGAAACTAGAAAAACTTGGATTTATTGTATTAAGAATAAATCTGATGTATTTGATACTTTCAATAAATGGAAATCTTTGGTTGAGATTGAGACAGGAAAGAAATTAAAGTGTCTCAGATCAGACAATGGAGGTGAATATTGCAGCAAAGAGTTTGATAGGTACTGTTCAGAGCATGGAATTCGTAGAGAGAAGACAATTCCAAGAACACCACAAGAAAATGGTGTGTCAGAAAGGATGAATAGAACAATCATGGAGCGCGCAAGGTGCATGAGATTGCATGCAAGATTGCCTTTACAATTTTCGGTAGATGTTGTAGATACTGTTGTTTATCTAATAAACAGAGGGCCTTCAAGTTCCTTGGATGGTGATGTTCCAAAGGAAGCATGGACAGGTAAAAAAGGTAAACTACTCTTTTTTAAAGCCTTTTGGTTGTGAGGTCTTTGTCCATATTGATAAAGAAAATAGAACAAAGCTTGAGGCAAAGTCAAAGAAATGTACCTTTATTGGATATGGTGTTAATGATTTTGGTTATTTCTTATATGATTACAAAAATCGCAAAATCATTAGGAGCAGAGATGTAATATTCAATGAAAAGGTCTTGTATAAGAATCAGTTGCAGGAAAAGAAAACAAGGAATACACAGTTCTTGATGAAACCACTGAAAAAGTAAAGGTGCCTGAAAATAATAATAATCAACAACCACAAAAACAACAACCACCACAATAGCAACGGGCACCCCAAACACCTGAAAGTGGTGTTAGAAGATCTACCAGGATAAGCAGACCCCCTGAACGATACTCTCCTTCATTATATTATTTATTTTTCACTGATTTTGGTGAACCCGAATGTTATGAAGAAGCAATGCAGGTTGAAAGCAGGAAGAAGTGAGAGGTAGCCATGAAAGAAGAGATGGAGTCCTTAATGCATAACCAGACTTGGGACTTAGTCAAGTTGCCTGCAGGAAAAACTACATTGAAGAATAAATGGGTTTACAAGCTGAAGGAAGAAGATGGAGGAAAACAGAGGTACAAAGCTAGACTTGTGGTGAAGGGGTTTGCACAAAAGAAAGGTATTGATTTTGATGAAATATTTTCTCTAGTTGTTAAAATGACTTCAATCAAAACTATTTTAAGTCTAGTAGTAGTTGAAGATTTGCATCTTGAGGAGTTAGATGTAAAGACAACCTTTCTCCATGGGGATTTGGAGGAAGAGATATATATGCAGCAACCACAAGGATATGAAGTGAAAGGGAAGGATAAACTAGTGTGTAAGTTGAAGAAGAGCTTGTATGGCTTAAAACAGGCTCCAAGGCAGTGGTATCTAAAATTTGACAAGTCTATGTTTGAACAAGGTTATACTAGATGTCACTCTGATCATTGTGTTTATCTGAAAAAGAAAAATGATGGCAGCTATATTATATTGTTATTGTATGTAGATGACATGCTTGCTGCAGGGTGTAACATGCAGGAAATAAATGTGCTCAGAAGAAAATTGGCAAATTCATTTGCAATGAAGGATTTGGGAGCTGCAAAACAAATCCTTGGTATGAGAATAACTAGAGACAGGAAAAATCGTAAATTAACATTGTCTCAAAATGAGTACATACAAAAGGTGTTGAAAATATTTAATATGCACAATGCAAAACCAATTAGTACACCTTTTGCTATCCATTTCAAACTTAGTAAGGAAATGTGCCCAAAGACCCAAGAAGACATGGATTATATGTCTAAAGTTCCATATGCATCAACAATTGGAAGTTTAATGTATGCAATGGTCTACACAAGGCCTGATATTGCACATGCAATGGGAGTTGTAAGCAGGTACATGAACAATCCAAGAAAGGAACATTGGATGGTAGTGAAATTGATTCTCAGATATTTGAAAGGTACCACAAATCAAGCATTATGATTTGGTGGTTCAAACATTTCTCTACAGGGATATGTTGATGTAGATATGGCAGGGGACAGAGATAACATGAGGAGCACTACAGGATATGTATTTACTGTTGGTGGAACAGTTGTCAGTGGGGTTTCAAAAATCCAAAGTGTTGTTGCACTTTCAACAACAAAAGCGAAGTATGTTGCTGCTACATAGGCTAGTAAAGAAATGATTTGGTTACAAAGGTTTATGGGTGAATTGGGTAAGGAGCATGATATGGGCATGTTATACAGTGATAGCCAAAGTTCCATTCATCTTGCAAAGAAATCAACATTTCATTCCAAGACTAAACACATATAGCTCAAGTACCATTTCATACGATCAGTGTAGGAAGATGGAGAGTTGAAGCTCGAAAAGATACACACTAGCCAGAATCTTGCAGATATGCTAATAAAAGTTGTAACCAGGGAGAAACTGAGAATATGATCAGTTTCAATTGGTCTTCAAGGATGGTGATGAAGATGAGAAATAGCCAGGTCCAAAGAGGATTCATTGTCCAGCAAATGAAGCAGCGGTGGAGTTACTATAATCAGTCTCCAAGTGGGAGATTGTTGGGTGTGGAGCTTGATTATCTTCTATATTCAAAGGTATCGCCACATTGGACCCCAGTTTGGAATGGGGCGGCAACGCCGCCCGTAAAATATTCGCTGTAGGGGGGGTCCGGGGGGGGCGGCTGCGACCTTTGGGGAGCCCCCCCTGGCGGGGGGTTTCGAGGGCAGTGCCCTCGAAGCTAAAAACAGATGTAAAATTGCCTTGTAAAAGTATAGTAATTTCTAGTCAATCTGGGTTGTTCATTAGGCAGATGATCTGATGGTAGAACTTATGTTTAGTTTAGGGTTTTTTTCCCTAGAAGGCAACCCCTCTCTTTGTATGAGGGCATTGTATTGAGTTTGTGTAATATATGTGTATTCTCCGAGTGAGAAGCAAAGAGGTGAGATTGTGAGAGAAAACAGAGGATATTACAGCGGATCTGTTGTAGGTTGTGTCTCTTCATTTTGTTGGATAATAGAAAGGAAGGACTAGCTGTTCGGGGTGGACGTAGCCCAAACTGGGTGAACCACGTATATCTGTGTCTCTCTTGTTTTATGCGTTTTCTGTGTTTATATATCTGCAATATTTTATGTGTTCCATTGCTCCGTAATATATAATTTTCTAACATTATCTTTATTCCACACCCAATAGTCAAATCATTGTTTGTCCAGCAAGAGATGGGTTAGAAAAGAGTGAATTGGATGATTGATCTATAGGAATATGAACTAGAATTCAAACCATTTCACACCATCAAGGGCCACGGTCTATGTCGACTAGTAGCAAAAGCAGTGGACGCAAAGGAAGAATAAGATCTCTCGGGTTGGGAGCAAGAAATCAAAATGTGCAATGTTGAGCAAGATCCCCCCCACTATTTTCATGAAATCTTCATGCATAGATGTGTGCCAATACCTTGAGCATGACACTGTTCCCTCCCATTTATATGCATGGAAAAATAGGGCACTCAGACTCAAAGCATTATCTTACCAGTTCGTGCATGGGATGCTTTTCTGAAAACACCATAATGAAGTACTGCTTAGGTGTTTGCAAGCACATGATTCAGAGAAGGTATTGTGTGATTTGCATGACGAACCAGCCAAGGGACTTTTTGTGGGTAACACAACACATAAAATCATTCATGTCTTCTTTTACTGACTTGAATTATTCAGGGATGCTCATGCTTATGTCTACAAGTGTCTGGTTTGTCAGAGGTGTGCCGATAGAAAAAAGAATTCAACTGCCCCATTGCATCCTATCGCAGTGGAAGAACCTCTTCAACAGCGAGGCTTGGATATAATAGGAGAAATCTTTCCACATTCATCGAACAAACATTGTTATATTCTCACTGCCACGAATTATTTCACACGCCGAACAAAAGCAATTCTACTCAAACAGGTGAATGATCATGAAGTCATAATTTTCCTTCAGCAAAACATCATTTTCAGGTTCTGCATTCCTAATTCACTTGTTTTCGATAATGCAACATACTTTTCATCACTAATACTTTACTATTTTTCATTGGAAAATGGTATTGTATTGAAGCACTCAAATAATTACTATCTCTAGGGGGATGGTCTCCATGAATCCACAAATAATAACCTCATCCATATCATAAAAAATACCATATTCTTTTAACTGCGAAACTAGCACTCCACTTTGGTAAATCCTTTATGGGCTGACTGAGTCACACCAAAGCCCTCTCTGAACACCTCCCCCTACTTCCTGGTATACAGAAAAGAATCCATTCTCTTGCCCAATATCTACTTGCTTGCTCTCCAACTTTCGCAAGAATCCCAAGGCAAGCCATATTTATTAGTGCAACATAGGATGGACACCCTTCACAAATTACAAGAAGAAAGGTTGAAAGAAAAAGAAATATTTTTACTTCATCAGAATCGTATCAAGAGGTGATTCGAAAAGAATTTTACAGGGAAGAACAACTTCAATGTGGGTGACCTAGTCTTGAAGTGGGATAAAGCCCATGAGGACAAAGGCAAACACACTAAGTTTCAATCCTTGTGGATTGAGTCATTCACAATCCACGAAAATATTGGCCAACACACTTATCACCTTCAATCACTTGATGGGAAGATTGACTCTCTCCCTGTCAATGGCAAAGACTTAAAACATTACTTTCAATGATGATCTGGGGTTGTGCCCTACACTGTGTACATAGTATTTTCTTTCTTGTTTGTTTGAATTTTTCTTTGTTTTCGTCATGTGAATAAGTGTTGTGCATGAACATGTTGTGGCTTCTTAGTATGTGTGTGGCCGAACTCTTAAGAGTCCATCTTCCTTATGTTGGTTATATATTTTGGTCGATGAAGTTCTGATGGAAAATACAATATGTCTGTAAGGAGAGTTTTGGTCCAACCATGAACCTATGTCTATTTAGGAAACCTTATGCCTACAATCAGTTTTTGTGTTTCAGTGTTTTCATGCTTATCCAATTAGTAGAAGAGGAGAAGGGGAAAAATCTAAAACGATCAAACCTAAATCAAAGGTCTCTATATGCTTCTCTGAAGGAACAACCTCCTCTTCTCTCAATAAGTCAAGATCCCTCTTCCACCCAAAAATGAATAAGTGTTAATGCACAGTCCTCTTTAAAATAAATAAATAAAGGCGAAAGAAAAGAAAGGCCTCCTGCGCAGAGAGGTGAAGCAAGCAACTCCATCGGGGTATTGTCCAGGATCGTTGGCAAAGGAGAAATGTTTGTGTTACTACGTGACTCCACTGAGGTATTGTCCAGGCCTGCTAGCAGCAGAGAAACACTAGAGATGAAAAATTATAGTCTAAAAATATTAAGCTCGTGAGCTACACTACCCTTCCCAACTTGAAACATTACGATATCAATGAATATCATGTTGTTTTCAACCGAGAAGGAATAAAGGGGACCGTGTCTATTCATGGGGTAAGTGGGGAGACCAAAGTAATCTACACGATGAATCAATACTCCCTGAAGAACCAAGGCCCTGCACAGAAGAAGTTAATTGAGGAAGAGAAGCTGGAATTCTACCAGTGCGTCACCAAGTGTTGTAGTTGCTACAATTCTCTCCAAAATTTTGGCTTACACTCAATTTTGGAGCCTTCCTTGGTTTTGTACATTTTTGTCACAAACAACGAATCTTATTTCATGAACTTTATTGACGTATTTTGCTCCCTTTTACAATTTGGGTAAATTGTCGTCTTTTGGCATGATTGGTTGTCGCGCAATGTGTAGAAGATTGTTGTGATGGTTTAAAGGGTCTATCCTCATGTATATGATTTGTTATAACTATGTAAACATCTATCGCACTCATTCACAAAGTATTAAGCACTATCGCACAAGTATCGTCACAATCGCCCCAAAGTCTATCTTAAGTGTCGCACTAGTCATAAATGGTCGTAATGTTGTCACACGAAGGGAAATTCATTTTTCATGGGTCATGGGTGATCTATGTTGTCATGTCATCAAGTATTATAAGTGTGAGATCACAATCGAAGTCTTATCACTGTTCACATCGGTCTAACCGGTCTGACACTTAGACATTTTTTAGAAGGCTTCCCAACTAAGCAAAGTGGCTTCACTCGGCCTCCCTGAACTGCGCACTACACAGTTTCAGTCCTATAGCTATGACCTTGCCCGCTTGCACTGTGAAATGCGCAGTTCCTTCCTCCCAGGACTGTTGCACTACGCAGTTTCTGTTCCCAAGCTCCAACCTTGACCTCCAGAATTGTGCAATCATTCCTCCCATCCTGGCCTTCACTATGCACTGTGCAATCACAAGCCTCGAGCTTCTAAATTATGTAGTTGCATAGCAACTCAGCCTCCCTCGTCTCCGGTAACTGCGCAGTATGTCCTCTTAGTGCCCATTCCCTCATCCTGTCCCACTAGCTGTCTAAATTGCGTAGTTGTTTTCCCTTAGTCCTTCCTGAACTGTGTAGTCTCAGGGCTAAAGCCTCACCCCTGGTTGCTTGAAATGCGCAATTGCACAGTTACTGAGCCCTCTCTCTCTCTATGAGTGTTGCTCCAAATACATCACGCTCTATGGTTTGTAGACTACAAGTGTATGTTTGAGGAATTTCCTCGTGTAATCTACATGTGCTCATGTTTTTTATGTGAGTGTTAAATCATGGAAAGTAGTTCCAATGTGTTAGAAGACCATCTAACCATTCTTCATCCTTTGTTGAAAAGTGTTCAACAAGAAATTCTTGTTGAGATTGCAACAAGATGATGGAGCTTAGTGAAAAGAGTCGCCTTCACTAAGTGGGCCCGCAGGCTATTTTTGGCGCAAGTCTATTTTTAGACTATGTCTATTTTTAGACATATGGATCATGTATATCTTTATGGATGATTGATCAAGTTGGGAAAAATAGATGGACTTCTATTTTTTATGAAAGTGTGAGTGATCACAGTGTGAGTGATCAAAGTCTATTTTTACACTGGTTGTCAAAAATAGAAAAGTCAAATATTATTATCTCACAATAATATTTGGACTATAAACTTGATCTTATTCTCTTGGAGCACTTCAGTTTGAGCTACAGAGGTGGCACATGCAGCTGTCAGAAGGAAATACTCTTTTCTTATGAGTCAGTTGAGTTGTTGCATGCATGAATTCAGTTAGAACTCAAGTGAGTTGAGTTTAGTGGACTGGAGGTACAGTTGATGGAGTTGTGTTCAGTTTGACTTAGTTAAACTAGTTGTAGTTAGTATAACTGCAGATAGACTAATGATGAGTTGTTAAACTAATTATTAACTCATAATACAACTAAAGAATACATCAGTTAACTCAGTTGCATGTCAGTGCATGTTCAGTTCAACAGGGACAAGTGGTAGAGAATCAGATTGCTATCAGTTGTGACTATAGTTGTGCACCAGATCTTGCACAATCAAAGGATTGAGTATGCCAATGAGTTTGCTCACGTATTTGGCCCACATTTTAGCCTTTGCTCACGTCCACAAAGAGTGAGTGACTATTTTGCAGGTGAAAAACGAGTTTGGGAAGCTATTCTCATCAGTTCTTGAGCAGGTATTGAGCAGTGGAGGCAGGCAAGCAATGGAAGAGATTTGGAGATCAGATCTGAGCTGTATTGTGTGTAACAGGTGGAGATACTTGTGAGAAGTATTATGCTTTGTATTGTTACATGATTCAATCAATATAATATACAGATAGTGTGGGGTTTTTAGCGAGATGCTTTCCCCGGGATACATACTGTGTTTATGAGTTTGATTGATGCTTCTATGTGCGCCTGTGAATGTTTCTGCTTCTGTAAATTGATGATCAACGTAGAGGAGATTATGTATTATACATGTTCCGCTTATAATTGTATGATCAGGATAATCTCTGTGAATATGTGTTAAATTATTCAAAATTTCTACATGGTATCAGAGCTAGATGATTTGTAGAAAAAGTTTCTACATGGTATCGGAGCTGCTTGATTTGTAGAAGAGATTTTTACAGGATATCAAGCGAGGATTGATCATCAGATCTACCATTCAGGAAGTGTTTACATTCTATTTCTTCAGGAAGAGTCTGTAATCGGGCCAGGTAGCCTCTGGATTCATCCTTCCTTTGGAAGGTGAGATATCCGGTGAATGCCCATACAGTCAATCTCTGTACGAGAAATATTTTGTTCTCACGAATTCTAGATCGGAAGCAGTTGAGTTTTGTGCTGGTGGAATTCGAATTTAATTCCAAAGCAAGAGATAAAACTCAGAAACATTCAGTTCGAGAATGGAGATAGTATGCCCCAGTATCTCACGAGGTTCACTCAGTGTCGAGATGAGCTGGGAAGTGTGGGGGTTACTGTTGAGGATGAGGATGGTGAGTCTAGGACTCCTTGGTCTTCCGAAGAGTTGGCATTCCTATCAGGACTCTATCAATGGTCGGGAGAAATTGCCAGGATGGGAAAGACTGTGGTCAGATCTTGTGCAAGAGGAGATTAGACGGAGCACCAGAGACGGTTCTTCATCCATGCAGGATGAGGAGAACTGTGCCTTAGCGAGTAAGGCGAAGAAGGGGAAGGAGAAGGGTTCTCTTTCCGAATCCAGTTCTTCCAGTGATGGGAAGAAGGTTGACAAGTCGAAGGTGAGATGCTTTCGTTGTCATGAGATTGGTTCATGGGTCAGGAACCTGTATGGTCTTGAGATTCAAGATGCATGCAAAGCCTTGAGCAGCGAGGCAACTGATGGATACTTGGTGGTTGAGAGGGAGTGTATATTACCTCTCAACATGCAGAGCCAGAAGAAGTCTCAGACGATTGTGGAGGAGCCACGATTGGTGCAGCAGCTTCAGGAGATTGTGGAGGAGCCACAACAGGGGAAGCTGAGAGGAGATCGAGTAGAGACATCTACTCATCCAGAGACCTCCAGTAGGGGGAAACTTCAAGCCAGGTGGGCTAAGGGATCGCATGCATCCATACCTCCAGGTAGGAGGTGGGGTGATGTGGATTGATCATCCCAAGGAGGAGGGGCAAGATCCTTGAGGTACCCAACCTCTTGGATGAGACCTTGCTACGGGAGCCCCGATGTGTAGTAGCAGGAACTGACTGATTGGGTAGAGACAGATGCGGATGGAGCGGCAGAGATAGCGACAGTGCAGGGAATCCTAGGACAGCGCATAGCTAGCAGGCTGTAGCAATGCGAGAGGCACAAGTGTTTTGCACAGTGCTAGGTGGCACAGAGAGGTGTGCAATGGTGCAAGATGCATGGAGATGTTGCAGTAGCGCAGATGTCAGAGAGGGAGAACTTGTCAGCAGCAGGTAGAGCTTCAGCATCAGAGGGTGTTTCTATCCCAACAGGGAGGTCAGTTGGGAGGTGCAGTGCGGATGCAATGCTGGGAGATAGAACCAGCAGCAGCACAGATGCAGTCAGAGATCAAAGTGACAGAGGCTAGAGCAGTCAGATACTGAAGAGCACAGAGATGCAGAGTTTCAGTCGACAGAGGCAATAGCAGTCAGAGACTTTGATGACAGAGCAAGTGGACCGGCTAGATGTGTTGCATGGAGAACATTCCAGAGTTACAGGATCGGGTTTGAGAGGAAGCCTTTCTTGTTGAGAGGGAGTGTTGAAAAGTGTGCAACAAGAAATTCTTGTTGAGATTGCAACAAGATGATGGAGCTTAGTGAAAAGAGTCGCCTTCACTAAGTGGGCCCGCAGGCTATTTTTGGCGCAAGTCTATTTTTAGACATATGGATCATGTCTATGTTTATGGATGATTGATCAAGTTGGGAAAAATAGATGGACTTCTATTTTTTATGAAAGTGTGAGTGATCACAGTGTGAGTGATCAAAGTCTATTTTTAGACTGGCTGTCAAAAATAGAAAAGTCAAATATTATTATCTAACAATAATATTTGGACTATAAACTTGATCTTATTCTCTTGGAGCACTTCAGTTTGAGCTACAGAGGTGGCACATGCAGCTGTCAGAAGGAAATACGCTTTTCTTATGAGTCAGTTGAGTTGTTGCATGCATGACTTCAGTTAGAACTCAAGTGAGTTGAGTTTAGTGGACTGGAGGTACAGTTGATGGAGTTGTGTTCAGTTTGACTTAGTTAAACTAGTTGTAGTTAGTCTAACTGCAGATAGACTAATGATGAGTTGTTAAACTAATTATTAACTCATAATACAACTAAAGAATACATCAGTTAACTCAGTTGCATGTTAGTGCATGTTCAGTTCAACAGGGACAAGTGGTAGAGAATCAGATTGCTATCAGTTGTGACTATAGTTGTGCACCAGATCTTGCACAATCAAAGGATTGAGTATGCCAATGAGTTTGCTCACGTATTTGGCCCACATTTTAGCCTTTGCTCACGTCCACAAAGAGTGAGTGACTATTTTGCAGGTGAAAACGAGTTTGGGAAGCTATTCTCATCAGTTCTTGAGCAGGTATTGAGCAGTGGAGGCAGGCAAGCAGTGGAAGAGATTTGGAGATCAGATCTGAGTTGTATTGTGTGTAACAGGTGGAGATACTTGTGAGAAGTATTATGCTTTGTATTGTTACATGATTCAATCAATATAATATACAGATAGTGTGGGGTTTTTAGCGAGATGCTTTCCCTGGGATACATACTGTGTTTATGAGTTTGATTGATGCTTCTATGTGCGCCTGTGAATGTTTCTGCTTCTGTAAATTGATGATCAACGTAGAGGAGATTATGTATTATACATGTTCCGCTTATAATTGTATGATCAGGATAATCTCTGTGAATATGTGTTAAATTATTCAAAATTTCTACATCCTTCACCAACTATTTCTGAGCACCAACATTTATAACTCAAACATGAAATTTGGGATGGGACTTCATTGAGTATGTTCATCATGTCACTCCAAAAACATCATTCATCCTTTTACTATGAGTGTTGCTCCAAATACATTGAAAATTGTAGATATAGTAGCTCTCATTTCTTTGACACCCTCATCTTAACAAAATGGCCCATAAAGTGAGGATATAGTTATTCAAATTCCTTGTAAATTAAAACAGTGTATTGCTTCAAAATATCTTTACAACTAGATTACATAGATTGACCATATTGTGTTATTTCATCTTATCATAACGAGGAATTATTGTTGTAACAAGAGGAACCAAAATAAACCTTCATTTCACTTTTACAATGAGATTCATAAAAAAAACAAGCACTCTGGTTGTAACCAAATAGTAGAAAACATAGGATCAAATCATAAATACTATATGAAATACTATCAAACTAGAAGACCATTAGGAGTCTAAAGAATACATAGGAGTTGGATCCCTTGCACTCGAACTAGGAGGAACAAGTGTGTCAGAATCATAGTGAATATTCCCTTCCACATGGTTTGGTCCAACATCAATCCTATCTATACATAAATGTTGATTTCTCAACATTGTTTTTATGTCCTCTAACAAGGAAAACACAGTATACCTTTCGACTTGCTTATCCTTTAAAACCATACCCAACAAGGTCTTCATTTTCCATTGCATTAAGAAATTTCTTCCCTCACCCCCTGGTATGACCAAGTTTAGGTATCTAGTTGGATGCCTCCTCCAAATCTCAGAATCAGAGTGATATTATCTTTTTGCACCCGCAATGTTTTCCAACTTGCTAATTTCTTACCAATTCTCAAGAGTTACATCATTAAAATAAACTTCAGTTGATTCTTGGGAAAACAAACAAGACCTACATTGACCCTAGGTGTCATTTTCTTCATCACCTCTCTTGCTACGCATTTGTTGCCTTGGAGGCATGATGTATGTGGTGGGTTATTTCCTTAAGTGTCCACGTGATCTACCACCACCAGAAATTTGCAGAGTGCTCAAATCTAGAGAAAAAAACCCTTACAACACTCCAATTACCAATACACCTATACCCCACCCCAATTACTTTATACAAATACAGTTAAAGCACACCCCACCCATGACGCAAACCTTGGAGTATAATTTTGTCCCTGGACGAGACATACCCACATGCATATCTTTGAACGACAAGACAAACCCAAATGTCGACCTTGAGAGGGTGAGTATTATAATAACCCCCTTATCTTTTATGCAAGAAACCAAATCTACAAACCTTGGTAGCCATAAGACCATTATAACTTTAAAAAAAATCTAACCAACCCTAAACAAAGACTGACAATTTTGGAAGAACCAGGGACCTAATAGCTTAGCGCTACAGGAACTTGTCAGGAGAGACCAGGAACATTCGTCCATGAAATGACCTTATTGCTACCACCAAACCTATGTAACGAAGAAGAATGAGACTAAATTCTAACTCCATTTTGCTAGACCCAAAACCCTACAAAACATAAATAACCAACATACCAACAACACTAAGAAAATTTCTACCAAGACAAATAGCATACCAAAGAGGGATTACCAGAGAAGACCGAAACCAAGCGACTAGGAGAACAATTGCCATGAATGGCAACGTCATCGACTGCGCATCTAAACTAGTCTCATTTGCAGCTTCTTCCAAACCAAGTGTTCCACTGAATCCCACCAAACCGCACACCCAACTATAGATTCGCACTCCTCTAGTCATCTCGAAATTCACCTAGTTGTCAAAGGTCCAACAGAGAAATCCCCGAAGAGAAAAAAGTTTTAACACACACAAAGGAAGCAGGGGTTTTGTGTCCTCACCCCTGCTCAGACAATGACCTCTACCACCACCCATCGAAACCATAATTCTCACCACCCCATCCATGTTATTAATAACCACCTGTGCTACAACAGATATTCCAAATTCATCTATGCCACATTTACCATTAATTTAATGTGGTCCTTTTGTCTGTTAGATTATATTGATGACTCCTCGTTTTGATTTGACATCCATAGGGGGAAGGGGAAATATTAAATTACATTTAACTTGGTCATAAAATCATTTTGATATGATAATTAATGGATTTAAGTCATTTTAGTCAATTGGGTTTATCTTGGGTGGTTGGGAGGAATGATTGGGATCCTCCCCGCCTAGGCTAAAAAAACGGATTCAAGTCATTTTGGTATGGTAATTAATGGATTTGCCATGAACAATTTACAACTCAAAGTTAAAGTAACCCATATTTTTTCCCATGGTACTTGATGGTTTGGTGGCATCATCATAAAATGTCTTTTAACCAAGATTAATAAATTTATTAGGAGTTGATTTTCCCAATTTAGAATTTCCAAAAAGCATAGTCTATCTAATAGACAAAATGACCATTTCTAATTAATTTTAACAAAATCCGATAGAGATTTTTAATAATCATAAGTCCAATTTGTTTAATTTGCAAAGTTCAAGTGCCCGGCTGTTATTCAAGGTGTTAAATCCATTTATTCATTCAAAAACACATTTTAAACAAGAATAAATCATAATCTCATCCAAAATTATATCACTGGATTCCAAGGGAATATGTCATTTATTAATTAGTTAGACTTCACATTTTCAAAATATTCTTCTTATATATTTTGTTTTCTCTCACATTTCATTTTTTATAAATTCTATTTTGAAGAATGATATTAAGATAAGTTCAAAAAATATTATAAATAATAAATTCAAACATAATTAAAAAAAAAGAGTATTATTCTTGATTATATATATATATATATATATATATAGCATGTTGAATGTCAAATTTGTGACCAGCTCTAGCTTGCCTAATTAAAAGCCAGGCATAGAAGGTTGGTTTAAAATCATGTTGTTGAATCCAAAAGAGTCATAGATTGAGTTGGTGCTAGCCATGCTCATTACATAGGATACAAAATGGGCTTTAAATGTCATGCTTGGCACAAAAACAAGAAACCGAAAAACACGCAAATTATATATTATAGCAAAAACCAAGCTTACAAATAATGGTGATGAGCCACAAGAAGTGCATATTGTCATCCAACTAGTGCAAGGCCCGCTAAAGATGGTTGTTAACTATCCGTGAGCATAGCTACTTCCAAACACTACAATCAACCATCCATGATTTGATAAAACATGTGAAGCTCCTCCATGCAGAGGAGCTCATCCCTGCTCTCATTGCAATCAAACAATACTCTTACCAACAAATGCTTAAGATGCCAATACAAGTCATCCATGATTTGATAAAATATGTGAAGCTCCTCCATGCATAGGAGCTCATCCCTGCTCTCATTGCAATCAAACAATACTCTGATTGGAAAATGCTTAAGATGCCAATATAAGTCCACAATGTGAAGGTATTTGTTCCGTCTAGCTCACAGTGCTCCCAAGTCACCCAATCCTCCACGTCAACCAAGACATCTAAATCTAATAATTCTACTCGTTCATCCACTAGCTCCTATTCAATATCAAATAATTTGTGTTGCAAAACCATCGAGGCATTGTCACAATAGTATTCTATTGAGGCTCAAGCTTGGGCTCAAGCACTCAAATTACTTTGTATGCCTTGACCACCTCCTCCTTATTGCACTCATGCTCTCACCATCAGCATTAGTAAAAGATCAAAGTGATAAACCAAGAGGAAGATAAAGTTTGGAATAAAAAGAGCAAGAGGGAGATGTAAACGAGTTATGGATAAAAGCAAACAAGGTACTCAAGGTAACACAAACCCAATGGAGGATAGCAAGTAAAATACTGAGGTAGGGACATGAAAGGATTGCCTTGGATTTATTTGTGTGGTCCTATGAAAAATTAACAAAGAATTTAAACCAAATAGTTGATGGGATGAGCTATGATATACCTAGGAAGTGTCACAAATGGAGTAACCAAAGCAAAAGAGTGAGACGCCCTTCGCTTGGAGAATGGAAAGGACTAGGGCTCTAAGAGGAGTTGATAATAATTTTGATGAAAGGGACCAAGCCAAGAGGGCTTGGTTCTTCAATTTGCAAAGCAATTACAATGGGGGACTAACTTGTTGTTTCCTTAACTTGCCCTGTGACTATCCTACCAAATAGTATATAAGTAATGTAGAAATGGCAATCTTGCCCATCATTTTGGGAAGACACATCATTTTGGAATGCTAAACACATTGAAGGCAAGCCTCCAATTTTGGCTCCAAAGAGTAAATTCACATGACAAAATGAATTTCCTAGCATGCCTTCACACATGGAGACTTCATTGTTGCTTTCTCTCCTCACCATCCAATGTACAAGTGGACATGCCATGATCTACAAATTCCAATTGACGTTCCCTTTTGCCATGATGCTATATGTTGCAAGCAATGGGGTTAATTGATCACTAGTACTCCCCATGCCTTAAGGGCACCCTTCTTGATGTCGATTTTGGCAATGATTCACCCCATTGTGGTTAAAAAATAATATATGAATAATACTATTTAAAATATTTTAAAATTTTATTTACATTAAAAAAGGTAAAATACAATCTTGATTTTAAATTTATTATTATCAAAGACAAATTTTCAACATTCATATTATTTTTCTTTGCATTTTATATAAAAATTAAACTCCTCGTATTGAAAAGCGAGTTCATGTAAATATCCGTTTGAATGATGATTATTGGTGAATTAATACAGAAATTACAACTCTTCAACTCGGACAACCATTAATCAACCCAATACTGCTTCTTATCTTAATTTCAATTAAGACCAGAAATAATTATAATCCAGAGAAGAAGTTAAACCCTGAATTTCCTACTAAAATACATGACTACGGATTCCCCCTCTGAAAAGGAAAAACAATGAGTGGGGACATCTATGACAACAGCAGGCCATACAAGATGTCAAATATCACATTAATTTACATTGAGAATACTATTTCTTGGCCTTCTTTGCCTTTAGAATATCAGATTAATTTACATTTAAAATGATCTAGACCTCATTTCTTGGCCTTCTTTGCAGCAGGAACCGCTTTCTTGGGCTTCGGAGGAGCCGCCCTCTTTACAGCCTTGGCAGGCTTCTTGGCGACAGCAAGATTCTTGGCGGGAGCTTCTTTCTTCACAGTTGCCCCCTTCTTAACAGGCGCTGCTGCCTTCTTTACCTTTTCAGTGGACGCTACAGGCTTCGAATTAGAGACCTTAAGAACCTCGGTTACTTTGGCAGGGGTTTTAACAGGCTTCGGGACCTTCTTGCGCCCAGGCGTCGCCTTGGACTTAGCTGCAGGCTTATTGGCCAGGGATTTTGGCTTCACAGGCTTGGCGGCCTTCGGTTTTACCGGCTTCTTCAACTCCTCCGAAAGCTTGAAAGAATTCTTAACCTTGGTGAGCTTGCCAGATCTGGCAAGATTTCTCAGCTGAACTGTTAGCAGCCTCTTGAAATTGGCAGGGAGTTGGGACTGGTACTTGTTGCCAATATAGGCTGCTATGGCATACTGGCTAGAACCGGTCCTCTCTTTCAAAGAAGTAATCGCTTCCGTGATCATCTGCAAAATAAAAATGAAAAAATTGAAACCCCTGCATTCTAAATACAATGTGAGGAAAACAATTTAGAGGCCAAGAATTGAAACCTGAAGATATGTAGGATGAGAAGGTGAGGGTTTCTTGGAAGCCCTCGGCTTCTTTTCTTTGTCAACATTATTAACTACAGGCTTTGCAGTTGTGTCAGCTGAAGCCATTTGTTTATACCACCAAATTGCTCAAAAACTACAGAATATAATGGTACCAGGAAACGATACCTCGTCGCACAAATCGAAAGTGCGCAGACAAATATCAAGAAAATAGCGTTTGGATGGTAGAAAATGGATTGTTATTGCCCCTTATATAGACCGGGGAAGACAAGGGCAACTAGAGATGCTCACCGCCCCGGTCGGCTGGGAGGTCACCGGCTCATTATTCGGCCATGCAGTTGATCTGACGGTCAGGAATCGCCCGCTTATCCTCCCACGGATTGAGTATTCAAAGCCAGATTCGTTCTCGGTCGTTGAAACGCTCGACGAGAAGATTCACGGTACTCACTAAATTTTAGAACTTTTTACATCAATTATTTTAAATCATCATTTAAATTAGCATAAAGGAAACTTCTTAACTTTGGGTTGGTGCGTTAAAGCGTATATACGTTACCTAAACGACCAGCTGAACTTTGCTTTGCTATGAAGCATACCTTTAAATTTAGTGGTTTCCTTGGGGATTACTTAATCATTTTTTTATGAAGTGCTCTTTCCAGGGAATCACTTTTACTTATAAAAACATTTTTAATAAATTACATCTAAATTTCCAAAGCAAAGTTCCCCCTGAAATTCATTTTATTGTTCATCTTTTTCAATCCAAAGGTACCTTTCTTAATACCTCTTTCCTTTTTAAAATTTTGGTTAATATCATATTCATTAATGTAATTTTTGCTATCTCTTCTTTCATTTCTAAGTACAAAAATTTTAAAATTTCCTTTTATATAATTATTATTCACTTCACATGATATTATTAATGTTATGGACCAGATTGGGAAATTTTCTCATTATTAATATTTTATAAAGGTTCAAAGTCTTTGACATTTTTTAATAAGATATTTATTACTTATCATTTTTAATATTTGTATTTATATTTATTATTAAAAAGTTAATTAAGGTGGTGGGAAATATTCTCATTATTAATATTTTATAAAGGTGTAAGTTTTTGAAATTTTTTAATAAAATATCATTAAATTAAAATGGTTAAAATGAATGTTATTTTTTCCACTTATATTTAATTCTTATATATGATATGTTAAGTTTTATTACTAAGACTTTGTAATCCCCACAATTGCCTCTTACTCTCACTATTCTCCATGAGATTTAAACCTAAGGCCTAATGTGTTGGTTATGGGGTTTGATTATCTTCCTGATTTAGATGTTTTGTTTTTAGCCGCATTTGGACCTTAATTCCTTATGAGGGGTGTAGGGAGGCTTACCCCCCAACTATTATCATCAGGATATTTAAGGGTGTGGTGACAACTCTTTAGAAACCCCCCTTGGAAGGAGTTCGGGTGAAGCGCACCTAAAGAGAATATCTTGTAAATTTGCCTTGTAAGATATTGTAATTTCATAGTCAATTTGGATTGTTCGTCATTAGGTCATAGATCTTACAATAGATGTTATGTTAGTGTTTTTACCCTAAAAGGTCGTCATCGTTTTATGAGGAAATTGTGTTGTCGTTATGTATTACTGGGATAACACTATAATTGAGGGAGATGAGATTATGAGAGAGACCGGAGGAGGTTCTAGCGAATGTGTTGTAGGTTATAATCCCTTCATTTTACTCAATGGAATACAAAGGACTGGCTATTTCTCTGTGGATATATCCCAAATCAGTTGAACTAGGTATATTGGTGTCTCCTTTGTATTGTTTCATTCTATGTTTTAAATTTACATTCATTTTTATTGTATTACTTTGAGATTTTATTCTAACAACCAATATCAGAGTCGAAGGTTTATTTGGTGGATAGAATTCATAGGAAATGAGAGTTCCTAATTCGAGTTGGAGCAATGGTGAAAGAACATTTTAGGGTCAAGAATTTTAACGACCAAAACTATCAGTTATGGAAGACACAAATGGAATATTATCTATATCAAAACGATTGTTTTATACCTTTAGGTAGAATATCAAAGAATCCAATGACTGTGAAAGACAAAGAATCTGATATTCTTGAGAGAAAGGCATTAGGAACAATACGGATATGTTCGTAAACATTGATTACTTCCAACATTTCGAAAGAAAAGACAATAAAGAGTTTAATGACAACATTGGCTAAATTGTCTGAAAAACCCTCAATTCCAACAAGGTATTTCTTGTGAACAATTTAATTAATATCAAGACATCATAAGGTGGGTCTATTGTTGATCATTTAAATGAATTTAACATGGTCACCTGCCAAATGAGTTTTTTAGGAGTAAAATTTGACGATGAGGTTAATGCCCTTTTGGTTTAGTGCTCATTTCCAAAAAATTGGAATGGCTTAGTCATGGTTGTGAGAAATTATGTTTCTAGTTCAAACACTTTAAAGTTTGATGATGTTTTTTGTTTTATCTTTAGCAAGAAAATGTGACAAAAAAGCACAAGTAATATGTTAGGTAATGCTAGCCCTCTAGATGTCAACTATGTGAAGCTCAAGAGGAAACAATGGAGCATATTCTTAACAATTGCACCTTTACCACCTAGGTGTGGGACTCTTTTGCAACCATTTTTCAACAGACAGATCGAGATAAAGAAAGCATCACAAATACCCTGATCAAGTGGAGAAGGAACTTTTCGGAAAATGAGATTCTCAATCTGGCATGGGCCTTTACACCTAGCTTCATCATCTGGAATGTTTGGAAAGAAAGGAATAAAAGAATTTTCAAGGATGAAAAATCCAATCCTCTTCGCCTGTTGGATCTGATCTTGAAGCAGATTAGAGAGACAGTTGGTACAACTATTCGCAATTTTCCCAAAAACTCGCCCACTATAAATGAGATGAGAACCCTCAGGCAACTGGGATTGCAAGAGACCATTATCAATGGACTCAGAAGAAAAGAAGGAATTTTGGGAAAGGAAAAGGATTTCTGGCAGCCTCCGCCGAAAGGCTACCTGAAATGCAATATAGATGGGGCTTCGAAAGGCAACCCTGGAATGGCTGGTTATGGTGGAGTGTTAAGAGATGAAGATGGAATCATAAGCTTCATTTTCCACTACCACTTAGGTAAAGCCACAAATAACATGGCTGAATTAATGGCCTTGGAACAATGTCTGGAACTACTGAATCAAAATCATATCTCAAATAGCATTATAGAGGTAGACTCAGAAATCTATATAAAAGCTGTGAGAAGAATCAGTTGTGGAGCAGCGCCGGAGAACGTTTCAAAACATTGGAGACTAATACAAGTGTATCAAAGAATACAAAAACATCTCCTCAGTCTAAGAATTGTTAGTTTCAGACATGTTAGACGAGAAGCCAACAAACTAGTGGATACTCTTGCCAATCAAGGAGTGTTTAATACAGAAAACGGATTTGAGATGAAATGGAAGGAAATGTCTTTGGGAAGAGTAAAAGCTCTTTGTGAGGAACAAGCGGCTGAGGATAGAGAACTTTTCAAACATTTGGCTTGAAGAAAAGCACAGGTATGATGATGTCTAATCAAGTTCAATCTCAATTCTCGGGGAGACTATGGGTAGACAAACAGGTTCGAAGTTATCTTGTTTCTCCCTGGTGGAAAGGGACCAGGCCCCTTCCTCCTCAGATTGCTCAACATGTTCTATCCACAGTCAATGGAGGTCTTTGTGGCTTGTTCTATTTCCCGGCGATGACGATTCCCCTTCATTCCTCTTCCCGGTCGAAAAACCAGGATAAAGCAATTTACGGGTGATCGCGCTAATTTGGGATGGTAAGTGGTTTAGTTTTTTTGGGAGCGATACCATTAGACTACCGCCACATGGCCAGAGCGGGCTGATGATACCACCCTCCATCACGAGTTAAGTTTCGCACATGTTAGGTGGTGCGATATTTCGAGGTGCCGTCCGATTTCATGGGGTTGTATTAACCGTCAGATCTGTTGGTGTTTTTTGGTGGGGCCACGAGTCTTGACGGGCTTATCGCATGAGTGACGTGGATGTTTGTTTGTTGTAGATGAAGCTTCCGTTTTGTATGGTTCATCCTAAAGTTTGGAATGAGAAATTTTGTTGTTTGTTGTAGCGGGGTGATGCTTTACGTTGGCATCATGCCCTTGGTTTCCCTGTCGCCTCTTGGAATTAAGGGTTTTTGTATATTCTGTAAATTTGTTCTCAAGGTAATCAAATAGAAGAATCTTCTCTTGCTTAAGCAAAAAAAAGATGTCAAGTAATGCTTTAACTATAGAGAACAGGGGAAGACAAAGGGAGAGAGGTGAAAGAGCCCAAGGAATCATGGAAAGTCTAAGAAAGGAATATCAAAAACCAAAGGGAGATTGGAATGTTGGCATTGTGGGAAGAAAGGACACAAGGAGAAAGATTGTTGGGCTCTTAAAAAAATAAAAAAACTGAGAGATGGAAAACATGAGAATAATAATAAGGAAGGAAATGTAGCAGGTGGTGTGTTATAATATCTTTAATTCTTTCAGTAGATAACATTATTGATTCTTAGGTGATAGATTCAATGGCTTCATTTCATGCCACGCCTCGTAGGCTATACAATTGTGGCATCATAGATTTAGGCACTTGAGTGAGAAGGGGATGCAAATTCTCTACTCAAGGAAATTATTACCAAATTTGAAGTAGGTTGATTTAGACTTTTGTGACCATTGTATTTATGGAAAACAAAAAAGAGTTAGATTTCTTAGCGTTGGGAAGTAAAATAAGAGTGAAAACTCAAAGCTTGTGCATATAGATGTAGAATTTTGTATAATTTTTCTACAAATCAGCTAGCTCACTAATACCATGTAGAACTTTTTCTACAAATCAGCTAGCTCTGATACCATGTAGAATTTCCCACCTATAGATCCACCTAGTAATGCAATGTATTAAAGCAAAACACTTGATCTACTTCTACAAACAATTTAGCGAAAGCTTAATCAACCATGATCAACATCAATAAGAACACATATAACTGATAAGAAGGAATCAATCACACATAACACAGAATATATCACTAGGGAAAGCACCAACATAAAACCCCAACACTGTATTATCAATCAAGTGGAGATCCTTAACAACATAAAAAAAGAATCAGCTCAATAGCTATCCTGCTCTCTCTATAATTAGAAGATGAAGATCATAGACTACCTAGGCCTCAATATATAGGCCACAAGTCCTCCAATCTCCTATAATACGTATTTCTCTTGGAAATAGATCCTTCTCCATGCAAGGAATACTTACTAGAAATATCCAAGCATCTGATAGTACACTATCCCTCATCTGATCTCAACTGGGTCTCTGTCTGAACTGACATGCATCAATTATCCATGAGGGAATGCTCAGTTATCTGAAATAATAGTTGTCACATGCATGCAAGAATTAACAAACTATATTTCATTATTTTAACAACTTGTTAAAATAATATAACTGGAATTGACTAAGTTAAACTAAGTCAACTCATTCTCTCATTATAGAACTGAACCTTATCTCCTTTAATCAAGGGATAAATTCCTAAATCAAGGGAGAAAATAAATGCATGATCTCACAAAGACTTCAAGTTTAATTTTCCATAATTAATTAACTCATGGAGATTAATTAATTAATATTTTAAATTGTTGTTAAGACCAAATTCGTTTTTACTTCCTATAGTTAGACCAGGGACTGCTAAAAATAGGAAGGGACCCAGAAATGCTATTTTTAGAAGATTCTATTTTTAGTAGTTTCACCTCTCACCCAAGGTGGCCAAAATGCTCATTGGCCAAACTACTATTTTTAGAAGTGTTATTTTTAGGAGTTCTATTTTTAACGCATTCTAAATTTAGCATTTCTTGTTGCACATTATTCAACACTCCCTCTCAACAAGAAAGGCTTCCTCTCGAACCTGATCCTATAAATTTGGAATGTTCTGCATGCAACACATCCACCAGGTTTGCTTGCTCCAATAACTCTTGGAACAAAAACACTCCCAACTGATCACTTTGTTGAGCTAGAAACATACTCTGATGTTGAAGCTATACCTGCTGCTGAAAAGTGCTCCCTCATCAACATCTGCACTACTGCAATATCTCCATGCATCTCACACCATTGCACCCTTCTCTGTGCTACCCTACACAGTGCAACACACTTGTGCCTCTCACATTGCTGCAGCCTGCATGCTCTACGCTGTCCTAGGATTCCATGCACTGTAGCTCTCTCTGCCGCTCCATCCGCATCTATCTATACCCAATCAGTCAGTTCCTGCTACTCCACATCGGGACTCCCGTAGCAAGGTCTCATCCAAGAGGTTGCGTACCTCAAGGATCCTGCCCCTCCTCCATGGGACAATCACTCCACATCGCCCCACCTCCTACCTGGAGGTATGGCTACATGTGATCCCTCTGCCCACCTGGCTTGAAATTTCCCCCTACTGGAGGTCTTTGCATGAGTAGATGTCTCTACTCGATCTCCTCTCAACTTCCCCTGTTGTGGCTGCTCCACAACCTCCTCAAGTTGCTGCACCAATCGTGGCTCCTCCACAATTTTCTGAGACTTCTTCTGGTGCTGCATGTTGAGAGATGATATACTCTCCCTCTCAACCACCAAGTCTCTAACCTTTGCCTTGCTCCTCAAGGCTTTGCATGCATCTTGTACCTTAAGTGCATACAAGTTCTTGGCTAGCGCACCAATCTATTTCCACTTTCCCGTCGTCACGAAATTTTCTAGAAAAAGAGTTGATTTTAAATCAGCGATATCTCCCTCATCCGAACTCCGATTTAGCCGATTTGTTTTTTTATTTTGTGTATTTTTCCGCAAAGAATCCAAATCTGCTATTTATTTCTGAAAATTTTGTACATAAATTTTCAGATCTGCTCTGCAATCTCTCGGCCCAAAACTCAAAACTTTGAAATCTCTCAGTATATTGTTCTCTCCTTGATCACCTCTGCTCTAATACCATGTAGAATTTTGTATAAATTTTTTACAAATCAGCTAGCTCACTGATACCATGTAGAACTTTTTCTGCAAATTAGCTAGCTCTAATACCATGTAGAAATTTCTCACCTATAGATCAACCTGGTAATGCAATGTACTAAAGCAAAACACTTGATCTACTTCTACAATCAATTTAGCGGAAGCTTAATCAACCATGAGCAACATCAGTAAGAACACATATAACTGATAAGAAGGAATCAATCACACATAACACAGAATATATCACTAGGGAAATCACCAGCATAAAACCCCAACATTGTATTATCAATCAAGTGGAGATCCTCAACAACATACAAAAAGAATTAGCTCAATAGTTATCCTGCTCTCTCTGTAATCAGAAGATGAAGATCATAGACTACCTAGGCCTCAATATATAGGCCATAAGTCCTCCAATCTCTTATAATACGTAATTCTCTTAGGAATAGATCCTTCTCCATGCAAGGAATACTTACTAAAAATATCCAAGCATCTGATAGTACAATGTCCCTCATCTGATCTCAACTGGGTCTCTGTCTGAACTGATATGCATCAGTTATCCATGAGGGAATGCTCAGTTATCTGAAATAATAGTTGTCACATGAATGCAAACATTAACAAACGATATTTCATTATTTTAACAACTTGTTAAAATAATCTAATTGGACTTGACTAAGTTAAACTAAGTCAACTGATTCTCTCACTATAGAACTGAACCTTATCTCCTTTAATCAAGGGATAAATTCCTAAATCAAGGGAGAAAATAATTGCATGATCTCACAAAGACTTCAAGTTTAATTTTCCATAATTAACTAACTCATGGAGATTAATTAATTAATATTTTAAACTGTTGTTAAGACCAATTTCATTTTTACATCCTATAGTTAGACCAAGGACTGCAAAAAATAGGAAGGGACCCAGAAATGCTATTTTTAGAAGATTCTATTTTTAGTAGTTTCACCTCTCACCCAAGGTGGCCAAAATGCTCATTGGCCAAACTGCTATTTTTAGAAGTGTTATTTTTAGGAGTTCTATTTTTAGCACATTCTAAATTTAACATTTCTTGTTGCACATTTTTCAACAATAGATGTATGGTGACCAACTCAAGTATCATCTCTCGGTGGATCTTATTATTATGTTACTTTTATTGATGATGCAACTAGGAAAACTTGGGTTTGTTACATTAGCAACAAATATGATGTCATTGATACTTTTATAAAATGGAAAACTTCGGTTGAGAATGAGATAAGAGATAAGTTGAATTGTATCAAATTAGATAATGGAGGCAAATATTGCAGCAAGGAGTTTGATAGTTACTATTCATACCATGGGATTCATAGAGAGAAGATAGTTCCAGGAAACACCATAAGAAAATGGTGTGTTAGAAAGGATGAACAGGCAAATTATGGTGCATGCAAGGAGTATGAGATTGTATGCAAGATTCTCCTTACAATTTTGGGAAAATGTTGTTGATATTGCTATTTACTTAATAAATAGAGGGCCTTCAAGTTCCTTAGATGGTGACATTCTAGAGGAGGCATGGAGAGGTAGAAAGGTAAACTACACATTTTTAATACTTCTCGTTGTTGAACATTTGTCCATATTGATAGAGAAAACAAAGAAACCTTGACACAAAATCCAAGAAGTGTCATATTATTGGATATAAAAATGATTGTGGTTATCGCTCATCGAATTATGAATTTATCACAAAATCATTAAGAGTAGATATGTGGTATTTAATGAAAAGGTCATGTACAAAGACCATTTGCATAGAAAGAAGAAAGAAGAGGAAATCACATAATAAACAATGCTGGATGAAGTCAAAGAGAAAGAAATTCCAAAGGTGACAAAAAATCAAAATGTTCAACAACATGTACCTCAAACTCCTACAAGTGTTGTTAGAAGATCAATCAGGTTAAGTAGACCCCCTGAACAATATTATTCTTCATTGTATTATGTATTGTTGACCAATTCTAGTGAACTAGAAATATATAAATATATAATGCAACTAGAAACTAAAAATAAATGGGAGCAAGGCATAAAAGAAGAGATGGACTCTTTGGTGGATAACCAGACTTAGGACTTGGTCCTATTGCCCACAGGTAAAAGAGCATTATAGAATAAATGGGTTTCCAAGTTAAAGGAAGAAGATAGAGGCCAAAAAGAGGTACAAGGCCAAACTTGTTGTAAAGGGGCTAGGATATAAGAAAGGTATATATTTTGATGAAATAGTTTCTCCTATTATCAAAATGACTTCAATTAGAGCTATTTTAAGTTTAGTGGTAGTAGAAGATTTTCATATTGCGTAGTTATATGTAAAATCATATTTTCTCCATGGGGATATGGAAGAAGAGATTCATATGCAATAGCCACAATGGTATGAGGAAAAAGGGAAGGAAAACTTAGTATGCAAACTAAAGAAGAGAAAATATGGTTTAAAGAAAGTTTCAATGCAATGGTATTTGAAATTTGATTGGTTTATGACATAACAACATTAATGTATATGTTAGTTTGATCATTATGTTTATCTTAAGAGACTAGATAGTGGCATCTATATTATCTTGTTATTATATGTAGACGACATGCTTATTTTTTTTTGTGTAAGCTTGGTAGTACTTTTTCTATTAATATTATCAGACCATAGTAATATCTTTAACAAAAATTACAGGTGGACTCAACCTGCCCGTAGGAAACCAGGTTGGCCACCTGCCTGCATTAAATGTTGTCCAAAATTTCAATAAGTTTTTCAACACCATCGAGGCAACATTAGTTGTTCTATCTACTATTAACTTTAACTTAGAAAAGTAAAGGCTAACCAACATATAACAAAATTATGATTAGAGACTTGTTTCACTCGTCAGATGAATCCACCAAGGCTGGGGCTTTCGCACTGGACCCCAGGATTTCGTTCCTCTTCATATCCTGTATGCTTTGCTCAATCTTGTTCAGTGCGAAATTGTTTATGTACACTTGTATCTGGATTGCATCAATTTCTCTATGAAGATCCTTCATGTTGGGCTCCATTGTTTAGGCCTCCTCCTCTACCTCTTGTTCCTTGTATAGTGTCATTGCTCGAGCTACTATGTTATTCATAACCCAGTATTGTTGGATTGTTTCCCGAAACAGCGTGTGTAGGCCTCTGGTGTTCCCCGGACCTTTCACCACGGCTTCCCATTCTTCTGTCTCTATGTCCTGATTGGTTATGTTCTCATTAAGTTCCCTTTCCCACTCTGCAATTTGAGCTCTTACCTCTGGAGGATTGCCAACCATATACACATTTATGAGGGTCTGCATGTGCTCCTTCCTAGTCCTTCTGCCTCTTTTGTTAGGGCCTCTGCTGGAGGTTGCTTCCCCTCCCTTTGTTCTTTTCCCTACCTTCCTTGTTCCTTTGGTTCCTCTTTTACCTGCCTCTTTTCCCTCTTTTTCCATATTGTCTTTGTTCCTGTGTTGTTTTGCTTTTGCCAAGAAACTCGCCAATACTAGCTTGCTTGCTGGAGCACGATATAGGATCCGAACCTCCTGACGGTGTTGCACCCTGGTTTTTTTAATACCTAAAACATTAACAAAAGAAATTTCTTTATCAGTCAGAATTCGTTTACACAGAGTGGTCTTAATTTTCTCTGCCCTGGGCTTGTCCACTCGCTCCAGGCCTGGAGACTTGGGGTTGCCCTCCTTCTCCCCCGGTTTCCCCCCTACCTTCTCTGGGACTAATAGGCTTAGGCCTCCCAAATTCTCTCCTCTCTACTTATTCCCTCGCCAACAAACAGGAACGTCTACATTTACATATCTGAAGGAGTCCCAAGTTTTGGTTTCCTTATCAGCATTCAGGGTCGCATTTGAGGTTCCAGTCCAGGACACTCTCGTATCAGGTGCCCTCGCCCGAATTTTACCCTTGGTTATCCCACGAGGCCCGCGGTCATCAGCTAGGTTTGGGCTCAGATCGAGCCAGGCTAACCACAACCTTGCTTCATTGACCATGATGGTTCCGAGCTCCCTGCCTATGATGATTCTTTCTTTCTTCCCATGCCTCAGGTACCACCTGGCCAGAGCGGCAGGCTTCCTATGTTCTCCATTATAGAATTCCCAATGGACATCCCAATGGTCCTCACTCCCTCAATTCCCATCTACTCAGAGATACATTATAGATTTCCCAAGCGCCTGTAGAAATTTTGAATAATTTAACACATATTCACAGAGATTATCCTGATCATACAATTATAAGCGGAACATGTATAATACATAATCTCCTCTACGTTGATCATCAATTTACAGAAGCAGAAACATTCACAGGCACACATAGAAGCATCAATCAAACTCATAAACACAGTATGTATCCCGGGGAAATCATCTCGCTAAAAACCCCACACTATCTGTATATTATAATGATTGAATCATGTAACATTACAAAGTACAATTCTTATCACAAGAAATCCAGTACCAGTTCCACCTATTACACACAATACAGCTCAGATTTGATCTCCAAATCTCCCCCGCTGCTTGCCTGCCTCCACTGCTCAATACCTGCTCAAGAACTGATGAGAATGGCTTCCCAAACTCGTTTTTCACCTGAAAAATAGTCACTCACTCTTTGTGGACGTGAGCAAAGGCTAAAATGTGGGCCAAATACATGAGCAAACTCATTGGCATACTCAATCCCTTGATTGTGCAAGATCTGATGCACAACTATAGTCACAACTGATAGCAATCTGATTCTCTACCACTTGTCCCTGTTGAACTGAACATGCACTGACATGCAACTGAGTTAACTGATGTATTCTTTAGTTGTATTATGAGTTAATAATTAGTTTAACAACTCATCATTAGTCTATCTGCAGTTAGACTAACTACAACTAGTTTAACTAAGTCAAACTGAACACAACTCCATCAACTGTACCTCCAGTCCACTAAACTCAACTCACTTGAGTTCTAACTGAAGTCATGCATGCAACAACTCAACTGACTCATAAGAAAAGCGTATTTCCTTCTGAAAGCTGCATGTGCCACCTCTGTAGCTCAAACTGAAGTGCTCCAAGAGAATAAGATCAAGTTTATAGTCCAAATATTATTGTGAGATAATAATATTTGACTTTTCTATTTTTGACAGCCAGTCTAAAAATAGACTTTGATCACTCACACTGTGATCACTCACACTTTCATCAAAAATAGAAGTCCATCTATTTTTCCCAACTTGATCAATCATCCATAAACATAGACATGATCCATATGTCTAAAAATAGACTTGCGCCAAAAATAGCCTGCGGGCCCACTTAGTGAAGGCGACTCTTTTCACTAAGCTCCATCATCTTGTTGCACTCTCAACAAGCATTTCTTGTTGCACACTTTTCAACACTCCCTCTCAACAAGAAAGGCTTCCTCTCAAACCCGATCCTGTAACTCTGGAATGTTCTCCATGCAACACATCTGGCCGGTCCACTTGCTCTGTCATCAAAGTCTCTGACTGTTATTGCCTCTGTCGACTGAAACTCTGCATCTCTGTGCTCTTCAGTATCTGACTGCTCTAGCCTCTGTCACTTTGATCTCTGACTGCATCCGTGCTGCTACTGGTTCTATCTCCCAGCATTGCATCCGCACTGCACCTCCCAATTGACCTCACTGTTGGGATAGAAACATCCTCTGATGCTGAAGCTCTACCTGCTGCTGACAAGTGCTCCCTCTCTGACATTTACGCTACTGCAACATCTCCATGCATCTCGCACCATTGCACACCTCTCTGTGCCACCTAGCACTGTGCAAAACACTTGTGCCTCTCGCATTGCTACAACCTGCTAGCTATGCGCTGTCCTGGGATTCCCTGCACTGTCGCCCTCTCTGCCGCTCCATCCGCATCTGTCTCTACCCAATCAGTCAGTTCCTGCTACTACACATCGGGGCTCCCGTAGCAAGGTCTCATCCAAGAGGTTGGGTACCTCAAGGATCTTGCCCCTCCTCCTTGGGACAATCAATCCACATCACCCCACCTCCTACCTGGAGGTATGGATGCATGCGATCCCTCAGCCCACCTGGCTTGAAGTTTCCCCCTACTGGAGGTCTCTACTCGATCTCCTCTCAGCTTCCCTTGTTGTGGCTGCTCCACAACCTCCTGAAGCTGCTGCACCAATCGTGGCTCCTCCACAATCGTCTGAGACTTCTTCTGGCTCTGCATGTTGAGAGGTAATATACGCTCCCTCTCAACCACCAAGTCTCCATCAGTTGCCTTGCTGCTCAAGGCTTTGCATGCATCTTGAACCTTAAGAGCATACAGGTTCTTGACCCGTGAACCAATCTGCTTCACCTGTCTAGTGATGATGTGTCTAAGGAAAACCTTTCCCTTAGTAAAGACCACATCATATCCTCTGTCTTCCAACATCGCGATCGACACCAAGTTTCTCTTCAGTCCTGGTACATACTTGACATCGGTCAAGGTAAGGCGAGCTCCATGCTCCCTCTGAAAAATAACCGTGCCTACACCTGAGACACTATACTTCTCATCATTACCCATCCCTATGAGTATCTGGAGATCTTTCTCCTCCAAAGTACTGAACAAACTTTTGTCACCGGTCATGTGGAAAGAAGCTCCACTGTCAAGAAACCAACCACTTCCCATCATGGATGAAACCATGCATGCGAAGAGTGTGAAGTCCAACTCAAACTGTGAAGCAAGTGAGGCTGCCTCACCTTCAGATCCTTCCCTGGATCCCTTCTTGGACTTCTTCTTTGGGCAATTAGTAGCATAATGACCCAACTCATGACAACGAAAGCATCTCACCTTCGCCTTGTCAACCTTCTTCCCATCATTGGAAGAACTGGATTCGGAAAGAGAAACCTTCCCCTTCCCCTTCCTCGCCTTACTCGCTAAGGCACAGTTCTCCTCATCCTGCATGGATGAAGAACCGTCTCTGGTGCTCCGCCTGATCTCCTCCTGCACAAGATCCGACCAAAGTCTCTCCCATCCTGGCAATTTCTCCCGACCATTGACAGAGTCCTGATAGGAATGCCAACTCTTCGGAAGACCAAGGAGAGCCAAGCTCACCAAGTCCTCATCATCGACAGTAACCCCCACACTTCCCAGCTCATCTCGACACTGAGTGAACTTCGTGAGATACTTGGGAATATTGTCTCCCTTCTCGCATTTGATGTTTCTGAGTTTATCTTTGAGCGCCAGCTTCCTCTGATCGCTCTTGCTTTGGAATAATTCTGTTAGTGATTTCCACATCATATATGGAGTAGCCTTTCCATGGAGGCTGGACACAATGTGATCCTTCACGCCCTCCAACAGAATTCTTCGACATTTTGCGATCTTCTTTTGCCAAGCATCAGCTTGAGTAGCATCAGTAGGCTTTGGGATATCCGTATCTATGAACTCCTTCAGCCCGTTATCATCCAATACTGCCTCCATCCTGTCCTTCCATGCAATATAGTTTGAGCTGCCCTCAAGAGCATACTCCAATCGCAATCCGTTGAAAGACATTGCTGCGTTGTCACCAAGAAAACACTGCTGCAAATTCGAATTCCACCAGCAACCAACTCAACTGCTTCCGATCTAGAATTCGTGACTAAATAGTAGATCTGATGATCAATCCTCGCTTGATATCCTGTAAAAATCTCTTCTACAAATCAAGCTGCTCCGATACTAAGCTCCATCATCTTGTTGCACTCTCAACAAGCATTTCTTGTTGCACACTTTTCAACAGCGCCCTCACTCCAGTAGCATTCCAGGCATAGACTCTCCATTCGGTCAGGTTAGAATCCCAGACAACCCATGTCTCGACTCGTTCTGAGTCTTGACTTCCCTTAGCCCACTCCCTGAATTCCTCTGAATAATTCATTTCTGTGATGCAAGCGAGAATGGAAACCAAAGTAACATACCAATACTTTACGACGAAGCTCATTATCCTCTCGACATCCTCCAGCCCACGTCCACCACCTTCCGTTGCACGTTCTTTCTCCTTCTCCCTTTGCATGCAGCTACCTTCTCTCATATTTGCCTTTGCCTCTTGTTGCTTTGTCCAGCTGCCCCACCTAACTTCCATACGGCCCCCCACATGCACTCTTCCTCTTCCCTTCGCCCAATATTTCATTCGATTTCCTCCGAATGAGGTTCCCCTTACCCTTCCATTACTTCACTTGTGTCGTCGGATCTCCTGCCATGGGTTTCTTCCTGACACCGTGTCACTTTTCATCATTGGTCTGCCCACCCTCTCACTTAACCCCAAGCCTTCATCGCTCTCTTCCATCCTCGGCCACACCTGTACTAGCTTGATGCCCTCCTCTGCCCTACCCTATCTTGCGTGCTGCCCCACCTGTCGTCACGTCCTCCCACATCCCAATACCCCATCTATCCTTGGGCCCAGGTGGTTGGCTTCTGGTGCCTTTACCTCCAATCCCCTCTGGCCCACCTCATTTTTCATCTCCCCTGCCACACCCTAATTAGGGGTTTTCTCCCTTCTCCTTGTCGTTTTCTAGAATCTCCTCTAGCCTTCTCATCCCTTCCATTTGTATTAAATCTTATCCCCTTGTATCCAGGTTTCTACCTACCTACCTGCACACCCAATTGGCGAGATTATCTACTACGACGTTACCCATCTTGCGGACATGTGTCAGGATAATGTATCGAATCTGTCGAATTAGCTTGCCAACCTCTTCGACGAGCCTTGCCATCCTCGAGCTTTCGCTGATTTTCTCCCATGACATTCCTTGCTGGAGTTTTTTCATCATGTATATTTCTAGTTTCGAGTCTCCTTCCACCTCTAGCCTCTTAAACCTTTCCCTTGTTGCAATTTCCAATCCTCGGTTCAATGCCTGGAGATCTGCTTCATTGTTGCTCACAATGCCACAATCCATGGAAAACAGGTGAATTGTATTACCTTTGTCATCTATGAACACTCCTCAAGTCCCCGCCGCCCCCGGATTCCCTTTCGCAGATCCATCGAAGTTGAGTTTAATGAAATCTTTCTGAGGTCATGAAATTGTTTGTAATCTCACAATGGGGGGGATGTTGTTTCGACGCGGTGAGGCTCAGCATGCTTGGCTTCAAGCTTATTCCCAACATTATTCGTTCTTCCTGTGGATTTGTTTCCCTATCCTCTGCATACCATTTCTCGGCAAGGATCGTTTCTCTTATGTTCTGGAGAATCATTTTCCATCATTCTACTTATGATCTTTTTTCTTCTTTGAAGATCCTTCTTTTTCTTTCCTTCTAGATTTCCCATAATATGAACCCTAATGATATTCTCCAGGCACAATCCAGAATGGGGTTTTGGTAAGGTTTTCTTTGCCAATTATCCATTGTTGCTTTCATATTAAATTGGTTCCTGTCATTGACTCCAAAGAGTTGTTCATGGTTTCTCCACAGGTTTTCATTGTATCTACAGGCATTGGTCAGGTGTTCCATTGTTTCTGCTTGTTCGGCACAGATACTGCAGATCGAGGGTCCCTGCAGACCTTTTTTCTAGAGTTGGTCCCAAGTAAGTGCTCGCCCATGTCGGAATATCCACATGACGAAAGCAATTTTTGGCCATGACTTTTCTTGCCAGGTTTTGTCCCGTATTTGTGTGCCCTGTTGCAGGTGGTGTGTTGCTTGCAAATGACAACCCTCTTTAATCATAAACATCCCTTTGATTTTATATCCCCATCTTATAATGTCTTTCCCTTCCACTCTTGCAATTTTTTGGGTTTCCAACTCTTTCTCATAAACCTCCCATTGGGTGGTTTCTGGAGCATCTGGCCAATATTGTTTATGTTTCCATTTTCTCCAGTATTTTCCTGGGCCCAAGCTCCAAAAGTTTTTTACTTTCTGGTCTATAGGGTTATTGGTATATTGACATACTACTCCTAGCTCAGGTCTGTTGTTGAGTTTTTCTCTATGTTGCCATGCCTCTTCCCAGAATTTTGCTTTGTCTCCTCCCCTTATTTCCCAAAAGCTATGGGTTCTTATCAGATCTCTATTTTCTGAGGCTAAGTTCCATATGGTCGATCCCTTAATATTGTCCTGGACTCTCAGCCTTCCTTCAATCGAGCTTGGCATTCCATATTTTCTCCCCCATTTTTCCTTCCATAGATCAACTCCTCCCTGGATCCATCTCTACCAGAGATTTGCCCCCATGACCTAATTGAGAATTTGAGAATGTTCGGGTCTCTGAGACCTAACCCACCATCTTTTAGGGGTTTGCTGATCCAATTCCACGATAGCAGGGCCCATTTTTTTATTTTTTTTGGGCCCTTACCACAAGAACTTTTCGAAAATATCAATCATCCTTTGGAAAATTGTTTTAGGCGTTGCTTGGCTAGATAATTGGTAAATCGGGATCGATTAGAGAACTGCTCTCACTAGTATTACACGACTTGGCATATTCAGTGATCTAAATGTCCAATTCTGCATTCTCCCTTGGATCTTTGCCAGCAAGGGCTTCCAGTTTGCCACTCTAGTTTGTTGATCACTCAGATGTATTCCTAGGTATTTCGAGGGGAGATTCCCAATGTGGAATCCCATTATTCTTCCTAGAAAAGCTTGTGATGGGGTTGTTGTATTAAAGAAAAAGATATCAGACTTTTCCTTATTTATCTTCATCCCCGAGGCGCGTGTAAACCCTGTTAGGATCTCCATCATCCCTCTGCTTCCCTGTGGGTTGCTTGTTCGTACATCATTATGTCATCGACGAACTATTGGTGAGTTAATGGTAAATCGTTCCCCCACATTCTGAGGCCTGTATATTGTTTCCTTTGTACTTTCTCTTTTACATACCTTCCTAGTCCTTCCGCAACCAATATGAACAAGAATGGGGATATCAGGTCACCTTGTTTGAGCCCACGGGTTGCATTGAATGCCTCTATGGGTGTCCCATTGAGGAGGATTGAAAATAATGGGGTCGATATAATCGCCATTATCCAGCTTATCCATATTTCATCAAAGCCAGAAGCCTTCAAAATTCCCTGTAGGCACTTCCAGCTCAAGCGGTCATACGGTTTTGATAAGTCTAATTTTACCAGCATCCTTTTGATTTTTTTGGTCTTTAATGAGTGCATTTCCTCCTCTGTCGTCACAATACCATCCACTATTTGTCTCCCTTTAACAAAACCTGTATGTTCTTGAGAGATTAGACCAAGTAGGATAGGTTTGAGACGGTTCACCATGATTGTAGCCATGATTTTGTAGATTACATTACAAAGCGCTATAGGTCTGGAATTCAGGGTTGGATGCATTCTTTTATTGTGTCAGGACTCCTCCACTAATTTCACAATATCATCCACCATGAATGACCACGTAGCCTGAAAGAATTCAGCTATGAGCCTGTCTGGGCCTAGTGCTTTATTTTTCGCCAGACCTTTAATGACTTATTCTACGTCTAACTTAGAGATTTCGCTTAGAAGGGCCATGTTCTGGTCCCTGCTCACCAGGTGGGGAATGTGCCAAATGATTTTGTTTATATTCTCTTCCCTGTCTAGATTGGGTTCCATCAGTAGCCTTTGAAAATGTTGAACTAACAGGTTCTCCATGTCTTCCTTTTGAGTAAGCCAATTGCCTTGTTGATCGACTAGGGAGAATATCCTATTTTGTTTCTTGTGTTGGATCATGGCTTTATGAAAAAACCTAGAATTCCTTTCCCCTTCCTTTAACCATTGGATTCTTGATTTCTACTTCCACAGTATTTCTTCTTGTTGTCTCCTTTCCTCCAATTTATTTATCAATTGTCCTTCCTCCTCCACTAAAGAATCAGTTCTACCTTCATTGATGATCTGATGTTGTACTTTCCTCATCTTAGCCTGGATCAATTCTTGCTCCTGTTGAATGTTGTCGAACTCTTCCTTGTTCCATTTTTTAATTTTACCCTTTAGATCTTTGAGACAAAGTTGGAAAGTATGCATTAGATTTCTACCTTCTTTCTCGCTCTCGTTCCACCATTCCTTCATTTTCTCTATGAAGGTCGGTTTTCTTAGCCAGAAGGCTTCAAACCTGAAGGGTCTATTTGTATGTCCTTGTTTCATTTCCACTTCTAGTTTAATAGGCCAATGATCCGAACCCAGGCAAGGTAGGATAGATGCCTCATAGTAAACATCTTTGCTTATGAGATTTTCTATTGCTAGGAATCTGTCAAGACGAGATGCTATTTGCCTGTTTCCTCCCCGTCTGTTGTTCCACGTATATTTACCATTAATTGTTGGGATATCCACCAGGTGAAGTTCTTCTTGGATATCCCTAAATTTCTCCATTTCTGGCTCCTCCCTTCGCATTCCTCCTTTTTTCTCCTCCAACGATGTTATCAAGTTGAAGTCACCTGCTAATAACCATAGCTTTTCCTCATGCATTTGGTTTAAAATCTTTATCCTCTGAAGGAAGTTTTCCTTTTCTACTGGGATGTGCGGGCCATAAACTGCAGAGAGAAAGAACTAGTCTTTATTTCCTATGAGGCGGAACCACCCTGTGAGGATATGTTGCATGCCTATCCAGTAGTCTACAGTTACCTCTGCTAGATTCCACAAAATTTCTATCCCTCCTGCGCTTCCTCTTGCGTCTATTGCCATACCCTCATACCTCGGTTTCATCTTACTTAGGATTTCATCTAGTTTCCCTCCTGTGATCTTAGTTTCTTGAAGAAGCATTAATTGGGGTTTCTCTTTTCTCAGTCTCTCTGCTAAGTATCTCTGTTTTCCTCGGTTTTTTAGGCCTCTTATGTTCCAGGATGTTACTATCATTGGGTAACTTTATTTAATTGTTGGTATACCGCTGATAGTGGTACCACCCTGCCTGTGTTCACCAACATTTCTCCCATAATTTGTATGGATTCCTGTAGGTTTCTCCAACCCCTTTTCTTCCCCCCTTTTTCTTTGTTTTGATACTCATGGGGGTTTTCCTGGTGCATCCCCAGTTGTTCTGTAATCTTGACCTGTCCCTGTCCTTGTTTGGCTTGATACTGTTGGAAAGTCTCTTTGTACAATATCTTTTGGTCTTCCGGAATAAATATTTCATCTAGATGTCTCCATTCATTCAACAGTTTCTTCAGTACTTCTTCTTCCATGCTAAGTTCCTCTCCCTTGCTTGGGTCGATTTCCATTGTGGTGGTTTTCATCCCAACCCGTTCCTCTTTGTCCTCTTTGTCTGCAAGATCTCCTTGGGCTTTCGACTTGGGTGTTGGTTTGACTTGACTCGGGCTGCTCTCTTTTCCTTTATCCTGATAATCCATGGGTTGGATCTTGGTTAAAATGTCTTTTAACCAAGATTAATAAATTTATTAGGAGTTGATTTTCCCAATTTAGAATTTCCAAAAAACATAGTCTATCTAATAGACAAAATGACCATTTCCAATTAATTTTAACAAAATCTAGTAGAGATTTTTAATAATCATAAGTCCAATTTGTTTAATTTGCAAAGTTCAAGTGCCCGGGTGTTATTCAAGGTGTTAAATCCATTTATTCATTCAAAAACACATTTTAAACAAGAATAAATCATAATCTCGTCCAAAATTATATCATTGGATTCCAAGGGAAAAGGTCATTTTATTAATTAGTTAGACTTCACCTTTTCAAAATATTCTTCATATATATTTTGTTTTCTCTCATGTTTCATTTTTTATAAATTCTATTTTGAAGAATGATATTAAGATAAGTTTAAAAAAATATTATAAATAATAAATTCAAACATAATTTAAAAAAAAGGAGCATTATTCTTGATATGATATATATATATATATATATATATATAGAGAGAGAGAGAGAGAGAGAGAGAGAGA
Organism: Pinus tabuliformis; assembly: GCA_031772625.1. NCBI lineage: Eukaryota > Viridiplantae > Streptophyta > Pinopsida > Pinales > Pinaceae > Pinus > Pinus tabuliformis. The sequence continues at coordinate 346,906,598 of CM062804.1, forward strand.
GAGAGAGCATGTTGAATATCAAATTTGTGACCAACTCTAGCTTGCCTAATTAAAAACCAGGCATAGAAGGTTGGTTTAAAATCATGTTGTTGAATCCAAAAGAGTCATAGATTGAGTTGATGCTACCCATGCTCATTACATAGGATACAAAATTGGCTTTAAATGTCATGCTAGGCACAAAAACAAGAAACTGAAACACGCAAATTATATATTATAGCAAAAACCAAGCTTACGAATAGTGGTGATGAGCCACAAGAAGTGCATATTGTCATCCAACCAGTGCAAGGCCCGCTAAAGGTGGTTGTTAACTATCCATGAGCATAGCTACTTCCAAACACTACAATCAACCATCCATGATTTGATAAAACATGTGAAACTCCTCCATGCAGAGGAGATCATCCCTACTCTCATTGCAATCAAACAATACTCTTACCAACAAATGCTTAAGATGCCAATACAAGTCTACCATGATTTGATCAAACATGTGAAGCTCCTCCATGCATAGGAGCTCATCCTTGCTCTCATTGCAATCAAACAACACTCTTGTTGGCAAATGCTTAAGATGCCAATACAAGTCCACAATGTGAAGGTATTGGTTCCGTCTAGCTCGCAGTACTCCCAAGTCACCCAATCCTCCATGTCAACCAAGACATCTAAATCTAATAATTCTACTTGTTCATCCACTAGCTCCTATTCAATATCAACTAATTTGTGTTGCAAAACCATCGAGGCATTGTCACAATAGTATTCTATTGAGGCTCAAGCTTGGGCTCAAGCACTCAAATTACTTTGTAGGCCTTGACCACCTCCTCCTTATTTCACTCATGCTCTCACCATCAGCATTAGTAAAAGAGCAAAGTGATAAACCAAGAGGAAGACAAAGTTTGGAATAAAAAGAGCAAGAGGGAGATGTAAATGAGTTATGGATAAAAGCAAACAAGGTTGGTCGAGAGTTCAGCAGGCTCACCCTCACCATATGAATAGTGATCCCCCTAACGGGTCCTTGCTTTCCTAACGTCAAGCAAGCACTACGTTCCTCTCCTTATTAGTCGAACGTTTGTTCCTCTCCTGTTAGTCGAGTCACTAACGTACCTCTCCCTTACGGTCGAGTCACTAACGTACCTCTCCTGGTAGTCGAGTCACTTAACGTACCTCTCCCTTACGGTCGAGTCACTAACATACTTCTCCTGTTAGTCGAGTCACTTAACGTACCTCTCCCTTACGGTCGAGTCACTAACATACCTCTCCTGTTAGTCGAGTCACTAATGTACCTCACCCTTGCTTCGGGCGTACAAGACTCGACTCAAGGTAACACAAACCCAATGGAGGATAGCAAGTAAAACACTAAGTTAGGGACATGAAAGGATTAGCCTTGGATTTCTTTACGTGGTCCTATGAAAAATTAGCAAAGAATTTAAACCAAATAGTTGATGGGACGAGCTATGATATACCTAGGAAGTGTCACAAATGGAGTAACCAAAGCAAAAGAGTGAGACGCCAAGAGGGCTTGGTTCTTCAATTTGCAAAGAAATTACAATAGGGGACTAACTTGCTTCCTTAACTTGCCCTGTGACTATCCTACCAAATATTATATAAGTAATGTAGAAATGGCAATCTTGCCCATCATTTTGGGAAGACACATCATTTTGGAATGTTAAACACATTGAAGGCAAGCCTCCAATTTTGGCTCCAACAAGTAAATTCACATGACAAAATGAACTTCCTAGCATGCCTTCACACATGGAGACTTCATTGTTGCTTTCTCCCCTCACCATCTAATGTACAAGTCGACATGCCATGATCTACAAATTCCAATTGACCTTCCCTTTCACCCTCATGCTATATATTGCAAGCAATTGGGTCAATTGATCACTAGTACTCCCCCATGCCTTAAGGGCACCCTTCTTGATGTCGATTTTGGCAATGATTCACCCCCATTGTGGTTAAAAAGTAATATATGAATAAAACTATTTAAAATATTTTAAAATTTTATTTACATTAAAAAAGGTAAAATACAATCTTGATTTTAAATTTATTATTATCAAAGACAAATTTTCAACATTTATAGTATTTTTCTTTGCATTTTATATAAAAATTAAACTCCTCAAATTGAAAAGCAAGTTCATGATATTTTGAGAAAGTGTGCTTACATGATAGGAACAAGAATTGCATAATAGCAATGGTAAAGAAATACATAGTAATAGTGACATCTACAACATGATAACTAAGGCTCAAAAGATATCACTATTTGAATTGTTTAAAGTGCAATACAATAATTTTTAGAAATATTTATAAAATTTATATTGACAAGCATAGATCCATCTTAACTTCAGATCTACCAAGAGGGATCAAATCTCTATCTATTCTAGTTTAATTCCCCCTTTTAAATAGGGCACATTCCACATGAATACCATGGACCATTTTATTTTTATTTCATTATTTTGTTTTTATTATTTTATTTTTTTATTTTATGTTTACGTTAGATAAATATTTTATTTTTTAAATTTTATTTTATTTTTATTTTTATGTAATTGACTTAGTCAAAATGTTAAACATTACATTACAACATGTCTACCATTAAGGACTAGAAAGCACCTCTAAGTAGAACAAGGATTTACAAGCTTAGCTTCCTTAAAAATGCTTCTTGATCTTTTTTTTCTTATTAGAAAACATGTTGATCTCCATTTTAGAAAAGAAAAACCTTCTTTCTTACCAATAATCTCTAAAAAACCACAAAATTTTACCTATATTGGGTGTTCAAATTTCTTCTTCCAATCTTGGAATAAATTTTTTCTTTATGATATCTTATGGTTCATAACATTCCACCCATCATTTTGTTTTCCCTTCAATATTTTGCATCCTTCAATTTTTTTTATCTTTATGCTATTTCATATCTTCAAAGTCTCGAATTTTGTGATATATCACATCTCATCCTATTTTTCATACATATCACATCCCATTTTAATTTAAAAGAATCCATATTCAAAATTCACCATTAGAAGCAATAGTCTCTACATCACTCTCCTTATTTAATCTAATGCCATGATCTAATTCTCCATCTTGTCCTAAAGATGAACTATACTAGCATGGACATTATCTCTAATATAATTATCACCTAAAACATTCTTAGCATACAACATATCACATCTTACAAAATTTCTAAAAACCTTAACCAAAGTTTCTCTTTTACACTTACAAAAATTATTTAATTTACAAGTTACACATCCAAAATATTTTTACTTTAGAAAAAAACAAAAACAGTCTTAATTTTCCCTTGTCCTCCTCTATAATAAATTACACCACCTAAAACTTTCTTATCCTCATAAATTACATCACCTTTTTTTTTTCAGGTGATACATCACAAGGTCATAATTTCTTTTGTTTTTTTCATTAAAAGAAATTGTCTTATAACATTCTTTAAAAAAAAAATTAAAGACTTCCACATTCAAAGAAAATCCCAAAACACAACAACAATCAACCATCATTTAAATGTTTCACATTCTTGAAATGTTTCACATGACGCAACTTCTTTCCAATGAAAGAGAAAAAAATTCAATATACATCAGGTCACAACAAAAACTGTTTCTCTGCAATAGCATTATATAAGAGACTTTCTTCATACAACATAATATGTGTTCTCAAACTTCTCTCCACATTCAAAATTTAAAGCCATTCTCTGCAAACATCCCTTTGCATGATGATTATTGGTGAATTAATACAGAAATTACAATTCTTCAACTCAGAAAACCATTAACCAACTTTATAATATAACAGTTGTTAGAGCATAGATAATCCCCATATTGGTCTTGACTTGATTGATAATTCAACTCCACTAAATACATCTACCCATTGTTGCTTCTTATCTTAATTTTAATTAAGACCAGAAAGAATTATAATCCAGAGAAGAAGTTAAACCCTGAATTTCCTACTAAAATACATGACTACTGATTCCCCCTCTGAAAAGAAAAGACATCTATGACAACAGCAGGCCATACAAGATGTCAAATATCACATTAATCTACATTTAGAATACTATTTCTTGGCCTTCTTAGCCTTTAGAATATCAGATTAATTTACATTTAAAATAATTTAGATCTCATTTCTTGGCTTTCTTTGCAGCAGGAAACGCTTTCTTGGGCTTCGGAGGAGCCGCCCTCTTTACAGCCTTGGCAGGCTTCTTGGCGACAGCAAGCTTCTTGGCGGGAGCTTCTTTCTTCACAGTTGCCCCCTTTTTAACAGGCGCTGCTGCCTTCTTTACCTTTTCAGTGGACGCTACAGGCTTCGACTTAGAGACCTTAAGAACCTCGGTTACTTTGGCAGGGGTTTTAACAGGCTTCGGGACCTTCTTAGGCCCAGGCGTCGCCTTGGACTTAGCGGCAGGCTTCTTGGCCAGGGATTTTGGTTTCACAGGCTTGGCGGCCTTCGGCTTTACCGGCTTCTTCAACTCCTCCGAAAGCTTGAAAGAATTCTTAACCTTGGTGAGCTTGCCAGATCTGGCAAGATTTCTCAGCTGAACTGTTAGCAGCTTCTTGAAATTGGCAGGGAGTTGGGACTGGTACTTGTTGCCGATATAGGCTGCTATGGCATACTGGCTAGAACCGGTCCTCTCTTTCAAAGAAGTAATCGCTTCCGTGATCATCTGCAAAATAAAAATGAAAAAAATGAAAAACCTGCATTCTAAATACAATGTGAGGAAAACAATTTAGAGGCCAAGAATTGAAACCTGAAGATATGTAGGATGAGAAGGTGAGGGTTTCGATCCCTTGGAAGCCCTCGGCTTCTTTTCTTTGTCAACATTATTAACTACACGCTTTGCAGTTGCGTCAGCTGAAGCCATTTGTTTAGGAGTAGTCTTTAACGCGACTTTTTGAAAGTTTTTTTGGCGATTTTTTCCGGTGAAAATCCGGCAGTAATTTATTGGAATCCAAGTTTGATAGCTAATTTCTGCACAATGAAAGCGTCCCAGGGGTTTTTCAGGGTGCTGAATCCGAATATGCAGTTAAAAAACCATTTTAACTGCAACAAATCATGATTTCATCTCAATTTCTTCCGCCGGATTCCGTCACCGGAATCTCAAAAAGTCACATTATAGACAACTCCATTTGTTTATACCACCAAATTGCTCAAAAACTACAAAATATAATGGTACCAGCAAACGAGACCTCGTTGCACAAATAGAAAGTGCACAGACAAATATCGAGAAAATAGCGTCTGGATGGTAGAAAATGGATTTTTATTTCCCCTTATATAGACGGGGAAGACAAGGGCAACTAGAGATGCTCACCGCCCCCGGTCGGCTGGGAGGTCACCGGCTCATTATTCGGCCATGCAGTTGATCTGACGGTCAGGAATCGCCCGCTTATCCTCCCACGGATTGAGTATTCAAAGCGAGATTCGTTCTCGGTCGTTGGAAACGCTCGACGAGAAGACTCACAGTACTCACTAAATCTTAGCACTTTTTACATCAATTATTTTAAATGATTATTTAAAATCATAAATGAAACTTCTTAACTTTGGGTTGGTGCGTTAAAGCGTATATACGTTACCTAAACGACCAGCTGAACTTTGCTTTGCCATGAAGCATACCTTTAAATTTAGTGGTTTCCTTGGGGATTACTTAATCATTTTTTTAATGAAGTGTTCTTTCCCATGAATCACTTTTACTTATAAAAACATTTTTAATAAATTACATCTAAATTTCCAAAGCAAAGTTCCCCCTAAAATTCATTTTATTGTTATCTTTTTCAATCCAAAGGTACCTTTCATTACAGTAATTTTTGCTATCTCTTTTTTCATTTCTAAGTACCAAATTTTTAAAATTATCTTTTATATAATTATTATTCACTTCACATGATATTATTAATGTTATGGACCAGATTGGGAAATTTTCTCATTATTAATATTTTATAAAGGTTTAAGTCTTTGTAATTTTTTAATAAGATATTTATTACTTTCGGCCTGGAGTATGCCGTAAAACTGCTTCTGCTTGGCTAAGAGCTCGTCTTCCTCGGACGTAAGGAAACAGGTTAACGGCCCAAGACCCAGAGGCATCTGGCAGGAGTGAAAGCCTGCTCCCTTACGGACCACCAGCGGGTTATTACAGGTGGCGTGGTTTTCCTTGATAACAGTGATGAGTCAAACCGACATTCGCGGATAGCAGCCAGAGATGGCTGTCCTCACTGTTGGTTTGACACCTGAGTTTGATAGGTTTTGCCACCTTCGGAAAAAAAAAAAAAAAAAAAAAAAGAAGAAGAAGATATTTATTACTTATCATTTTAATATTTGTATTTATATTTATTATTAAAAAGTTAATTAGGGTGGTTGGAAAATATTTTCATTATTAATATTTTATATAAGTTTTTGAAATTTTTTAATAATATTATTAAATTAAAGTGGTTAAAATGAATGTTATTTTTCTCACTTATACTTAATTCTTATAAATGATATGTTAAGTTTTATTACTAACACTTTGTAATCCCCACAATTGCTTTTTACTCTCGCTATTCTCCATGAGATTTGAACCTAAGGCCTAATGTGTTGGTTATGGAGTTTGATTATCTTCCTGATTTAGATGTCTTGTTTTTAGCCGCATTTGGACTTACCCCCCAACTATTATCATCAGGATATTTAAGGGTGTGGTGACAACTCTTTGGAAACCCCCCTTGGTAGGGGTTCGGGTGAAGCGCACCTAAAGAGAATATTTTGTAAATTTACCTTGTAAGATATTGTAATTTCATAGTCAATTTGGACTATTCATCATTAGGACATAGATCTTACAATAGATGTTATGTTAGTGTTTTTTTCCCTAAAAGGTCGCCATCTTTTTATGAGGAAATTGTGTTGTCATTATGTATTACTAGGATAACACTATAATTGAGGGAGATGAGATTATGAGAGAGACTAGAGGAGGTTCCAGTGAATGTGTTGTAAGTTATAATCCCTTCATTTTACTCAATGGAATATAAAGGACTCGCTATTTCTCTATGGATATATCCCAAATCGGTTGAACCACGTATATTGGTGTCTCCTCTGTATCGTTTCATTCTATGTTTTAAATTTGCATTCATTTTTATGGTATTAATTTGAGATTTTATTCTAACAACCAATATCAGAGTCGAAGGTTTATTTGGTGGATAGAATTCATAGAAAATGAGGTTCTTAATTCGAGTGGGAGCAATGGTGAGAACGTTTTAGGGTAGAGAAGTTTAATGACCAAAACTATCAGTTATGGAAGATGCAAATGGAATATTATCTTTATCAAAACGATTGTTTTATACCTTTGGGTAGAATATCAAAGAATCCAATAACTGTGAAAGACAAAGAATGTGATATTCTTGAGAGAAAAGCACTAGGAAAAATACGGTTATGTTTGGAAACATTGATTACTTCCAACATTTCAAAAGAAAAGACAATAAAGAGTTTGATGACAACATTGGCTAAACTATCTAAAAAACCCTCAATTCCAACAAGGTATTTCTTGTGAACAATTTAATTAATATGAAGACGTCATAAGGTGGGTCTATTGTTAATCATTTAAATGAATTTAACATGGTCACCTGTCAAATGAGTTTTGTAGGAGTAAAATTTGACGATGAGGTTAATGCCCTTTTGGTTTAGTGCTCATTTCCAAAAAATTGGAATGGCTAAGTCATGGTTGTGAGTAATTATGTTTCTGGTTCAAACACTTTAAAGTTTGATGATGTTTTCGGTTTTATCTTTAGCAAGAAAATGTGACAAAAAAGAACAAATAAGATGTCAGGTAATGCTTTAACTATAAAGAACAGGGGAAGACAAAGGGAGAGAGGTTAAAGAGCCCAAGGAATCATGGAAAGTCTAAGAAAGGAATATCCAAAACCAAAGGGAGATTGGAATGTTGGCATTGTGGGAAGAAAGGACACAAGAAGAAATATTGTTGGGCTCTTAAAAAAAAAAAAAAAAAAACTGAGAGATGGAAAACATGAGAATAATAATAAGGAAGGAAATGTAGCAGTTGGTGTGTTATAATATCTTTAATTCTTTTAGTAGATAACATTATTGATTCTTGAGTGATAGGCTTAATGGCTTCATTTCATGCCACGCCTCGTAGCCTATACAATTGTGGCATCATAGATTTAAGCACTTGAGTGAGAAGGGGATGCAAATTCTCTACTCAAGGAAATTATTACCAAATTTGAAGTAGGTTGATTTAGAATTTTGTGACCATTGTATTTATGGAAAACAAAAAAGAGCTAGATTTCTTGGCATTGGGAAGTAAAATAAGAGTGAAAACTCAAAGCTTGTGCATATACATGTATGGTGACCAACTCAAGTATCACCTCTCGGCGGCTCTTATTATTATGTTACTTTTATTGATGATGCAACTAGGAAAACTTGGGTTTATTACATTAGCAACAAATATGATGTCATTGATACTTTTATAAAATGGAAAACTTTGGTTGAGAATGAGATAAGAGATAAGTTGAATTGTATCAAATTAGATAATGGAGGCAAATATTGCAGCAAGGAGTTTGATAGTTACTATTCATACCATGGGATTCATAGAAAGAAGATAGTTCCAGGAAACACCATAAGAAAATGGTGTGTTAGAAAGGATGAACAGAAAAATTATGGAGCATGCAAGGAGTATGAGATTGCATGCAAGATTCCCCTTACAATTTTGGGAAAATGTTGTTGATATTGCTATTTACTTAATAAATAGAGGGCCTTCAAGTTCCTTAGATGGTGGCATTCTAGAGGAGGCATGGAGAGATAAAAAGGTAAACTATACATTTTTAATACTTCTCGTTGTGAAACATTTGTCCATATTGATAGAGAAAAAAAAAAAAAAAACCTTGACACAAAATCCAATAAGTGTCATATTATTGGATATAAAAATGATTTTGGTTATCGCTTGTGGGATTATGAATTTATCACAAAATCATTAGGTGTAGATATGTGGTATTTAATGAAAAGGTCATTTACAAAGACCATTTGCATATAAATAAAAAAGAAGAGGAAAACACATAATAAACAATGCTTGATGAAGTCAAAGAGAAAGAAATTCCAAAGGTGCCAAAAAATCAAAATGTTCAACAACAACAACAACATGTACCTCAAACTCCTACAAGTGTTGTTAGAAGATCAATAAGGTTAAGTAGACCCCCTGAACAATATTATTCTTCATTGTGTTATGTATTGTTGACCAATTCTAGTGAACCAGAAATATAAAAATATATAATGCAACTAGAAACTAGAAATAAATGGGAGCAGGGCATAAAAGAAGAGATGGACTCTTTGGTGGATAACGAGACTTAGGACTTGGTCCTATTGCCCGCAGGTAAAAAACATTGTAGAATAAATGGGTTTCCAGGTTAAAGGAAGAAGCTAGAGGCCAAAAAGAGGTACAAGGCAAAACTTATTGTAAAGGGGCTAGGATATAAGAAAGGTATATATTTTGATGAAATAGTTTCTCCTATTATCAAAATGACTTCAATTAGAACTATTTTAAGTTTAGTGGTAGTAGCATATTTTCATATTGCGTAGTTATAGGTAAAAGCAAATTTTCTCCATGGGGATATGGAAGAAGAGATTCATATGCAATGGCCACAAGGGTATGAGGACAAAGGGAAGGAAGACTTAATATGCAGGCTAAAGAAGAGAAAATATGGTTTAAAGCAAGTTTCAATGCAATAGTATTTGAAATTTGATTGGTTTATGACATAACAACGCTATTGTATATGTCAATTTGATCATTATGTTTATCTTAAGAGACTAGATAGTGGCATCTATATTATCTTGTTATTATATGTAGACGACATGCTTATTTTTTGTGTAAGCTTGGTAGTACTTTCTCTATTAATATTATCAAACCATAGTAATATCTTTAACAAAAATTACAGGTGGCCTCAACCTGCCCATAGGAAACCAGGTTGGCCACCTGTCTGCGTTAAATGTTGTCCAAAATTTAAATAAGTTTTCAACACCATCCAGGCAACATTAGTTGTTCTATCTACTATTAACTTCAACTTAGAAAAGTAAAGGCTAACCGACATATAACAAAATTCTGATTAGAGACCTGTTTCACTCGTCAGATGAGTCCACCGAGGCTGGGGCTTTCGCACTGGACCCCAGGATTTCGCTCCTCTTCATATCCTGTATGCTTTGCTCAATCCTGTTCAGTGCAAGATTGTTTTTGTACACTTGTATCTGGACTGCAGCAATTTCTCTATGAAGATCCTTCATGTTGGGCTCCATTGTTTGGGCCTCCTCCTGTACCTCTTGTTCCTTGTATAGTGTCATTGCTTGAGCTAATATGTTATTCATAACCCAGTATTGTTGGATTGTTTTCCGAAACAGCATGTGTCGGCCTCTGGTGTTCCTTGAACATTTCACCATAGCTTCCCATTCTTTTGTCTCTATGTCCTAATTGGTTATGTTCTCATTAAGTTCCCTCTCCCACTCTACAATTTAAGCTCTTACCTCTGGCGAATTGCCAACCATATACGCATTTATGAGGGTCTACATGTGCTCCTTCCCAGTCCTTCTGCCTCTTTTGTTAGGGCCTCTGCTGGAGGTTGCTTCCCCTCCCTTTGTTCTTTTCCCTACCTTCCTTGTTCCTTTGGTTCCTCTTTTACCTGCCTCTTTTCCATGTTTTTCCATATTGTCTTCGTTCCTGCGTTGTTTTGCTTTTCCCAAGCAACTCGCCAGTACCGGCTTGCTTGCTGGAGCATGATATAGGATCCGAACCTCCAGACGGTGCTGCACCCTGGTTTTTTTAATACCTAAAACATTAACAAAAGAAATTTCTTTATCAGTCAGAATTCGTTTACACAGAGTGGTCTTAATTTTCTCTGCCCCGGGCTTGTCCACTCGCTCCAAGCCTAGAGACTTGGGGTTGCCCTCCTTCTCCCCCGGTTTCCCCCCTACCTTCTCTGGGACTAACAAGCTTTGGCCTCCCGAATCCTCTCCTCTCTGTTTATTCCCTCCCCAGCAAACAGGAACATGCGGGTCTGCATTTACAGATCTGCAGGAGTCCCAAGTTTGGGTTTCCTTATCAGCATTCAGGGTCGCGTTTGAGGTTCCAGGACACTCTCCTATCAGGTGCCCTCACTCGAATTTTACCCCTGTTTATCCCATGAGGCCCACAATCGTCAGCCAATTTTGGGCTCAGATCGAACCAGGCTAACCACAGCCTTGCTGCATTGACCATGATGGTTCTGGGCTCCCTGCCTGTGATGATTCTTTCTTCCTTCCCATGCCTCAGGTACCACCTGGCCGGAGCGGCAAGCTTCCTACGCTCTCCATTATAGAATTCCCAATGGACATCCCAATGGTCCTCATTCCCTCGATTCCCATCTACCCAGAGATACACTATAGATTTCCCGAGCCCCCTCACTCCAGCAACATTCCAGGCATAGACTCTCCATTCAGCCAGGTTAGAATCCCAGGCAACCCATGTCTCGACTCATTCTGAGTCTTGACTTCCCTCAGCCCACTCCTTGAATTCCTCTGTATAATTCATTTCTGTGATGCAAGCAAGAAGGGAAACTGTAGTAACATACCAATGCTTTGCGACGAATCTCGTTATCCTCTCGACATCCTCCAGCCCGCTTCCACCACCTTCCGTCGCATGTTCTTTCTCATTCTCCCTTTGCATGCAACTACCTTCTCTCATATCTACCTTTTCCTCTTGTTGCTTTGTCCAGTTGCCCCACCTAACTTCCATATGGCCCCCCACATGCACTCTTCCTCTTCCCTTCACCCAATCTTTCATTCGATTTCCTTGGAATGAGTTCCCCCTGACCCTTCCATTACTTCACTCGTGTCGTCGGCTTCTCCTATCATGGGTTTCTTCCTGACACCATGCCACTTGTCATCATTGGTCTACCCACCCTCTCACTTAACCCCAAGCCTTCATCGCTCTCTTCCATCCTCGACCACACATGTACTAGCTCGGTACCCTCCTCTGCCTTGCCCTGTCCTGCGTGCTGCCCCACCTGTCGTCACGTCCTCCCACATCCCAATACCCCATCTATCATTGGACCCAGGTGGTTGGCTTCTGGTGCCTCTACCTCCCATCCCCTCTGGCCCACCTCGTTTTTCATCTCCCCTACCACACACTGATCGGGGGTTTTCTCCCTTCTCCTTGTCGTTTTCTAGAATCTCCTTTAGCCTTCTCATCCCTTCCATTTGTCTTAACTCTTCTCCCCTTGTATCCAGGTTTCTACCTGCCTACCCGCACCCCCAGTTGGCAAGATTATTCGCTGCCACATTACCCGTCCCGCGGACATGTGTCAGGATAATGTAGCCAATCTGTCGAATTAGCTTGCCAACCTCTTGAACAAGCCTTGCTTTCATCCAGCTTTGGTTGATTTTCTCCCATGACATTCCTTGCTGGAGTTTTTTCATCATGTCTATTGCCAGTTTCGAGTCTCCTTCCACCTCCAGCCTTTGAAACCTTTCCCTTCCTGCGATTTCCAATCCCCGCTTCAATGCTTGGAGCTCTACTTCATTGTTGTTCACTATGCCACAATCCATTGAAATCAAGTGAATCGTATTACCTTTGTCATCTCTGAACACTCCTCTAGTTCCTGCCGCCCCCGGATTCCCTTTCGCAGATCCATTGAAGTTGAGTTTAATGAAATCTTTATGAGGTCATGTGAAACTATTAGCAATCTCACAATGGGGGGGATGTTGTTTCCACACGGTGGGGCTCACCATGCTTGGCTTCAAGCTTATTCCCATCATTATTCGTTCTTCCTATGGATTTGTTTCCTAGTCCTCTACATACCATTTCTCGACAAGGATCGTTTCCCTTATGTTCTTGGAGAATCATTTTCCATTGTTCTAGTTCTGATCTTTTTTCTTCTTTGGAGATCCTTCTGTTTCTTTCCTTCTAGATTGCCCATAATATGAACCCTAATGATATTCTCAAGGCACGATCCAAAATGGGGTTTTGGTAAGGTTTCCTTCGCCAATTATCCATTGTTGTTTTCATATTAATTTGGTTCCTGTCATTGACTCCAAAGAGTTGTTCATGGTTTCTCCACAGGTTTTCATTGTATCTGCAGGCATTGGTCAGGTGTTCCATTGTTTCTGCTTGTTTGGCACAAATACTGCAGATTGAGGGTCCCTGTAGACATTTTTTCTGGAGTTGGTCCCAAGTAAGTTCTCGCCCATGTCGGAATATCCACATGACGAAAGCGATTTTCGACCATGACTTTTCTTGCCAGGTTTTGTCCCATATCTGTGTCCCTTGTTGCAGGTGGTGTGTTGCTTGCAGATGACATCCCTCTTTAATCGTAAACATCCCTTTGATTTTATATCCCTATCTTATAATGTTTTTCCCTTCCACTTTGCAATTTTCTGGGTTTCCATCTCTTTCTCATAAACCTCCCATTGGGTGGTTTCTGGAGCATCTGGCCAATCTTGTTTCTGCTTCTGTTTTCTCCAGTATTCTCCTAGCTCCAAGCTCCAAGCTCCAAAAAAATTTTACTGTCTGGTCTACAGGGTTATTGGTATATTGACATACTACTCCTAGCTTAGGTCTGTTGTTGATTTTTTCTCTCTGTTGCCACACCTCTTCCAAGAATTTTGCTTTGTCTCCTCCCCTTATTTCCCAGAAGCTATGGGTTCTCATTAGATCTCTATTTTCTGAGGCTAAGTTCCATATGGCCGAGCCCTTAATATTGTCCTGGACTCTCAGACTTCCTTCAATCGAGCTTGGCATTCCATATTTTCTCCCCCATATTTCCTTCCATAGATCAACTCCTCCCTGGATCCATCTCCACCAGAGCTTTGCCCTCATGACCTAATTGAGAATTTGGGAATGTCCGGGTCTCTAAGACCTAACCCACCATCTTTTAAGGGTTTGTTGATCCAATTCCACGATAGCAAGGCCCATTTTTTTATTTTATTTTTTTTGGGCCCTTGCCACAAGAACTTTTTGAAAATATCAATCATCCTTTGGAAAATTGTTTTAGGCATCGCTTGGCTAGATAATTGGTAAATCGGGATCGATTAGAGAACTTTTCTCACTAGTATTACATGACTCGGCATATTCAGTGATCTGAATGTCCAATTCTGCATTCTCCCTTAGATCTTTTCCAGCAAGGGCTTCCAGTTTTCTACTCTAGTTTGTTGATCACTTAGATGTATTCCTAGGTATTTTGAGGGGAGATTACGAATGCGGAATCCCATTATTCTTCCTAGAAAAGCTTGTGATGGGATTGTCGTTTTAAAGAAAAATATATAAGACTTTTCCTTATTTATCTCTGTCCTCGAGGTGCGTGTAAACTCTATTAGGATCTCCATCATCCCTCTGCTTCCCTGTCGGTTGCTTGTCCGTATATCATTATGCTGTCGACGAACTGTTGGTGAGTTAACGGTAAATCGTTCCCCCACATTCTGAGGCCTGTATATTGTTTCCTTTGTACTTTCTCTTTTACATACCTTCCTAGTCCTTCCGCAACTAGTATGAACAAGAATGGGGATATCAGGTCATCTTGCCTGAGCCCACGGGTTGCATTGAATGCCTTTGTGGGCATCCCATTGAGGAGGATTGAAAAAAATGGGGTCAATATAATCGACATTATCTAGCTTATCCATCTTGCATCAAAGCCAAAAGCCTTCAAAATTCCCTATAGGCACTTCCAGCTCAGGTGGTCATAGGGTTTTGATAAGTCTAATTTTACCAGCATCCCTTTGATTTTTTGGTCTTTAATGTGTATTGCCTCTTGTGTCGTCACAATACCATCCACTATTTGTCTCCCTTTAACAAAACCTGTATGTTCTTGAGAGATTAGACCAGGTAGGATAGGTTTGAGACGGTTCACCACGATTGTAGCCATGATTTCGTAGATTACATCACAGAGCGCTATAGGTCTTGAACCTTGCAGTTCTTCCGAGTGGTCCATTTTGGGAATGAGTGCCAAAAAGGTGGAATTCAGGGTTGGATGCATTCTTTTATTGTGTCGGGACTCCTCCACTACTTTCACAATATCATCCACCATGAATGACCACATAACCTGAAAGAATTCAGCTATGAGCCCGTTTGGGCCTGGTGCTTTGTTTCTTGCCAGGCCTTTCATGACTTCTTCTACGTCTAACTTAGAGATTTCGCTTAAAAGGGCCATGTTCTGGTCCCTACTTACCAGGTGGGGAATGTGCCGAGTGATTTTGTTTATATTCTCCTCCCTGTCTAGATTGGGTTCCATCAGTAGCCTTTGAAAATGTTGAACTAACAGGTTCTCCATGTCTTCCTTTTGAGTAAGTCGATTGCCTTGCTGATCGACTAGGGAGAATATCCTATTTTGCTTCTTGTGTTGGATCATGGCTTTATGAAAAAACCTAGAATTCCTTTCCCCTTCCTTTAACCATTGGATTCTTGATTTCTGCTTCCACAGTATTTCTTCTTGTTGTCTCCTTTCCTCTAATTTATTTATCAATTGTCCTTCCTCCACTAGAGAATCAATTATACCTTCATTGATGATATGATGTTGTACTTTCCTCATCTTAGCCTGGATCAATTCTTGCTCCTGTTGAATGTTGTTGAACTCTTCCTTGTTCCATTTTTTAATTTTACCCTTTAGATCTTTGAGACGAAGTTGGAAAGTATGCATTAGATTTCTACCTTCTTTCTCACTCCCGTTCCACCATTCCTTCATTTTCTCTATGAAGGTCGGTTCTCTTAGCCAGAAGGCTTCAAACCTAAAGGGTCTATTTGTATGTCCTTGTTTCATTTCCACTTCTAGTTTAATAGGCCAATGATCTGAACCTAGGCAAGGTAGGATAGATGCCTCATAGTAAACATCTTTGCTTATGAGATTTTCTGTTGCCAGGAATCTGTCAAGACGAGATGTTATTTTCCTGTTTCCTCCCCGTCTGTTGTTCCACGTATATTTACCATTAATTGTTGGGATATCCACCAGGTGCAGTTCTTCTTGGATATCCCTAAATTTCTCCATTTCTGGCTCCTCCCTTCGCATTCCTCCTTTTTCTCCTCCAACGATGTTATCAAGTTGAAGTCACCTACTAATAACCATAGCTTTTCCTCGTGCATTTGGTTTAAAATATTTATCCTCTGAAGGAAGTTTTCCTTTTCTATTGGGATGTGTGGCCCATAAACTGCAGAGAGCAAGAACCAATCTTTATTTCCTATGAGGAAGAACCTCCCTGTGAGGATATGTTGCGATACCCTCATACCTCGATTTCTTTTTACTTACGATTCCATCTAGTTTCCCTCCTGTGATCTTAGTTTCTTGAAGAAGCATTAATTTGGGTTTCTCTTTTCTCAGTCTTTCTGCTAAGTATCTCTGTTTTCTTCGGTTGTTTAGGCCTCTTATGTTCCAGGATGTTACTATCATTGGGTAACTTTATTTAATTGTTGGTATACCACTGATAGTGATACCACCCTGCCTGTGTTCACCAACATTTCTCCCATAATCTGTATGGATTCCTGTAGGTTTCTCCAACCCCTTTTCTTCCCCCCTTTTTCTTTGTTTTGATACTCATGGGGGTTTTCCTAGTGCGTCCCCAGTTGTTCTGTAATCTTGACCTGTCCCTGTCCTTGCTTGGCTTGATACTATTGGAAAGTCTCTTTGTACAATATTTTTTGGTCTTCCGTAATAAATCTTTCATCTAGGTGTCTCCATTCATTCAACAGTTTCTTCAGTACTTCTTCTTCCATGCTAAGTTCCTCTCCCTTACTTGGGTCGATTTCCATTGTGGTGGTTTCCATCTCAACCCGTTCTTCTTTGTCCTCTTTGTCTGCAAGATCTCCTTGGGCTTTCTACTTGGGTATTGGTTTGAATTGACTCAGGCTGCTGTCTTTTCCTTTATCCTGATAATCCATGGGTTGGATCTCGCTTTCTTCGTCTTCTTCCACCTGTAATGCTTCAAATCTGTTTTTACCACTCGACTGGGCTTGGTATTCTTTTCCTGGGTTATGGGGTTCCTTTGGTTGCCTCCTCTTGGTTTTAACTTCTTGGAACCCTTCCTTGTCGTCCTGGGGTTTCTTCTGTTGCTTGTCCTTATTCTCCATCTCCTCCATGTTCAGTGGGCATTCCTTAAATAAATGGCCATATTCATGGCACCTTCGACATCTGAACGAGATATGTTCATAATCTAAGGTCTGTTGCCAAACCTCTTCATGGTATTCTAGCTCCACAGATTCAGGTATGGGTTCAGCTATGTTCATATATACACAGATTCTCGCATAGGATGTATATCTGCCTCTTTTTGTCGTTTCTGTTATTTTGACGAATTTTCCTATCGTATTCCCAATACCCTCTAATATTTATGGGTCCCAAAATTCCATTGGGAGGCCAAACAATCTTACCCATACTGGGGCTGCTAGGAATTTCTCCTCGTTTGGGTCATAACATTCTTCCCAATATCTCATGAACAAACTAGCATTATAATGGAAATAAGGGCCATTTTCAAATACTCTTTCTTTATCTTGCAGGTTTGAGAATATTACCGTAAAGAAGCCTCTAGCTCCCATCTTGAGTTCGATATGGCCCTTAGGTTTCCATTTATGTTGTATCCACTTGATCAGGTCTTTCTCCGTCAGACACACTCCTATGAACTTGCAGATCAACACATGGTCCTTCATGAAGCTTTTGTATCTCTCCAGTTTGTTCATCGAAATGATGAATCTTAGTTTCTCTAGTGCACATGGCAGGCATTTTCCCCTGCTGCAAGCCTGCCACTGCGCCTTGAGGACAGGTCCTATCGTTTGGTTCGTCTCCTGTGCTTGCGGTTGGTTGCTTAGATTCTGGCGGGAGTCCCCTACCACAACGTCCCAGTAGGAGGGGATTTATCTCCCCCTTCCCTCCCAGTTTCCTCTGCCATCCTGACCTCGCGAGCGTCTCCCTGGTGTGCAGAGCTACTGTTACCGTTAGAGGTTTAAGGTCACGGCTCAGCTTAGTTCATATCGGTCACGAGTCTGCTCATAAAAGACATGCTTATTACAAGTTCTAACATGTTGGATATAAATGTGCTCAAAATAAAACTAACTAATTCATTTGCTATGAAGGATTTGGATGTTGTAAAGCAAAACATTGGTATGAGCATAATAAGAAATCAGAAAAATAAAAAATAAAAAAAATTAACATTGTCTCAAAATGAGTACATAAAAAAGGTGTTGGAAAATTGGAAATGAAAGATGCAAAACCAATTAGGACACCTTTTGCTAAACATTTCAAATTGATTAAGGATATGTGTCTCAAGACATAAGTGGAGATAGAAAACATGTTCAATGTTTTATATTCATCAGCAATGGGCAACTTAATGTCATGATGTGCACAAGGCCAAATATTGCACATGTAGTAGCAATTGTGATGAAGCATATGAACAATCTAAGTAACGAGCCTTGTAATGCAATAAAGTGGATTCTTAAGTATTTGAGAGGTCCGCTACTTAAGAATTATGCTTTGGAGGTTCAAACATTGTTTTGTAGAGATATATTGACTCAAATATGGTAGGTGATATAGACAAGACGAGCACCAGAGAGTATGTTTTTACTATAAGTGAAACAATAGTAAGTTGGATTTCAAAATTGCAAAGGGTTGTTGCACTTTCAATAACATAAGAAAATTATGTTGTTGATAAAAAGGCTAGTAAATAGATTATTTTGTTATAGAGTTTCATGGAGGAATTGGGAAAGACGCAAGAGAATATCATGTCATATAGTGATAGTGAGAATGCCATTCATATTGCAAATAACTCACTCTTTCATTTTGAAACTAAGCATATATAGTTTAGGTATTGTTCCATATAATTAATTTTGGAAGATTGACAGTTAAAGTTGGAAAAGATGCATACTAGCTAGAATCCTACAAACATGTTAACGCAGGTAGTAGCGAAGGAGAGATTGAGTTTTTGCTCAATTTCAGTTGGTCTTCAAGTATGATCATGAAGATGAGAAACTAGCCAGGTCCAAAGTTGAAGCATAGTCCAATGAGTGCAAAGTAGAAGTGAAGTTGTTGTAGAAAATATTAAGTGGGAGATTGCTCATTGTGGAGCCTAATTATCTTCCTAATTTATAGGTCTTTTTTTGTTTCTTTTGGACCCTAGTTCCTAATAGAGGGTGTGTGGGGCTTGCCCCCCTACTATTGTCGCAAGGGGGTCCATGGGGGTAGGGTACATCAAAGAAATTTTGAGGTCTAAAATAGGCATCCTAAGGAATATTATAAAATAATAGTGGAAATAATAAAATAATATTAGATTAAATCATCAAATTTTACAAAGAAAAAGAAAAAACTAATTTTTTAACTTATCGCTCTACATTTGTGCTCAAATTTCGAGCGAGAGCACTTGCTGAATGTATAATTTATTTCCTCATCCAAGGAGTACCCATGTTGTATATTTTCGATGGACCCTGCTACACATAAAGTGAGAAATACATAAAAAAAAAAAAAAAAAAAAAAAAACATTATTGCAATCACGTTTTTCATGTAGCATGGTCCATTGAAATAATGCAACATGGATACTCATTGGATATGAAGAATTAAATTATGCATCTAATAAGTGCTCCTGCTCGAAATTTGAGTAAAACCATAAGAAGATAGGTTGAAAATACGAGTTGAAAAGTTTATATATATATATATATATATATATATATATATATATATTTTACTCCAAAAATGGTAAATCATCCCCCATGGTTGACATCATCATCTTGAATCCTATTGGTTCTTATAAAGTTAATTTTTGTTGTACATTTTTTTTTATGCCTATTTTAGGCCTCAAAATTTCTCTAATGGCAACAACTCTTGAGAGCCCCCCTAGCAGTGGTTCAAGGACAATGCCCTTGAAGATATTGTAATTTTATGGACAATTTGGACCATTCATCATTAGGTCTGGATCTCAAGGTAAATGTTACGTTAAGTTTATTAACCTAAAGGGAAACCCTCTTTTTATGAGGGAATTTTATTGTGGCTATGTATTGTTGAGATAACATTGTAGGTGAGAGAAAGTAAATTGTGAGAGAGAGAAGAGGTTGCAATAGATGTGTTGCAAATTGTAATCTCTTTTATTTTTCTAGAAAAAATAAAAGGACTCGAAAAGTATTATCTTGAAGATGAATCTTGTTATAGACTTGAAACGTCAATTCAAAAATGACTACTATGTGATTTATTCTAAACCCTATAACTCAAAGTAAGAACTAGTTATTTCTCTATGGATGTAACCCAAATCAAACAAACCACATATATTAGTGTTTGCTTTGTATTGTTTCATTCTATGTTTTATTTTTACATTCATTTTGATTTTATTCCTAACATGATGGACTAAACCCCACATAAGGCAACTAGTCTACACCTCATGGGTTGTTTGTGTATGTGTGTGTTATTTTACAATATACATTTATGAATATTTTGTGATAATGGGGGTGTTATCTAAGAGGAGAAATATGATAATTATTATATAAATAAATGGAGACTTATTATTGATTTGTTTATCTCTATTGTCATTTCAATCAAAAATTCATAGAATAGAATTTTTTAGCCCCTTGGCACCAAAATAGCTAACAATAAAAAATGGATGGCAAGAGCCAAGGGCATTGTGATGCACAAGCTCTATGGTCTAGAAGCATTGTAATTTGTACATATAAACTCTTCTTACACCTCATTGAATAAGTGGATTATTAGTGATTGATGAATACATTAAACCAAATGCCCATGTCGCCTTATAATACTAAAGGAACATTGCATCTACCATTTCCACAATGCATGTATTGTTACCTAATCTTAATGTATAATAGTCAATGGCCAATATCAAAATTCAAACTATTTTGGACATATTTCTTTGTTGATGTAACATTTATCCATATAAAAAACCAAACTAGAGTTTGTTGAACTAAAATTTTCATTACTAGCAATGGTATATAAATCAAATGCTCAATATAACCCATTTCCAAAAATATGATAATATAGTTTTGGCAATAAAAATCACAAATGCGCACTACTCAAATTCAAGATTTTGGATCAATTATAAATTAGCATTCAAGATATGTTCTACATGAACAATTATATGACCACACTTCTAAACTAGACTGAACTTAAATATTCACATGGAATCTACTAATTAGAGGACTTATTCACTCTTTCAAAGATTATCTAAAGCCAATGTAAAGTTTAAAACAACTTAGATAGTCAATCTATTGCAATTGCAAATTTGTGACAACTGCTACAAGGAATCCATATCAATAATCGATTAACCTAATTGGTTACCTTTCCAATCATAAGGGTTGTGGTGATACCTCCCATGTCATCATTATGTTTTGCATGGTGTTCTTTAATCCAAGCTACCAAGTTCATATTTGTGTCATGCCATTATATATTCAAGGGAAGTATCCAAAGTCAACCATCTATTATCTCATTTTACCTCTTGTGCTAGCCATCCATGTGTTAGTTGTCCATAAGACTTAATCAACTATCATCTTCACAAAGCCCTCCTTCCATAGATCTCTTCTCATCAACACAAACTCATTATCTAGGAATGGGTTTATCATCTTCACAATATCAATTTTGTGTCAAATGATGGGGGATACATTAAAGCCATCCTTCTATAGATCTCTTCTCATCCACACAAACTCAAACTCATTATCTAGGAATGGGTCTAGAGACTAGTTAATCTCCAATTAGTACCTTAGAAGTTGCAATCATCAATGATTATCTTCCTTGTGGTTGACAATCTATTCACATTATTAGCCCTTATTTAAGGAATGATTATCTTCCTTGTGGTTGACAATCTATTCACATTATTAACCCTTATTTAAGGAATTATACGGGTTTTCAACATCAGCACATCTATTAGCATTCACTATAATGTACCAAACCATTTTCCTCAATGGTGATTTCCCTCACATCTATTAACATGATCTATCAGCATTCACTGTAATGTACCAAACCATTTTCCTCAATGGTGGTTTCCCTCACATCTATTAACATGATCTATCAATGCAAGATAATCAAATAATCCCTTGCGTGCTTAACAACAACTCACTTATTTTCATGATTCAACCACATCCCACACTTTAATATGCAAGACACCACTCTAATCATCTTGCATTGAGAACTAATGGTGAATACCTTAGTGATAACTACATTTGTGGGCTTTCAAACCTTAGCATTAATAGATTGTAATTACATTATAGCAAATAGATTCGTTCACTTGCCCCATCACAAAACTTCTCAATATCCATATTTCGTTTTTAATTTATAATATGCTGTGGCCAGAACTATGCCAACCACAATAAAATGCAGAAATTCCATGGCCTACAAATATACCAATATCGTTGTTCACAAGGATTAATGTTATATTACAGCAAAAAACACAAGCATTCTGCTTACACAAAGCCATTAATCAACTTGATAATGATACAAATCTAACAACAGTTTGGTAGATTGCAGAGAAATCATCCAGTTGGTTTTGACTGTAATTCAACTCTAATAAATACATCAACCCATTTCTACTTCTTGATGCCAATTCTAATTAATATTAACTTATAATTACAGTTTAGTCAATTCAAATATCAGAATAGTTTGCAATTAGAAATGTAAACGCCCGATCTCATTTCTTGGCCTTCTTTGCAATAGGGGCCGCCTTCTTCGGCTTCAGAGAAGCTGCCCTCTTAACAACTTTGGAAGGGGCAAGCTTCTTGGGCTTCGGAGAAGCCACCTTCTTTACAGCCTTGGCAGGAGCAACCCTCTTGGCAGGAACTGCATTCTCCACGGGCGTTGCTGCCTTCTCTACCTTCTTAGGGGTCGCTGCAGGCTTCGGCTTGGAGACTTTAGAAGCCTTGGCTGCTTTGGCGAGGGTTTTGGAGGGCTTCAAACCCTTCTTGGGCCTAGGGGTTGCCATGGGCTTAGCTGCGAGCTTCTTGACCGGGGCTTTAGCCTTTACAGGCTTGGCCGCCTTCGGCTTCACAGGCTTCCTCAGTTCCTCCGAAAGCTTGAAGGAGTTCTTGACCTTGGTGAGCTTGCCAGATTTAGCCAGATTTCTCAGCTGAACTGCTAGCAGCTTCTTGAAATTGGCAGGCAGTTGGGACTGGTACTTGCTGCCAATATAGGCTGCTATGGCATACTGGCTAGACCCGGTTCTCTCCTTCAAAGAAGTAATCGCCTCCGTGCTCATCTGCCAAAAAAAAAAGGGAAATTTGTTGAAATATTAATTTCCCCTGCTGCGTACTGTTTCCAGAAAACCAGTATGCTTCCCAGCACAAATTAAAACAGCAGACACCTGGACAGCAGTTTTGCCAAAGCAATTTTCCCTGGAGCAGATAGAGCCGTGCGATATGGATGGGCAGCTGTCCGATTGAATGTACAGGGCCTGCAGCAATGAATTTGACGTGAAGTTGAATCTTCATTGAAAACCAGATTTATGAGTCAAGCGATAAATGAAATTTAATGCGGTTGAGAGAGTTGGTAAAAATGGTAAACAACAGGTTTTATTGCAAACATGGGGAATGTACTGCAACATCCAGAAATCTCAGGAATTAGATTTATTTGTCTTCTGCTCCATACCTTGTTTTAATTTTCCAGTCTTCTCATAATAACTTTAAGTAGTTTTTTTTTGGTGTGCTGTTTTAATGTAATGAGCAGCAGCATAGAAGGAGAGCAGCAGGAGAGTTAATCTCTCAGCAATACAGCGCAGCAGCGCTCGAATGTAATTTCTGTGTTTTTTGAAAGAATGTGCAGCAGCACGAGCTCAGATGAATGAAGCCCTCTTGCACAACGGTGCAGGGACTGTAAATGAAATGTAAGAGAGAAGCGCAGCAGCGCTTGAATGTGATTGTGTGCTGCAGAGAAGAGTAGAAGCAGCAACGAAGGCACATCAGTGCAGAAAAGTAGGCACAGCAGTGTGTAAGTTTTTTGAGGAACAGAGACAGAGCTCTCTTTGTAATGCACAGCAGTGCAGAAGTTTTTTTTGTACGCAGCAGCGTGTTACAGCAGCGTTCTGAGCTGAACCAGAGTGTTTTGTAAATGCACAGGAGTGCAGTCACAGCAATGCAAAGTGCAGACACAACAGTGAAAAACAGCGTGTTGATTTTTCAGAGGAGACAGAGTATTTTGTTTTCTGTAATGTACAGCAGTGCAGACACAGTAATGTATTTTCTGTTTACAGCATGAAGTTTTTTTTATGTTTTTGAACTCTTTTTAAAAGTAGCCTTGTAGAAATCCCTCTATGTGAGGAAGGCGAATTTGTATCAGTTGGTTTACTGTTTATGAATACAAGTTAATTTTTCCTGTTGCTGTTACACCGTAACCAAAAAAAATACTTGACGTCAAACATTTACGTTGCTGCAACACCACGAGCAGCGTTGTTGAAACACCAGTTACAGCAACTGAAAAAAAACTGTGTTGCTGAAACACCAGTTACAGCAACTAAAAAAACTGTGTTGCTGAAACACCATTTCCAGCAAGCGATTTTCTGGGTTTTCTGTGTTAAAACAGAGTATAAAAACAGAGCATTTTTTTTGTCTGTCTATTATGGAATTTTCATAAATTCCCAACATGGTATCAGAGCTAGTCCAGGCTCTTTGAAGTGTCAAAGAAGCTGAAGGAAGGGTTTATTGCGGTAGCAGCTTCACCAGCAGAGTGAAGACTCAGCCAAGAAAGGATCCAGGTATTTCTCAGATTAATTTTCTGTGTTGTTGTTGAAGAAACAGTCAGTGATTTTAAAAACACAGTCAGGGATTTTAAAAATAGTTAAGAATGGAAAAATCAAAGAAGAAAGTGTCCAAATCCCCTAAGGTTGTATCTCCCTCCTCTATTAAAATAGAAGACAATCTACTTGAAAACATTCTATTTGAAGTTCCAAAGTTTGATGGAAACTTTGATGTATGGGAAATAAAGATGAGGGCTTTCCTAATGTTTGAAGGGATTGAAGTCTGGGAGTCAGTGATTGATGACAACAAGATGGATAAAGAATCCATGGAGTATGATGCACAAGCAACAAAGACTATCTTGGATGGTCTCCTTGATTCAGTGAAGAAGAATCTAGGAAAATATTCATCAGCAAAGGATATTTGGGACAGACTGCATGACCTTCATGCAAAGGGAGCACTGACCATGACAATGAGTCAAGAAGAACCCATCATAGAAGCTGAGAATGAAAAGCTTGACCTCATTAAGCTTCAAGTAAAAGAAAGGGATGAAGAGCTTGCCAAGCTTAAGAAGGAACTTGATGAAAGCAAGAGGAAACATCATGAAGAAGTCATATCCATGAAAAATCAGCTGAATGAAGCAAGGAAGCAGGCAAAAGGAGCTGAAAAGAAAATGGAGAGCAGTCAAGCAGAAATCTCCAAAATGAAGTCTGATATTATCTCCCTTAAAATAGTAGCAGCTGAAGCTACTCGTAGCAAGGAAGAAACTGAGGGACAACTAGCAAAGAAAAATAATAAATGTGAAAAGTTAGAAGAAGAGATTGTCCTCCTCGGGAAGAAGGTTGAAGGGATGAACAAGATCATGAAGAGCTCTCAAGCCTTGGATGATATGCTCAGCTATCACAGATCTCCATATGATAAATCAGGACTTGGGTATGTAGGTGAACCCTCAAACAAGTATGAGGATGCCTTAAGCAAAGGAGATGTGAAGAAGCCAGAAAGAGATGGTGATGCTCCTAGTTCCAGCAAAGGCAAGGAGAAAAATGAAGGCTGCAATAGAAGAAATCCTGCTCCAAGCATAAAACCAGCTCCAAGAAGAAATGTAGTTGATGTCAAAGAGGCAAAAGGCAATGGTTATCATCAAAGGATCTCAAGGCAGCAAGGCTTCAGAAGTACATCAAGGAAACCTCCATCTCCCAGGTACCAAAGTTCATTTTTTGGTTATTGTTATGCTTGTTCAAACTTTGGTCATATGGCAAAAGATTGTAGAGCATTTCATGGAGATAGATGTTGTGGTCCCCGACAATCTCCAAGAAATAATTTCACAAGAAGAAATCATGAATTCTTATTCATGAACAATGTTGAATGTTTCAAGTGTCATAACATTGGGCATATGGCACGAGATTGTAACTTGACATGGGCTCTTACACAAGCTAGACCCATGCAAAAGAAGAAAGTTAAACAAGTATGGAGAAGGAAGGAAATACAGTCAGAAAGTCTCTTGAGCTCTCCAGCCGATCTAAGTTTCTTTTGAGAAGATTCTGCTGAAAGAAGATAAAGCATACACTAAAGGGGAGCTTGTAATTTTGTTGCTGAACTGTCTTAACAGTCACTCTTTGATGAAGACCTTTTCATAAGGGAAAGATATGAAGTTAAATCTGCCATAGAAGCAGAGAAGAAAAGTATGCAAAGCAAGAAGACCCTCACAGCAGTGGGAAGACAGAACATAAAACAGCAGTTTGGAAATTTTTGTTATGGAGCACATGCATTGAAATGCATAGCAATGGAAGGTAGTTTCCTTCTATGTAATGTGAGAGAACATACTCACAGCAGAGTGAGTACAATACACAGCAGTAAAGAAATGTAATGTTTTTCTTCATATGCAATGCAGCATGCAAAGGAATGCATAAAGAAAAACAGGGATAGCAGATTTTTAATGCACACTGGATGTATAAGAATGTGTGTGGCAGCAGAAAGCCAAAGGAATTGCACAGTAGTGCATTGTGTAAAAAAAAAAAAAACAAAAAAAAAAAAAAAAAAAAAAAGAATGAAGACTAAGATTGTGTGAAGCAAGGGTGTAAAAAGAAAAGGCAGCACCCCGTGTTAATTTTTTTTGTTGTGTGGAGAACGCAGCGGAAGCGTGATGGCAAGAAGGAGAAGCACAGTAGTGCGAAGAAAATGAAACCAGAACTAAGAGAGAATGAAGAAATGTGTTTTTACACAGCAATGCAAATAAGAAAATGCAGCAGCATGGAATTTTTGTTGAAGAAATGAAAGGTAATGGCACAGCAGCAGTGCGAGTGTAATCAATGAAGGGGAGCACGCAGTGCGTATTTTTGTTGTTAAATGTGAAAGGAATGCGCAGCAGCGCAAGAGCAATTTGAGAAGTTATTTTATGCACAACAGTGCAGTGATAGAGAGAGTGCTGAAACAACAGTGCTGAAACAGCAGTGCTGAAACAGCAGTGCTAAGATAGAGTTGCTGAGATAAAGTTTTGTAATGGAATATGCAGCAGCATAAATGTATTGAAAATTTTACACATAGCAGTGTAATGTTTTTCAGGAGAAGACAGAGTCTGTAATGAATAGCAGTGTAGAGCATATTGCAGCCTAAGCACTATTGTGAAGAGCAATGCGAATGAAGATATTTTCACACACAGCAGTGTAAAATATCAGGCAGACACAATAGTGTCAATTTGGACAGATTGAAGTGCCTCTGAAGCAGGCATGTTGGAATCCCTCTGTTAAGAGGTAGATGTTATTTGTGTGGAACAAAAGCATTCCTTGGTGAATCCCTCTATCAAGAGGAAGATGCTTTTTAGCATACACATGGTAAATCCCTCTATCAAGAGGATGATGCTTTTCAGCATAGTCACATGTGAATCCCTCTCTCAAGAGGAAGGTTCTCTTCAACACATTGTTATGGTGAATCCCTCTGTCATGAGGAAGGTGCTCTTAAGCACAGTCTCAGGTAAACCCCTCTATTAAGAGGAGGACAATTTTAATTGGTTGTGGAACTGCATCAGAAGCAGTTGGTGAATTCCTCTATGAGAGGAAGTGTTTGGGTACGACAGAATGCCCAGCAGTTGAAATTAAAGGGGAGTGTTGAAATATTAATTTCCCCTGCTGCGTACTGTTTCCAGAAAACCAGTACGCTTCCCAGCACAAATTAAAACAGCAGACACCTGGACAGCAGTTTTGCCAAAGCAATTTTCCCTGGAGCAGATAGAGCCGTGCGATATGGATGGGCAGCTGTCCGATTGAATGTACAGGGCCTGCAGCAATGAATTTGACGTGAAGTTGAATCTTCATTGACAACCAGATTTATGAGTCAAGCGATAAATGAAATTTAATGCGGTTGAGAGAGTTGGTAAAAATGGTAAACAACAGGTTTTATTGCAAACATGGGGAATGTACCGCAACATCCAGAAATCTCAGGAATTAGATTTATTTGTCTGCTGCTCCATACCTTGTTTTAATTTCCAGTCTTCTCATAATAACTTTAAGTAGTTTTTTTTTGGTGTGCTGTTTTAATGTAATGAGCAGCAGCATAGAAGGAGAGCAACAGGATAGTTAATCTCTCAGCAATACAGCGCAGCAGCGCTCGAATGTAATTTCTGTGTTTTTTGAAAGAATGTGCAGCAGCACGAGCTCAGATGAATGAAGCCCTCTTGCACAGCGGTGCAGGGACTATAAATGAAATGTAAGAGAGAAGCGCAGCAGCGCTTGAATGTGATTGTGTGCTGCAGAGAAGAGTAGAAGCAGCAACGAAGGCACATCAGTGCAGAAAAGTAGGCACAACAGTGTGTAAGTTTTTTGAGGAACAGAGACAGAGCTCTCTTTGTAATGCACAGCAGTGCAGAAGTTTTTTTTGTACGCAGCAGCGTGTTACAACAGCGTGTTACAGCAGCGTTCTGAGCTGAACCAGAGTGTTTTGTAAATGCACAGGAGTGCAGTCACAGCAATGCAAAGTGCAGACACAGCAGTGAAAAACAGCGTGTTGATTTTTCAGAGGAGACAGAGTATTTTGTTTTCTGTAATGTACAGCAGTGCAGACACAGTAATGTATTTTCTGTTTACAGCATGAAGTTTTTTTTATGTTTTTGAACTGTCTTTAAAGTAGCCTTGTAGAAATCCCTCTATGTGAGGAAGGCGAACTTGTATCAGTTGGTTTACTGTTTATGAATACAAGTTAATTTTTCCTGTTGCTGTTACACCGTAACCAAAAAAAATACTTGACGTCAAACATTTACGTTGCTGCAACACCACGAGCAGCGTTGCTGAAACACCAGTTACAGCAACTGAAAAAAAACTGTGTTGCTGAAACACCAGTTACAGCAACTAAAAAAACTGTGTTGATGAAACACCATTTCCAGCAAGTGATTTTCTGGGTTTTCTGTGTTAAAACAGAGTATAAAAACAGAGCATTTTTTTGTCTGTCTATTATGGAATTTTCATAAATTCCCAACATGGTATCAGAGCTAGTCCAGGCTCTTTGAAGTGTCAAAGAAGCTGAAGGAAGGGTTTATTGCGGTAGCAGCTTCACCAGTAGAGTGAAGACTCAGCCAAGAAAGGATCCAGGTATTTCTGAGATTAATTTTCTGTTTTGTTGTTGAAGAAACAGTCAGTGATTTTAAAAACACAGTCAGGGATTTTAAAAATAGTTAAGAATGGCAAAATCAAAGAAGAAAGTGTCCAAATCCCCTAAGGTTGTATCTCCCTCCTCTATTAAAATAGAAGACAATCTACTTGAAAACATTCTATTTGAAGTTCCAAAGTTTGATGGAAACTTTTATGTATGGGAAATAAAGATGAGGGCTTTCCTAATGTTTGAAGGGATTGAAGTCTGGGAGTTAGTGATTGATGACAACAAGATGGATAAAGAATCCATGGAGTATGATGCACAAGCAACAAAGACTATCTTGGATGGTCTCCTTGATTCAGTGAAGAAGAATCTAGGAAAATATTCATCAGCAAAGGATATTTGGGACAGACTGCATGACCTGCATGCAAAGGGAGCACTGACCATGACAATGAGTCAAGAAGAACCCATCATAGAAGCTGAGAATGAAAAGCTTGACCTCATTAAGCTTCAAGTAAAAGAAAGGGATGAAGAGCTTGCCAAGCTTAAGAAGGAACTTGATGAAAGCAAGAGGAAACATCATGAAGAAGTCATATCCATGACAAATCAGCTGAATGAAACAAGGAAGCAGGCAAAAGGAGCTGAAAAGAAAATGGAGAGCAGTCAAGCAGAAATCTCCAAAATGAAGTCTGATATTATCTCCCTTAAAATAGTAGCAGCTGAAGCTACTCGTAGCAAGGAAGAAACTGAGGGACAACTAGCAAAGAAAAATAATAAATGTGAAAAGTTAGAAGAAGAGATTGTCCTCCTCGGGAAGAAGGTTGAAGGGATGAACAAGATCATGAAGAGCTCTCAAGCCTTGGATGATATGCTCAACTATCACAGATCTCCATATGATAAATCAGGACTTGGGTATGTAGGTGAACCCTCAAACAAGTATGAGGATGCCTTAAGCAAAGGAGATGTGAAGAAGCCAGAAAGAGATGGTGATGCTCCTAGTTCCAGCAAAGGCAAGGAGAAAAATGAAGGCTGCAATAGAAGAAATCCTGCTCCAAGCATAAAACCAGCTCCAAGAAGAAATGTAGCTGATGTCAAAGAGGCAAAAGGCAATGGTTATCATCAAAGGATCTCAAGGCAGCAAGGCTTCAGAAGTACATCAAGGAAACCTCCATCTCCCAGGTACCAAAGTTCATTTTTTGGTTATTGTTATGCTTGTTCAAACTTTGGTCATATGGCAAAAGACTGTAGAGCATTTCATGGAGATAGATGTTGTGGTCCCTGACAATCTTCAAGAAATAATTTCACAAGAAGAAATCATGAATTCTTATTCATGAACAATGTTGAATGTTTCAAGTGTCATAACATTGGGCATATGGCACGAGATTGTAACTTGACATGGGCTCTTACACAAGCTAGACCCATGCAAAAGAAGAAAGTTAAACAAGTATGGAGAAGGAAGGAAATACAGTCAGAAAGTCTCTTGAGCTCTCCAGCCGATCTAAGTTTCTTTTGAGAAGATTCTGCTGAAAGAAGATAAAGCATACACTAAAGGGGAGCTTGTAATTTTGTTGCTGAACTGTCTTAACAGTCACTCTTTGATGAAGACCTTTTCATAAGGGAAAGATATGAAGTTAAATCTGCCATAGAAGCAGAGAAGAGAAGTATGCAAAGCAAGAAGACCCTCACAGCAGTGGGAAGACAGAACATAAAACAACAGTTTGGAAATTTTTGTTATGGAGCACATGCATTGAAATGCATAGCAATGGAAGGTAGCTTCCTTCTATGTAATGTGAGAGAACATACTCACAGCAGAATGAGTACAATACACAGCAGTAAAGAAATGTAATGTTTTTCTTCATATGCAATGTAGCATGCAAAGGAATGCATAAAGAAAAACAGGGACAGCAGATTTTTAATGCACACTGGATGTATAAGAATGTGTGTGGCAGCAGAAAGCCAAAGGAATTGCACAGTAGTGCATTGTGTAAAAAAAAAAAAAAAAAAAAAAAAAAAAAGAATGAAGACTAAGATTGTGTGAAGCAAGGGTGTAAAAAGAAAAGGCAGCACCCCGTGTTAATTTTTTTTTGTTGTGTGGAGAACGCAGCGGAAGCGTGATGGCAAGAAGGAGAAGCACAGTAGTGCGAAGAAAATGAAACCAGAACTAAGAGAGAATGAAGAAATGTGTTTTTACACAGCAATGCAAATAAGAAAATGCAGCAGCATGGAATTTTTGTTGAAGAAATGAAAGGTAATGGCACACCAGCAGTGCGAGTGTAATCAATGAAGGGGAGCACGCAGTGCGTATTTTTGTTGTTAAATGTGAAAGGAATGCGCAACAGCGCAAGAGCAATTTGAGAAGTTATTTTATGCACAACAGTGCAGTGATAGAGAGAGTGCTGAAACAACAGTGCTGAAACAGCAGTGCTGAAACAGAGTGCTGAAACAACAGTGCTGAGATAGAGTTGCTGAGATAAAGTTTTGTAATGGAATATGCAGCAGCATAAATGTATTGAAAATTTTACACATAGCAGTGTAATGTTTTTCAGGAGAAGACAGAGTCTGTAATGAATAGCAGTGTAGAGCATATTGCAGCCTAAGCACTATTGTGAAGAGCAATGCGAATGAAGATATTTTCACACACAGCAGTGTAAAATATCAGGCAGACACAGTAGTGTCAATTTGGACAGATTGAAGTGCCTCTGAAGCAGGCATGTTGGAATCCCTCTGTTAAGAGGTAGATGTTATTTGTGTGGAACAAAAGCGTTCCTTGGTGAATCCCTCTATCAAGAGGAAGATGCTTTTTAGCATACACATGGTAAATCCCTCTATCAAGAGGATGATGCTTTTCAGCATAGTCACAGGTGAATCCCTCTCTCAAGAGGAAGGTGCTCTTCAGCACATTGTTATGGTGAATCCCTCTGTCATGAGGAAGGTGCTCTTAAGCACAGTCTCAGGTAAACCCCTCTATTAAGAGGAAGACAATTTTAATTGGTTGTGGAACTGCATCAGAAGCAGTTGGTGAATTCCTCTATGAGAGGAAGTGTTTGGGTACGACAGAATGCCCAGCAGTTGAAATTAAATGGGAGTGTTGAAATATTAATTTCCCCTGCTGCGTACTGTTTCCAGAAAACCAGTACGCTTCCCAGCACAAATTAAAACAGCAGACACCTGGACAGCAGTTTTGCCAAAGCAATTTTCCCTGGAGCAGATAGAGTCGTGCGATATGGATGGGCAGCTGTTCGATTGAATGTACAGGGCCTGCAGCAATGAATTTGACGTGAAGTTGAATCTTCATTGACAACCAGATTTATGAGTCAAGCGATAAATGAAATTTAATGCGGTTGAGAGAGTTGGTAAAAATGGTAAACAACAAGTTTTATTGCAAACATGGGGAATGTACCGCAACATCCAGAAATCTCAGGAATTAGATTTATTTGTCTGCTGCTCCATACCTTGTTTTAATTTCCAGTCTTCTCATAATAATTTTAAGTAGTTTTTTTTTGGTGTGCTGTTTTAATGTAATGAGCAGCAGCATAGAAGGAGAGCAGCAGGAGTGTTAATCTCTCAGCAATACAGCGCAGCAGCGCTCGAATGTAATTTCTGTGTTTTTTGAAAGAATGTGCAGCAGAACGAGCTCAGATGAATGAAGCCCTCTTGCACAGCGGTGCAGGGACTGTAAATGAAATGTAAGAGAGAAGTGCAGCAGCGCTTGAATGTGATTGTGTGCTGCAGAGAAGAGTAGAAGCAGCAACGAAGGCACATCAGTGCAGAAAAGTAGACACAGCAGTGTGTAAGTTTTTTGAGGAACAGAGACAGAGCTCTCTTTGTAATGCACAGCAGTGCAGAAGTTTTTTTTGTACGCAGCAGCGTGTTACAGCAGCGTTCTGAGCTGAACCAGAGTGTTTTGTAAATGCACAGGAGTGCAGTCACAGCAATGCAAAGTGCAGACACAGCAGTGAAAAACAGCGTGTTGATTTTTCAGAGGAGACAGAGTATTTTGTTTTCTGTAATGTACAGCAGTGCAGACACAGTAATGTATTTTCTGTTTACAGCATGAAGTTTTTTTTATGTTTTTGAACTGTCTTTAAAGTAGCCTTGTAGAAATCCCTCTATGTGAGGAAGGCAAATTTGTATCAGTTGGTTTACTGTTTATGAATACAAGTTAATTTTTCCTGTTGCTGTTACACCGTAACCAAAAAAAATACTTGACGTCAAACATTTACGTTGCTGCAACACCACGAGCAGCGTTGCTGAAACACCAGTTACAGCAACTGAAAAAAAACTGTGTTGCTGAAACACCAGTTACAGCAACTAAAAAAACTGTGTTGCTGAAACACCATTTCCAGCAAGCGATTTTCTGGGTTTTCTGTGTTAAAATAGAGTATAAAAACAGAGCATTTTTTTTGTCTGTCTATTATGGAATTTTCATAAATTCCCAACAAAATTGAGATCCCTGCGTTCAAAATCTAACGTGGGAAAAACATTTCAGAGGCCAAGAATTGAAACCTGAAAATATGTGGGATGAGAAGGTAGCGGTTTCGATCCCTTGGAAGTCGTCGGCTTCTTTTCTTTGACAGCATTGCTGACTACAGGCTTTGCAGTTGTCTGAGCTGAAGCCATTGTTAATACCATCAAATTGCTGAATAACTACAATAAAAATGATACCAAGAAACAAGAAAACAAGATCTTCATAGACAAATCGAAAGTAGAAACACAAATCGAGAGACAAAACCGTTCGAACTTCAGATGATAAAAAATGGATTGTTATTGCTGGTCATAAATAGAGGGGAAGGCGTGGGTTACTGGAGATGCTCACCGCCCCTGGGCGGGCGGCACGTCTACGGCTCATTTTTCCGCCATGCAGTTCATCCGACGGTCGTGAGTCATCTTCTTACGGATCGAGTTTTCAAAGGAGTTGTCTTTAGTGCGATTTTTTGGAGATTTTGGTGACGGAATCCGACGGAAAAAATTGAGGTTAAATCTTGATTTGTATTATTTAAAATGGTTTTTTAACTGTATATTTGGATTCAGCACCCTGAAAAACTCCTGGGTTGCTTTGATTGTGCAGAAATTATCTATCGACCTACGATTTCAATAAATTACTACTGAATTTTAGAAAAATTTGACCGATAAAACCCATCAAAAAAACTTCCAAAAAATCTCGCTAAAAACTACACCGTTTTCAAAGAGAAATCTGTTTTCGGTCTTTGAAATTCTCAGCAAGAATTCTCACGGTACTCGACGAAATCTTACAACTTTTGTCTTAAATAATCATTTAAATTATTAAAAAGAAATCTTATTAACTTTGCCTGGGGTGCTTGAAACATATATACCTTACCTAAACGAGTCAACGTTCCTCTTGTATGGGAAGCATACATGTTTCCTTTGTTTTCTTCAATACCTCGTGGAATTATCTTTCCAATCAATTTAGTTTTATGAATTAAATATCTTTCCAATCAATTTAGTTTTATGCATTAAAAATATTTTAGTTAATTTTTTTTAAAGAGTAATAAAATATAAGTTAATTGAATTATTTTGGATGATTGGAAAGACTTATTAGTCCTTACCTGCTGCAAGTAGGGACTATAGCATTTACTTTTTTATTGTGAGCTTCACTTGCTTCAGTGTTATTTTAGTGTGAGTAACTTAATTTATCTTCAGTTTTTCAAAACAAAGTTCAGAGCGAGTTAAAGTTAAAGTTTCAAAAAGGGAAAGAGTAATATCTTAAGTTTTAAATGAGATTATATACCTGCCAGAGGTTAATATAAAGTAAGAAGTTTTAACACACATGAAAAGTTAATATTTAAAGTTTTGATACATCCTTAATGTTTGGCATTGATGGCTTCTTATCTCAAAGGCTGACACTTCAATAGCTAGCAAGTTGACCCTTCAATACACATAACCTGACACTTCAATACAATTCTCCTTTATGTGGCATGTCCTCCACAACTTTCCCCTTGCAACCTAAACCACTTGTCAAAGCAGCAACAACTTTCCCCTTTCATTCAACCACACTACTTCCTTGAAACAGTTAGTTGAGTGATGAATTGGAGGGTGGTTGAACTTTCCCTTTTAATTCAACCACAGTGCTTCCTTGAAACAGTTGAGTGATGAATCTAAGGGTGGTTGACATGCATTAATGAAGGGAAAAGTTACGGAAGTCCTCCGCCCACTGCCATCTCTATTTATAGAGTACACAAGCGGCTTCCATTGAGCTCATTTATCACCTAATTCTAGCATAACTATAGCAGGTTAGTATTACAACAATTTAGTGCGATTTTCTAATAATGATTGATCTTCGTCCTACCTTCTTTAAACTTGAAGTTGTTAATATGTATATAAGATTTCACTCGAACTAAATGACTAACCACCCTTTACAAAGAATTGGGGGTGTGATGCATTTCGAGAGGTCATTGACTCAACCTGTTGGACGATTTTCTTCATATGTAGATA
Source organism: Pinus tabuliformis (assembly GCA_031772625.1). Classification (NCBI taxonomy): domain Eukaryota; kingdom Viridiplantae; phylum Streptophyta; class Pinopsida; order Pinales; family Pinaceae; genus Pinus; species Pinus tabuliformis. Next base: position 346,942,221 of record CM062804.1, read on the forward strand.
AAGTGACCCGACCTTATAAATTCTTACCAAACCAATTTATCTAACCTGAAGTTGTTGTATCGCGAAGCTGTATCATGAAGTTTCCTTATCTCGAAGATTTCTTATCAAGCGAATTATAAAAAAAGAGGAGTTCTATTATCTGGTATCCTATCCGATGTCTTCTCACAATGAAGAGCTATTAGGTAAATCAACTATTTCAATCTTGGGTATGCTTTTATACAATTCCATTGTTCCATATGTAGACTTTTGGGTAGTGGTGCAATCATTACTCATGATAGTTAGGGCGATAGGCCTTCCTATGCATCAACGCAGTCGTCAATACTTTCATTTTCGTTGAGACATCTGGTATGGTTTCCTACTCAACATCTGGCTATAGTCCTACTTGACATTTGTGCACAGATTCTACATCACCTTTCTACTCCCCCACTTGACATCTGTGCACACTAGTTTTATGCTGGTGTCTTTTACATCGGAGTTCCAGGATCTCCCCTGACATTTGGTTCTCATGCATTATTATTATTTTTTTCCCTAGGGGTCTCTCCGAAACGGTGGATCCATTTACAGTGGCTACATTTTTGGCAGTACTCTGCGAGGAAGTGCTACACCCAACGATTTCTTCGGTGCACGACTACCATCTACCTTCAGAAAACAACTCAAAGCACTTAACTACGAAAGGATGGGCTACTGGACTGCTCTGGCATTTGTTGTTGTAGCCACATTTTCCGCAGCATATAAGCAACACAAGGGCAGGTGTAAGGACCTGCAGTCCTTGAACGGTTCCCCCCGGAAGAACGACCGCGACTGAACAGAGGGCGCGTGGTTGAAGGCTTGAACGAACATCATGGTTTGAATGAGGAGCGAGCTCAGACTTATGCAATGGCGTTATGTTATAATGCGTGTGTGTAGAGAGGAGGGCTAGCTGGTTATATATGCGTGGAGGCATGATTTAAGACTTATGGAGGCCGACCCATACTTGAAGACAAGCCGACATGGTATTGCGATGGAGTAGGGGTGCGTTGAGGCGTGGAGGACGAGTCGGCCAGGTAGGCTAACTCGCCCTGCCACCCATATAAACAAGTGATGCGTTGGAGTCATTTGATCCATCGCTCATCGCTCATCCAACACACAAAGAAGACTTCGCTCATGTGAAAGAGAGTGCGCAGAACAAGGTGTGGACGCAGCAAAGAAGGAAGGCGCAGTTTGGAGATGCACCCGTTCTTGGGCAAGGCCGCACGGAAGTAAAATGCATATCTCGGTTTTGGGTGAAGGGCGCGGGCAGGGTCGCCCGCCGGTTGGAGAAAGGCGTGCACGGAGTGTGTGGCGCCCGGGTGATGTGTAGGAGCGCCCAATGGTGAAACGTTGGTGGGTGCCCGGTTTGTGTGACGACTTGGCACGGGTTCTTGGGTGACTCGGGTGAGCGCCCGCCCGTCGTGCAAGTGTGCACAGTGTGACTTGGTGAAGTGTTGAGATTGTGAACAAAGGTGTGTCTCGGGCAGAGGTGCCCGTGTGTGGCGACTTGGAGGCACGCCCAAGTTGGGCAAACGACACGATCGTTCGACAAGGTGAACGAAGGGTTGGTGAGTCGTGCGGTGACCGTACGGAGGCGCCGACGAGCTAGGCAACCGAGTTTGCCGAAGCTGGAAAATGGCTAAGTGTAAATTTGGGGTTTCCCAACATTTAACTTGTACTTTGTAAAAGTGAAGATTGTATAATATATTGATTCGGGCAGACTCATATTGCAAGGAGTTGCCCCTCCCTCTATACTGTTGTGCATTTCTCTTGTATAATGTTGTTTATGTGAATGTTACGGGCTTTCACTTGTATAAAGGAACACATTAATAATAACTGGTTGCGAAACACAAACTAAGTAGGATAAGTGGAATGTTAGGCGTAGTCTACAATCGTAAGTATTGGTGAAAAGAAAACGATTGGTAGTGTTGCACCTCGCTATAAGCAGTTGAAAGACTACCGCAGGTGTAGGGGCGTGACAGGTGGTATCAGAGCTAGTGTCGGGGAGCTGTTGCTGGTGAACTGAATCAAGGAGCTGATTCTATGAAGACCGAAGACTTGGCAGGGAGCTCAAGTTTTGCAGGTGACAGGTAGAATATCAGGGTGATTCAGGTGAAAGGTGAAACAAGTTTAGCAGAGGTGAAGCTTTGTGCTTGGACCAAGATGAACGACAAGGCATGGCAGGTTTGGAAGAATGCAAAGGGAAGCTCTTGAGATTGAAGTCTTGGAAAAGAATGTTGAAGACGAACTTCTTCAACTTGGTTGGACGATGGAGAAAGATGAAGTTGCAGATTGTGCTGACAAGGAAGAGGAAGTCGTGATGATTGAGGATGTTGCAGATATGACAACGATGGAGGTTGAACTTGAGATTGCTCAAGTTGGACCAGGATCGTGCAGTTTGTAGACATGGATGTATGAGGATACTCACATGGAGGAGCCTCATGATGATGATGATGTAAGTATTGATACTTGTGTTTCACTTGAGCATTTGGTATATGGACCGTATGCAGGGAAGGGCAAAATTAGTTTGCCGATGCAAGGGAGGATCTTACCATGGATGTCTATGATGAGACCTTGTACGGAGAAGCAAGGATTGTTGATTGTTGCAGGACTTTTTGGGGATGTTTGTGACCTTATGGCAGAAGGTACAAAGGCCCGTGACAAGGGAGGAACATGATGATCGTTGCGAAGAATTGGTTCATGCTTAGCCACATGGAGAATTGGCTAAGTGCCCGGCATGACTCATGGACAGGTTGAAGGGCACACTCTTGAGGTATGATGATATTTGGGTGGACTTCTCATGGCCGAGTCCAAGAGAGGAAGTCTTGGTGGAACCTTTAGTGGGGGAGCTATGATGGAAAGGACTCGTGATGATGATGATATGGTTGGGTGACCGAGTTCACTAGACCGAATATGTAGACTTGGATGAAGATGACCAATTTTTGTGATGGGTCTACTTGGTTGGACTACATGGGCAGCTTAGTCATGGACATCAGGTTGGAGACATGGAGCATGGCAGTCTTATGCAAGGACATTATGCAGGAGCACTTGTAGAGGTGTCACTTATGGGCATCCAATGAGGAGTGCCAAGGCAGGGATGTTGTGCACGTGGATTTGCTGATGTGACATGGAGACTTATTACTTATGAGCCGATGGGGAGGTTATGCACTTATGTACAACAAGAACATCGATTTGGATGGCGTTGTGAGAATACTGTGGAGCATTCCTACTACATGGAGAGCTGAGACATCTTGCAGAGACCTTTGGGCCGAGACTTGTATGCTTGCTGAGATGTTGGTTGGAGATGACTCATGGAGCTCATGATGACATGAGGTTGTGACTTTTAGGGACTTCATATATGGTGGACTTAGAGGATCTGATGCATTGAGGAGCTGAGGTCAGAGACTTTGATGCAAGATGGGGTGCATACTTTCGAGTACATGTATGGGAATGGCTTGAAAGAGTGACTTGATGTGGAGGATCGATATGAGACACTTTGGAGTGATGGAGTTACGATGATGATGCCTTGGTGGCAACACTTGGGCATGGGTTGAGCCGAGACTTGACCACTTTTAACACATGAGAGCTGGTTGATCTATGATCATGGGCAGCACATGGATAGATGACACAAGTGTATACTTGTTTCTATGACAGACTTGAGGGATGGCACATTGCAGATATGATGGAGGTTGCTTCATGGACTTGGATGTGGCACATCGAGAGTCGAGTTGATGAGAAGGTCTCTTCATATTGAGGAGATACACATATGGATGAGGATGTTGGGGTAGATGTGGCTGATTTCATGCAACACATTAGTACCAGACATCATGGACAACATGTTGTAGATGAGATGAGGGCTACTTCATGGACCTGAGCATGGCCTACACTTACATGGAGATGGATTCTTGATCGAGTTGAGGATGTGACGGGATGTTCTGAGAAATGACTGATGGTGGCATGAGGATGTGCATTCTCATGGTTTGAACGTGACAGTTGGACTAATCACCCAACTAGTTCAGACATGGGGGACGTCAGTGTACAGAGATGTGTTAGCATTGTGTTGGAGTATTATGGCAGCAGTTCACACGACGACGACACATGATGAGGTCGACACGAGATGTTGCAGGAAGCATGTAGCTTGAGATGGAGGGACCAGCCTTCCACAATAGGGAACAGCATGTGGAGATTGCAACGAGATGGTCGATGGTTATGGATTGAGATGATTCCCGATATATGACATACCGGTGGGGTGTATACCTTGGTATGGTGATCTTGGTGACAGATGGTTGCCGGGACGAGACATGATGGAGACAGTGGTTCTACATATGTTGCAGGGATGTTTGCAGTATGTGGAGGAGTTGACATCATGGATGAGACAGTTGTTATTAATCTTGGTGGATGGCTACCAGGATGGTATGTTGTCGAGGACGACAACGACTTCAGGTGGAGGAGGATGTAAGGACCTGCAGTCCTTGAACGGTTCCGCCCGAAGTGTGACCGCGACCGAACGGAGGGCGTGTGGTTGAAGGCTTAAACGAACAACACGGTTTGAATGAGGAGCGAGCTCAGACTTATGCAATGGCGTTATGTTATAATGCGTGTGCATAGAGAGGAGGGAGAGCTGGTTATATATGCGTGGAGACATGATTTAAGACTTATGGAGGCCGACCCATACTTGAAGACAAGCCGACATGGTATTGCGATGGAGTAGGGGTACATTGAGGCGTGGAGGACGAGTCGGCTAGGTAGGCTAACTCGCCCTGCCACCCATATAAACAAGTGATGCGTTGGAGTCATTTGATCCATCGCTCATCGCTCATCCAACACACAAAGAAGACTTCGCTCATGTGAAAGAGAGTGCACAGAACAAGGTGTGGACGCAGCAAAGAAGGAAGGCGTAGTTTGGAGATGCGCCCGTTCTTGGGCAAGGCCGCACGGAAGTAAAACGCATATCTCGGTTTTGGGTGAAGGGCGCGGGCAGGGTCGCCCGCCGGTTGGAGAAAGGCGTGCACGGAGTGTGTGGTGCCCGGGTGATGTGTAGGAGCACCCAACGGTGAAACGTTGGTGGGCGCCCGGTTTGTGCGACGACTTGGCACAGGTTCTTGGGTGACTCGAGTGAGCGCCCACCCGTCGTGCAAGTGTGCATGGTGTGACTTGGTGAAGTGTTGAGATTGTGAACAAAGGTGTGTCTCGGGCAGAGGCGCCCGTGTGTGGCGACTTGGAGGCACGCCCAAGTTGGGCAAACAACATGATCGTGCGACAAGGTGAACGAAGGGTTGGTGAGTTGTGCGGCGACCATGCGGAGGCACCGACGAGCTGGGCAATCGAGTTTGCCGAAGTTGGAAAATTGGCTAAGTGTAAATTTGGGGTTTCCCAAGATTTAACTTGTACTTTGTAAAAGTGAAGATTGTATAATATATTGATTTGGGCAGACTCATATTGCAGGGAGTTTCCCCTCCCTTTATACTGTTGTGCATTTCTCTTGTATAATGTTGTTTATGTGAATGCTATGGGCTTTCACTTGTATAAAGGAACACATTAATAATACTTGGTTGCAAAACACAAACTAAGTAGGATAAGTGGAATGTTAGGCGTAGTCTACAATCATAAGTATTGGTGAAAAGAAAACAATTGGTAGTGCCACACCTCATTATAAGCGGTTGAAAGACTACCACAGGTGTAGGGGCATGACAGCAAGGTTGTTGAGCATACATTGCAAGATCCACTGGCTTTCCAACACTCATTCCAAAAGGTGCAACCTGTGTCTCTGGATGCTGCTGAGGAACATAATAATATGGTATAGCTTCGGCTAGGGTTCCAACAGGTATGGATCCTCCACAAATACCCCCAGAATGATGTTCAGTTTATTTGTCTATGTTTTCTACATGAATTATTGTTTAAACATTTTCCAGATGCGCTAATTTTTTTCTCTGTGTGTATATGCCTTGTAGGTAGAAGGATTACTGTTCCAGGTTCCTGGGTACACTTGGTGGTGAAGTGCTCTTTCTACAGCAGTCTCTATGGTTTCTGGGTAAGAGAATTGTTCCAGTTTGGTGTCACGGATGGAGGGATTGCAGCATTAGTTAAATGGGTCTTGACGTCCTATGCTTGTTATAGTTTTCTCGGCTCTGTTCATTCCTGAATTTTTTTTGTTTTGGTAGGGTTTGGCGGAGTTCCTAAGTTGATGCTTGGATTTTCCCTTTGGAGTTACTTCTGTATATTTTGATGATTAAGGGCGTTGACCCTTCCACGAACTCTGTATTTTTTTGCTACTGGGTCCGTCTAAACTCTGGCGGTTGCTTGAAATGAATGGAATCCCTCTGTCTTACTCATTGTGCTAATTTCTCTGCTTATTGATAGATATATTGTTTCATGCTGGTACGACAATTGTTCATGCATCGCTTTACTGTTGTTATCTAAGTTATTTTGGGGTTTGGCCTTACTATCCGCTTGCATATTAACATTAAGTAAACTGTGCAGTTTGTTTTCTTTTACGATTTATTTGCAACAACGTTAGTTTCTTTCTAGCTGATTTGCAGCCTCGACCATCATGATATTTGGCCGCCTCAGTTTGCTTGGAAATGTTAAATACTAGCTTTCAATTTTACTCCATTTTCCGCATAAGTCTTTACATTTAGTTTTCGAGGATTCCCTGCTATAGGGTTAGGGTTTTCATGGTCCTTCGGTTTCCTAAACTTGCTGATTTCATCCTTTGCTGCCATTTGTTTTGAAGGAGGTTATATCTAGAGGGTTTCATCCCTTGGAATACTCTTGAATGACAGTGTAGGTGACTTGCCTACAAACCCCAGAACTGGTTGAGTCCGATCCGTTTTATGAATTTTCTAAAACTCGACATCTCCCACTACGCATTGGTGGCAATTCCAGATTTTTAATTGCAAGCAATCTTGAATTTTCTTGTTCTCAGAGGTTTACTAGCAGTGTTTGAATGGTTATGCAAGGGAATTTACTTCATTAACTGCAAAGTTCTTTCCTATGTAGTGTTTTGTTTTCTCTATATTATGCTCATTTGTATTCCTGCATTTAACAGGTAGCAACAGTTTTCTTCTTACAAGTTTAACAGTTATTCTCCCGTTTTTTTGCTTAAAAACAAGAAATAGATCTGGGTGTCATTTTCTTTCGAAGTTTACTGTAAAAAAAAAAAGAAAGAACTGTAATACTACTCTTCAAAATTAACTAACTTTCCACAGATTTTAAGGGTTGGCTGAACTGAGTTCTTATCAATAATATATTTAAATTCACAGTGAAATAGTCTTATCACGACAGTGGCATTTCCTAAAATTCCTATGATTAATCATACTCTGTAAAAAAAAAACATATGCATTAGGGTTCCACTGTAAACATATACAAATTAACCACTCTCTTAGGAACCCCTTGCTTGCAGTACTCTACTATCTATGTTCAAAATATCAACACAGTCTCAGGATGGTACCTCATACCTGAGTTGCTTTTTAGTAAGTAACTGCACAGGGAGAGGTCACCTCTGATTCTGTAGCTAGTCATCCACCCGACCATGAGATTGTCTTTCGAGACCAAATCTCCCCCTAGCTTATTCATAAGACCTTCAGTCTTCCACAGGTTGCTTGTGCTCCGCACTCTTGCCATCTGATCGTTACCAGACATAGCAAGTGGATTTTCCCTTCTCTTTTCCTGCCTGTCACTACAGTGCAACTTTTTTCCTTCCCCTACTTCCTTTTCTTGGAAGCTTTGCACAACTGGGGAAGGTAGTTAGGGTTCTAGCCACTGTTTCCTTTAAAATACAGAGATTTGAGAAGTGTCCGTAGGCATGTTAAACCTTTTTATAAAGATGATCATTCAACTTGATGTATACAATGAATGATTTAGTGTATAACTACACTACATATAGATGCAGTGGATCATGAGTAATGAGTTGAGTACCTAAAAATGAAACAAAATTACACTTCATTATTAAAATAATAGCTCACTAAAGGGAAGTGAATGTTATGTACATTAACTTCTATTTGTTTTGGTATTTCACTTTAATTCATTAAGGAAAGCGGTACATGAAGGAAATTGTGTGTTTTGTAACTTGTTAAACATAAATACTAAAACTTCTGGCATCAAGGTGAAGACGTTCTATGAGTGAGTATCCAACAATAAAAATAAAGAGATTTCTGATAAACACAATTCAACAATTGTTATGAAAAGCACAATGATATCGGAGGAAAGTTTCTAATGCAATGTGAGAATACAAAGGTGATCTAAAATAGGAAAGGACTCAACTGCTCATAAAGAGGCGCAAATCACCTGAAACAAATAAAACAGATCCAGAATACCAAATCATGGCCATAAACTCTGAAGTTTTAGAATTGAAATGAAATTATATTAATATTAACTGATGACCAAAATAGGTCAATAGAACTAGAAAGTATTGCATACCAAATTTGCAATAAGGGACGTGCAAAAGTCATCTCCAAAGCTTATAATACACCAGCTATTCTATGGATGTGAAAAATTATTGCAAACTGCTCCAGTTGTGTTTTCTATCTGCCTATATCCCGCTTGGTGATTATCATTTAATTTGTATCCTCTCTTGAGTTTGTACTGATATGAAGCATCTGCTCCTATCCCAGGTAGATTTTGAATTGACAACCTTTGGGGTGCATAAAACAACAGATCTAATTAAAGGGGTCGCAAAATAAGCACATGGCTTAACAGTTAGGTTGGCTAAAAATGCTATTTTATATGATTAGGTCATTGGTAGATTTAAATGAAAAGAACTATGCATCTCAAAAGCTTACATGCAAGTTAGGAGAGCTTATGAAGCGGGCTTGTGACTATATACAGTAAAAGCAATAGTAAGTTAAATACAAAAGCTTATGAAACTAGTTTTTGGAGATCTCTTTGGTTGTTGATTCAACCATTTTCAAGAAATGTATTAATATGGAAACTTGAACAAAAATGGTATTACAGTAACATTGGGTTTTGCCTTCGATGTATCCCATAATATATGTAACATTTATTTTTTTGAATAAAAATAGAGAAACTTCAACTGGAGTTTAAAATCCCATCAAAAAAGAGAAGATAGGAATTTTCTGTCTGTTCAAATAATGTGAACAGCATTGGCAGTTCATCTTCTTGGCTGCAGTTGCTCACAATGAGAATTCACAATGTACTGCCTCTTTCTTAACTAAAGCTACATGTCAGTCAAAGTTCTCAAAGTTTCTTTTCTTGGTATAGAGAATATTCTGTTACTTCAACTGTATAGGGCTGGTTTCCTAGATAGTAAATTCAGAAACGGAACTGTTTCAAAGAATGTTATTGAATAGATTGTTCTTGACTAATATGTTGTGGTTCATTGACCATTTCAACAGCAATCCACATCTTTTATGATTATTTGGAGGACAAAGGTTTTCCATGTATATTTTCCCTGAGGGTTCATAAAACTAAAGTATTTTGGCTTACATTAATGTTAGGATGAATAAAATCTATTTGTATAGTTTCTGATGATCAATAAGATTCCAAAGTGCAGTATGGAAAAGATTTTGACTACCATGCTCCAGTAAAACTGTTGGACAAGCTACTGCATTCTATGGCACGAACAGAAGATGAACAATTGGTGGTGATTTCTCAGGTTAGAATACAATTAAGTGTAAATATATAAGATTGACAAGTTGTCACTGAATATTATTCATGTTTCTTGATTATATATAATAAGGTTAAGAATACATACCCCAAATAAGGTTTTTTGGTGATTGACAGGTTCTGGTTGTAGATATAAATATTGGTTATGAGGATATTGTAAATACACAGGTAGAACCATGCAAACTGAAAATTATTTATCTCAACTATTAGGAAGTTTTGTTGGCAATTTCAACATTCTATGCATTCTGGATTATTGTTAAGTTATGGGCTATAGTTTCTAATGTTTGAAGAATTCATCATTTATAATATGTTCTCGGACTATTCATATGCAATTGGCGGTTGTAGGTTGTATCTGGCATATGTTCTCGGACTATTCCTCCCTCAACCTTTCTTTACAATATTTCTTATTGCACTGCACTAATGTGGCAGGTTTCATGAAGAATATGAATCAATGTTGGAGAAGAGTTACAATTGTGGAAGCATATGTTTGTGTAAAAGTTAACCAATAACCAAATTGACAATACAATTGAGATTTTAATATATATATATATATATATATATATATATATATATATATATATATATATATATATATATATATATATATATATATATATATATATATATATATATATATATATAATTTAGACTGTAGATGTTATTTGGTTTCCAATATTCATTATTTTCAATTTTTAATATTTTTTTGAAAAATACTTGTACTTTTTAATCATTCATAGAAATTCAACAATTCCAACTTCATAAGTCTATCGGCCTCTCTTTGTACCTTTTGGGACAATTGCTAGTAATATGTTAGTGTCCATATTTACTTCTATTTGACATCATAAGTATTCATAGTTCTTTCCCTTAATGGGTTTCTATTTAACATCATAAGTATGCATATTTGTTTCTCTTAATGGGATTAATGGTGTGAATAATGTTGAGCTTGTCTTTTTAGCAGCATAGCTTTGTCTGGCCTCTCATGCTCAAATATGCACTTGTGAAAAATTCCATATACTCTCATCTCTATTCTGGATAGAATACTTACAATGCATAGAATACTCACAATGGCTACAGGTCTTCTCATTTTTGGCTACAAGGCTACTTGCATTGGCTATAGAACTACTCGCGTCCACTACAAGCCTATAATATGCTTCTACTTTCGCTAAACAAATGATCTCACATTGACATAATTGTACTCACATCTCTACCATGAACAGTCACACATCTCTATAATAGATATGGTCACGCATTGATATGTTTTACATTATGATGTGGTTGGCATTGATACACAGTATATTGCATCATTCCTCTGCAATTAGAGCGTGTGGCATCATGTATATATGACAGAGCATATAACATCGTGTATATATAACAAAATGTATGTCATGAGATGTATGGCATAATTACACAGTTATATGGCATAATATGTATGGCATCGACATAGATGTATGGTATTATCCTCTGCGATATGAATGGAATGATCCCCTGCGATGTGTATGGTTTCAAATTGCAGTTTATATATACTATGATCCTATACAATGTGTATGGCTTCGACACACAGTTTATAGGCTATGCTCCTTTGCAATATGTATGGCATCAACACACAATTTATATGTTATGGTTATTTGCGCTTCTGTTGACTTCTATGCACATTATATATGGCATTGATTCACAATCCTCTGCAATTAAATATAGTTTCTCTGCATTCATCTATGAACAATATTGGCATAGCAATATTGGTATGGTTGGAATCATTGTTCCTGTGCAGATACCATATAAAGAGTTGTATGGATCTGGGTCCCGATCTCTACTCGGATCTGTAAGAGGGGGTGCTACTATGGGCTCTAGGAATGGAAGGGACCGAGAACAAGGTAAACTCCCCTGAAATAACCTGCAATTAGATTGTCAGCGTGAACATAGCATATTTTTCAATTATACTTTTAGAATCTGGCCCGTGGTCTGGAAAATGAAAAATAATGATCCTAATAGTATACTAGTTATTTTCCCAAACAAAACCCTGCCTTATCATGGTAAAATTTCTAGCACAAATCTTGCCAAAGCTTCTAGTAATTTGACCATCGTTCACTCATCAATTCTTTTCCAAAAAAATAAAGCACCCAATGCTTTGAGAAAAAACTGAGAACAAATTAAGGCTTAACTAACCAAAATAGATATGCCAACATAGTTTTGTTGATGTCATAATAGAGAAATCATCCATGCCAGTGTATTTTTGTTGATGTCATACATTTTGAATAGAAGGTAGATATGCCACGCCTATTTTGTATCTAAAATACAACTTCAAGCAATTATTATCAGACCATATTAGATGATTTCCACTGACAGCAAGGAGTTTCAGTTCAGGTAGGAAGGTTCAGTTCAAGCAGTTCAGGCAAGCTTTCTGGGCAGTGTGGAAGCTATCGCCTAGCTCTTAGTAGCATCATACATCTTGGTGGTCGTTTCCTAATAGACTCTAACCACATAATAAGTGGAAGTGCACAAATGGGTGGTGAGCAGTTGACAGTTAAACTCAAGGACACAGTGAAACCTGGCATACCCCAAATGCTTATATCGACCTTGCTTTTTTACCTTCTACCAAAGAGAGATAGTGGGTTGTACAACAAAGGAACCACCTGTTGTTGGATGGTCAGAACCACCCTCTTTTAAGAACTCTTACAAGAAGATCAGGCAGGAGAGGCTTTGCATCCACTTAAAAGGCCAAATTCATCACCTATCATTCATCCCTTACAACTATTCTCTGCAACAATATCTAATTTGCTGGATTCAACATTATATGCGCTAGCTACTTAAATCCCTTGCAAAAATTGTGGATTCGTTATTATTTTCTGCCAAAACTAGAAAATTCCATAAAAATTTGAAAGGAGGTCACAAAAATAGTAACATAAAATCACAAGAACAAAGGAGATTATAGAAATGTTATCGCAAATACAAGTGAAAATCATGCAACAACAAATGGAAATCATGCAACAAGATTCCTGATGGAAGCTGGCAGAGAACTAACAAATGGAGACAACTGCGACAACTGTGTTCAAGGGGCTTATCGATTCGATACCATAAATCGTAAATTAATGAAATTAATGGTAACCATTTAATTATTTTTATTTTTATTAAATATTGATACAAATAAAATATATTATAAAAAAGGCGTAAGCAAAATTGAAGTATAAGTATATTATGAGAAAGGGATAAGGAATGACGCCATATATAAAGGGATGCAATTATATCAACAAAGACTGCCACTATGCAATTGCCCTTATTATATTAACAATCAGTAAATTGAACTCATATAAATGTATTATTATAATTACTTCAAATTTTATTGTTACCTAACCTTAAACCTCAAACAATATTTTACTCTACCTAGAATTTAAAAATTAAAATATTTATTTGTTTTTATATATAAAACAAAATTTCTACATAAAATCCATTTTCTCCTTATCTTTTCATATAAAAAACCCTTTCTTCATATGTCTTTCTAGAAACTATCACCATGTTATCTTTGCTATATCTTCTTTCATTGTTCAAGATATAGATAATATTCACTTAAAAAGTATCATTAATTATCTTTTCATATAAAAATCCCTTTCTTGATATGTCTTTCATCTTTAAAATATTCTCAAAAGTATCACCATGTTGTATTTGGTGTATCTTCTTCATTTTTCAAGATATATATAATATTCACTTAAAATGTATCATTAATTTTATTGGGATGGTGAATAAATTTTTCACGATGTCTTTTTAATAAGATATTTATTACTGTGTCTTTTTCATAAGACATTTATCTCTCTCTCTTTTTAATAAGATATTTATCAATGTGATTTTGTATTTTTTTATTAATATCAATTTTTACCAATAACATATTAGTTTTTAATAAATATTTAGTTTACCAAGGTAATGTCCTAGTTTAGATTCAAAATGTTTCAATAGATTACATTCACAACAACGCATGCCATTTATGGGACTATAGTAGGTAATGACAAGTGTGTTTTCAGCAATGCATCTTTTTCAATCACTCACAACATTAATCTTAATCAATTATGCGGTCAATGCTTTATTATTGTCGATGGAGACTACGATTGGATGAAAAGAATTATTAGGCTTTATGTTTGCAGTGTGGTGTTGGTATTCATGTCAACCCTGGGGGCCAGTCAACCAGTTGAAGTTGACATTGAAGCCAACAGACTTTATGGTATGTTCAAGTGTGTTGTAGAGGTTTGATGAGGCTTGTACAGGTCTTGGAGGTCCTTAAGCATGTAGTGATGAAGTTGCTTGAAGTTCTGGGTAGAGAAATTTTGATGTCCCCTATGTTGGAGCAGTGGCACAGTCATCCTTCCTTTACAAAGTGGTAGTGTTGCACTCTTTGCTTACTTTGTCAGTGCATTTTGTTGCATGCTCCAAGTTATGAGACAACGACTTTGTGTTGTTGGTTTCAAAAAGAATACCATGAGCACAATCTAAGGAATTTCCCTAAGGTAAATATTGGAACATTTGAATTGAACGGGTCTTAACATTAATTAGTGGCTGATCCAGTCAATGGTTCAAAGTGTGAATGCCTTATTCATTTCCACTTGGTACACATTGATTGAATTAATTGTGGAGATAATAGCATGATCGAGTCACAATTAATTCCTGAGCATTATGGAGTGGATTCATTACATGGATCTAGTCCATCGCTTGAGGAGCTGAGCAAATAGTTAAATACGTCATGCGTGGAACAAAGAAAAGGTTAGCCGGTGTGTTGAAGAAAATATTAATCTAGAGTGAGTACTTGAGATTATGTACACACCTCAAAGGTCGAAATGCGTAATAATCAATTAGAGGAAGTGTGTATCCCCTATATATAATCACTCTGTAGTAGGGCATCTGACAATGCGTATGATGTGTTTTACTTGTGCATTAATGTGATTTAAATTGAAGAATGTGATGGCAATGAGACCACAGTGAGACAATGCACAAATATAGAGCAACTATCCTCTTTAGTGTGTGTGCTTGAGTGACTTGTGTGTGTGGCAGAGTTTGAGGTCGATTTTTCAGTGTGATTTGATAGTTAATGTGTGCATGGATCTGAGAATACACACCTATAGTGTTTGACAGAGATGGAGATGAGTCCCATACTAGTGAAGAGATCAAAGTCAGAGCTAACAAAGTTTGTTTTTGCAAGATCTAATTGGCGGACAAATCTCCCTAGACTCGGAAACCAAGTTTAGAAACAAATAGACAACATATGAAAACATTACCTAATTTATCATTAAATCATAGATGTAAGTAGGATGCATAGCTCATACCCTTTTTCGAAATGTTTGATGATGATCCTTGTTGTTGTTCTTTGTAGCTTTAGTCTCTTCCTCAATGCTCCAAGAAGAGACCTGCAGAGATGGAAACAAACAAATGATCAAAGCATATAATACACCAATTATATAATCAAAAACTATGTAAGTGATCAAGGAATCTTACAATAAACATCATGACAAATGTATATGACAAAGAAACATATATTTGTACTAATAATGAAGAAAAGGAGGATTACAACCAGGCCTTGATGTTTAAAGCCTCCTTCCAATGATCTTCAATCCAAACCCTTACAATCAAAAATTCTCCAATAGATACTTGGACAGTATGTAAGTATAGTTCAAAAGTCAGAAATGGCAACCCAGTTCTCTTTGAGTGCATTGTACTGATAGGGAAAGAGTGGAAGTTGATATATCCATAAAGGGAAGAAGTAGATCCACAATGAATGGGATGGATCCACTACGGTAAGAAGGGGTCCAGGATAGAAGGAGCTTGAGCCCAATCTCCACAGCTTCAGAATAGATACCAATCTTGAGGGATTCTAGAATAGGAAACTTCTTTTGCTTTTATTTTTTTACCTCTATAAGAAGGCCTTTCACCTTTAACATAGGAAAACTACGATGACATCATTGTGTGTTTAATCTGCAACATGTGACATCACAGGTTATGAATTGAATACCCACGATGATCTCCAAAATTAGGTATTTTCTGGTATTTAATCCAAGATTCTTATACTTCATGGAGAGGTATTTATTCCATATTTCATGGGGATTCATGACAATAGTTCATCAGATAGCAAAAGATCCAGATTTGGCATCATTTGCATGGATGTGACAAATTGATGTGTAACAGATTTCCCCCTAAAGTACAAAGTCGAGAAGGGTATGATGACTGAAGTGATTTATCATGCAAAGGTTGGAATCAAGAAATCACTGATTGTATACCTGCAAGTCAATAATCAAGAGTTTAAAGTACAATATTGTCTTATGAGTATCACTGAGGTGGGAATTCCCATACTCAGGGTACAATCATCTCAAAAGTAAAGTATGGAAATATGAAAAACTCCATATCAAAGTGAAGTTATAGCCACCAAATATACATTATGGATCTATGCTACATTCATGAATACTCAAAACTCCATGAAACCTAGCTATATTAGACAAGATCCAGGGTCTTCATCTCTATTCATTTGTAGTACGAATTTAACCATGTGAATAAATGTCTTGAAGTCAAACATGGTAGAAACCATCTAATTATCAATCATTGATGAGTGCCATTAACAAATGCGAGAGAAACTATCAATAATGGAAATGACTCTCAAGGTACTCTAGTAAAATCTATGAGGTGTGAATAAATGATTTGAAGTTGAACACCCATAGAATCATCTGATCGAAGTTCAATGACGAGGACATGTCGTCAAAGGCGAGGACACCTAGAATTGAGGCATGCAAGCTCCAAGGTACTAAAGGGAGGTTTCTATATTAACATCCTAGATAATGTGTCGAAGTCAATATGAAGTGATTTGTCGCAGGAGGGCCCATGACATGAAGCACATGTCAAGTTTTGAAGAACAATTCAAAGTGATTCAGGGCTCACTCAAGGATGGTTGACGTGATGGAAGGATTTAATGATTGCAATGTGATTTTAACTAAGGTTGAACTTCTCTTGAGCATATTAATGACACAACATTTGACTCAAATCATGACCAAAGACCAATATGAAGACTTTCACTAAGGCATGATCAAATGAGGCAAATGGATTTCTCACAATCTCTAATGAGCTTAGCTATCAACAAACACAAGATATTGGATGTTGAAATTTCCTATTCGTTGTGAAATCCAGCTTCTATTGGCCATATTGAATGGTGGCAACATATGCAACCACTTCACATTCAAATAGAATAAATTGGAACACCCTTTCAAGTTGAGGGGAGTTAAGTCCCATCGTATCTAGACTATGTCATACCACTTGGTTTTGCATGGCGTCATTGATCTCATACTTCCATTTAGCATGAAATTTTTTAGATGTCCATAAATTATAAAACTATAAGAGTATAGTTGTTAAGATCCCACATTTTATTCAATTTTTACAAATTTTTTTGAGAAACAAAATTTATCATTTTGGTCTATTTTATAGTTCGATAACATTTTTATCATTTTGGTCTATACTCAATATATGATAATATTCATTAAAAAAAGTGTTTTTTTTTTAAACCAAAATATTTGCCACCAAGTTTGTGAAATTACATGAAAAAAATCTTATATAATTATCAAAATTTTAAGTTTAATTAATTTTTTATATAATTATCAAAATTTTAACAAAAATCTTAAATTTTTAATATCTACCTTGACCAAAATTATTCAATACTAATTTTATTTGTTAGGAGGTCCGATATTTTCCAAACTTATTAAAAATGAAACATGAAAGAATAAAATGAATTAATAAAAACTATAAATACATAATAAAATAATCTAATTTATATGTATTGATTATAGAGTTCTTAATTTCTCAAAATCATTTTATATATAAATTTAAAGAATATAGTTTATCATTTTGTTATTAGTAAAAATTTAAAATAATTTACCAAATATTTTCTCGTAATTACCAAATTGAACAATATTCCTAACTTCCCAAAACCATTATGTGTATAAAATTAAAGAATATTGTTTATCATCCTGTTATTATTAAACATTTATACTCATCTACCCAATACAATAATATTTAATTTATTGGATAAGATTTCAAAATTTCAATTTTAATATTTTAATAGGAATCACTTTGATCGTTTATGATCATTTTATCAAATAGTTTCCTGGCACGATCAATATTGTGGACAATACCCAACCCATGTATCAAAGTAGTATAAGTCTAAATGTCAGGACAACAGTGATTTTTTTTTCATCACTTCCAAAACTTCCAATGCATCACAAACTCTACTACCCTTGTACAACGCATCTATGAGAATGTTACAGGTAACAATATTGGGACTAAAGCCTCTTTTGATCATTTCTGTGAAAAATATCTCTGTTGCCACTACATTACCACATTCTTTAAACACCTAGGTACTGGGAGCAAACCTCTGGTGCATCTTATTGAATAAAACTCGGGCTTCCTTCACGTGTCTCTAAGTGAAAAATGCCTGAAGGAGCACACTAAATGTGTTCGTGTTCAAATTCCCCACAAAATTCTCCATTTTTTTGAATGCCTCTAGGGTTTCATCGAACGACCTTCTCCGTGCATACTTTGATAAAATGACGCTAAGGGCCTTGAGGGTTATTTTATTTTGTTGGTGCATTTCGTCGAAGAGTTCCCAGACCTCATCGAAATCCCGCATTCGGGCTAAGATGTGAAACATTTTTTCATAGGCATGGGAAGTGTGTTGATAATCGAGATTTTACCGAGCGATCCAATGGAATAATTTCAAGGCCTTCGAACCATTGACGTGGCAGGAGAAAAGCCTCCCCAACACATTTTCTACTAAAGGGTCCGACATTGTGAGATTGTTGTGGTGCATAAGCCAAGTTCTACAACTTCTGAAGGGGTGACTAATCCATTTAATTTAGGTTGATATCACAAATTTTAACAAAGAGAAGAAATTCCATTAAATTTTTCAGCACTTGCAATAGAACAATACATCGATTAGGTTACTGCAAGATCAAAAAGACAAAAACATAGGCAGATGGATGGTCAAATAGGCAGATAGAGACGCTTTGAACATCATAAAATGGTCTCGCATTTCCTTTTTTTTAAAAGGCCAATTTCATGGAAAGAGTAACCCATTTCGATTTGGATGAAATCACAGTTTATAGTCCATATTAGATTGTAGTTTTTAGGAAAGGGGCAGATTCTCTTAAGATTGGAGCCAACGCAAATATGCTAGTTCACCAAGCAAGTCTAGTTAGAGGTGTAACCACTTCAACTTTTTTTCTTTTTCTTCTTCTCCTTTGGTTGTTCCAAATTATCAACAAAAGCAGAGCATGAGTGTTCCCTCAGAGCACCCTCATGTACAACTCCTTCTTCATGAGATTGGGGACTACCTTGAGCGCCATCAGATTTTGGGTCATAAATATTTTACTCCACATAAGGAATGTCTATTGGGGTGGGCTGATTTTGAATGGACTGGTTTGTGACAACACTATTAATGGAGGCCAAAGCACCCCAAAAACTGGGGTCTCCAAGACCAGCCGCAATGGGAGCTAAGAGCCTCTTTTAAGAAAAGTCTCTTGAAGAAGAATCGGTGTATGAGATGTGAGACCTGTCTCTGTTTTTTTTTTTTTAGCCTCTCTTCAGAAAAGTCCCTTGAAAAAGAATCGGTGTATGAGAAGTGAGACCCATCTCTATTTTTTTTTTTTTTTCGTTGTTGTGAGACCCATCTCTCTTTGTTTGTTTGTTTGTTTTTCTTTTTCTTTTTCTTTTTTCGTTGTTATTTCCTGCATTGCCATCTTGGTGGAAATGGATGAAATGTTGATGCAGAGGTGATGGGGAGAGGAGGGGATGGGAAAGGAAAGAAGACGACTGAGAATGGGATAAAACTAGTAATGACCGATAAATGTTGCAATCAGAAGCACCGAAACCTCTGCGTGAGAGAATTTTGTGAAACCCTTGTGCCCATAACAATGAAACCCTCATGGAAAGAGTAACCCATTTCGAATGAAATCACAATTTATAGTCCATATTAGATTGTAGTTTTTAGGAAAGGGGCAGATTCTCTTAAGATTGGAGCCAAGGCAGATATGCTAGTTCACCAAGCAAGTCTAGCTAGAGGTGTAACCGCTTCTTTTTTTCTTTTTCTTCTTCTCCTTTTGTTGTTCCAAATTATCAACAAAAGCAGAGCATGAGTGTTCCCTCAAAGCACCCTCATGTACAACTCCTTCTTCATGAGATTGGGGACTACCTTGAGCGCCATCAGATTTTAGGTCATAAATATTTTACTCCACATAAGGAATGTCTATTGGGGTGGGCTGATTTTGAATGGACTGGTTTGTGACAACACTCTTAATGGAGGCCAAAGCACCCCCAAAATTGGGGTCTCCAAGACCAGCCGCAATGGAAGCTAAGAGCCTCTTTTAAGAAAAGTCTCTTTCAGAAGAATCGGTGTATGAGATGTGAGACCCGTCTCTGTTTTTTTTTTTTTTTAGCCTCTCTTCAGAAAAGTCTCTTGAAAAAGAATCGGTGTATGAGATGTGAGACCCATCTCTGTTTTTTTTTTTTTTTTTTTTTTGGTGAGACCCATCTCTGTTTGTTTTTTTTTTTTTTGTTATTGCCATCTTGGTGGAAATGGATAAAATGTTGATGCAGAGGTGATGGGGAGAGGAGGGGATGGGAAAGGAAAGAAGACGACTGAGAATGGGATAAAACTGGTAATGACCGAGAAATGTTGCAATCAGAAGCACCGAAACCTCTGTGTGAGAGAATTTTGTGAAACCCTTGTGCCCATAACAACGAAACCCTCATACGTTGTCAAGTACCTACAGGACATTAAATCTCGAATCACAGAGCAACTCATGTATTTTTATTAAAAGAAGTTTCACATATACCCAGCGTTGTGCGAAGTTTTAGTCTCAAGTTTGTGTAGAAGAGAGTTTAATGGACTGCGAGATATCTTTGTTGGTCACAGAACACAATAAGAGGTACCTTCAACAATACATTGACCCTAGCGAATCCTCCAGCAAAAAAAAAAAATCGAAATTGCAAGCCGAGATTGGTAGCTGCCCAAAAAGTTATTATGTTGGGTTCATTTAAAGCAGACTTAGATGAAAATCAAATGCAGTCCAAATGGACCATAGCTCATTTGCCCAAGTAACAGGCCTCTACATTTAAATGTGCAAGCTAATTTTCTACAGAAAACCTGGAGGAATTTCACTAACACTATTTCTTGTTTAGGGATAACTTTTTTGCTATAAATGAAAATTGGTTGTTCTGTCTTTTGCTGTTAAAAACAAAAATTGCTATTAATTTCGTTTTTGTTCACCATAAGGTATGTGGTTTCCATGAAAGATATGCTGCTGTAAAATCCTAATGCAACTTGAATTTTATAGGTCGAAATGTAGAAAAATGCAGGGAAATTTATGGAAAAATGGTTCCATTGCCTGCTGCCAAAATTTCCAGGTTTCCGACCTTTCTATTGTGCCATATGTTTTGATTTTGGTTGGGTTGCATGAAATTTATGTAAATGATTGTTGGATGAAATTGTGTTGTTCTTTATCTTGGCATGAGTTGAGATGCTCAAAGGACCTGACTTCTCTCTGCAAAAATGGGCCAATGTTGAGACCATAATAGAGGAGGTAACCGGACATAGAAAGCCAACTTGCCCAAAAGGAAAGCTAAATTTGCAAATTTCGTATTTCTATTTTCAGAAATATGCAGAGAAAGGTAGTATTTTGTAGTTGTAGAGATATCCTAAAATCTAAGAGTTGGATGGAAACCTCATACACAATTTTAGGGTAGAATGTAGTAGATATTTAAAAAAACTAGTCATGCATGCATGGGCCCATAGGTCTCAAGGGTTCAACTAAGCTTTGATACCAAGTGTAGGGACCAACCCTATAATTTTTTATTTTTATTTTTTTCTTAAAAATAACTAAAAAATAAAACCATAAGAAAATAGCATTGGAAACTCAAAAATTATTAAACATTATATAAAACATCCCTGAATTTCACTTCATTGAACATATCATTTAATTTACATGTTATTAACTAAATCCATAATGAAGTCATACAAAAGAATATTATAACAACAGAGGTACCATTCACCAGGAGACGAGATTCAAACTTGGCTTGCCGCTACTTGCCCTCCTTTGTTTTCGGTCACCTCCAAGTGTGAATGTCGACGTGCTTAATCCAAAAGCAGTGACCCACCGTTTGACCTCCCAACCTACTCCTTGGGTACTCTCCTTCCCCACGAACCCCCGAACTGCAATGGGGTTGTACAATGGAGGAATGTTTTAACTAGTAGAGGAGAGCACTCTTTGGCTCAAGAGTCCCCTCTCTAAAGTCCTCTACCTCACCAAACTCACTATAGCTCGTAGTCTCTACTCTGACATAGTCTCATCCATCCAACATTAGGGTAAAGAAAAAGTCCCTTCTCCCATGGCTTGCCCCTTCTTTTATAGGAGTCCTCATAGGTGACACTTGGCATTTCATTCATAATGAATTATTTTTGTTAATCCAATAGTTTGATTGTTCACCCACCCATGTGTCACTCTCTCATCGAGGATCTCCAAATCATTTAATTAAATTTTAATTTAAAAAAAAAAAAAATCCTCACCTCAACAAGACTTCCTATTTCTTCTCCTAGTTGTCTCTTGATCCCCCTTTTCTACTCCTTAATTTGTGTTCATTACTAAAGTCAATTGATAAGTCACAAATTTGATCCCCTATCTACTCCCTAATTTAACTCAAGTTGCCTCTTAGATGGATATTCTTATGTTGGTTGTTTCCACATGGAGATTCTCTAAATTTATCTAAAATTTAATTTATTAATCTTCTTTTAATTCACCACCCTCTTCTCTTACTCAGGTTTAAATATTTTAGGATTAATATTTATACTTACATTTATGTCCCTCTTTCCCCTTTTTTACCTAATTAAGTTATATTATTTACCTAATATTTTCCAACATGGGAAGGGTAGAGTTTTTAAGGTAAAATATTTTATTTCTTCCTATGATCCCCTTAACCCAAGTTTTAATCTTGATTTAATTACCTTGGTTCTAACACCATTTAACACTTGATGTGAATTTACATGGTTTTCATATCTTGATTATATTTATTAATTTATTTATTTTTAATGATTCCAAGGGTGCCAAGTTTGGTCGTGCCCTTCAAGAAATTCCCTTGAAGTTCCAACGGTGTCATGCCTAACAGTTTATTTGTGATGCCAAGGGTGCCAAGTTGGTCATGCCCTTCAAGAAATTCCCTTGAAGTTCCAAGGGTTCCACGCCACTTGCCCTTCAAGCATTCAGTGGATATGAGGGGAAAGTAAAGGTGCAATGACAGAGACCACTAACATCTCTTATGTTGCCTGCTATAGTGCGAATAATGGTTTCGGGGATTGAGGAATCCGCCTTGATGCGCGCCCCCAGTAAAAATCCTCATGAGCGACCCAACTTTGGGACCTGCCCCCACGACATCATGATCTTCAAGGTGAAGGTGTTTCAACCTTTCCAGCCCAATTCACAGCGGTAGTGCTAGTGGGCGAGATCAGGGACATTGTCCCGCCCCTCCCATGCAGTTCCATCCAATTGTACAACCCCATCACCCATGCAGTTCCATCCAAGCAACTAATTTATGCCTACAACCACTAACATATCATAAGAATATGGATATACACTATAACAGGTTTCAAAATTGGCTTAGAATTTCAAAGACAAAATATAAATTTTCATAAAACCAGTTGTCATCAACTCATCAGATGCGAGTGCCTCTGGTGGTTTCGTGCCATACTCAATAATCATCAGTAACAAGGTTTCTCAGTGTTAGTCATTATCATAATAGCATCATCAACATCACCTAGTCATTCGCATCATTGTTCGTTGTGAACCAGAACTAATGTAAGTAGCTAACATAGGGACACATCCATGACGGCTATCATCATCATAACATCAATGGAAACATACATATCCATCAAAGCTATCATAATCATGATATCAATAGAAAGCATACATATCCTTTACTGCTATCATCCTCATAAATTCAATAGAGACGAAACATAGCCAATTATGCTACAATCATCATAATATCAATAGAGAACATGCATAACCATTAATGCTACAATCATCATAATACCAATAGATAAAATACATAACCATTAATGTTATCTTCATCGTAATATCAATGGAGAACATACATAAACATAACAATCACTAATAATAGAGTCATGTGTTTGAATCCTCAACCTGAGGTCCTCAAAGAATAAAGTGTGGGCCTTAGGGCTAAATAAATGTTAATGTCATATTATTGTTAGTCAACTTGAGCACGGCACTACACGGATACTCTATCAGACCATGGAAAGATGATGAAGAAGGAGATCAAGGAGAGGACCATGCTAAAGGACACACTTGTAGCTAAACACACAATTCAATCAATCAAGAAAATCAAAGGGACATCAATTTGCAGTCGCAACTCAAGACTTAAGATCATTGAAGATTCCTCGTCACCAAGCTATGTGGAGGTGAAGAGAAAAGAATTCTCAAGAAGACATTTAACACTTAGCAGCAGCAATGGCTTGACATTGCCACATCATCAAGCATTCCATGTCATCAGTGTCATGTCACATCCTGTCATGAGTGGTCACATGCCACCCCATGTGGCCAATGACGTAACATATGTTTAAGAAATGTATTGTAAAGTGAAATTCCAAAGGATTTGTGTGGAATACAAAGAGTGATGTAAATTTTAAAAGTCATAATGAGGGTAGTCAAAGAGTCACAAGGAAGGGGAAGAATCACGCCTTCATTATATATACTCCCTCGTTGTATGAGCAAATTAATTTTCACCGTGGCTCCTCTCGCAAAGCATTAGAGAGATAAGCTAGTTCTTTTGGGGAACGAGTGGCTCCAATGCTCCACTATTGGAGCTAGTGATGTTCATTTTATACATGTGTCTTGGAAATTTTACTTAATAACAAAAGCCTTCAAGGCCAACATGTTCTTCATGCATGGATTATGAATGTTTGTAAGACTATTATGTGGATGTTTGCACTTCATGTTTTCTTTCACATGTGCTAATATAGTTGAACTATTTCGTTATTTTAGTAGTTATTTTATTAAGGATGTGTTGTAATGGTTGTTATTGATGTCCCATCCTTGTGGACTACTCTGCAGGATATTAGACAAATATTTTTTTATTTTTTGGTTGTAACAACTGTCGCATCCTCTGTGGACTATTCCACTGGATGTTAGACAGATCCTTCTGGTTCATGTGTGTCTCTTCTTGGGTGGTACTACTACCTCTCTCTTAGAGGCTCACTTTCCTCCCCTCTCCACAGTAGAAGAACTTTGACACATTTACAATTGAACACTCACTAGGCACACCTTCTTTCTTTTTGAAGGCACCATTGCATCCCTCTCTCTTGCTGACAGTTAGAGCTAAGGAAAATATTTAAGGATTTGGCAACCAAGCCTTTATACCAGATGGGACTC
Organism: Pinus tabuliformis; assembly: GCA_031772625.1. Taxonomy (NCBI): domain Eukaryota; kingdom Viridiplantae; phylum Streptophyta; class Pinopsida; order Pinales; family Pinaceae; genus Pinus; species Pinus tabuliformis. The sequence continues at coordinate 346,967,300 of CM062804.1, forward strand.
CTACACCAAATGGTGTGAGGTATAATTGGAACTTCATATCAAGGAGATCCCCTGAATGTTGGCGGGTCAAGTACCATCAACATTTATGGTGCTAGAAGGAGGGTAGCTAGACTTTTATGGTTGATAACCCCACCAACCCCAATATTACATCCTCTGGTCAAGGCAGTAACATCCCCAACAACTCCCATGCACGAATTCCCAAAGTTGGTAATTCTTCTCAGTCTAGGACTGCACAACCTTACGAAATCACATACGAACATCTATGGGCCATCTACCCCATCACCCGAAATTTTGCAAGAGTTATTGGATTGATACCCGGAATATAAACTCTTCCATATTTTCCGAAGAAGAACCAAACCACCCCCATTGGGATAGTGGTTTCAACAATTGAAGAGTTGGTTCTCGCCACCCTTGAAGAGTTAGCAGACTTGGAAGAAAACACAGAAAAACCAGAACAACTCCCAACCTTCTCAAGTGTGACAAACTTAAAATAACTTTCTAGAAAAAGTGAGGCACGTTCGCATTTAAGAAAATGCCATTTGGATTGATTAATGTTGGTTCTACATTACAACATGCCATGGACATCGCATTCCAAGGATTTATTGGACAAAGCATAGTGGTCTATCTTAATGATGTTATATTTTTTTCCAAACAAAGATCTAATCACATAAGCCACTTGAAGAAAATTTTTGAGCAATGTCGCAAGTATGGGATATATCTTAATCCCATGAAGAGTATATTTGCAGTGTTTCAGGGTAACATTTTGGGCCACATTATTGCTAAAAGTGGGATTAAAGTAGACCTGGAGAGGTTCAAGGTAATTACCCAGATTCCCTTCCCAATGAACCAAAAAGTTATGCAGTCCTTTATGGGGAAAATCAATTTCCTCCGCAAGCTAATCTCTGATTACACTCATATTGTTAAACCAATACAAGATATGATAAAGAAGGATGCAATATATATATGGGATAAAAGGAAAAAGGATGCATTTCCCGTATCAAGCAAGATATCAGAGAGGCACCTGCATTATACAACCTAAACTTTAGTAGACATTTTTTTCTCTACACCTTTCAATTTTGACAGTTCTCTTGTCGTTGTGCTCACACAAAAGGATAATCAGAATAATGAGAGGCCCATATATTTTATGAGCGCTACCCTTCAAGGACCATAACTCAATTATACCACCATTGAACAACATTATTATGCAGTATACGAGGCATTGTATTACTTTTGGCCCTATCTCTTGAAAAAACATTGTATTATCAGTTGGGTGTGGAGCTTGATTATCTTCTGTATTCAAAGGTATCGCCACATTGGACCCCAGTTTGAAATGGGGCAGCAACGCCGCCCGTAAAATATTCGCTGCAAGGGGGGTCCAGGGGGGGCGGCTGCGGCCTTTGGGGAGCCCCCCCTAGCGGGTGGTTTCGAGGGTAGCGCCCCCGAAGCTAAAAACAGATGTAAAATTGCCTTGTAAAAGTATAGTATTTTCTAGTCAATCTGGGCCGTTCATTAGGCGGATGATCTGACGGTAGAACTTATGTTTAGTTTAGGGTTTTTTTCCCTAGCAGGAAACCCCTCTCTTTGTATGAGGGCATTGTATTGAGTCTGTGTAATATATGTGTATTCTCCAAGTGAGAAGCAGAGAGGTGAGACTGTAAGAGAAAATAGAGGATATTACAGCGGATCTATTGTAGGTTGTGTCTCTTCATTTTGCTGGATAATAGAAAGGAAGGACTGGCTGTTTGGGGTGGACGTAGCCCAAACTAGGTGAACCACGTATATCTGTGTCTCTCTTGTTTTATGCGGTTTTTTTTTTATTATATTTATGAAATATTTTATGTGTTCCATTACTCCATAATATATAATTTTCTAACAACTGGTATCAGAGCCGAAGGTCTATTTGGCTGATAAACTCGCAGGAAAGAAGGGTTCCTCGTTCGAGTGGAAGCAATGGCGGAAGATGGTAAGTTTAGGGTCGAGAAATTTAACGGCCAAAACTTCTCGTTGTGGAAGATGCAGATGGAAGATTATTTGTATTAGAAATATATGTACCTACCATTGGGTAGAAAAACAAAGATGCCGACGGGAATGACAGATGAAGAATGGAACCTTCTCGATAGAAAGGCACTCGGAACAGTACGGTTGTGCCTCACAGTGTTGGTCGCCTTCAACATTTCGAAGGAAACAATGACAGAGGGTTTGATTAAGGCGTTGGAGAAACTATATGAAAAACCCTCGGCCTCAAACAAGGTATTTCTTATGAAACGGTTATTTAATATGAAGATGTCGGAAGGTGGATCTGTTGCAGACCATTTAAATGATTTTAATACTGTTACAAGTCAGTTATGTTTTGTAGGGGTAAACTTTGATGATGAAGTTAGAGCTTTGTTATTCTTGTGCTCATTACCGGAAAGTTGGAATGGTTTAGTAATGGCCATTAATAACTTTGTTTCTGGATCTAGTACTTTAAACTTTGATGATGTTGTCGGTGCTATCCTTAGCGAGGAAATGTGACGGAAAAGCTCTGGTGAGACATCGGGTAATGCTTTGAGTGCAGAGTCTAGGGGAAGAAAAATGGAAAGAGGAGAGAGCTCAGGATATCGTAGTAAATCAAGGAAAGGCAGATCCAAGTCTAGATCAGGGATAGTTTGCTAGAAATGCGAAAAGAAAGGACATCTAAAGAAAGACTGTAGATCTCGGAAGGGAAAAGAAGAAGATGCACAACAAGAAAACAATCATGAAGCAAATGTGACAGGTGAGGTGTTACAAGATGCTTTGATTCTTTCTTTCGAAAATATTATTGATTCCTGAGTGGTAGATTCAGGGGCCTCATTCCATGCCACACCTCATAAGAAATACTTTCATGACTATGTTCAAGGAGATTTTGGACAAGTTCATTTGGGTGATGATAAACCCTGTAAAATTGTTGGAATGGGTAAGGTTCTTGTAAAACAACAGAATGGAAACCAATGGCTACTAAAGGAGGTAAGGCATGTTCCATATCTAAAGAAAAATCTGATTTCAACAAGGCAGTTAGGCGGTGAAGGTTGTGTGACAACTTTTACAGATAAAGCTTGGAAGGTTACCAAGGAGCCCTGGTAATAGCAAAAGGCGAAAAGATTGGTACATTGTATTTATGCAATGGTATTTCTAACTCTGTTAATGATTTAACTTCCAAAGGCGTAAATGCAGCATTATGGCATCATAGGCTCGAACACATGAGTGAAAAGGGGATGAAGATTCTTCACTCAAGGAATTTTTTGCCGGGTTTGAAGAACGTTGATTTGGACTTCCGTGAGAATTGCATTTATGGAAAACAGAAGAAAGTCAGATTTCTTAGAGTTGGGAAAGAAAAGAAGAGCGAAAAATTAGAGCTTGTGCATACAGATGTATGGGGACCTGCTCATGTATCATCTCTTGGTGGCTTTCGTTATTATGTTACTTTTATTGATGATGCAACTAGAAAAACTTGGATTTATTGTATTAAGAATAAATCTGATGTATTTGATACTTTCAATAAATGGAAATCTTTGGTTGAGATTGAGACAGGAAAGAAATTAAAGTGTCTCAGATTAGACAATGGAGGTGAATATTGCAGCAAAGAGTTTGATAGGTACTGTACAGAGCATGGAACTCGCAGAGAGAAGACAATTCCAAGAACACCACAAGAAAATGGAGTGTCAGAAAGGATGAATAGAACAATCATGGAGCGCGCAAGGTGCATGAGATTGCATGCAAGATTGCCTTTACAATTTTGGGCAGATGCTGTAGATACTGTTGTTTATCTAATAAACAGAGGGCCTTCAAGTTCCTTGGATGGTGATGTTCCAAAGGAAGCATGGACAGGTAAAAAGGTAAACTACTCTTTTTTAAAGCCTTTTGGTTGTGAGGTCTTTATCCATATTGATAAAGAAAATAGAACAAAGCTTGAGGCAAAGTCAAAGAAATGTACCTTTATTGGATATGGTGTTAATGATTTTGGTTATTTCTTATATGATTACAAAAATCGCAAAATCATTAGGAGCAGAGATGTAATATTCAATGAAAAGGTCTTGTATAAGAATCAGTTGCAGGAAAAGAAAACAAGGAATATGCAGTTCTTGATGAAACCACTGAAAAAGTAAAGGTGCCTGAAAATAATAATAATCAACAACCACAACAATAACAACCACCACAACAGCAACAAGCACCCCAAACACCTGAAAGTGGTGTTAGAAGATCTACCAGGATAAGTAGACCCCCTGAACGATACTCTCCTTCATTATATTATTTATTGTTCACTGATTTTGGTGAACCCGAATGTTATGAAGAAGCAATGCAGGTTGAAAGCAAGAAGAAGTGAGAGGTAGCCATGAAAGAAGAGATGGAGTCCTTAATGCATAACCAGACTTGGGACTTAGTCAAGTTGCCTGCACGAAAAACTACATTGAAGAATAAATGGGTTTACAAGCTGAAGGAAGAAGATGGAGGAAAACAGAGGTACAAAGCTAGACTTGTGGTGAAGGGGTTTGCACAGAAGAAAGGTATTGATTTTGATGAAATATTTTCTCCTATTGTTAAAATGAATTCAATCAAAACTATTTTAAGTCTAGTAGCAGTTGAAGATTTGCATCTTGAGCAGTTAGATGTAAAGACAGCCTTTCTCCATGGGGATTTGGAGGAAGAGATATATATGCAGTAGCCACAAGGATATGAAGTGAAAAGGAAGGAGAAACTAGTGTGTAGGTTGAAGAAGAGCTTGTATGGCTTAAAACAGGCTCCAAGGCAGTGGTATCTAAAATTTGACAAGTTTATGTTTGAACAAGGTTATACTAGATGTCACTTTGATCATTGTGTTTATCTGAAAAGGCAAAATGATGGCAGCTATATTATATTGTTATTGTATGTAGATGACATGCTTGCTGCAGGGTGTAACATGCAGGAAATAAATGTGCTCAAAAGAAAATTGGCAAATTCATTTGCAATGAAGGATTTGGGAGCTGCAAAACAAATCCTTGGTATGAGAATAACTAGAGACAGGAAAAATCGTAAATTAACATTGTCTCAAAATGAGTACATACAAAAGGTGTTGAAAATATTTAATATGCACAATGCAAAACCAGTTAGTACACCTTTTGCTATCCATTTCAAACTTAGTAAGGAAATGTGCCAAAAGACCCAAGAAGACATGGATTATATGTCTAAAGTTCCATATGCATTAGCATTTGGAAGTTTAATGTATGCAATGGTCTGCACAAGGCCTGATATTGCACATGCAATGGGAGTTGTAAGCAGGTACATGAACAATCCAAGAAAGGAACATTGGATGGTAGTGAAATTGATTCTCAGATATTTGAAAGGTACCACAAATCAAGCATTATGATTTGGTGGTTCAAACATTCCTCTACAGGGATATGTTGATGCAGATATGGCAGGGGACAGAGATAACAGGAGGAGCACTACAGGATATGTATTTACTGTTGGTGGAACAGTTGTCAGTTGGGTTTCAAAAATCCAAAGTGTTGTTTCACTTTCAACAACAAAACCGAAGTATGTTGCTGCTACATAGGCTAGTAAAGAAATGATTTGGTTACAAAGGTTTATGGGTGAATTGGGTAAGGAGCATGATATGGGCATGTTATACAGTGATAGCCAAAGTTCCATTCATCTTGCAAAGAAATCAACATTTCATTCCAAGACTAAACACATATAGCTCAAGTACCATTTCATACGATCAGTGTTGGAAGATGGAGAGTTGAAGCTCGAAAAGATACACACTAGCCAGAATCCTGCAGATATGCTAATAAAAGTTGTAACCAGGGAGAAACTGAGAATATGCTCAGTTTCAATTGGTCTTCAAGGATGGTGATGAAGATGAGAAATAGCCAGGTCCAAAGAGGATTCATTGTCCAGCAAATGAAGCAGTAGTGGAGTTACTATAATCAGTCTCCAAGTGGGAGATTGTTGGGTGTGGAGCTTGATTATCTTTTATATTCAAAGGTATCGCCACATTGGACCCCAGTTTGGAATGGGGCGGCAACGCCGCCCGTAAAATATTCGCTACAGGGGGGGTCCGGGGGGGCGGCTGCGACCTTTGGGGAGCCCCCCCTAGCGGGGGGTTTCGAGGGCAGTGCCCTCGAAGCTAAAAACAGATGTAAAATTTCCTTGTAAAAGTATAGTAATTTCTAGTCAATCTGGGTTGTTCATTAAGCGGATGATCTTATGGTAGAACTTATGTTTAGTTTAGGGTTTTTTTCCCTAGAAGGCAACCCTTCTCCTTGTATGAGGGCATTGTATTGAGTCTGTGTAATATATGTGTATTCTCCGAGTGAGAAGCAAAGAGGTGAGACCGTGAGAGAAAAAAGAGGATATTACAGCGGATCTGTTGTAGGTTGTGTCTCTTCATTTTGTTGGATAATAGAAAGGAAGGACTGGCTGTTCGGGGTGGACGTAGCCCAAACTGGGTGAACCACGTATATCTGTGTCTCTCTTGTTTTATGCATTTTTTTTGTTTATATTTCTGCAATATTTTATGTGTTCCATTGCTCCATAATATATAATTTTCTAACATTATCTTTATTCCACACCCAATAGTCAAATCACTATTTGTCCAACAAGAGATGGGTTAGAAAAGAGTGAATTGGATGATTGATCTATAGGAATATGAATTATAATTCAAACCATTTCACACCATCAAGGGCCACGGTCTATGTCGACAAGTAGCAAAAGTAGTGGACGCAAAGGAAGAAGAAGATCTCTCGGGTTGGGAGCAAGAAATCAAAATGTGCAATGTTGAGCATGATCCCCCCCACTATTGTCATGAAATCTTCATGCATAGATGTGTGCCAATACCTTGAGCATGACACTGTTCCCTCCCATTTATACGCATGGAAAAATAGGGCACTCAGACTCAAAGCATTATCTTACCAGTTCGTGCATGGGATGCTTTTCTGAAAACACCATAATGAAGTACTGCTTAGGTGTTTGCAAGCACATGATTCAGAGAAGGTATTGTGTGATTTGCATAACGAACTAGCCAAGGGACTTTTTGTGGGTAACACAACACATAAAATCATTCATGTCTTCTTTTACTGACTTGAATTATTGAGGGATGCTCATGCTTATGTCTGCAAGTGTCTGGTTTGTCAGAGGTGTGACGATAGAAACAAGAATTCAACTGCCCCATTGCATCCTATCGCAGTGGAAGAACCTCTTCAACAGCGAGGCTTGGATATAATAGGAGAAATCTTTCCACATTCATCGAACAAACATTGTTATATTCTCACTGCCACGAATTATTTCACACGCCGGACAAAAGCAATTCTGCTCAAACAGGTGAATGATCATGAAGTCATAATTTTCCTTCAGAAAAACATCATTTTCAGGTTTTGCACTCCTAATTCACTTGTTTTCGATAATGCAACATACTTTTCATCACTAATACTTTACTAATTTTCATTGGAAAATGGTATTGTATTGAAGCACTCAAACAATTACTATCTCTAGGGGGATGGTCTCCCTGAATCCACAAATAATAACCTCATCCATATCATAAAAAATACCATATTCTTTTAATTGTGAAACTAGCACTCCACTTTGGTAAATCCTTTATGGGCTGACTGAGTCACACCAAAGCCCTCTCTGAACACCTCCCCCTACTTCCTGGTATACAGAAAAGAATCCATTCCCTTGCCCAATATCTACTTGCTTGCTCTCCAACTTTCGCAAGAATCCCAAGGCAAGCCATATTTATTAGTGCAGCATAGGATGGACACCCTTCACAAATTACAGGAAGAAACGTTAAAAGAAAAAGAAATATTTTTACTTCATCAGAATCGTATCAAGAGGTGATTCGAAAAGAATTTTACAGGGAAGAACAACTTCAATGTGGGTGACCTAGTCTTGAAGTGGGATAAAGCCCATGAGGACAAAGGCAAACACACTAAGTTTCAATCCTTGTGGATTGAGTTTTTCACAATCCACGAAAATATTGGCCAACACACTTATCGCCTTCAATCACTTGATGGGAAGATTGACCCTCTCCCTGTCAAGGGCAAAGACTTAAAACATTACTTTCAATGATGATCTGGGGTTGTGCCCTACACTGTGTACATAGTATTTTCTTTCTTGTTTGTTTGAATTTTTCTTTGTTTTCGTCATGTCAATAAGTGTTGTGCATGAACATGTTGTGGCTTCTTAGTATGTGCGTGGCCGAACTCTTAAGAGTCCATCTTCCTTGTGTTGGTTATATCTTTTGGTCGATGAAGTTCCGATGGAAAATATGATATGTCTGTAAGGAGAGTTTTGGTCCAACCATGAACCTATGTCTATTTAGGAAACCTTATGCCTACAATTAGTTTTTGTGTTTCATTGTTTTCATGCTTATCCAATTAGTAGAGGAGGAGAAGGGGAAAAATCTAAAACGATCAAACCTAAATCAAAGGTCTCTATATTCTTCTCTGAAGGAACAACCTCCTCTTCTCTCAATAAGTCAAGATCCTCTACCACCCAAAAATGAATAAGTGTTAATGCACAGTCCTCTTTAAAATAAATAAATAAAGGCGAAAGAAAAGAAAGGCCTCCTGCGCAGAGAGGTGAAGCAAGCAACTCCATCGGGGTATTGTCCAGGCTCGTTGGAAAAGGAGAAATGTTTGTGTTACTACGTGACTCCACCGAGGTATTGTCCAGGCCTGCTAGCAGCAGAGAAACACCAGAGATGAAAAATTATAGTCTAAAAATATTAAGCTCGTGAGCTACACTATCCTTCCCAACTTGAAACATTACGATATCAATGAATATCATGTTGTGTTCAATCGAGAAGGAATAAAGGGGACCGTGTCCATTCATGGGGTAAGTGGGGAGACCAAAGTAATATACACGATGAATCGATACTCCCTGAAGAACCAAGGCCCTGCACAGAAGAAGTTAATTGAGGAAGAGAAGCTGGAATTCTACCAGTGCGTCACCAAGTGTTGTAGTTGCTACAATTCTCTCCAAAATTTTGGCTTACACTCAATTTTGGAGCCTTCCTTGGTCTTGTACATTTTTGTCACAAACAACGAATCTTATTTCATGAACTTTATTGACGTATTTTGCTCCCTTTTACAATTTGGGTAAATTGTCGTCTTTTGGCATGATTGGTTGTCGCGCAATGTGTAGAAGCTTGTTGTGATGGTTTAAAGGGTCTATCCTCATGTATATGATTTGTTATAACTATCAAAACATCTATCGCACTCATTCACAAAGTATTAAGCACTATCGCACAAGTATCGTCACAGTCGCCCCAAAGTCTATCTTAAGTGTCGCACTAGTCGTAAATGGTTGTAATGTTGTCACATGAAGGGAAATTCATTTTTCATGGGTCATGGGTGATCTATGTTGTCATGTCATCAAGTATTATAAGTGTGAGATCACAATCGAAGTCTTATCACTGTTCACATCAGTCTAACCGGTCTGACACTTAGACATTTTTTAGAAGGCTTCCCAACTAAGCAAAGTGGCTTCACTCGGCCTCCATGAACTGCGCACTACGCAGTTTCAGTCCTATAGCTATGACCTTGCCCTCTGGCACTCTGAAATGCGCAGTTCCTTCCTCCCAGGACTGTTGCACTACGCAGTTTCTGTTCCCAAGCTCCAACCTTGACCTCCATAATTGTGCAATCATTCCTCCCATCCTGGCCTTCACTGTTCACTGTGCAATCACAAGCCTCGAGCTTCTAAATTATGTAGTTGCATAGCAACTCAGCCTCCCTCGTCTCCGGTAACTGCGCAGTATGTCCTCTTAGTGCCCATCCCCTCATCCTGTCCCACTAGCTGTCTAAATTGCGTAGTTGTTTTCCCTTAGTCCTTCCCAAACTGTGTAGTCTCAAGGCTAAAGCCTCACCCCTGGTTGCTTGAAATGCGCAATTGCACAGTTATTGAGCCCTCTCTCTCTCTATGAGTGTTGCTCCAAATACATCACGCTCTATGGTTTTTAGACTACAAGTGTATGTTTGAGGAATTTCCTCGTGTAATCTACATGTGCTCATGTTTTTTATGTGAGTGTTAAATCATGGAGAGTAGTTCCAATGTGTTAGAAGACCATCTAACCATTCTTCATCCTTCACCAACTATTTCTGAGCACCAACATTTATAACTCAAACATGAAATTTGGGATGGGACTTCATTGAGTATGTTCATCATGTCACTCCAAAAACATCATTCATCCTTTTACTATGAGTGTTGCTCCAAATACATTGAAAATTGTAGATATAGTAGCTCTCATTTCTTTGACACCCTCATCTTAACAAAACGGCCCATAAAGTGAGGATATAGTTATTCAAATTCCTTGTAAATTAAAACAGTGTATTGCTTCAAAATATCTTTACAACTAGATTACATAGATTGACCATATTGTGTTATTTCATCTTATCATCACAGGGAATTATTGTTGTAACAAGAGGAACCAACAAAAACCTTCATTTGACTTTTACAATGAGATTCATAAAAAAAACAAGCACTCTAGTTGTAACCAGATAGTAGAAAACATAGGATCAAATCATAAATACTATAAGAAATACTATCAAACTAGAAGACCATTAGGAGTCTAAAGAATACATAGGAGTTGGATCCCTTGCACTCGAACTAGAAGGAACAAGTGTGTCAGAATCATAGTGAATATTCCCTTCCACATGGTTTGGTCCAACATCAATCCTATCTATACATAAATGTTGATTTCTCAACATTATTTTTATGTCCTCTAACAAGGAAAACACATTATACCTTTCGACTTGCTTATCCTTTAAAACCATACCCAACAAGGTCTTCATTTTCCATTACATTAAGAAATTTCTTCCCTCACCCCCTGGTATGACCAAGTTTAGGTATCCAGTTGGATGCCTCCTCCAAATCTCAGAATCAGAGTGATATTATCTTTTTGCACCCACAATGTTTTCCAACTTGCTAATTTCTTACCAATTCTCAAGAGTTACATCATTAAAATAAACTTCAGTTGATTCTTGGGAAAACAAACAAGACCTACATTGACCCTAGGTTTCATTTTCTTCATCACCTCTCTTGCTACGCATTTGTTGCCTGGGAGGCATGATGTATGTGGTGGGTTATTTCCTTAAGTTTCCACGTGATCTACCACCACCAGAAATTTGCAGAGTGCTCAAACCTAGAGAAAAAACCCTTACAACACGCCAATTACCAATACACCTATACCCCACCCCAATTACTTTATACAAGTACAGTCAAAGCACACCCCACCCATGACGCAAACCTTGGAGTATAATTTTGTCCCCGGACGAGACATACCCACATGCAGATCTTTGAATGACAAGACAAACCCACATGTCGACCTTGAGAGGGTGAGTATTATAATAACCCCCTTATCTTTTATGCAAGAAACCAAATCTACAAACCCTGGTAGCCATAAGACCAATATAACTTAAAAAAAAAATCTAACCAACCCTAAACCAAGACTGACAATTTTGGAAGAACCAGGGACCTAATCGCTTAGCGCTACAGGAACTTGTCAGGAGAGACGAGGAACATTCGTCCATGAAATGACCTTATTGCTACCACCATACCTATGTAACGAAGAAGAATAAGACTAAATTCTAACTCCATTTTGTTAGACCCAAAACCCTACAAAACATAAATAACCAACATACCAACAACACTAAGAAAATTTCTACCAAGACAAATAGCATACCAAAGAGGGATTACCAGAGAAGACCGAAACCAAGCGACTAGGAGAACAATTGCCATGAATGGCAACGTCATCGACTGCGCATCTAAACTAGTCTCATTTGCAGCTTCTTCCAAACCAAGTGTTCCACTGAATCCCACCAAACTGCACACCCAAATATAGATTCACACTCCTCTAGTCATCTTGAAATTCACCTGGTTCTCAAAGGTCCAACAGAGAAATCCCCGAAGAGAAAAAAGTTTTAACACACACAAAGGAAGCAGGGGTTTTGTGTCCTCACCCCTGCTCAGACAATGACCTCTACCACCACCCATCGAAACCATAATTCTCACCACCCCATCCATGTTATTAATAACCACCTGTGCTACAACAGTTGTTCCAAATTCATCTATGCCACATTTACCATTAATTTAATGTGGTCCTTTTTTCTATGTTATATTATATTGATGACTCCTCGTTTTGATTTGATATCCATAGGGGGAAGGGGAAATATTAAATTACATTTAACTTGGTCATAAAATCATTTTGATATGATAATTGATGAATTTAAGTCATTTTAGTCAATTGGGTTTATCTTGGGTGGTTGGGAGGAATGATTGGGATCCTCCCCGCCTAGGGTAAAAAAATGGATTCAAGTCATTTTGGTATGGTAATTAATGGATTTTCCATGAACAATTTACAACTCAAAGTTAAAGTAACCCATATTTTTTCCCATGGTACTTGATGGTTTGGTGGCATCATCATAAAATGTCTTTTAACCAAGATTAATAAATTTATTAGGAGTTGATTTTCCCAATTTAGAATTTCCAAAAAGCATAGTCTATCTAATAGACAAAATGACCATTTCTAATTAATTTTAACAAAATCCGATAGAGATTTTTAATAATCATAAGTCCAATTTGTTTAATTTGCAAAGTTCAAGTGTCCGGGTGTTATTCAAGGTGTTAAATCCATTTATTCATTCAAAAACACATTTTAAACAAGAATAAATCATAATCTCATCCAAAATTATATCACTGGATTCCAAGGGAATAGGTCATTTATTAATTAGTTAGACTTCACATTTTCAAAATATTCTTCTTATATATTTTGTTTTCTCTCACATTTCATTTTTTATAAATTCTATTTTGAAGAATGATATTAAGATAAGTTCAAAAAAATATTATAAATAATAAATTCAAACATAATTAAAAAAAAAAGAGTATTATTCTTGATGATATATATATATATATATATATATATATATATATATATATATATATATATATATATATATATATATATATATATATATATATATATATATATATATATATATATATATAGCATGTTGAATGTCAAATTTGTGACCAACTCTAGCTTGCCTAATTAAAAGCAAGGCATAGAAGGTTGGTTTAAAATCATGTTGTTGAATCCAAAAGAGTCATAGATTGAGTTGGTGCTAGCCATGCTCATTACATAGGATACAAAATGGGCTTTAAATGTCATGCTAGGCACAAAAACAAGAAACCGAAAAACACACAAATTATATATTATAGCAAAAACCAAGCTTACAAATAATGGTGATGAGCCACAAGAAGTGCATATTGTCATCCAACTGGTGCAAGGCCCGCTAAAGGTGGTTGTTAACTATCCGTGAGCATAGCTACTTCCAAACACTACAATCAACCATCCATGATCTGATAAAACATGTGAAGCTCCTCCATGCAAAGGAGCTCATCCCTGCTCTCATTGCAATCAAACAATACTCTTACCAACAAATGCTTAAGATGCCAATACAAGTCATCCATGATTTGATCAAATATGTGAAGCTCCTCCATGCATAGGAGCTCATCCCTGCTCTCATTGCAATCAAACAATACTCTTATCAGCAAATGCTTAAGATGCCAATACAAGTCCACAATGTGAAGGTATTCGTTCCGTCTAGCTCACAGTGCTCCCAAGTCACCCAATCCTCCACGTCAACCAAGACATCTAAATCTAATAATTCTACTCGTTCATCCACTAGCTCCTATTCAATATCAAATAATTTGTGTTGCAAAACCATCGAGGCATTGTCACAATAGCATTCTATTGAGGCTCAAGCTTGGGCTCAAGCACTCAAATTACTTTGTATGCCTTGACCACCTCCTCCTTATTGCACTCATGCTCTCACCATCAGCATTAGTAAAAGAGCAAAGTGATCAACCAAGAGGAAGATAAAGTTTGGAATAAAAAGAGCAAGAGGGAGATGTAAACGAGTTATGGATAAAAGCAAACAAGGTACTCAAGATAACACAAACCCAATGGAGGATAGCAAGTAAAACACTAAGTTAGGGACATGAAAGGATTAGCCTTGGATTTATTTTTATTATTATTTTATTTTTATTTCATTATTTTGTTTTTTATTTTATGTTTACATTACATAAATATTTTATTTCTATTTTTATGTAATTTGACTTAGTCAAAATGTTAAACATTACATTACAACATCTCTACTATTAAGAGCTAGAAAGCACCTCTAAGCAAAACAAGGATTTACAAGCTTAGCTTCTTTAAAAACACTTCTTGATCTTTTTTTTCTTATTAGAAAACATGTTGATCTCAATTTTAGAAAAGCAAAACCTTCTTTCTTACCAATACTCTCTAAAAAAGCACAAAACTTTACCTATATTGGGTGTTCAAATTTCTTCTTCCAATCTTGGAATAACTTTTTCCTTTATGATATCTTATGGTTCATAACATTCCACCCATCATTTTGTTTTCCCTTCAACATTTTGCATCCTTCAAATTTTTTTATCTTTATGCTATTTCATATCTTCAAATTCTTGAATTTTGTGATATATCACATCTCATCGTATTTTTCATACCATATCACATCCCATTTTAATTTTAAAAAATCCCTATTCATAATTCACCATTGAAGGCAATAGTCTCTACATCACTCTCCTTATTTAATCTAATGCCATGATCTAATTCTCTACCTTGTCCTAAAGATGAACTACACTGGCATGGACATTATCTCTGATATAATTATCACCTAAAAAATTCTTAGCATACAACATATCACATCTTACGAAATTTCTAAAACCCTTAGCCAAAATTTCCCTTTAAGACTTCCAAAAATTATTTACTTTACAAATTACACATCCAAAATATTTTTACTTCAAAAAAACAAAAACATTGTCTTAATTTTCCCTGCCCTCCATAATAAATTACACCACCTAAAACTTTCTTATCCCCTCATAAATTACATCACCTTTCTTTTCATGTGATACATCACAATGTTATAGTTTCTTTTGTTTTTTTCATTAAAAGAAATTGTCTTATAACATTCTTTAAAAAAAAATTAAGACTTCCACATTCAAAAAAATTCCCAAACACAACAACAATCAACAATCATTTAAATATTTCACATGACACAACTTTCCAATGAAAGAGAAAAATTCAATATACATCATGTCACAACAAAAACTGTTTCAGAGACTTTCTTCATACAACATAACATGTGTTCTCAAACTTCTCTCCACATTCAAAATTTAAAGCCATTCTATGCAAACATCCCTTTGCATGATGAAGATTGGTGATATAATACAGAAATTACAATTCAACAACTCAGAAAACCATTGACCAACTTTATAATATAACAGTTGATAGAGCGTAGACAATCCCCATATTGGTCTTGACTTGAGTGATAATTCAACTCCACTAAATACATCAACCCAATGCTGCTTCTTATGTTAATTTTAATTAAGACCGGAAAGAATTATAATCCAGAGAAGAAGTTAAACCCTGAATTTCCTACTAAAATACATGACTACTGATTCCCCCTCTGAAACGAAAAAACAATAAGTGGGGACATCTATGACAACAGCAGGCCATACAGATGTCAAATATCACATTAATTTACATTTAGAATACTATTTCTTGGCCTTCTCTGCCTTTAGAATATCAGATTAATTTACATTTAAAATAATCTAGATCTCATTTCTTGGCCTTCTTTGCAGCGGGAACCGCTTTCTTGGGCTTCGGAGGAGCCGCCCTCTTTACAGCCTTGGCAGGCTTCTTGGCGACAGCAAGCTTCTTGGCGGGAGCTTCTTTCTTCACAGTTGCCCCCTTTTTAACAGGCGCTGCTGCCTTCTTTACCTTTTCAGTGGACGCTACAGGCTTCGGCTTAGAGACCTTAAGAACCTCGGTTACTTTGGCAGGGGTTTTAACAGACTTCGGGACCTTCTTGGGCCCAGGCGTCGCCTTGGACTTAGCTGCAGGCTTATTCGCCAGGGATTTTGGCCTCACAGGCTTGGCGGCCTTCGGTTTTACCGGCTTCTTCAACTCCTCCGAAAGCTTGAAAGAATTCTTAACCTTGGTGAGCTTGCCAGATCTGGCAAGATTTCTCAGCTGAACTGTTAGCAGCTTCTTGAAATTGGCAGGGAGTTGGGACTGGTACTTGTTGCCGATATAGGCTGCTATGGCATACTGGCTAGAACCGGTCCTCTCTTTCAAAGAAGTAATCGCTTCCGTGATCATCTGCAAAATAAAAATGAAAAAAATGAAACCCCTGCATTCTAAATACAATGTGAAAAAAATGAAACCCCTGCATTCTAAATACAATGTGAGGAAAACAATTTAGAGGCCAAGAATTGAAACCTGAAGATATGTAGGATGAGAAGGTGAGGGTTTCGATCCCTTGGAAGCTCTCGGCTTCTTTTCTTTGTCAACATTATTAACTACAGGCTTTGCAGTTGTGTCAGCTGAAGCCATTTGTTTATACCACCAAATTACTCAAAAACTACAAAATATAATGGCACCAGGAAACGAGACCTCGTTGCACAAATCGAAAGTGCGCAGACAAATATCGAGAAAATAGCGTTTGGATGGTAGATAATGGATTGTTATTGCCCCTTATATAGACGGGGGAAGACGAGGGCAACTAGGGATGCTCACCGCCCCCGGTCGGCTGGGAGGTCACCGGCTCATTATTCGGCCATGCAGTTGATCTGACGGTCAGGAATCGCCCGCTTATCCTCCCACGGATTGAGTATTCAAAGGGAGATTCGTTCTAGGTCGTTGGAAACGCTCGACGAGAAGACTCACAGTACTCACTAAATCTTAGCACTTTTTACATCAATTATTTTAAATGATTATTTAAAATCATAAAGGAAACTTCTTGACTTTGGTTTGGTGCGTTAAAGCGTATATACGTTACCTAAACGACCACCTGAACGTTGCTTTGCTATGAAGCATACCTTTAAATTTAATGGTTTCCTTGGCGATTACTTAATCATTTTTTTATGAAGTGCTCTTTCCAATGAATCACTTTTACTTATAAAACATTTTTAATAAATTACATCTAAATTTCCAAAGCAAAGTTCCCCAAAAAAATTCATTTTATTGTTATCTTTTTCAATCCAAAGGTACCTTTCTTAATACCTCTTTCCTTTTTAAAATTTTAGTTAATATCATATTTCATTAACGTAAGTTTTGCTATCTCTTCTTTCATTTCTAAGTACAAAAATTTTAAAATTTTCTTTTATATAATTATTATTCACTTCACATGATATTATTAATGTTATGGACCAGATTGGGAAATTTTCTCATTATTAATCTTTTATGAAGGTTCAAGTCTTTGAAATGTTTTAATAAGATATTTATTACTTATCATTTTTAATATTTGTATTTATATTTATTATGAAAAAGTTAATTAAGGTGGTTGGGAAATATTCTCATTATTAATATTTTATAAAGGTGTAAGTTTTTTGAAATTTTTTAATAAAATATTATTAAATTAAAATGGTTTAAATGAATGTTATTTTTTCTATTTATATTTAATTCATATATATGATATGTTAAGTTTTATTACTAAGACTTTGTAATCCCCACAATTGCTTCTTACTCTCACTATTCTCCATGAGATTTAAACCTAAGGCCTAATGTGTTGGTTATGGAGTTTGATTATCTTCCTGATTTAGATGTTTTGTTTTTAGCCGCATTTGGACCTCAATTCCTTATGAGGGGTGTAGGGAGGCTTACCCCCCAACTATTATCATCAGGATATTTAAGGGTGTGGTGACAACTCTTTAGAAACCCCCCTTGGAAGGGATTCGGGTGAAGCGCACCTAAAGAGAATATTTTGTAAATTTGCCTTGTAAGATATTGTAATTTCATAGTCAATTTGGATTGTTCGTCATTAGGTCATAGATCTTACAATAGATGTTATGTTAGTGTTTTTACCCTAAAGGGTCGTCATCTTTTTATGAGCAAATTGTGTTGTCGTTATGTATTACTGGGATAACACTATAATTGAGGGAGATGAGATTATGAGAGAGACTGGAGGAGGTTCCAGCAAATGTGTTGTAGGTTATAATCCCTTCATTTTACTCAATGGAATACAAAGGAATGGCTATTTCTCTGTGGATATATCCCAAATCAGTTGAACTACGTATATTGGTGTCTCCTTTGTATTGTTTCATTCTATGTTCTAAATTTACATTCATTTTTATTGTATTACTTTGAGATTTTATTCTAACAACCAATATCAGAGTCGAAGGTTTATTTGGTGGATAGAATTCATAGGAAATGAGAGTTCCTAATTCGAGTGGGAGCAGTGGTGAAAGAACGTTTTAGGGTCGAGAATTTTAACGACCAAAACTATCAGTTATGGAAGACACAAATGGAATATTATCTATATCAAAACGATTGTTTTATACCTTTGGGTAGAATATCAAAGAATCCAATGACTGTGAAAGACGAAGAATGTGATATTCTTGAGAGAAAGGCACTAGGAACAATACGGATATGTTTGGAAACATTGATTACTTCCAACATTTCGAAAGAAAAGACAATAAAGAGTTTAATGACAACATTGGCTAAATTGTCTGAAAAACCCTCAATTCCAACAAGGTATTTCTTGTGAACGATTTAATTAATATCAAGACATCATAAGGTGGGTCTATTGTTGATCATTTAAATGAATTTAACATGGTCACCTGCCAAATGAGTTTTGTAGGAGTAAAATTTGACGATGAGATTAATGCCCTTTTGGTTTAGTGCTCATTTCCAAAAAATTGGAATGGCTTAGTCATGGTTGTGAGTAATTATGTTTCTGGTTCAAACACTTTAAAGTTTGATGATGTTTTTGGTTTTATCTTTAGCAAGAAAATGTGACAAAAAAGCACAAGTAAGATGTCAGGTAATGCTAGCCCTCTAGATGTCAACTATGTGAAGCTCAAGAGGAAACAATGGAGCATCTTCTTAACAGTTGCACCTTTACCACCTGGGTGTGGGACTCTTTTGCAACCATTTTTCAACAAACAGATAGAGACAAAGAAAGTATCACAAATACCCTGACCAAGTGGAGAAGGAACTTTTCAGAAAATGAGATTTTCAATCTGGCATGGGCCTTTACACCTAGCTTCATCATCTGGAATGTTTGGAAAGAAAGGAACAAAAGAATTTTCAAGGATGAAAAATCCAGTCCTCGTCGCCTGTTGGATCTGATCTTGAAGCAGATTAGAGAGACAGTTGGTACAACTATTCGCAATTCTCCCAAAAACTCGCCCACTATAAATGAGATGAGAACCTTCTGGCAACTGGGATTGCAAGAGACCATTATCAATGGACTCAGAAGAAAAGAAGCAATTTTGGGAAAGGAAAAGGATTTCTGGCAGCCTCCGCCGAAAGGCTACCTGAAATGAAATATAGATGGGGCTTCGAAAGGCAACCCTGGAATGGTTGGTTATGGTGGAGTGTTAAGAGATGAAGATGGAATCATAAGCTTCATTTTCCACTGCCACTTAGGTAAAGCCACAAATAACATGGCTGAATTAATGGCCTTGGAACAATGCCTGGAACTACTAAATCAAAATCATATCTCAAATGTCATCATAGAGGCAGACTCAGAAATCTCTATAAAAGCTGTGAGAAGAATCAGTTGTGGAGCAGCGCCGGAGAAGGTCTCAAAACATTGGAGACTAATACAAGTGTATCAAAGAATACAAAAACATCTCCTGAGTCTAAGAACTGTTAGTTTCAGACATGTTAGACGAGAAGCCAACAAACTAGTGGATACTCTTGCCAATCAAGGAGTGTTTAATACAGAAAACAGATTTGAGATGAAATGGAAGGAAATGTCTCTGGGAAGAGTAAAAGCTCTTTGTGAGGAACAAGCGGCTGAGGATAGAGAACTTTTCAAACATTGGGCCCGAAGAAAAGCACAGGTATGATGATGTCTAATCAAGTTCGATCTCAGTTCTCGGGGAGACTATGGGTAGACAGACAGGTTCGAAGTTGTCTTGTTTCTCCCTGGTGGAAAGGGACCAGGCCCCTTCCTCTTCAGATTGCTCAACAGGTTCTATCCATAGTCAACGGAGGTCTCTGTGGCTTGTTCTATTTCCCGGCGATGACGATTCCCCTTCATTCCTCTTCCCGGTCGGAAAACCAGGATAAAGCAGTTTACGGGTGATCGCATTGATTTGGGATGGTAAGTGGTTTAGTTTTTTTGGGAGCGATACCATTAGACTACCGCCACATGGCCAGAGCGGGGTGATGATACCACCCTCCATCGCAAGTTAAGTTTCGCACATGTTAGGTGGTGTGATATTTCGGGGTGCCGTCCGATTTCATGGGGTTGTATTAACCGTTAGATCTGTTGGTGCTTTTTGGTGGGGCCACGAGTCTTGACGGGCTTATCGCATGAGTGACGTGGATGTTTGTTTGCCGTAGATCAAGCTTTTGTTTTGTATGGTTCATCCTAAAGTTTGGAATGAAAAATTTTGTTGTCTGTTGTAGCGGGGTGATGCTTTACGTTGGCATCATGCCCTTGGTTTCCCTGTCGCCTCTTGGAGTTCAGGGTTTTTGTATATTCTGTAAATTTATTCTCGAGGTAATGAAATAGAAGGATCTACTCTTGCTTAAGCAAAAAAAAGATGTCAGGTAATGCTTTAACTATAGAGAACAAGGGAAGACAAAGGGAGAGAGGTGAAAGAGCCCAAGGAATCATGGAAAGTCTAAGAAAGGAATATCAAAAACCAAAGGGAGATTGGAATGTTGGCATTGTGGGAAGAAAGGACACAAGAAGAAAGATTGTTGGGCTCTAAAAAAAATAAAAAAACTAAGAGATGGAAAACATGAGAATAATAATAAGGAAGGAAATGTAGCAGGTGGTGTGTTATAATATCTTTAATTCTTTCAGTAGATAACATTATTGATTCTTGGGTGATAGACTCAATGGCTTCATTTCATGCCACGCCTCGTAGGCTATACAATTGTGGCATCATAGATTTAGGCACTTGAGTGAGAAGGGGATGCAAATTCTCTACTCAAGGAAATTATTACCAAATTCGATGTAGGTTGATTTAGACTTTTGTGATCATTGTATTTATGGAAAACAAAAAAGAGTTAGATTTCTTAGTGTTGGGAAGTAAAATAAGAGTGAAAACTCAAAGCTTGTGCATATAGATGTAGAATTTTGTATCATTTTTCTACAAATTAGCTAGCTCACTGATACCATGTAGAACTTTTTCTACAAATCAGCTAGCTCTGATACCATGTAGAAATTTCCCACCTATAGATCAACGTAGTAATGCAATGTATTAAAGCCAAACACTTGATCTACTTCTACAAACAATTTAGCAGAAGCTTAATCAACCATGAGCAACATCAATAAGAACACATATAACTGATAAGAAGGAATCAATCACACATAACACAGAATATATCACTAGGGAAAGCACCAACATAAAACCCTAACACTGTATTATCAATCAAGTGGAGATCCTTAACAACATACAAAAAGAATCAGCTCAATAGCTATCCTGCTCTCTCTATAATTAGAAGATGAAGATCATAGACTACCTAGGCCTCAATATATAGGCCACAAGTCCTCCAATCCCCCATAATACATATTTCTCTTGGAAATAGATCCTTCTCCATGCAAGGAATACTTACTAGAAATATCCAAGCATCTGATAGTACATTGTCCCTCATCTGATCTCAACTGGGTCTCTGTCTGAACTGACATGCATCAGTTATCCATGAGGGAATGCTCAGTTATCTGAAATAATAGTTGTCACATGCATGCAAGCATTAACAAACTATATTTCATTATTTTAACAACTTGTTAAAATAATATAACTAGACTTGACTAAGTTAAACTAAGTCAACTGATTCTCTCATTATAGAACTGAACATTTGTCCATATTGATAGAGAAAACAAAAAAACCTTGACACAAAAAAACAAGAAGTGTCATATTATTGGATATAAAAATGATTGTGGTTATCGCTCATCAGATTATGAGTTTATCACAAAATCATTAAGAGTAGATATGTGGTATTTAAGGAAAAGGTCGTGTACAAAGACCATTTGCATAGAAAGAAGAAAGAAGAGGAAATCACATAATAAACAATGCTTGATGAAGTCAAAGAGAAAGAAATTCCAAAGGTGACAAAAAATCAAAATGTTCAACAACAACAACAACATGTACCTCAAACTCCTACAAGTGTTGTTAGAAGATCAATCAGGTTAAGTAGACCCCCTGAACAATATTATTCTTCATTGTATTATGTATTGTTGACCAATTCTAGTGAACTAGAAATATATAAATATATAATGCAACTAGAAACTAAAAATAAATGGGAGCAAGGCATAAAAGAAGAGATGGACTCTTTGGTGGATAACCAGACTTAGGACTTGGTCCTATTGCCCACAGGTAAAAGAGCATTATAGAATAAATGGGTTTCCAAGTTAAAGGAAGAAGATAGAGGCCAAAAAGAGGTACAAGGCCAAACTTGTTGTAAAGGGGCTAGGATATAAGAAAGGTATATATTTTGATGAAATAGTTTCTCCTATTATAAAAATGACTTCAATTAGAGCTATTTTAAGTTTAGTGGTAGTAGAAGATTTTCATATTGCGTAGTTATATGTAAAATCATATTTTCTCCATGGGTATATGGAAGAAGAGATTCATATGCAATAGCCACAATGGTATGAGGACAAAGGGAAGGAAAACTTAGTATGCAAACTAAAGAAGAGAAAATATGGTTTAAAGAAAGTTTCAATGCAATGGTATTTGAAATTTGATTGGTTTATGACATAACAACGTTATTGTATATGTTAGTTTGATCATTATGTTTATCTTAAGAGACTAGATAGTGGCATCTATATTATCTTGTTATTATATGTAGACGACATGCTTATTTTTTTGTGTAAGCTTGGTAGTACTTTCTCTATTAATATTATCAGACCATAGTAATATCTTTAACAAAAATTACTGGTGGACTCAACCTGCCCGTAGGAAACCAGGTTGGCCACCTGCCTGCATTAAATGTTGTCCAAAATTTCAATAATTTTTTCAACACCATCCAAGCAACATTAGTTGTTCTATCTACTATTAACTTTAACTTAGAAAAGTAAAGGCTAACCGACATATAACAAAATTATGATTAGAGTTTTGTTTCACTCGTCAGATGAATGCACCAAGGCTGGGGCTTTCGCATTGGACCCTAGGATTTCGTTCCTCTTCATATCTCGTATGCTTTGCTCAATCTTGTTCAGTGCGAAATTGTTTCTGTACACTTGTATCTGGACTGCAGCAATTTCTCTATGAAGATCCTTCATGTTGGGCTCCATTGTTTGGGCCTCCTCCTGTACCTCTTGTTCCTTGTATAGTGTCATTGCTCGGGCTACTATGTTCTTCATAACCCAGTATTGTTGGATTGTTTGCCGAAACAGTGTGTGTCGGCCTCTGGTGTTCCCCGGATCTTTCACCATGGCTTCCCATTCTTCTGTCTCTATGTCCTGATTGGTTATGTTGTCATTAAGTTCCCTCTCCCACTCTGCAATTTGAGCTCTTACCTCTGGCGGATTGCCAGCCATATACGCATTTATGAGGGTCTGCATGTGCTCCTTCCCAGTCCTTCTGCCTCTTTTGTTAGGGCCTCTGCTGGAGGTTGCTTCCCCTCCCTTTGTTCTTTTCCCTACCTTCCTTGTTCCTTTGGTTCCTCTTTTACCTGCCTCTTTTCCCTCTTTTTCCATATTGTCTTCGTTATTGTGTTGTTTTGATTTTGCCAAGAAACTCGCCAGTACCAGCTTGCTTGCTGGAGCACGATATAGGATCTGAACCTCCTGACGGTGTTGCACCCTGGTTTTTTTAATACCTAAAACATTAACAAAATAAATTTCTTTATCAGTCAGAATTCATTTACACAGAGTGGTCTTAATTTTCTCTGCCCCGGGCTTGTCCACTCGCTCCGGGCCTGGAGACTTGGGGTTGCCCTCCTTCTCCCCCAGTTTCCCCACTACCTTCTCTGGGACTAACAGGCTTCGGCCTGCCGAATTCTCTCCTCTCTACTTATTCCCTCGCCAGCAAACAGGAACGTCTACATTTACATATTTGAAGGAGTCCCAAGTTTTGGTTTCCTTATCAACATTCAGGGTCGCATTTGAGGTTCCAGTCCAGGACACTCTCGTATCAGGTGCCCTCGCCCGAATTTTACCCTTGGTTATCCCACGGGGCCCGCAGTCATCAACTAGGTTTGGGCTCAGATCGAGCCAAGCTAACCATAGCCTTGCTTCATTGACCATGATGGTTCCGGGCTCCCTGCCTATGATGATTCTTTCTTCCTTCCCATGCCTCAGGTACCACCTAGCCAGAGCGACAGGCTTCCTATGATCTCCATTATAGAATTCCCAATGGACATCCCAATGGTCCTCATTCCCTCAATTCCCATCTACTCAGAGATACACTATAGATTTCCCAAGCGCCCTCACTCCAGTAGCATTCCAGGCATAGACTCTCCATTCGGCCAGGTTAGAATCCCAGACAAACCATGTCTCAACTCGTTCTGAGTCTTGACTTCCCTTAACCCACTCCGTGAATTCCTCTGAATAATTCATTTCTGTGATGCAAGCAAGAAGGGAAACCATAGTAACATACCAATACTTTACGACGAAGCCCATTATCCTCTCGACATCCTCCAGCCCATGTCCACCACCTTTCGTTGCACGTTCTTTCTCCTTCTCCCTTTGCATGCAGCTACCTTCTCTCCTATCTGCCTTTGCCTCTTGTTGCTTTGTCCAGCTGCCCCACCTAACTTCCATACGGCCCCCCACATGCCCTCTTCCTCTTCCCGTCGCCCAATCTTTCATTCGATTTCCTCAGAATGAGGTTCCCCTGACCCTTCCATTACTTCACTCATGTCGCCAACTTCTCTTGCCATGGGTTTCTTCCTAACACCGTGCCACTTGTCGTCGTTGGTCTGCCCACCCTCTCGCTTAACCCCAAGCCTCCATCGCTCTCTTCCATCCTCGGCCACACCTGTACTAGCTCGATGCCCTCCTCTGCCCTGCCCTGTCCTGCGTGTTGCCCCACCTGCCGTCACGTCCTCCCACATCCCAATACCCCATCTATCCTTGGGCCCAAGTGGTTGGCTTCTGGTGCCTTTACCTCCAATCCCGTCTGGCCCACCTCGTTTTTCATCTCCCCTGCCACACCCTAATCAGGGGTTTTCTCCCTTCTCCTTGTCGTTTTCTAGAATCTCCTCTAGCCTTCTCATCCCTTCCATTTGTATTAACTCTTATCCCCTTATATCCAGGTTTCTACCTACCTACCCGCACCCCCAGTTGGCGAGATTGTCCACTGCCACGTTACCCGTCCAACGGACATGTGTCAGGATAATGTAGCCAATCTGTCGAACTAGCTTGCCAACCTCTTGAACGAGCCTTGCCGTCATCTTGATTTGGCTGATTTTCTCCCATGACATTCCTTGCTGGAGTTTTTTCATCATGTTTATTGCCAGTTTCGAGTCTCCTTCCACCTCCAGCCTCTGAAACCTTTCCCTTGCTGCAATTTCCAATCCCCGCTTCAATGCCTGGAGCTCTACTTCATTGTTGCTCGCAATGCCACAATCCATGGAAATCAAGTGAATCGTATTACCTTTGTCATCTCTGAACACTCCTCTAGTCCCCGCCGCCCCCGAATTCCCTTTCGTAGATCCATCGAAGTTGAGTTTAATGAAATCTTTCTGAGGTCATGAAACTGTTAGCAATCTCACAATGGGGGGATGTTGTTTTGACGCGGTGAGGCTCAGCAAGCTTGGCTTCAAGCTTATTCCCAACATTATTCGTTCTTCCTGTGGATTTGTTTCCCTATCCTCTGCATACCATTTCTCGGCAAGGATCGTTTCTCTTATGTTATAGAGAATCATTTTCCATCATTCTACTTCTGATCTTTTTTCTTCTTTGAAGATCCTTTTTTTTCTTTCCTTCTAGATTTCCCATAATATGAACCCTAATGATATTCTCCATGCACAATCCAGAATGGGGTTTTGGTAAGGTTTTCTTTTCCAATTATCCATTGTTGCTTTCATATTAAATTGGTTCCTGTCATTGACTCCAAAGAGTTGTTCATGGTTTCTCCACGGGTTTTCATTGTATCTACAGGCATTGGTCAAGTGTTCCATTGTTTCTGCTTGTTCGGCACAGATACTGTAGATCGAGGGTCCCTGTAGACCTTTTTTCTAGAGTTGGTACCAAGTAAGTGCTCGCCCATGTCGGAATATCCACATGACGAAAGCAATTTTTGGCCATGACTTTTCTTGCCAGGTTTTGTCCCGTATCTCTGTGCCCTATTGCAGGTGGTGTGTTGCTTGCAGATGACAGCCCTCTTTAATCATAAACATCCCTTTGATTTTATATCCCCATCTTATAATGTCTTTCCCTTCTACTCTTGCAATTTTTCGGGTTTCCAACTCTTTCTCATAAACCTCCCATTGGGTGGTTTCTGGAGCATCTGGCCAATATTTTTTCTGTTTCTGTTTTCTCCAGTATTTTCCTGGGCCCAAGCTCCAAAAGTTTTTTACTATCTGGTCTACAGGGTTATTGGTATATTGACATACTACTCCTAGCTCAGGTCTGTTGTTGAGTTTTTCTCTATGTTGCCACGCCTCTTCCCAGAATTTTGCTTTGTCTCCTCCCCTTATTTCCCAAAAGCTATGGGTTCTTATCATATCTCTATTTTCTGAGGCTAAGTTCCATATGGTCGATCCCTTAATATTGTCCTGGACTCTCAGCCTTCCTTCAATCGAGCTTGGCATTCCATATTTTCTCCCCCATATTTCCTTCCATAGATCAACTCCTCCCCTTCATTCCTCTTCCCGGTCGAAAAACCAGGATAAAGCAGTTTACGTGTGATCGCATTGATTTGGGATGGTAAGTGGTTTAGTTTTTTTGGGAGCGATACCATTAGACTACCGCCACATGGCCAGAGCGGGGTGATGATACCACCCTCCATCGCAAGTTAAGTTTCACACATGTTAGGTGGTGTGATATTTCGGGGTGTCGTCCGATTTCATGGGGTTGTATTAACCGTTAGATCTGTTGGTGCTTTTTGGTGGGGCCCACGAGTCTTGACGGGCTTATCTCATGAGTGACATGGATGTTTGTTTGCCGTAGATCAAGCTTTTGTTTTGTATGGTTTATCCTAAAGTTTGGAATGAGAAATTTTGTTGTCTGTTGTAGCGGGGTGATGCTTTACGTTGGCATCATGCCCTTGGTTTCCCTGTCGCCTCTTGGAATTCATGGTTTTTGTATATTCTGTAAATTTATTCTCGAGGTAATGAAATAGAAGGATCTACTCTTGCTTAAGCAAAAAAAAGATGTCAGGTAATGCTTTAACTATAGAGAACAAGGGAAGACAAAGGGAGAGAGGTGAAAGAGCCCAAGGAATCATGGAAAGTCTAAGAAAGGAATATCAAAAACCAAAGGGAGATTGGAATGTTGGCATTGTGGGAAGAAAGGACACAAGAAGAAAAATTGTTGGGCTCTAAAAAAATAAAAAAACTAAGAGATGGAAAACATGAGAATAATAATAAGGAAGGAAATGTAGCAGGTGGTGTGTTATAATATCTTTAATTCTTTCAGTAGATAACATTATTGATTCTTGGGTGATAGACTCAATGGCTTCATTTCATGCCACGCCTCGTAGGCTATACAATTGTGGCATCATAGATTTAGGCACTTGAGTGAGATGGGGATGCAAATTCTCTACTCAAGGAAATTATTACCAAATTTGATGTAGGTTGATTTAGACTTTTGTGATAATTGTATTTATGGAAAACAAAAAAGAGTTAGATTTCTTAGTGTTGGGAAGTAAAATAAGAGTGAAAACTCAAAGCTTGTGCATATAGATGTAGAATTTTGTATCATTTTTCTACAAATCAGCTAGCTCACTGATACCATGTAGAACTTTTTCTACAAATCAGCTAGCTCTGATACCATGTAGAAATTTCCCACCTATAGATCAACGTAGTAATGCAATGTATTAAAGCCAAACACTTGATCTACTTCTACAAACATTTTAGCAGAAGCTTAATCAACCATGAGCAACATCAATAAGAACACATATAACTGATAAGAAGGAATCAATCACACATAACACAGAATATATCACTAGGGAAAGCACCAACATAAAACCCCAACACTGTATTATCAATCAAGTGGAGATCCTCAACAACATACAAAAAGAATCAGCTCAATAGCTATCCTGCTCTCTCTATAATTAGAAGATGAAGATCATAGACTACCTAGGCCTCAATATATAGGCCACAAGTCCTCCAATCTCCTATAATACGTATTTCTCTTGGAAATAGATCCTTCTCCATGCAAGGAATACTTACTAGAAATATCCAAGCATCTGATAGTACATTGTCCCTCATCTGATCTCAACTGGGTCTCTGTCTGAACTGACATGCATCAGTTATCCATGAGGGAATGCTCAGTTATCTGAAATAATAGTTGTCACATGCATGCAAGCATTAACAAACTATATTTCATTATTTTAACAACTTGTTAAAATAATATAACTAGACTTGACTAAGTTAAACTAAGTCAACTGATTCTCTCATTATAGAACTGAACCTTATCTCCTTTAATCAAGGGATAAATTCCTAAATCAAGGGAGAAAATAATTGCATGATCTCACAAAGACTTCAAGTTTAATTTTCCATAATTAATTAACTCATGGACATTAATTAATTAATATTTTAAAATGTTGTTAAGACCTAATTCGTTTTTACTTCCTATAGTTAGACCAGGGACTGCTAAAAATAGGAAGGGACCCAGAAATGCAATTTTTAGAAGATTCTATTTTTAGCAGTTTCACCTCTCACCCAAGGTGGCCAAAATGCTCATTGGCCAAACTACTATTTTTAGAAGTGTTATTTTTAGGAGTTCTATTTTTAACACATTCTAAATTTAGCATTTATTGTTGCACATTATTCAACACTCCCTCTCAACAAGAAAGGCTTCCTCTCGAACCCGATCCTATAACTCTGGAATGTTCTGCATGCAACACATCCACCAGGTCTGCTTGCTCCAACAACTCTTGGAACAAAAACACTCCCAACTGACCACTTTGTTGGGCTAGAAACATACTTTGATGCTGAAGCTCTACCTGCTGCTAAAACGTGCTACCCCATCGACATCTGCACTACTGCAACATCTCCATGCATCTCGCACCATTGCACCCTTCTCTGTGCTACCCTACACAGTGCAACACACTTGTGCCTCTCACATTGCTGCAGCCTGCATGCTCTGCATTGTCCTGGGATTCCATGCACTGTAGCTCTCTCTGCCGCTCCATCCGCATCTGTCTATACCAGATCAGTCAGTTCCTGCTACTCCACATCAGGGCTCCCATAGCAAGGTCTCATCCAAGAGGTTGGGTACCTCAAGGATCCTACCCCTCCTCCATGGGACGATCACTCCACATCGCCCCACCTCCTACCTGGAGGTATGGCTGCATGTGATCCCTCTGCCCACCTGGCTTGAAAATTCCCCCTACTAGAGGTCTTTGCATGAGTAGATGTCTCTACTCGATCTCCTCTCAGCTTCCCGTGTTGTGGCTACTACACAACCTCCTGAAGTTGCTGCACCAATCGTGGCTCCTCCACAATTGTCTAAGACTTCTTCTGGCACTGCATGTTGAGAGATAATATACTCTCCCTCTCAACCACCAAGTCTCTAACCTTTTCCTTGCTCCTCAAGGCTTTGCATGCATCTTGTACCTTAAGTGCATACAGGTTCTTGACTAGCACACCAATCGATTTCCACTTTCCCGCCGTCACGAAATTTTCTAGAAAAAGAGTTGATTTTAAATCATCGATATCTCCCTCATCCGAACTCCGATTTAGCCGATTTGTTTTTTTATTTTGGGTATTTTTCCGCAAGGAATCCAAATCTGCTATTTATTTCTGAAAATTTTATACATAAATTTTCAGATATGCTCTGCAATCTCTCGGCCTAAAACTCAAAACTTTGAAATCTCTCAGTATATTGTTCTCTCCTTGATCACCTGTGCTCTGATACCATGTAGAATTTTGTATAATTTTTTTACAAATCAGCTAGCTCACTGATACCATGTAGAACTTTTTCCACAAATTAGCTAGCTCTGATACCATGTAGAAATTTCTCACCTATAGATCAACCTGGTAATGCAATGTACTAAAGAAAAACACTTGATCTACTTCTACAAACAATTTAGCGGAAGCTTAATCAACCATGAGCAACATCAATAAGAACACATATAACTGATAAGAAGGAATCAATCACACATAACACAAAATATATTACTGGGGAAATCACCAGCATAAAACCCCAACACTGTATTATCAATCAAGTGGAGATCCTCAACAACATACAAAAAGAATTAGCTCAATAGCTATCCTGCTCTCTCTGTAATCAGAAGATGAAGATCATAGACTACTTAGGCCTCAATATATAGGCCACAAGTCCTCCAATCTCTTATAATACGTAATTCTCTTGGGAATAGATCCTTCTCCATGCAAGGAATACTTACTAGAAATATCCAAGCATCTGATAGTACAATGTCCCTCATCTGATCTCAACTGGGTCTCTGTCTGAACTGATATGCATCAGTTATCCATGAGGGAATGCTTAGTTATCTAAAATAATAGTTGTCACATGCATGCAAACATTAACAAACTATATTTCATTATCTTAACAACTTGTTAAAATAATCTAATTGGACTTGACTAAGTTAAACTAAGTCAATTGATTCTCTCACTATAGAATTGAACCTTATCTCCTTTAATCAAGGGATAAATTCCTAAATCAAGGGAGAAAATAATTGCATGATCTCAGAAAGACTTCAAGTTTAATTTTCCATAATTAATTAACTCATGGAGATTAATTAATTAATATTTTAAACTGTTGTTAAGACCAATTTCATTTTTACATCCTATAGTTAGACTAGGGACTACTAATAATAGGAAGGGACCCAGAAATGCTATTTTTAGAAGATTCTATTTTTAGCAGTTTCACCTCTCACCCAAGGTGGCCAAAATGCTCATTGGCCAAACTGCTATTTTTAGAAGTGCTATTTTTAGGAGTTCTATTTTTAGCACATTCTAAATTTAACATTTCTTGTTGCACATTTTTCAACAATAGATGTATGGTTACCAACTCAAGTATCATCTCTCGGTGGATCTTATTATTATGTTACTTTTATTGATGATGCAACTAGGAAAACTTGGGTTTGTTACATTAGCAACAAATATGATGTCACTGATACTTTTATAAAATGGAAATCCATGGAAATCAAGTGAATCGTATTACCTTTGTCATCTCTAAACACTCCTCTAGTCCCCGCCGCCCTCGGATTCCCTTTCGTAGATCCATCGAAGTTGAGTTTAATGAAATATTTCTGAGGTCATGTGAAACTGTTAGCAATCTCACAATGGGTGGGATGTTGTTTAGACGCGGTGGGGCTCAGCATGCTTGGCTTCAAGCTTATTCCCATCATTATTCGTTCTTCTTGTGGATTTGTTTCCCTATCCTCTGCATACCATTTCTCGGCAAGGATCGTTTCTCTTATGTTCTGGAGAATCATTTTCCATCATTCTACTTCTGATCTTTTTTCTTCTTTGAAGATCCTTCTGTTTCTTTCCTTCTAGATTTTCCATAATATGAACCCTAATGATATTCTCCAGGCACAATCTAGAATGGGGTTTTGGTAAGGTTTTCTTTGCCAATTATCCATTGTTGCTTTCATATTAAATTGGTTCCTGTCATTGACTCCAAAGAGTTGTTCATGGTTTCTCCACAGGTTTTCATTGTATCTACAGGCATTGGTCAGGTGTTCCATTGTTTCTGCTTGTTAGGAACAGATACTACAGATCGAGGGTCCCTGCAGACCTTTTTTCTAGAGTTGGTCCCAAGTAAGTGCTCGCCCATGTCAGAATATCCACATGAAGAAAGCGATTTTCGGCCATGACTTTTCTTGCCAGATTTTGTCCCATATCTGTGTCCCCTGTTGCAGGTGGTATGTTGCTTGCAGATGATAGCCCTCTTTAATCGTAAACATCCCTTTGATTTTATACCCCCATCTTATTATGTCTGACCCTTCCACTATTGCAATTTTTCGGGTTTCCATCTCTTTCTCATAAACCTCCCATTGGGTGGTTTCTGGAGCATCTGGCCAATCTTGTTTCTGTTTCCATTTTCTCCAGTATTCTCCTAGGTCCAAGCTCCAAAAGTTTTTTACTGTCTGGTCTACAGGGTTATTGGTATATTGACATACTACTCCTAGCTCAGGTCTATTGTTGAGTTTTTCTCTCTGTTGCCACGCCTCTTCCCAGAATTTTGCTTTGTCTCCTCCCCTTATTTCCCAGAAGCTATGGGTTCTTATCAGATCTCTATTTTCTGAGGCTAAGTTCCATATGGCCGATCCCTTAATATTGTCCTGGACTCTCAGCCTTCCTTCAATCGAGCTTGGCATTCCATATTTTCTCCCCCATTTTTCCTTCCCTAGATCAACTCCTCCCTGGATCCATCTCCACCAGAGATTTTCCCCCATGACCTGATTGAGAATTTGAGAATGTTCGGGTCTCTAAGACCTAACCCACCATCTTTTAGGGGTTTGCTGATCCAATCCCACAATCGCAGGGCCCATTTTTTTTTTTAGGGTTTCGAAAATATCAATAATCCTTTGGAAAATTGTTTTAGGCATCGCTTGGCTAGATAATTGGTAAATCGGGATCGATTAGAGAACTGCTCTCACTAGTATTACACGACTTGGCATATTCAGTGATCTAAATGTCCAATTCTGCATTCTCCCTTGGATCTTTGCCAGCAAGGGCTTCCAGTTTGCCACTTTAGTTTGTTGATCACTCAGATGTATTCCTACATATTCCGAGGTGAGATTCCCAATGCGGAATCCCATTATTCTTCCTAGAAAAGCTTGTGATGGGGTTGTCGTATTAAAGAAAAAGATATCAGAATTTTCCTTATTTATCTTCATCCCCGAGGTGCGTGTAAACTCTGGTAGGATCTCCATCATCCCTCTGCTTCCCTGTGGGTTGCTTGTTCGTACATCATTATGTCGTCGACGAACTATTGGTGAGTTAACGGTAAATCGTTCCCCCACATTCTAAGGCCTGTATATTGTTTCCTTTGTACTTTCTCTTTTACATACCTTCCTAGTCCTTTCGCAACCAATATGAACAAGAATGGGGATATCAGGTCACCTTTTTCGAGCCCACGGGTTGCATTGAATGCCTCTATGGGCGTCCCATTGAGGAGAATTGAAAAATATGGGGTCGATATAATCGCCATTATCCAGCTCATCCATATTGGATCAAAGCCAGAAGCCTTCAAAATTCCCTATAGGCACTTCCAGCTCAAGCGGTCATACGGTTTTGATAAGTCTAATTTTACCAGCATCCCTTTGATTTTTTTTGGTCTTTAATGAGTGTATTGCCTCCTGTGTCGTCACAATACCATCCACTATTTGTCTCCCTTTAACAAAACCTGTATGTTCTTGAGAGATTAGACCAGGTAGGATAGGTTTGAGACGGTTCACCATGATTGTAGCCATGATTTTGTAGATTACATTACAGAGCACTATAGGTCTGAAACCTTGCGGTTCTTCTGAGTGGTCCATTTTGGGAATGAGGGCCAAAAAGGTGGAATTCAGGGTTGGATGCATTCTTTTATTGTGTCGGGACTCCTCCACTAATTTCACAATATCATCCACCATGAATGACCACGTAGCTTGAAAGAATTCAGTTATGAGCCCGTCTGTGCCTGGTGCTTCATTTTTCGCCAGACCTTTGATGACTTCTTCTACCTCTGACTTAGAGATTTCCCTTAGAAGGGCCATGTTCTGGTCCCTGCTCACCAGGTGGGGAATGTGCCAAGTGATTTTGTTTATATTCTCCTCCCTGTCTAGATTGGGTTCCATCAGTAGCCTTTCAAAATGTTGAACTAATAGGTTCTCCATGTCTTCCTTTTGAGTAAGTTAATTTCCTTGTTGATCAACTAGGGAGAATATCCTATTTTGTTTCTTTTGTTGGATCATGGCTTTATGAAAAAACCTAGAATTCCTTTCCCCTTCCTTTAACCATTGGATTCTTGATTTCTACTTCCACAGTATTTCTTCTTGTTGTCTCCTTTCCTCCAATTTATTTATCAATTCTTGCTCCTGTTGAATGTTTTCGAACTCTTCCTTGTTCCATTTTTTAATTTTACCCTTTAGATCTTTGAGACAGAGTTGGAAAGTATGCATTAGATTTCTACCTT
This sequence comes from Pinus tabuliformis, assembly GCA_031772625.1. Lineage (NCBI taxonomy): Eukaryota > Viridiplantae > Streptophyta > Pinopsida > Pinales > Pinaceae > Pinus > Pinus tabuliformis. The sequence goes on from CM062804.1 coordinate 347,001,547, forward strand.
CTTTCTCGCTCTCGTTCCACCATTCCTTCATTTTCTCTATGAAGGTCGGTTCTCTTAGCCAAAAGGCTTCAAACCTGAAGGGTCTATTTGTATTTCCTTGTTTCATTTCCACTTCTAGTTTAATAGGCCAATGATCCAAACCCAGGCAAGGTAGGATAGATGCCTCATAGTAAACATCTCTGCTTATGAGATTTTCTATTGCTATGAATCTGTCAAGATGAGATGCTATTTGCCTGTTTCCTCCCCGTTTGTTGTTCCACGTATATTTCCCATTAATTGTTGGGATACCCACCAAGTGCAGTTCTTCTTAGATATCCCTAAATTTCTCCATTTCTGGCTCCTCCCTTCGCATTCCTCCTTTTTTCTCCTCCAACGATGTTATCAAGTTGAAATCACCTACTAATAACCATAGCTTTTCCTCATGCATTTGGTTTAAAATATTTATCCTCTGAAGGAAGTTTTCCTTTTCTACTGGGATGTGTGGCCCATAAACTGCAAAGAGCAAGAACTAGTCTTTATTTCCTATGAGGTGGAACCTCCCTGTGAGGATACGTTGCATGCCTATCCAGCAGTCTACAGTTACCTCTGCTAGATTCGAAAAATTTGCTATCCCTCCTGCACTTCATCTTGCGTCTATTGTGATACCCTCATACCTCGGTTTCATCTTACTTAGGATTTCATCTAGTTTCCCTCCTGTGATCTTAGTTTCTTGAAGAAGCATTAATTGGGGTTTCTCTTTTCTCAGTCTCTCTGCTAAGTATCTCTGTTTTCCTCGGTTGTTTAGGCCTCTTATGTTCCAAGATGTTACTATCATTGGGTAACTTTATTTAATTGTTGGTATATCGCTGATAGTGGTACCACCCTGCCTGTGTTCACCAACATTTCTCCCATAATCTGTATGGATTCCTATAGGTTTCTCCAACCCCTTTTCTTCCCCCCTTTTTCTTTGTTTTGATACTCATGGGGGTTTTCCTGGTGCATCCCCAGTTGTTCTGTAATCTTGACCTGTCCCTGTCCTTGCTTGGCTTGATACTGTTGGAAAGTCTCTTTGTACAATATTTTTTGGTCTTCCGGAATAAATATTTCATCTAGGTGTCTCCATTCATTCAACAGTTTCTTCAGTACTTCTTCTTCCATGCTAAGTTCCTCTCCCTTGCTTGGGTCGATTTCCATTGTGGTGGTTTCCATCCCAACCCGTTCTTCTTTGTCCTCTTTGTCTGCAAGATCTCCTTGGGCTTTCCACTTGGGTGTTGGTTTGACTTGACTCGAGTTGCTCTCTTTTCCTTTATCCTGATAATGCATGGGTTGGATCTTGGTTAAAATGTATTTTAACCAAGATTAATAAATTTATTAAGAGTTAATTTTCCCAATTTAGAATTTCCAAAAAGCATAGTCTATCTAATAGACAAAATGACCATTTCCAATTAATTTTAACAAAAGCCGGTAGAGATTTTTAATAATCATAAGTCTAATTTGTTTAATTTGCAAAGTTCAAGTGCCCGGGTGTTATTCAAGGTGTTAAATCCATTTATTCATTCAAAAACACATTTTAAACAAGAATAAATCATAATTGGTGGGCTCCAGTATTGCAGCAATAATGCTGCAACTCATGGGACTCCCGTCTTTACTTTTATCAACCCGGTAGTTCGTAACAAACTTGGAAGCGACGGTGTTGTATGCACAAGTACTAGCTCTTGCCACAGCTGTCACTTGGTCAACTGGCACAAGTCCGCTAGGAGCTTAAGCCAACTTCTATGAGCTCTTAGAAGAATCTTTTTAATTGATGGATGAAAGCTAACTTGAAGGAAGCTAATCTATTTGCGAAAAGAGATTGAAAAATTGAAGGAAAACGCAAACCCTAGCAAACCCTAATTCTACCAGCTAGTCCTACTGATGCAAAGGAGAGAATGCAAACTACTGAAAGAGATCGTCGTTACTTCTATGAAGGTAAAGTACATGTGTCTAGACTACCTCTATCTGAAGAAAACATCTTTTTGTATTTTTGATTAAGTTTTTAGAATTATCATGCATGTGCTTTTAACTGGCTTTTTACTGTGCAGGGGTGGATCAAGGAGGAAAAATGCTTGGAAAAGGTTGGGAAAGTTCAGAGAGGGTCTAAGGAATCCCTACCACCCTTCCGGAGAGTTTCACAAAGTTTGGCTGTCAAGAAACCTCATTTGTGAGCTTCTACAGGAAGTCTGCAGGGGTTCTACAGGATGTTCAGAGATTTCTACAGGATGTTCAGAAATTTCTACAGGATGTTTAAAAAGTGGATTTTTAGAGGATGGGTGAGTGAGGGAAGATGCATGAATGGATAAGGAGGTAGGATAGGGGCCTGGAGTGACCCAGGGGCTGGTGGATGGAGTGGTGAGAGGGTGTAGAAGGGTGACTTGGCTTAAAGAAGGCTAAGACAATGATGGAGCAAGAAGGTAGGGTTACGTGGGCAAAAGGACAGCTGTGAGATGAGGAATCTAGCTAGGAGATGGAACAGCTGGCTCTAATGAAGCTTAGGCGGATGAGAGAGTGGTAGAGATGTCCTGCACGGTGTACATTTAACCGAATCAACAAAGTCTTACGAATAATCAAAGTCTTAGCTAATATAATCTAACTATCAATAAAACGAATGAACAACAACTTTTATTTGGAAAGAAAACAATGTACATCAATCATGCAAAGAAACATTTCAGAGATCTGAACCCATAACTAACTTCTGCAAATGAAAACAGTACACTAAGGATTGCATGGTCAAGCAAACTAGTGTTTTTGTTGGGGCAGCACTGTTTCTTCAATTCCAGCCCCTGATCCAATAAGGATGAGGCGAAACAGAGAGTGTTGTTGACCCTTTTCTTGGAGCTTTTTCATGTTATTATCCTAACAATCCATTGTAAACATCTGAAGCAATTCTATTCATAAACAGTGACCTATTTAACCAACACAACTAAATCTGCCCAACAGAAATATGTTTCAAATGCATAAAAGGAAAACAACGATGCATAAAGGAAAGGTAACAGTACAAAAAGGAAGCCCTAGGCTCTCAGGTTGGGCCCAACCCTGAGAGCTATGGCTCCTATAGAAAACTCAGAGTTGATATAAAATCGGACTGCTTCTCATTATCAAAAAATAGTCATAAGTCAAGAGTTATGCCAAAATGGCTACAAGAGAACAAAGTAAAGCTAACAGCACTGTAGTGCAAAATATGCAATGGTTTCCAAAAGTCCCTTACGAAGGCTGAGGCCTTAACATTTATACACCACAAGGGCCCTAGCTGGCCTCCTAAATCTATGGGACTTGGCTGTCCAAACTGTGAGTAGACAACCCCTTCCAAAATCTGCTTGGCTGCCTTCTAGATCCGGTTTTGGTGGCCTTTGGAGCTCGGAGTTGGGGGTGAAGATCCCGAGGAAGGGCTATTTAATGCCATAGACAACCCCCCTACGAATCCTCACCTCAAGCTTGGCTGTCTTCTAGCCCATGATTGCTCGGTTTTGCTCCAACATGTGTCAAAAAACCTAAAATGAGCACGTGTTAGCCACCTAGGAAGAGTGACTACCCTTATTCGTACAAATGACATAAACATACTGAAAAATAATGCATAAGCTATGAAAAATGAAGGATTGAACAAGGACTAAACAAGGATAATTAGGCCAAATGAGCCCAACAAGTTACCAAATTTGGGGCTCATCAATAATCTCGTCCAAAATTATATCATTGGATTCCAAGGGAAAAGGTCATTTTATTAATTAGTTAGACTTCACATTTTCAAAATATTCTTCTTATATATTTTGTTTTCTCTCACATTTCATTTTTTATAAATTCTATTTTGAAGAATGATATTAAGATAAGTTCAAAAAAATATTATAAATAATAAATTCAAACATAATTAAAAAAAAGAGCATTATTCTTGATATGATATATATATATATATATATATAGCATGCTAAATATCAAATTTGTGACCAACTCTAGCTTGCCTAATTAAAAACCGGGCATAGAAGGTTGGTTTAAAATCATGTTGTTGAATCCAAAAGAGTCATAGATTGAGTTGGTGCTACCCATGCTCATTACATAGGATACAAAATGGGCTTTAAATGTCATGCTAGGCACAAAAACAAGAAACTGAAACACGCAAATTATATATTATAGCAAAAACCAAGCTTACGAATAGTGGTGATGAGCCACAAGAAGTGCATATTGTCATCCAACTAGTGCAAGGCCCGCTAAAGGTGGTTGTTAACTATCCATGAGCATAGTTACTTCCAAACACTACAATCAACCATCCATGATTTGATAAAACATGTGAAGCTCCTCCATGCAGAGGAGCTCATCCCTACTCTCATTGCAATCAAACAATACTCTTACCAACAAATGCTTAAGATGCCAATACAAGTCTACCATGATTTGATAAAACATGTGAAGCTCCTCCATGCATAGGAGCTCATCCTTGCTCTCATTGCAATCAAACAACACTCTTACTAGCAAATGCTTAAGATGCCAATACAAGTCCACAATGTGAAGGTATTGGTTCCGTCTAGCTCGCAGTACTCCCAAGTCACCCAATCCTCCATGTCAACCAAGACATCTAAATCTAATAATTATACTTGTTCATCCACTAGCTCCTATTCAATATCAACTAATTTGTGTTGCAAAACCATCGAGGCATTGTCACAATAGTATTCTATTGAGGCTCAAGCACTCAAATTACTTTGTAGGCCTTGACCACCTCCTCCTTATTGCACTCATGCTCTCACCATCAGCATTAGTAAAAGAGCAAAGTGATAAACCAAGAGGAAGACAAATTTTGGAATAAAAAGAGCAAGAAGGAGATGTAAACGAGTTATGGATAAAAGCAAACAAGGTACTCAAGGTAACACAAACCGAATGGAGGATAACAAGTAAAACACTAAGTTAGGGACATGAAAGGATTAGCCTTGGATTTCTTTACGTGGTCCTATGAAAAATTAGCAAAGAATTTAAACCAAATAGTTGATGGGACGAGCTATGATATACCTAGGAAGTGTCACAAATGGAGTAACCAAAGCAAAAGAGTGAGACGCCCTTTGCTTGGAGAATGGAAAGGACTAGGGCTCTAAGAGCAGTTGATAATAATTTTGATGAAAGGGACCAAGCCAAGAGGGCTTGGTTCTTTAATTTGCAAAGAAATTACAATAGGGGACTAACTTGTTGTTTCCTTAACTTGCTCTGTGACTATCCTACCAAATATTATATAAGTAATGTAGAAATGGCAATCATGCCGATCATTTTGGGAAGACACATCATTTTGGAATGGTAAACACATTAAAGGCAAGCCTCCAATTTTGGCTCCAAAGAGTAAATTCACATGACAAAATGAACTTCCTAGCATGCGTTCACACATGGAGACTTCATTGTTGCTTTCTCCCCTCACCATCCAATGTACAAATGGACATGCCATGATCTACAAATTCCAATTGACCTTCCCTTTCGCCCTCATGCTATGTTGCAAGCAATGGGGTCAATTGATCACTAGTGCTCCCCCATGCCTTAAGGGCACCCTTCTTGATGCCGATTTTGGGAATGATTCACCCCCATTGTGGTTAAAAAATTCTTAGCATACAACATATCACATCTTACAAAATTTCTAAAAACCTTAACCAAAATTTTTCTTTCACACTTACAAAAATTATTTACTTTACAAGTTACACATCCAAAATATTTTTACTTTAGAAAAAACAAAAACACTGTCTTAATTTTCCCTTGTCCTCCTCCATAATAAATTACGCCACCTAAAACTTTCTTATCCCCTCCCTCATAAATTACATCACCTTTTTTTTCATGTGATACATCACAAAGTAATAATTTCTTTTGTTTTTTCCATTAAAAGAAATTGTCTTATAACATTCTTAAAAAAATATTTAAGACTTCCACATTCAAAAAAAAATCCCAAAACACAACACAATCAACCATCATTTAAATATTTCACATGACACAACTTCTTTCCAATGAAGGAGAAAAAAATTCAATATACATCATGTCACAACAAAAACTGTTTCTCTGCAATAGCATTACATAAGAGACTTTCTTCATACAACATAACATGTGTTCTCAAACTTCTCTCCACATTCAAAATTTAAAGCCATTATATTGGTGATATAATACAGAAATTACAATTCTTCAACTCAGAAAACCATTAACCAACTTTAGTGATAATTCAACTCCACTAAATACATCATGCCAATGCTGCTTCTTATCTTAATTTTAATTAAGACCGGAAAGAATTATAATCCAGAGAAGAAGTTAAACCCTGAATTTTCTACTAAAATACATGACTACTGATTCCCGCTCTGAAACGAAAAAACAATAAGTGGGGACATCTATGACAACAGCAGGCCATACAAGATGTCAAATATCACGTTAATTTACATTTAGAATACTATTTCTTGGCCTTCTTTGCCTTCAGAATATCATATTAATTTACATTTAAAATAATCTAGATCTCATTTCTTGGCCTTCTTTGCAGCAGACACCGCTTTCTTGGGCTTCGGAGGAGCCGCCCTCTTTACAGCCTTGGCAGGCTTCTTGGCGACAGCAAGCTTCTTGGCGGGAGCTTCTTTCTTCACAGTTGCCCCCTTCTTAACAGGCGCTGCTGCCTTCTTTACCTTTTCAGTGGACGCTGCAGGCTTCGGCTTAGAGACCTTAAGAACCTCGGTTACTTTGGCAGGGGTTTTAGCAGGCTTCGGGACCTTCTTGGGCCCAGGCGCCGCCTTGGACTTAGCTGCAGGCTTATTGGCCAGGGATTTTGGCTTCACAGGCTTGGCGGCCTTCGGCTTTACCGGCTTCTTCAACTCCTCCGAAAGCTTGAAAGAATTCTTGACCTTGGTGAGCTTGCCAGATCTGGCAAGATTTCTCAGCTGAACTGTTAGCAGCTTCTTGAAATTGGCAGGGAGTTGGGACTGGTACTTGTTGCCGATATAGGCTGCTATGGCATAATGGCTAGAACCGGTCCTCTCTTTCAAAGAAGTAATCGCTTCCGTGATCATCTGCAAAATAAAAATGAAAAAAATGAAACCCCTGCATTCTAAATACAATGTGAGGAAAACAATTTAGAGGCCAAGAACTGAAACCTGAAGATATGTAGGATGAGAAGGTGAGGGTTTCGATCCCTTGGAAGCCCTCGGCTTCTTTTCTTTGTCAACATTATTAACTACACGCTTTGCAGTTGTGTCAGCTGAAGCCATTTGTTTATACCACCAAATTGCTCAAAAACTACAAAATATAATGGTACCAGCAAACGAGACCTCGTTGCACAAATCGAAAGTGCACAGACAAATATCGAGAAAATAGCGTCTGGATGGTAGAAAATGGATTGTTATTGACCCTTATATAGACGGGGAAGACGAGGGCAACTAGAGATGCTCACCGCCCCCGGTCGGCTGGGAGGTCACCGGCTCATTATTCCGCCATGCAGTTGATCTGACGGTCAGGAATCGCCCGCTTATCCTCCCACGGATTGAGTATTCAAAGCGAGGTTCGTTCTCAGTCGTTGAAATGCTCCACGAGGAAACTTTATATCAATTATTTTAAATAATCATTTAAATTAAGGAAACTTCTTAACTTTGGGTTGGTGCGTTGAAGCATATATACGTTACCTAAACGACCAGGTGAACTTTGCTTTGCTATGAGGCATACCTTTAAATTTAGAGGTTTCCTTGGGGATTACATAATCATTTTTTAATGAAGTGCTCTTTCCAATGAATCACTTTTACTTATAAAAACATTTTTAATAAATTACATCTAAATTTCCAAAGCAAAGTCCCCCCTAAAATTCATTTTATTGTTATCTTTTTCAATCCAAAGGTACCTTTCTTAATACCTATTTCCTTTCTAAAATTTTGGTTAATATCATATTCGTTAATGTAATTTTTGCTATCTCTTCTTTCATTTCTAAGTTAAAAAATTTTAAAATTTTCTTTTATATAATTATTATTCACTTCACATGATATTATTAATGTTATCGACCAGATTGGGAAATTTTTTCATTATTAATATTTTATAAGGGTTCAAGTCTTTGAAATTTTTTAATAAGATATTTATTACTTATCATTTTTAATATTTGTATTTATATTTATTATTAAAAAGTTAATTAAGGTGGTGGGAAATATTCTCATTATTAATATTTTATAAAGGCGTAAGTTTTTGAAATTTTTTAATAAAATATCATTAAATTAAAATGGTTAAAATGAATGTTATTTTTTCCACTTATATTTAATTCTTATATATGATATGTTAAGTTTTATTACTAAGACTTTGTAATCCCCACAATTGCCTCTTACTCTCACTATTCTCCATGAGATTTAAACCTAAGGCCTAATGTGTTGGTTATGGAGTTTGATTATCTTCCTGATTTAGATGTTTTGTTTTTAGCCGCATTTGGACCTTAATTCCTTATGAGGGGTGTAGGGAGGCTTACCCCCCAACTATTATCATCAGGGTATTTAAGGGTGTGGTGACAACTCTTTAGAAACCCCCCTTGGAAGGAGTTCGGGTGAAGCGCACCTAAAGAGAATATTTTGTAAATTTGCCTTGTAAGATATTGTAATTTCATAGTCAATTTGGATTGTTCGTCATTAGGTCATAGATCTTACAATAGATGTTATGTTAGTGTTTTTACCCTAAAAGGTCGTCATCTTTTTATGAGGAAATTGTGTTGTCGTTATGTATTACTGGGATAACACTATAATTGAGGGAGATGAGATTATGAGAGAGACCGGAGGAGGTTCTAGCGAATGTGTTGTAGGTTATAATCCCTTCATTTTACTCAATGGAATACAAAGGACTGGCTATTTCTCTGTGGATATATCCCAAATCAGTTGAACTACGTATATTGGTGTCTCATTTGTATTGTTTCATTCTATGTTTTAAATTTACATTCATTTTTATTGTATTACTTTGAGATTTTATTCTAACAACCAATATCAGAGTCGAAGGTTTATTTGGTGGATAGAATTCATAGGAAATGAGAGTTCCTAATTCGAGTTGGAGCAATGGTGAAAGAACATTTTAGGGTCAAGAATTTTAACGACCAAAACTATCAGTTATGGAAGACACAAATGGAATATTATCTATATCAAAACGATTGTTTTATACCTTTAGGTAGAATATCAAAGAATCCAATGACTGTGAAAGACAAAGAATCTGATATTCTTGAGAGAAAGGCATTAGGAACAATACGGATATGTTTGGAAACATTGATTACTTCCATTTCGAAAGAAAAGACAATAAAGAGTTTAATGACAACATTGGCTAAATTGTCTGAAAAACCCTCAATTCCGACAAGGTATTTCTTGTGAACAATTTAATTAATATCAAGACATCATAAGGTGGGTCTATTGTTGATCATTTAAATGAATTTAACATGGTCACCTGCCAAATGAGTTTTTTAGGAGTAAAATTTGACGATGAGGTTAATGCCCTTTTGGTTTAGTGCTCATTTCCAAAAAATTGGAATGGCTTAGTCATGGTTGTGAGAAATTATGTTTCTAGTTCAAACACTTTAAAGTTTGATGATGTTTTTGGTTTTATCTTTAGCAAGAAAATGTGACAAAAAAGCACAAGTAATATGTTAGGTAATGCTAGCCCTCTAGATGTCAACTATGTGAAGCTCAAGAGGAAACAATGGAGCATATTCTTAACAATTGCACCTTTACCACCTAGGTGTGGGACTCTTTTGCAACCATTTTTCAACAGACGAATCAAGACAAAGAAAGCATCACAAATACCCTGATCAAGTGGAGAAGGAACTTTTCGGAAAATGAGATTCTCAATCTGGCATGGGCCTTTACACCTAGCTTCATCATCTGGAATGTTTGGAAAGAAAGGAACAAAAGAATTTTCAAGGATGAAAAATCCAATCCTCGTCGCCTGTTGGATCTGATCTTGAAGCAGATTAGAGAGACAGTTGGTACAACTATTCGCAATTCTCCCAAAAACTCGCCCACTATAAATGAGATGAGAACCCTCAGGCAACTGGGATTGCAAGAGACCATTATCAATGGACTCAGAAGAAAAGAAGGAATTTTGGGAAAGGAAAAGGATTTATGGCAGCCTCCGCCGAAAGGCTACCTGAAATGCAATATAGATGGGGCTTCGAAAGGCAACCCTGGAATGGCTGGTTATGGTGGAGTGTTAAGAGATGAAGATGGAATCATAAGCTTCATTTTCCACTACCACTTAGGTAAAGCCACAAATAACATGGCTGAATTAATGGCCTTGGAACAATGCCTGGAACTACTGAATCAAAATCATATCTCAAATAGCATTATAGAGGTAGACTCAGAAATCTATATAAAAGCTGTGAGAAGAATCAGTTGTGGAGCAGCGCCGGAGAACGTTTCAAAACATTGGAGACTAATACAAGTGTATCAAAGAATACAAAAACATCTCCTCGGTCTAAGAATTGTTAGTTTCAGACATGTTAGACGAGAAGCCAACAAACTAGTGGATACTCTTGCCAATCAAGGAGTGTTTAATACAGAAAACGGATTTGAGATGAAATGGAAGGAAATGTCTTTGGGAAGAGTAAAAGCTCTTTGTGAGGAACAAGCGGCTGAGGATAGAGAACTTTTCAAACATTTGGCCTGAAGAAAAGCACAGGTATGATGATGTCTAATCAAGTTCAATCTCAATTCTCGGGGAGACTATGGGTAGACGAACAGGTTCGAAGTTATCTTGTTTCTCCCTGGTGGAAAGGGACCAGGCCCCTTCCTCCTCAGATTGCTCAACATGTTCTATCCACAGTCAATGGAGGTCTTTGTGGCTTGTTCTATTTCCCGGCGATGACGATTCCCCTTCATTCCTCTTCCCGGTCGAAAAACCAGGATAAAGCAATTTACGGGTGATCGCGCTGATTTGGGATGGTAAGTGGTTTAGTTTTTTTGGGAGCGATACCATTAGACTACCGCCACATGGCCAGAGCGGGCTGATGATACCACCCTCCATCGCGAGTTAATTTTCGCACATGTTAGGTGGTGCGATATTTCGAGGTGCCGTCCGATTTCATGGGGTTGTATTAACCGTCAGATCTGTTGGTGTTTTTTGGTGGGGCCACGAGTCTTGATGGGCTTATCACATGAGTGACGTGGATGTTTGTTTGTTGTAGATGAAGCTTCCGTTTTGTATGGTTCATCCTAAAGTTTGGAATGAGAAATTTTGTTGTTTGTTGTAGCGGGGTGATGCTTTACGTTGGCATCATGCCCTTGGTTTCCCTGTCGCCTCTTGGAATTCAGGGTTTTTGTATATTCTGTAAATTTGTTCTCAAGGTAATCAAATAGAAGAATCTTCTCTTGCTTAAGCAAAAAAAAGATGTCAAGTAATGCTCTAACTATAGAGAACAGGGGAAGACAAAGGGAGAGAGGTGAAAGAGCCCAAGGAATCATGGAAAGTCTAAGAAAGGAATATCAAAAACCAAAGGGAGATTGGAATGTTGGTATTGTGGGAAGAAAGGACACAAGAAGAAAGATTGTTGGGCTCTTAAAAAAATAAAAAAACTGAGAGATGGAAAACATGAGAATAATAAGGAAGGAAATGTAGCAGGTGGTGTGTTATAATATCTTTAATTCTTTCAGTAGATAACATTATTGATTCTTAGGTGATAGACTCAATGGCTTCATTTCATGCCACGCCTCGTAGGCTATACAATTGTGGCATCATAGATTTAGGCACTTGAGTGAGAAGGGGATGCAAATTCTCTACTCAAGGAAATTATTACCAAATTTGAAGTAGGTTGATTTAGACTTTTGTGACCATTGTATTTATGGAAAACAAAAAAGAGTTAGATTTCTTAGCATTGGGAAGTAAAATAAGAGTGAAAACTCAAAGCTTGTGCATATAGATGTAGAATTTTGTATAATTTTTCTACAAATCAGCTAGCTCACTAATACCATGTAGAACTTTTTCTACAAATCAGCTAGCTCTGATACCATGTAGAAATTTCCCACCTATAGATCCACCTAGTAATGCAATGTATTAAAGCAAAACACTTGATCTACTTCTACAAACAATTTAGCGAAAGCTTAATCAACCATGATCAACATCAATAAGAACACATATAACTGATAAGAAGGAATCAATCACACATAACACAGAATATATCACTAGGGAAAGCACCAACATAAAACCCCAACACTGTATTATCAATCAAGTGGAGATCCTTAACAACATAAAAAAAGAATCAGCTCAATAGCTATCCTGCTCTCTCTATAATTAGAAAATGAAGATCATAGACTACCTAGGCCTCAATATATAGGCCACAAGTCCTCCAATCTCCTATAATACGTATTTCTCTTGGAAATAGATCCTTCTCCATGCAAGGAATACTTACTAGAAATATCCAAGCATCCGATAGTACACTTTCCCTCATCTGATCTCAACTGGGTCTCTGTTTGAACTGACATGCATCAATTATCCATGAGGGAATGCTCAGTTATCTGAAATAATAGTTGTCACATGCATGCAAGAATTAACAAACTATATTTCATTATTTTAACAACTTGTTAAAATAATATAACTGGAATTGACTAAGTTAAACTAAGTCAACTCATTCTCTCATTATAGAACTGAACCTTATCTCCTTTAATCAAGGGATAAATTCCTAAATCAAGGGAGAAAATAAATGCATGATCTCACAAAGACTTCAAGTTTAATTTTCCATAATTAATTAACTCATGGACATTAATTAATTAATATTTTAAATTGTTGTTAAGACCAAATTCGTTTTTACTTCCTATAGTTAGACCAGGGACTGCTAAAAATAGGAAGGGACCCAGAAATGCTATTTTTAGAAGATTCTATTTTTAGTAGTTTCACCTCTCACCCAAGGTGGCCAAAATGCTCATTGGCCAAACTACTATTTTTAGAAGTGTTATTTTTAGGAGTTCTATTTTTAACACATTCTAAATTTAGCATTTCTTGTTGCACATTATTCAACACTCCCTATCAACAAGAAAGGCTTCCTCTCGAACCTGATCCTATAAATTTGGAATGTTCTGCATGCAACACATCCACCAGGTTTTCTTGCTCCAATAACTCTTGGAACAAAAACACTCCCAACTGATCACTTTGTTGAGCTAGAAACATACTCTGATGTTGAAGCTATACCTGCTGCTGAAAAGTGCTCCCTCATCAACATCTGCGCTACTGCAACATCTCCATGCATCTCACACCATTGCACCCTTCTCTGTGCTACCCTACACAGTGCAACACACTTGTGCCTCTCACATTGCTGCAGCCTGCATGCTCTACGTTGTCCTAGGATTCCATGCACTGTAGCTCTCTTTGCCGCTCCATCCGCATCTATCTATACCCAATCAGTCAGTTCCTGCTACTCCACATCGGGACTCCCGTAGCAAGGTCTCATCCAAGAGGTTGGGTACCTCAAGGATCCTGCCCCTCCTCCATGGGACAATCACTCCACATCGCCCCACCTCCTACCTGGAGGTATGGCTGCATGTGATCCCTCTGCCCACCTAGCTTGAAATTTCCCCCTACTGGAGGTCTTTGCATGAGTAGATGTCTCTACTCGATCTCCTCTCAACTTCCCCTGTTGTGGCTGCTCCACAACCTCCTCAAGTTGCTGCACCAATCGTGGCTCCTCCACAATTTTCTGAGACTTCTTCTGGTGCTGCATGTTGAGAGATGATATACTCTCCCTCTCAACCACCAAGTCTCTAACCTTTGCCTTGCTCCTCAAGGCTTTGCATGCATCTTGTACCTTAAGTGCATACAGGTTCTTGGCTAGCGCACCAATCTATTTCCACTTTCCCGTCGTCACGAAATTTTCTAGAAAAAGAGTTGATTTTAAATCAGCGATATCTCCCTCATCCGAACTCCGATTTAGCCGATTTGTTTTTTTATTTTGTGTATTTTTCCGCAAAGAATCCAAATCTGCTATTTATTTCTGAAAATTTTGTACATAAATTTTCAAATCTGCTCTGCAATCTCTCGGCCCAAAACTCAAAACTTTGAAATCTCTCAGTATATTGTTCTCTCCTTGATCACCTCTGCTCTAATACCATGTAGAATTTTGTATAAATTTTTTACAAATCAGCTAGCTCACTGATACCATGTAGAACTTTTTCTACAAATCAGCTAGCTCTAATACCATGTAGAAATTTCTCACCTATAGATCAACCTGGTAATGCAATGTACTAAAGCAAAACACTTGATCTACTTCTACAATCAATTTAGCGGAAGCTTAATCAACCATGAGCAACATCAGTAAGAACACATATAACTGATAAGAAGGAATCAATCACACATAACACAAAATATATCACTAGGGAAATCACCAGCATAAAACCCCAACATTGTATTATCAATCAAGTGGAGATCCTCAACAACATACAAAAAGAATTAGCTCAATAGTTATCCTGCTCTCTCTGTAATCAGAAGATGAAGATCATAGACTACCTAGGCCTCAATATATAGGCCATAAGTCCTCCAATCTCTTATAATACGTAATTATCTTGGGAATAGATCCTTCTCCATGCAAGGAATACTTACTAAAAATATCCAAGCATCTGATAGTACAATGTCCCTCATCTGATCTCAACTGGGTCTCTGTCTGAACTGATATGCATCAGTTATCCATGAGGGAATGCTCAGTTATCTGAAATAATAGTTGTCACATGCATGCAAACATTAACAAACGATATTTCATTATTTTAACAACTTGTTAAAATAATCTAATTGGACTTGACTAAGTTAAACTAAGTCAACTGATTCTCTCACTATAGAACTGAACCTTATCTCCTTTAATCAAGGGATAAATTCCTAAATCAAGGGAGAAAATAATTGCATGATCTCACAAAGACTTCAAGTTTAATTTTCCATAATTAACTAACTCATGGAGATTAATTAATTAATATTTTAAACTGTTGTTAAGACCAATTTCATTTTTACATCCTATAGTTAGACCAAGGACTGCAAAAAATAGGAAGGGACCCAGAAATGCTATTTTTAGAAGATTCTATTTTTAGCAGTTTCACCTCTCACCCAAGGTGGCCAAAATGCTCATTGGCCAAACTGCTATTTTTAGAAGTGTTATTTTTAGGAGTTCTATTTTTAGCACATTCTAAATTTAACATTTCTTGTTGCACATTTTTCAACAATAGATGTATGGTGACCAACTCAAGTATCATCTCTCGGTGGATCTTATTATTATGTTACTTTTATTGATGATGCAACTAGGAAAACTTGGGTTTGTTACATTAGCAACAAATATGATGTCATTGATACTTTTATAAAATGGAAAACTTCGGTTGAGAATGAGATAAGAGATAAGTTGAATTGTATCAAATTAGATAATGGAGGCAAATATTGCAGCAATGAGTTTGATAGTTACTATTCATACCATGGGATTCATAGAGAGAAGATAGTTCCAGGAAACACCATAAGAAAATGGTGTGTTAGAAAGGATGAACAGGCAAATTATGGTGCATGCAAGGAGTATGAGATTGTATGCAAGATTCTCCTTACAATTTTGGGAAAATGTTGTTGATATTGCTATTTACTTAATAAATAGAGGGCCTTCAAGTTCCTTAGATGGTGACATTCTAGAGGAGGCATGGAGAGGTAGAAAGGTAAACTACACATTTTTAATACTTCCCGTTGTTGAACATTTGTCCATATTGATAGAGAAAACAAAGAAACCTTGACACAAAATCCAAGAAGTGTCATATTATTGGATATAAAAATGATTGTGGTTATCGCTCATCGAATTATGAATTTATCACAAAATCATTAAGAGTAGATATGTGGTATTTAATGAAAAGGTCATGTACAAAGACCATTTGCATAGAAAGAAGAAAGAAGAGGAAATCACATAATAAACAATGCTGGATGAAGTCAAAGAGAAAGAAATTCCAAAGGTGACAAAAAATCAAAATGTTCAACAACATGTACCTCAAACTCCTACAAGTGTTGTTAGAAGATCAATCAGGTTAAGTAGACCCCCTGAACAATATTATTCTTCATTGTATTATGTATTGTTGACCAATTCTAGTGAACTAGAAATATATAAATATATAATGCAACTAGAAACTAAAAATAAATGGGAGCAAGGCATAAAAGAAGAGATGGACTCTTTGGTGGATAACCAGACTTAGGACTTGGTCCTATTGCCCACAGGTAAAAGAGCATTATAGAATAAATGGGTTTCCAAGTTAAAGGAAGAAGATAGAGGCCAAAAAGAGGTACAAGGCCAAACTTGTTGTAAAGGGGCTAGGATATAAGAAAGGTATATATTTTGATGAAATAGTTTCTCCTATTATCAAAATGACTTCAATTAGAGCTATTTTAAGTTTAGTGGTAGTAGAAGATTTTCATATTGCGTAGTTATATGTAAAATCATATTTTCTCCATGGGGATATGGAAGAAGAGATTCATATGCAATAGCCACAATGGTATGAGGAAAAAGGGAAGGAAAACTTAGTATGCAAACTAAAGAAGAGAAAATATGGTTTAAAGAAAGTTTCAATGCAATGGTATTTGAAATTTGATTGGTTTATGACATAACAACATTATTGTATATGTTAGTTTGATCATTATGTTTATCTTAAGAGACTAGATAGTGGCATCTATATTATCTTGTTATTATATGTAGACGACATGCTTATTTTTTTTTGTGTAAGCTTGGTAGTACTTTTTCTATTAATATTATCAGACCATAGTAATATCTTTAACAAAAATTACAGGTGGACTCAACCTGCCCGTAGGAAACCAGGTTGGCCACCTGCCTGCATTAAATGTTGTCCAAAATTTCAATAAGTTTTTCAACACCATCCAGGCAACATTAGTTGTTCTATCTACTATTAACTTTAACTTAGAAAAGTAAAGGCTAACCAACATATAACAAAATTATGATTAGAGACTTGTTTCACTCGTCAGATGAATCCACCAAGGCTGGGGCTTTCGCACTGGACCCCAGGATTTCGCTCCTCTTCATATCCTGTATGCTTTGCTCAATCTTGTTCAGTGCGAGATTGTTTCTGTACACTTGTATCTGGATTGCAACAATTTCTCTATGAAGATCCTTCATGTTGGGCTCCATTGTTTAGGCCTCCTCCTGTACCTCTTGTTCCTTGTATAGTGTCATTGCTCGAGCTACTATGTTCTTCATAACCCAGTATTGTTGGATTGTTTGCCGAAACAGCGTGTGTCGGCCTCTGGTGTTCCCCGGATCTTTCACCATGGCTTCCCATTCTTCTGTCTCTATGTCCTGATTGGTTATGTTGTCATTAAGTTCCCTCTCCCACTCTGCAATTTGAGCTCTTACCTCTGGAGGATTGCCAACCATATACACATTTATGAGGGTCTGCATGTGCTCCTTCCTAGTCCTTCTGCCTCTTTTGTTAGGGCCTCTGCTGGAGGTTGCTTCCCCTCCCTTTGTTCTTTTCCCTACCTTCCTTGTTCCTTTGGTTCCTCTTTTACCTGCCTCTTTTCCCTCTTTTTCCATATTGTCTTTGTTCCTGTGTTGTTTTGCTTTTGCCAAGAAACTCGCCAGTACCAGCTTGCTTGCTGGAGCACGATATAGGATCCGAACCTCCTGATGATGTTGCACCCTGGTTTTTTTAATACCTAAAACATTAACAAAATAAATTTCTTTATCAGTCAGAATTCGTTTACACAGAGTGGTCTTAATTTTCTCTGCCCTGGGCTTGTCCACTCGCTCCAGGCCAGGAGACTTGAGGTTTCCCTCCTTCTCCCCCTGTTTCTACCCTACCTTCTCTGGGACTAATAGGATTTAGCCTCCCGAATTCTCTCCTCTACTTATTCCCTCCCCAACAAACAGGAACGTCTACATTTACATATCTGAAGGAGTCCCAAGTTTTGGTTTCCTTATCAGCATTCAGGGTCGCATTTGAGGTTCCAGTCCAGGACACTCTCGTATCAGGTGCCCTCGCCCGAATTTTACCCTTGGTTATCCCACGAGGCCCGCGGTCATCAGCTAGGTTTGGGCTCAGATCGAGCCAGGCTAACCACAGCCTTGCTTCATTTACCATGATGGTTCCGAGCTCCCTGCCTATGATGATTCTTTCTTTCTTCCCATGCCTCAGGTACCACCTGGCCAGAGCGGCAGGCTTCCTATGTTCTCCATTATAGAATTCCCAATGGACATCCCAATGGTCCTCATTCCCTCAATTCCCATCTACCCAGAGATACATTATAGATTTCCCGAGCGCCCTCACTCCAGTAGCATTCCAGGCATAGACTCTCCATTCGGTCAGGTTAGAATCCCAGACAACCCATGTCTCGACTCGTTCTGAGTCTTGACTTCCCTCAGCCCACTCCCTGAATTCCTCTGAATAATTCATTTCTGTGATGCAAGCAAGAAGGGAAACCATAGTAACATACCAATACTTTGCGACGAAGCCCGTTATCCTCTCGACGTCTTACAGCCCACGTCCACCACCTTCCATTGTTCTTTCTCCTTCTCCATTTGCATGCTGCTACCTTCTCTCATATTTGCCTTTGCCTTTTGTTGCTTTGTCCAGCTGCCCCACCTAACTTCCATACGGCCCCCCACATGCACTCTTCCTCTTCCCTTCGTCCAATATTTCATTCGATTTCCTCCGAATGAGGTTCCCCTTACCCTTCCATTACTTCACTTGTGTCGTCGGATCTCCTGCCATGGGTTTCTTCCTGACACCGTGTCACTTTTCATCGTTGGTCTGCCCACCCTCTCACTTAACCCCAAGCCTTCATCGCTCTCTTCCATCCTCGGCCACACCTGTACTAGCTTGATGCCCTCCTCTGCCCTACCCTGTCTTGCGTGCTGCCCCACCTGTCGTCACGTCCTCCCACATCCCAATACCCCATCTATCCTTGGGCCCAGGTGGTTGGCTTCTGGTGCCTTTACCTCCAATCCCCTCTGGCCCACCTCATTTTTCATCTCCCCTGCCACACCCTAATTAGGGGTTTTCTCCCTTCTCCTTGTCGTTTTCTAGAATCTCCTCTAGCCTTCTCATCCCTTCCATTTGTATTAAATCTTATCCCCTTGTATCCAGGTTTCTACCTACCTACCTGCACCCCCAATTGGCGAGATTATCCACTGCCACGTTACCCGTCCCACGGACATGTGTCAGGATAATGTAGCCATTCTGTCGAATTAGCTTGCCAACCTCTTGAACGAGCCTTGCCGTCATCTAGCTTTGGCTGATTTTCTCCCATGACATTCCTTGCTGGAGTTTTTTCATCATGTTTATTGCCAGTTTCGAGTCTCCTTCCACCTCCAGACTTTGAAACCTTTCCCTTGCTGCAATTTCCAATCCTCGCTTCAATGCCTGGAGATCTACTTCATTGTTGCTCACAATGCCACAATCCATGGAAATAAAGTGAATCGTATTACCTTTGTCATCTCTGAACACTCCTCTAGTCCCCGCCGCCCCCGGATTCCCTTTCGCAGATCCATCGAAGTTGAGTTTAATGAAATCTTTTTGAGGTCATGAAATTGTTAGTAATCTCACAATGGGGGGATGTTGTTTCGACGCGGTGAGGCTCAGCATGCTTGGCTTCAAGCTTATTCCCAACATTATTCGTTCTTCCTGTGGATTTGTTTCCCTATCCTCTGCATACCATTTCTCGGCAAGGATCGTTTCTCTTATGTTCTGGAGAATCATTTTCCATCATTCTACTTATGATCTTTTTTCTTCTTTGAAGATCCTTCTTTTTCTTTCCTTCTAGATTTCCCATAATATGAACCCTAATGATATTCTCCAGGCACAATCCAGAATGGGGTTTTGGTAAGGTTTTCTTTGCCAATTATCCATTGTTGCTTTCATATTAAATTGGTTCCTGTCATTGACTCCAAAGAGTTGTTCATGGTTTCTCCACAGGTTTTCATTGTATCTACAGGCATTGGTCAGGTGTTCCATTGTTTCTGCTTGTTCGGCACAGATACTACAGATCGAGGGTCCCTGCAGATCTTTTTTCTAGAGTTGGTCCCAAGTAAGTGCTCGCCCATGTCGGAATATCCACATGACGAAAGCGATTTTTGGCCATGACTTTTCTTGCCAGGTTTTGTCCCGTATTTGTGTGCCCTGTTGCAGGTGGTGTGTTGCTTGCAGATGACAACCCTCTTTAATCATAAACATCCCTTTGATTTTATATCCCCATCTTATAATGTCTTTCCCTTCCACTCTTGCAATTTTTCGGGTTTCCAACTCTTTCTCATAAACCTCCCATTGGGTGGTTTCTGGAGCATCTGGCCAATATTGTTTATGTTTCCATTTTCTCCAGTATTTTCCTGGGCCCAAGCTCCAAAAGTTTTTTACTTTCTGGTCTACAGGGTTATTGGTATATTGACATACTACTCCTAGCTCAGGTCTGTTGTTGAGTTTTTCTCTATGTTGCCATGCCTCTTCCCAGAATTTTGCTTTGTCTCCTCCCCTTATTTCCCAAAAGCTATGGGTTCTTATCAGATCTCTATTTTCTGAGGCTAAGTTCCATATGGTCGATCCCTTAATATTGTCCTGGACTCTCAGCCTTCCTTCAATCGAGCTTGGCATTCCATATTTTCTCCCCCATTTTTCCTTCCATAGATCAACTCCTCCCTGGATCCATCTCCACCAGAGATTTGCCCCCATGACCTCATTGAGAATTTGAGAATGTTCGGGTCTCTGAGACCTAACCCACCATCTTTTAGGGGTTTGTTGATCCAATTCCACGATAGCAGGGCCCATTTTTTATTTTTTTTGGGCCCTTACCACAAGAACTTTTCAAAAATATCAATCATCCTTTGGAAAATTGTTTTAGGCGTTGCTTGGCTAGATAATTGGTAAATCGGGATCGATTAGAGAACTGCTCTCACTAGTATTACACGACTTGGCATATTCAGTGATCTAAATGTCCAATTCTGCATTCTCCCTTGGATCTTTGCCAGCAAGGGCTTCCAGTTTGCCACTCTAGTTTGTTGATCACTTAGATGTATTCCTAGGTATTTCGAGGGGAGATTACCAATGTGGAATCCCATTATTCTTGCTAGAAAAGCTTGTGATGGGGTTGTCGTATTAAAGAAAAAGATATCAGACTTTTCCTTATTTATCTTCATCCCCGAGGCGCTTGTAAAGTCAGTTAGGATCTCCATCAGCCCTCTGGCTTCCCTGAGGGTTGCTTGTTCGTACATCATTATGTCATCGACGAACTATTGGTGAGTTAATGGTAAATCGTTCCCCCACATTCTGAGGCCTGTATATTGTTCCCTTTGTACTTTCTCTTTTACATACCTTCCTAGTCCTTCCGCAACCAATATGAACAAGAATGGGGATATCAGGTCACCTTGTTTGAGCCCATGGGTTGCATTGAATGCCTCTATGGGTGTCCCATTGAGGAGGATTGAAAATAATGGGGTCGATATAATCGCCATTATCCAGCTTATCCATATTGCATCAAAGCCAGAAGCCTTCAAAATTCCCTGTAGGCACTTCCAGCTCAAGCGGTCATACGGTTTTGATAAGTCTAATTTTACCAGCATCCTTTTGATTTTTTTGGTCTTTAATGAGTGCATTGCCTCCTCTGTCGTCACAATACCATCCACTATTTGTCTCCCTTTAATAAAACCTGTATGTTCTTGAGAGATTAGACCAAGTAGGATAGGTTTGAGACGGTTCACCATGATTGTAGCCATGATTTTGTAAATTACATTACAGAGCGCTATAGGTCTGAAACCTTGCGGTTCTTCCGAGTGGTCCATTTTGGGAATGAGGGCCAAAAAGGTGGAATTCAGGGTTGGATGCATTCTTTTATTGCGTCAGGACTCCTCCACTAGTTTCACAATATCATCCCCCATGAATGACCACGTAGCCTGAAAGAATTCAGCTATGAGCCTATCTGGGCCTGGTGCTTTATTTTTCGCCAGACCTTTAATGACTTATTCTACGTCTAACTTAGAGATTTCGCTTAGAAGGGCCATGTTCTGGTCCCTGCTCACCAGGTGGGGAATGTGCCAAATGATTTTGTTTATATTCTCTTCCCTGTCTAGATTGGGTTCCATCAGTAGCCTTTGAAAATGTTGAACTAACAGGTTCTCCATGTCTTCCTTTTGAGTACGCTAATTGCCTTGATGATCGACTAGGGAGAATATCCTATTTTATTTCATGTGTTGGATCATGGCTTTATGAAAAAACCTAGAATTCCTTTCCCTTTCCTTTAACCACTGGATTCTTGATTTCTACTTTCACAGTATTTCTTCTTGTTGTCTCCTTTCCTCCAATTTATTTATCAATTGTCCTTCCTCCTCCACTAAAGAATCAGTTCTACCTTCATTGATGATCTGATGTTGTAATTTTCTCATCTTAGCCTGGATCAATTCTTGCTCCTGTTGAATGTTGTCGAACGCTTCCTTGTACCATTTTTTAATTTTACCCTTTAGATCTTTGAGACAAAGTTGGAAAGTATGCATTAGATTTCTACCTTCTTTCTCGCTCTCGTTCCACCATTCCTTCATTTTCTCTATGAAGGTCGGTTTTCTTAGCCAAAAGGATTCAAACCTGAAGGGTCTATTTGTATTTCCTTGTTTCATTTCCACTTCTAGTTTAATAGGCCAATGATCCGAACCCAGGCAAGGTAGGATAGATGCCCCATAGTAAACATCTCTGCTTATGCGATTTTCTATTGCTAGGAATTTGTCAAGACGAGATGCTATTTGCCTGTTTCCTCCCCGTCTTTTGTTCCACGTATATTTCCCATTAATTGTTGGGATATCCACTACGTGTAGTTCTTCTTGGATATCCCTAAATTTCTCCATTTCTAGCCCATCCCTTTGTATTCCTCCTTTTTTCTCCTCCAATGATGTTATCAAGTTGAAATCACCTGCTAATAACCATAGATTTTCCTCATGCATTTGGTTAAAATTATTTATCCTCTTAAGAAATTTTTCATTTTCTACTGGGATGTGTGGCCCATAAAATGCAAAGAGCAAGAACTAGTCTTTATTTCCTATGAGGTGGAACATCCCTGTGAGGATACATTGCATGCCTATCCAGTAGTTGACAGTTACCTCTGTTGGATTCCACAAAATTTCTATCCCTCCTACGTTTCCTCTTGCGAATATTGTAATAACCTCATACCTTGGTTTCATCTTACTTAGGATTTCATCTAGTTTTCCTCCTATGATATTAGTTTCTTGAAGAAGCATTAATTGGCGTTTCTATTTTCTCAGTCTCTCTGCTAAGTATCTCTCTTTTCCTCAGTTTTTTAGGCCTCTTATGTTCCATAATGTTACTATCATTGGGTAAGTTTATTTAGTTGTTGGTATACCACTGATAGCAGTACCACCCTCCCTGTGTTCACCAACATTTCTCCCATAATTTGTATGGATTTCTCTAGGTTTCTCTAACCCCCTTTTTCCCCCTTTTTCTTTGTTTTGATACTCATGGGAGTTTTCCTGGTGTGTCACCAGTTATTCTGTAATCTCGACCTGTCCCTGTCCTTACTTAGCTTGATACTATTCGAAAGTCTCTTTGTACAATATTTTTTGGCCTTCCGGAATAAATATTTCATCTAGGTGTCTCCATTCATTCAACAGTTTCTTCAGTACTTCTTCTTCCATGCTAAGTTCCTCTCCCTTGGGTCGATTTCCATTGTGGTGGTTTTCATCCCAACCCGTTCCTCTTTGTCCTCTTTCTCTGCAAGATCTCCTTGGGCTTTCGACTTGGGTGTTGGTTTGACTTGACTCGGGCTGCTCTCTTTTCCTTTATCCTGATAATCCATGGGTTGGATCTTGGTTAAAATGTCTTTTAACCAAGATTAATAAATTTATTAGGAGTTGATTTTCCCAATTTAGAATTTCCAAAAAACATAGTCTATCTAATAGACAAAATGACCATTTCCAATTAATTTTAACAAAATCTAGTAGAGATTTTTAATAATCATAAGTCCAATTTGTTTAATTTGCAAAGTTCAAGTGCCCGGGTGTTATTCAAGGTGTTAAATCCATTTATTCATTCAAAAACACATTTTAAACAAGAATAAATCATAATCTCGTCCAAAATTATATCATTGGATTCCAAGGGAAAAGGTCGTTTTATTAATTAGTTAGACTTCACCTTTTCAAAATATTCTTCATATATATTTTGTTTTCTCTCATGTTTCATTTTTTATAAATTCTATTTTGAAGAATGATATTAAGATAAGTTTAAAAAAATATTATAAATAATAAATTCAAACATAATTTAAAAAAAAGGAGCATTATTCTTGATATGATATATATATATATATATATATATATATAGAGAGAGAGAGAGAGAGAGCATGTTGAATATCAAATTTGTGACCAACTCTAGCTTGCCTAATTAAAAACCAGGCATAGAAGGTTGGTTTAAAATCATGTTGTTGAATCCAAAAGATTCATAGATTGAGTTGATGCTACCCATGCTCATTACATAGGATACAAAATTGGCTTTAAATGTCATGCTAGGCACAAAAACAAGAAACTGAAACACGCAAATTATATATTATAGCAAAAACCAAGCTTACGAATAGTGGTGATGAGCCACAAGAAGTGCATATTGTCATCCAACCAGTGCAAGGCCCGCTAAAGGTGGTTGTTAACTATCCATGAGCATAGCTACTTCCAAACACTACAATCAACCATCCATGATTTGATAAAACATGTGAAACTCCTCCATGCAGAGGAGCTCATCCATACTCTCATTGCAATCAAACAATACTCTTATCAACAAATGCTTAAGATGCCAATACAAGTCTACCATGATTTGATCAAACATGTGAAGCTCCTCCATGCATAGGAGCTCATCCTTGCTCTCATTGCAATCAAACAACACTCTTGTTGGAAAATCCTTAAGATGCCAATACAAGTCCACAATGTGAAGGTATTGGTTCCGTCTAGCTCGCAGTACTCCCAAGTCACCCAATCCTCCATGTCAACCAAGACATCTAAATCTAATAATTCTACTTGTTCATCCACTAGCTCCTATTCAATATCAACTAATTTGTGTTGCAAAACCATCGAGGCATTGTCACAATAGTATTCTATTGAGGCTCAAGCTTGGGCTCAAGCACTCAAATTACTTTGTAGGCCTTGACCACCTCCTCCTTATTTCACTCATGCTCTCACCATCAGCATTAGTAAAAGAGCAAAGTGATAAACCAAGAGGAAGACAAAGTTTGGAATAAAAAGAGCAAGAGGGAGATGTAAATGAGTTATGGATAAAAGCAAACAAGGTTGGTCGAGAGTTCAGCAGGCTCACCCTCACCATATGAATAGTGATCCCCCTAACGGGTCCTTGCTTTCCTAACGTCAAGCAAGCACTACGTTCCTCTCCTTATTAGTCGAACGTTCGTTCCTCTCCTGTTAGTCGAGTCACTAACGTACCTCTCCTGTTAGTCGAGTCACTTAACGTACCTCTCCCTTACGGTCGAGTCACTAACATACCTCTCCTGTTAGTCGAGTCACTTAACGTACCTCTCCCTTACGGTCGAGTCACTAACATACCTCTCCTGTTAGTCGAGTCACTTAACGTACCTCTCCCTTACGGTCGAGTCACTAACATACCTCTCCTGTTAGTCGAGTCACTAATGTACCTCACCCTTGCTTCGGGCGTACAAGACTCGACTCAAGGTAACACAAACCCAATGGAGGATAGCAAGTAAAACACTAAGTTAGGGACATGAAAGGATTAGCCTTGGATTTCTTTACGTGGTCCTATGAAAAATTAGCAAAGAATTTAAACCAAATAGTTGATGGGACGAGCTATGATATACCTAGGAAGTGTCACAAATGGAGTAACCAAAGCAAAAGAGTGAGACGCCAAGAGGGCTTGGTTCTTCAATTTGCAAAGAAATTACAATAGGGGACTAACTTGCTTCCTTAACTTGCCCTGTGACTATCCTACCAAATATTATATAAGTAATGTAGAAATGGCAATCTTGCCCATCATTTTGGGAAGACACATCATTTTGGAATGTTAAACACATTGAAGGCAAGCCTCCAATTTTGGCTCCAACAAGTAAATTTACATGACAAAATGAACTTCCTAGCATGCCTTCACACATGGAGACTTCATTGTTGCTTTCTCCCCTCACCATCTAATGTACAAGTCGACATGCCATGATCTACAAATTCCAATTGACCTTCCCTTTCACCCTCATGCTATATATTGCAAGCAATTGGGTCAATTGATCACTAGTACTCCCCCATGCCTTAAGGGCACCCTTCTTGATGTCGATTTTGGCAATGATTCACCCCCATTGTGGTTAAAAAGTAATATATGAATAAAACTATTTAAAATATTTTAAAATTTTATTTACATTAAAAAAGGTAAAATACAATCTTGATTTTAAATTTATTATTATCAAAGACAAATTTTCAACATTTATAGTATTTTTCTTTGCATTTTATATAAAAATTAAACTCCTCAAATTGAAAAGCAAGTTCATGATATTTTGAGAAAGTGTGCTTACATGATAGGAACAAGAATTGCATAATAGCAATGGTAAAGAAATACATAGTAATAGTGACATCTACAACATGATAACTAAGGCTCAAAAGATATCACTATTTGAATTGTTTAAAGTGCAATACAATAATTTTTAGAAATATTTATAAAATTTATATTGACAAGCATAGATCCATCTTAACGCCAGATCTACCAAGAGGGATCAAATCTCTATCTATTCTAGTTTAATTCCCCCTTTTAAATAGGGCACATTCCACATGAATACCATGGACCATTTTATTTTTATTATTATTTTATTTTTATTTCATTATTTTGTTTTTATTATTTTATTTTTTTATTTTATGTTTACGTTAGATAAATATTTTATTTTTTAAATTTTATTTTATTTTTATTTTTATGTAATTGACTTAGTCAAAATGTTAAACATTACATTACAACATGTCTACCATTAAGGACTAGAAAGCACCTCTAAGTAGAACAAGGATTTACAAGCTTAGCTTCCTTAAAAATGCTTCTTGATCTTTTTTTTCTTATTAGAAAACATGTTGATCTCCATTTTAGAAAAGCAAAACCTTCTTTCTTACCAATAATCTCTAAAAAACCACAAAATTTTACCTATATTGGGTGTTCAAATTTCTTCTTCCAATCTTGGAATAAATTTTTTCTTTATGATATCTTATGGTTCATAACATTCCACCCATCATTTTGTTTTCCCTTCAATATTTTGCATCCTTCAAATTTTTTTATCTTTATGCTATTTCATATCTTCAAAGTCTTGAATTTTGTGATATATCACATCTCATCCTATTTTTCATACATATCACATCCCATTTTAATTTAAAAGAATCCATATTCAAAATTCACCATTAGAAGCAATAGTCTCTACATCACTCTCCTTATTTAATCTAATACCATGATCTAATTCTCCATCTTGTCCTAAAGATAAACTACACTGGAACGGACATTATCTCTGATACAATTATCACCTAAAAAATTCTTAGCATACAACATATCACATCTTACAAAATTTCTAAAAGCCTTAGCCAAAATTTCCCTTTCACACTTCCAAAAATTATTTACTTTACAAATTACACATCCAAAATGTTTTTACTTCAAAAAAAACAAAAACATTGCCTTAATTTTCCCTCTCCTCCTCCATAATAAATTACACCACCTAAAACTTTCTTATCCCCTCCTCATAAATTACATCACGTTTCTTTTCATGTGATACATCACAATGTCATAGTTTCTTTTGTTTTTTTCATTAAAAGAAATTGTCTTATAACATTTTTAAAAAAAAAAATTAAGACTTCCACATTAAAAAAAATTCCCAAAACACAACAACAATCAACAATCATTTAAATATTTCACATGACACAACTTCTTTCCATTGAAATAGAAAAAAATTCGATATACATCATGTCACAACAAAAACTGTTTCTCTGCAATAGCATTACATAAGAGACTTTCTTCATACAACCTAACATGTGTTCTCAAACTTTTCTCCACATTCAAAATTTAAAGCCATTCTCTGCAAACATCCCTTTGCATGATGATTATTGGTGATATAATACAGAAATGACAATTCTTCAACTCAGAAAACCATTAACCAACTTTATAATATAACAGTTGATAGAGCGTAGATAATCCCCATATTGGTCTTGACTTGAGTGATAATTCAAGTCCACTAAATACATCAACCCAATGCTGCTTCTTATGTTAATTTTAATTAAGACCAGAAAGAATTATAATCCAGAGAAGAAGTTAAACCCTGAATTTCCTACTAAAATACATGACTACTGATTCCCCCTATGAAACGAAAAAACAATAAGTGGGGACATCTATGACAACAGCAGGCCATACAAAATGTCAAATATCACGTTAATTTACATTTAGAATACTATTTCTTGGCCTTCTTTGCCTTTAGAATATCAGATTAATTTACATTTAAAATAATCTAGATCTCATTTCTTGGCCTTCTTTGCAGCAGGAACCGCTTTCTTGGGCTTCGGAGGAGCCGCCCTCTTGGCAGACTTCTTGGCGACAGCAAGCTTCTTGGCGGGAGCTTCTTTCTTCACAGTTGCCCCCTTCTTTACAGGCGCTGCTGGCTTCTTTACCTTTTCAGTGGACGCTACAGGCTTCGGCTTAGAGACCTTAAGAACCTCGGTTACTTTGGCAGGGGTTTTAACAGGCTTTGGGACCTTCTTGGGCCCAGGCGTCCCCTTGGACTTAGCTGCAGGCTTATTGGCCAGGGATTTTGGCTTCACAGGCTTGGCGGCCTTCGGCTTTACCGGCTTCTTCAACTCCTCCGAAAGCTTGAAAGAATTCTTAACCTTGGTGAGCTTGCCAGATCTGGCAAGATTTCTCAGCTGAACTGTTAGCAACTTCTTGAAATTTTCAGGGAGCTGGGACTGGTACTTGTTGCCGATATAGGCTGCTATGGCATACCGGCTAGAACCGGTCCTCTCTTTCAAAGAAGTAATCGCTTCCGTGATCATCTGCAAAATAAAAATGAAAAAAATGAAACCCCTGCATTCTAAATACACTGTAAGGAAAACAATTTAGAGGCCAAGAATTGAAACCTGAAGATATGTAGGATGAGAAGGTGAGGGTTTCGATCCCTTGGAAGCCCTCGGCTTCTTTTCTTTGTCAACATTATTAACTACAGGCTTTGCAGTTGTGTCAGCTGAAGCCATTTGTTTATACCACCAAATTGCTCAAAAACTACAAAATATAATGGTGCCAGGAAACGAGACCTCGTTGCACAAATCGAAAGTGCGCAGACAAATATCGAGAAAATAGCGTTTGGATGGTAGATAATGGATTGTTATTGCCCCTTATATAGACGGGGAAGACGAGGGCAACTAGAGATGCTCACCGCCCCCGGTCGGCTGGGAGGTCACCGGCTCATTATTCGGCCATGCAGTTGATCTGACGGTCAGGAATCGCCCGCTTATCCTCCCACGGATTGAGTATTCAAAGCGAGATTCGTTCTCGGTCGTTGGAAACGCTCGACGAGAAGACTCACAGTACTCACTAAATCTTAGCACTTTTTACATCAATTATTTTAAATGATTATTTAAAATCATAAAGGAAACTTCTTAACTTTGGGTTGGTGCGTTAAAGCGTATATACGTTACCTAAACGACCAGCTGAACTTTGCTTTGCCACGAAGCATACCTTTAAATTTAGTGGTTTCCTTGGGGATTACTTAATCATTTTACCTTTAAATTTAGTGGTTTCCTTGGGGATTACTTAATCCTTTTTTTTTATGAAGTGCTCTTTCCAATGAATCACTTTTACTTGTAAAACATTTTTAATAAATTACATCTAAATTTCCAAAGCAAAGTCCCCCTAAAATTCATTTTATTGTTATCTTTTTCAATCCAAAGGTACCTTTCTTAATACCTCTTTCCTTTTTAAAATTTTGGTTAATATCATATTCATTGATGTAATTTTTGCTATCTCTTCTTTCATTTCTAAGTACAAAAATTTTAAAATTTTCTTTTATATAATTATTATTCACTTCACATGATATTATTAATGTTATGGACCAGATTGGGAAATTTTCTCATTATTAATATTTTATAAAGGTTCAAGTCTTTGAAATTTTTTAATAAGATATTTATTACTTATCATTTTTAATATTTGTATTTATATTTATTATTAAAAAGTTAATTAAGGTGGTTGGGAAATATTCTCATTATTAATATTTTATAAAAGTTTTAAGTTTTTGAAATTTTTTAATAATATTATTAAATTAAAGTGGTTAAAATGAATGTTATTTTTCCCACTTATACTTAATTCGTATAAATGATATGTTAAGTTTTATTACTAAGACTTTGTAATCCCCACAATTGCTTCTTACTCTCGCTATTCTCCATGAGATTTGAACCTGAGGCCTAATGTGTTGGTTATGGAGTTTGATTATCTTCCTGATTTAGATGTCTTGTTTTTAGCCGCATTTGGACCTCAATTCCTTATGAGGGGTGTAGGGAGGCTTACCCCCCAACTATTATCATCAAGATATTTAAGGGTGTGGTGACAACTCTTTGGAAACCCCCCTTGGTAGGGGTTCGGGTGAAGCACACCTAAAGAGAATATTTTGTAAATTTACCTTGTAAGATATTGTAATTTTATAGTCAATTTGGATTGTTCATCATTAGGACATAGATCTTACAATAGATGTTATGTTAGTGTTTTTTTCCTTAAAAGGTCGCCATCTTTTTATGAGGAAATTGTGTTGTCATTATGTATTACTAGGATAACACTATAATTGAGAGAGATGAGATTATGAGAGAGACTAGAGGAAGTTCCAGCGAATGTGTTGTAAGTTATAATCCCTTCATTTTACTCAATGGAATATAAAGGACTCGCTATTTCTCTGTGGATATATCCCAAATCGGTTGAACCACGTATATTGGTGTCTCCTTTGTATCGTTTCATTCTATGTTTTAAATTTGCATTCATTTTTATTGTATTACTTTGAGATTTTATTCTAACAACCAATATCAGAGTCGAAGGTTTATTTGGTGGATAGAATTCATAGAAAATGAGGTTCCTAATTCGAGTGGGAGCAATGGTGAGAACATTTTAGGGTCGAGAAGTTTAATGACCAAACTATTAGTTATGGAAGATGCAAATGGAATATTATCTTTATCAAAATGATTGTTTTATACCTTTGGGTAGAATATCAAAGAATCCAGTGACTGTGAAAGACAAAGAATGTGATATTCTTGAGAGAAAGGCACTATGAACAATACGGTTATGTTTGGAAACATTGATTACTTCCAACATTTCAAAAGAAAAGACAATAAAGAGTTTGATGACAACATTGGCTAAACTATCTGAAAAACCCTCAATTCCAGCAAGGTATTTCTTGTGAACAATTTAATTAATATGAATACGCCATAAGGTGGGTCTATTGTTAATCATTTAAATGAATTTAACATGGTCACCTGTCAAATGAGTTTTGTAGGAGTAATATTTGACGATGAGGTTAATGCCCTTTTGGTTTAGTGCTCATTTCCAAAAAATTGTTGTGAGTAATTATGTTTCTGGTTCAAACACTTTAAAGTTTGATGATGTTTTTGGTTTTATCTTTAGCAAGAAAATGTGACAAAAAAGCACAAGTAAGATGCCAGGTAATGCTTTAACTATAAAGAACAGGGGAAGACAAAGGGAGAGAGGTTAAAGAGCCCAAGGAATCATGGAAAGTCTAAGAAAGGAATATCCAAAACCAAAGGGAGATTGGAATGTTGGCATTGTGGGAAGAAAGGACACAAGAAGAAATATTGTTGGGCTCTTAAAAAAAAAAAAAAAAAAACTGAGAGATGGAAAACATGAGAATAATAATAAGGAAGGAAATGTAGCAGGTGGTGTGTTATAATATCTTTAATTCTTTCAGTAGATAACATTATTGATTCTTGAGTGATAGACTCAATGGCTTCATTTCATGCCACGCCTCGTAGCCTATACAAATGTGGCATCATAGATTTAGGCACTTGAGTGAGAAGGGGATGCAAATTCTCTACTCAAGGAAATTATTACCAAATTTGAAGTAGGTTGATTTAGAATTTTGTGACCATTGTATTTATGGAAAACAAAAAAGAGTTAGATTTCTTAGCGTTGGGAAGTAAAATAAGAGTGAAAACTCAAAGCTTGTGCATATACATGTATGGTGACCAACTCAAGTATCACCTCTCGGCGGCTCTTATTATTATGTTACTTTTATTGATGATGCAACTAGGAAAACTTGGGTTTATTACATTAGCAACAAATATGATGTCATTGGTACTTTTATAAAATGGAAAACTTCGGTTGAGAATGAGATAAGAGATAAGTTGAATTGTATCAAATTAGATAATGGAGGCAAATATTGCAGCAAGGAGTTTGATATTTACTATTCATACCATGGGATTCATAGAGAGAAGATAGTTCCAGGAAACACCATAAGAAAATGGTGTGTTAGAAAGGATGAACAAAAAAATTATGGAGCATGCAAGAAGTATGAGATTGCATGCAAGATTCCCCTTACAATTTTGGGAAAATGTTGTTGATATTTCTATTTACTTAATAAATAGAGGGCCTTCAAGTTCCTTAGATGGTGGCATTCTAGAGGAGGCATGGAGAGATAAAAAGGTAAACTATACATTTTTAATACTTCTCGTTCTGAAACATTTGTCCATATTGATAGAGAAAATAAAAAAAACCTTGACGCAAAATCCAAGAAGTGTCATATTATTGGATATAAAAATGATTTTGGTTATTGCTTATGGGATTATGAATTTATCACAAAATCATTAGGAGTAGATATGTGGTATTTAATGAAAAGGTCATCTACAAAGACCATTTGCATATAAAGAAAAAAGAAGAGGAAAACACATAATAAACAATGCTTGATGAAGTCAAAGAGAAAGAAATTCCAAAGGTGCCAAAAAATCAAAATGTTCAACAACAACAACAACATGTACCTCAAACTCCTACAAGTGTTGTTAGAAGATCAATCAGGTTAAGTAGACCCCCTGAATGGTATTATTCTTCATTGTATTATGTATTGTTGACCAATTCTAGTGAACCAGAAATATATAAATATATAATGCAACTAGAAACTAGAAATAAATGGGAGCAGGGCATAAAAGAAGAGATGGACTCTTTGGTGGATAACCAGACTTAGGACTTGGTCCTATTGCCCGCAGGTAAAAGGAAGAAGATAGAGGCCAAAAAGAGGTACAAGGCCAAACTTATTGTAAAGGGGCTAGGATATAAGAAAGGTATATCTTTTGATGAAACAGTTTCTCCTATTATCAAAATGACTTCAATTAGAACTATTTTAAGTTTAGTGGTAGTAGAATATTTTCATATTGGGTAATTATATGTAAAATCAAATTTTCTCCATGGGGATATGGAAGAAGAGATTCATATGCAATGGCCACAAGGGTATGAGGACAAAGGGAAGGAAGACTTAGTATGCAGGCTAAAGAAGAGAAAATATGGTTTAAAGCAAGTTTCAATGCAATGGTATTTGAAATTTGATTGGTTTATGACATAACAACGTTATTGTATATGTCAATTTGATCATTATGTTTATCTTAAGAGACTAGATAGTGGCATCTATATTATCTTATTATTATATGTAGACGACATGCTTATTTTTTGTGTAATCTTGGTAGTACTTTCTCTATTAATATTATCAAACCATAGTAATCTCTTTAACAAAAATTACAGGTGGCCTCAACCTGCCCATAGGAAACCAGGTTGACCACCTGTCTGCGTTAAATGTTGTCCAAAATTTCAATAAGTTTTTCAACACCATCCAGACAACATTAGTTGTTCTATCTACTATTAACCTCAACTTAAAAAAGTAAAGGCTAACCGACATATAACAAAATTTTGATTAGAGATTTGTTTCACTCGTCAGATGAATCTACCGAGGCTGGGGCTTTCGCACTGGACCCCAGGATTTCATTCCTCTTCATATCCTGTATTCTTTGCTCAATCTTGTTCAGTGCAAGATTGTTTCTATACACTTGTATCTGGACTGCATCAATTTCTCTATGAATATCCTTCATGTTGGGCTCCATTGTTTGGGCCTCCTCCTGTACCTCTTGTTGTGGAGGTAAATCCCCTTTGCGGACAGAGGCGATCCCTACTAGTCCAAACAAGGTCTAGCAACAATCAAACAACGCTAACACGCAGGTTCCTAATTACAAATGAAAGACCAATGATGAAGGCCTACCTGGATTCCAACGCTAGTACTTTTAGAAGAGTTGATGCTCCCGTTCCTTTGCCCCGGCCGGTCACAATCCTCACGATCCTCATGCACGGACACCTGCACATGCAAAGAACGATACAAACACAAGCATAAAATCCAGTAGATGCAACTATATATCAGTCAGAAAGGATATAACTCAAATACCATCATAAAGACAATAAGAGTGGAACCATAATGATAGTCGTCTATTATTAATAAACAAAGAAGAATACAACCATAGTTCTAACGTCAAATCCTTCTCAAGAGGGTCCAGCCAGCAAGTCCCTCAAGCATTCACCCTTGAAGGTAGATCTCCCAAGACAAAACTCTCTCTCACACAAGTTTACACAAGAAATAAACACTTCACAACCTTCCTTAAGCTCTCTAGCAATCCCACACTTGTCACACCAGCTACCTATCAAGCTCACACACTAGCAGCAATGCTCCAAGCACTATGGATTCCAAAACTAGCAGCTCATGGCTATGGTGGAGGCTTAAATAGGAGGAGTTTCCATGAATGGTGGGAGGATGAGCTTATCTCCAAGGAAGGTGGCTCAAATGACGAAACAGACATGCCAGAGAAGGGAGGGCGACATTTACAAGGCCAACAACCAGGTCTGGAGTCATCTGGAAGGCCGGCTGTTAGAACAAACTCGCCCAGACTGGATCATCGCGGGTGCATAACTGCACTGGAGCGCTGAAATCATTGTTGAATAACAAAGAAAGTCATATCAGTGCGATCAGATATAAGTAACAGACGCGCTGTCTCATGAAATTCGACCAGCGCGGGAATCACATGTACTTCCGCGCTGGCAGCACATTCAGTCTGTTTTGGAGCGCTCATCAGCACATTTATTTTTACAACAGTCGCAATGATAGCAAAACTTTGGCAAAGTGGGTCATTTGGCAGCATTAGAGAGCATGAGCATGATTAATTTGGTCTCATGACACAGCAAGAAGACTGACAGGGAGACAATGACAAATTACTGTGTAACAGATGCCCCCTAAAGCATGAAGCCCGAGAGAGTGGGAGGGGTGAAATGCTTTATGAAACCGACTGAATTGGAACACCACCAGGAAGGACCTGCACGCAAGTACAACTGGTATCTCTGATAATCAATTACATGTAGTCTAGGCATGGGCGCAGCCATCCAAAAGACATATGGAAGAGGTCTGTGGTATGGACACAGCCACCCAGCTAATGAGACCGTGATGATAGTAAAGGTATGGTCGCAGCCATCCATGAAGACTCAGGTATGGGCACAGCCATCCATCAATGAGTCATGTAATGATCATAGTAATCCACAAAATCGCAACCTGGATCTTAATAGACAAAATCCACGGTCTTGCGCTCCATCTCGACCCAAACAAAGTACAAGTTCAAGCATGTGAATATAGGAGTTGAAGTCGAACATGCAATAACATCGTCTGATTACCAGTCAGTGATGAAAATTGTTAACAGACGCAAGAGGTACCACTAATAATGACAATGGTCCTCAAGGTACTATAGGTACAATCTACGGTGTGTGAATCAATGAGCTGGTGTCGAACACCCGCAGAATCATTCGATCGGAGGCCAATGATGAAAACCTCGCGTCGAAAACGAAGAACCTGCCATTGAGGCATACAGGCTCCAAGGCACTTGAAGGGAGTCTCTAAGTCAACTTCCTAGATAATGAGCTGAAGTCGACAGGAAGTGACCTTGATCGACGGTGGGCCATAATGTTTCCCACATCATCGCCACGAGACAGAGAAGGATAAGATAATTTGCGTGAGGTATCAGAGGGAGGTTGAGCATTCTTGCAGAGGTCAACTTCTCTTGAACATATCGGCGGCACAACAGCGGACTTGGCAGTATTTGACATTAAATGATCAAGGGTCATGGCGACAAGGCAATGAGCAGATGAGAGGTCAAACAGGATAACCCAAACCCACAGAGGCCAGTGTAAAACAAGATGAGAGGTTCCCACCCAGACACGAATACAGACAAGTGCCATGTTCAAGAGCAACATACTGCCGACACGACAATGATTATGATTCCATTTTCCTCACCATTTCTGGCGAGTACCCCGATTATTTTTGATGACAAGCTTGACGGGGATAACATATGCTTGGAAGGCGTCATTTCAACAAAATCCAATGTCATTAAGTTTTAATGAGTCTGACAAAGGAAGAACTCGGCGTCTTTTCCTGTTTAGAGAGTCTGAAAAGACAGCAGAAAAGTGAACTCCAGGGGGGTCCTTTTTCGTAAAGTTGTGTCTCTCGAGCCCGAAAAAGTACAAAATGATGCTCGAAAGAACCACCCGACCAGTATGATTGAGGAGTACTTTTTGTAAGTAGTGACTTCGACCTGAAAAAGTAGAAAAGCGGTCATAAGCACGTCGTTTTGGAGCCAATAACGAGTTCGAAACGACAAAAACTCGACGATCTTTTTTAAGTTTAAAAGGTCGAAAAAAGAGCTTTAAAGGCGACCGCCTCCCGCTTCTTTTAACGAGTCGAGAGGGAGACTCGGCTATCTTTTCTTATTTCACGTCGAAAAAGAGCTTAAAGACGACGTTTTGGGACCAAGTGTGTATAGAACTGTCGTAATTCCACCAGCATCTGCACAAGGAACACTGCACGCATAAATCTGTTCGAAATAATATAGACAACATGCATAAAAACATAGTAAAACTATATTGGAACCAAGCATATGGTAAAAACCATTATAAAAAACCCATATTTATGAAAAATAATATTTAATTTTCAAAATTTACCATAAATAGGGGGGTAAACAAAATTTTTACCATTGTTACCATTTGGAGCTTTGGAGAACGACTTGGAGCTGTGAGGTTGACGAGCCAAATTCCACCTTGTATGTGCATCAACCATCCTGCAGTCTGTTCCAGGTAGGTTCACCTTCCCTTACGCTCCATTTTGTTCTCTTTTTGCTGCATTTTAACGGTGGGAAGTGGCCGTTTGAGCGGATTTTTTGAAACTCATTCCGCTCTCGGTCAGCGCG
The DNA here is from genome assembly GCA_031772625.1 of Pinus tabuliformis. Classification (NCBI taxonomy): domain Eukaryota; kingdom Viridiplantae; phylum Streptophyta; class Pinopsida; order Pinales; family Pinaceae; genus Pinus; species Pinus tabuliformis. Next base: position 347,038,748 of record CM062804.1, read on the forward strand.
GATTTCCCTATCAGGTCCGCGCTGATCGAAAAAACTTCCACAGACCACTCCCGGATCAGCGCGAAAGAGTTATGTACTTCTGCGCTGACCCGGAAAAAATATCAAAGGGCGCCTTGATCAGCGCGACTGTTTTAGAAACAGTCGCATTGATGCCGTGCAACAAGTTTTTTGACAAATTGAACGTATGAAACTTTATGAACAGGGCCCTAATGAAATTTTTTGATCATGCAGGGTAAAATGGCGTTCGTTTGGCAGGAACGAGCTCATGATAACGAGGACATAGCGGCATTTTCCGATGCTGGGTGCCGAAATGCATTGCGGGCGTGCGGGTTGTTTAAATTCTTCCTAACTCTGCGCCTACGAGCACAGCCTGACCTTCTTGAACTCTTGATCAGAGCCTGGAATCCCACTGATGGGAAGTTTGTGATCCGAGGCCGAGACATCGAGTTTGACTACACAGATATCTATTTTTTGACCGGGTTATCACGTCGAGGTGAGATGCCTATTCTGGAGGGGCAGCGACCCGGTGGTGATACTCTAGACATGCTGATGGCCCAGGTGTGCCCACGGGCACGCAAGACGAGGGGCGGGAAGGTAGCAATTCCTACAGTGGTGGACATCATCCTTCGAACTATACTCTTCATGGTGACTCGGGCAGCGGGCTCCCTGGCCAATCACGAGGCCTTGAAGGCCCATCTTCGACTGGCTCTCGAATGCTTGAATCCTACCATATTCAACTGGGCAGCGGCAGTAGCGACAAGTATGAAGAGACAGCTGACCAACTGCCGTCGTGGTGAGTCGAAGCAGTTTGGCTACGGGTCGATTTTACTCCCGCTCATGCTGGAGCAGGTACCAACATTGCAGCTGCAGGATATGGTCGTGGACCCACCTAGAGGCCCTCGAGAGATGAGGGCCACACGATGGGGCCATGTCATGCCACGAGGAGGTGGCGGTCGACCAGTGGCATGGGGAGTATACTTCCGAGAGTGGTTGGAGAGGCAGACTATTTTTGTGGAGGACTGGCCGTATGCTGGCCTAGACTTCCGTGGAGATCCAGACATGCCGCTGCCTGCTGGAGAGCAGTGGGATGACGGTGGTAAGACACTTGATCTCATTTTTGATTTTTTATTTTTGTGATGTTTTTTATTTTTTCATGTACATGTCCTAACGATGAATGCTATGGTATGCAGATGTAGGACCGACGAGACCCCTCGGCCTGGCCCCAGAGGCGCGGAGGGATGCACAGGGTATTGGAGCTCTGGCCCTGGCTCCTTCAGGAGATGATGCGATGGAGACCGTGACACGGAACCTTGAGGGTTTGCTGTCAGGGATTCCAGATTACCAGGGGATAGAGGAGGTCCCCATAGTGTCTCAGATCCATACAGTGGGAGTAGAACATAGGATGCACCGCCTTTTGAGGCGAGTGGCACGAGCGGCTGCGGATTATAGGGAGCATAACCCACCACAGTAGATATCTAGGTCTTTATTTCCTACTGGTGGTTTTTTGAGAGACATGTGTCTCAGATGTATAGAGAACACAGGCCCTATCTAGACATGTACACTTATTTTTGAGCGCCTTGGTGCGCCACACGATATATATATATATATATATATATATATATATATATATATACATATTCCTATGGTTTATTATTGTGCTTTTATGTGCTTGCTTGTATGATGTTTTGATTATAAATTACGCAAATGTCTATCTAATACATGATTAGCCAATGCATCAGATAATGTGTTTAATCGTCGTGGAATATGCTGATATGTGATGAAATCAAAATTCCTTTCTAACAATTTAACACGTAAATATAACCTTAAAACGTGACGGTTTCTGACGGAATAACGCCCATTGAGCTGATGGATGACAAGTTGAGAGTCCAGGTTAACAACCAATGTACGAATATTGAGATTAATTGCCTCGGCTAATAATTCAATCACAGCACTATATTCAGCGACATTGTTTGTAGTACAGCCTAAACACACACCTTGAAGATCTATCAACTCATCGTGAGGATCGTAGATCACCCACGCCGCAGAGGACAAATTACGGGTGATGCAGCAGCCACCATCAGCGAAACCAACATAAGGTGCATCCGACATCTGCATAAGAAGCAAAAGACACAATAAGGGGCAATCATGCCTTCACACCAAGCCAAAAACATGAAAACACACACACACAACACACTTGCTAAAACACACGCATGTATAAATCGAAGTGCATGGAATCATGCATAGTACTTTTTCAAGTACAGCCCATTGCGGGGCTGATCGAGAGGATTACCTTCGCAGTCAACCAGCTCATATGCCCCCTTCTGCAAAACTCTCTTTACAATATAAGGGCCTAGCCACATGGGCTCGAGTTTGCCTGCCCCCAGCTTGTCATTTGCTTGGTCGTATAGCAGGACTAAATCTCCCTCAACAAAGGAACGAGGATGGATGGTATGATCGAAGTGAGTTTTAACTCTCTTCTTTTGTGCTTTGATAGCTAGAGAGGCTAGGCGATGGGTCTCGTCCAGCCGTTCTAGGTAAAGAAGTCGTTCCTCTACCGGAGTAGTGTTGGGAAGCAACTCGACGGCTAATTTTAACGAAGGGATTTCGCATTCTATAGGAAGGGTAGCCTCCAGTCCGTAAACTAGTTGAAATGGAGTGAAACCGGTGGCATCCTTCACAGAGGTTCGGTAGGCCCACAAGGCGGGAAACAACATCAGATGCCAATTAGACTTATGCATGCCAACAGTACGTTGAAGCATCGTAACCAAAATCTTATTAACGGCTTCAACCTGGCCATTGGATTGAGGATAGTATGGGGTCGAACTATCATGTTGTAAGCCTAGTTGGGTTGTCAGTTCAGTCATCATGTGATTATGGAAATGCTTCCCGTGATCCGTGACGATGGCCTGCGGAACTCCGAACCGCGTAATAACATGGTTGAACAAAAACTGCGCCGCTGTGTGACCGTCTTCAGTTAATGTGGGCATCGCCTCAGCCCATTTTGTAAAGTAATCGACGGCAACGATAATAAACCCATGCCCCCCGGCCAAGCGAGGCTTACAGGTCGTATAATCAATGCCCCATTTTGCAAAAGGGCCAACGGTGACAACAGGGTGCAGCGGAGCTGGTGGCGCACGCATCTTCCGCTGGTATATCTGGCACGCATGACACGAACGGACGGCAAGAATGCAATCCTTAAAAATGGAGGGCCAGAAATAACCGACGCGGAGGATTTTTTGAGCTATGGCATATCTGGACATGTGACCACCACAGGCGCCAGAGTGGCAGTCATTCAGGACTCTCTCAGCTTCCTCGAGAGTTAGACATCGGCGGAGGACGGAGTCAACGCCGAGACGGTATAGGGTGTCCCCGATAATACGGTAGGGTTGAGACTGATGACGGATCCGTCACTGAGCATCCTTGGATACAGCGGGACGGAAAGAGGACGTCTGCAAATATACAATAATATCCCCGTACCAGGGGTCGAGGGTGCTGATCAGAAAAAGAGTTTCGTCTAGGATATGATCCTCTGAGTGAGAGGGTGCAGAAGGAGATGGCAAAGAGCAAAGTAACTCAACAAAGACCAGAGACTTCTTAGACTTGGCAGCAGTAAATTCCAAGTCAAACTCTTGGAGGATGACGATCCACTTTGAGTATTTTCCCCCCAGCAACTGATGTGACAAAATGTACGTCATCGGGTTGCAATCAGAAATCACGGTCGTGGTGCGCAACAAGATATAATGCCGGAAACATTGGACGGCACAAACAGCGGCCAATGCCAACTTCTCGACGTAAGCGTATCGAGTTTCCGTGTCTAAGAGGTTGCGGCTGAGGTAATATATGACGTGCTCAGTGTCATCATCGTCGTCTTGCACGAGAACCATGCCGATAGTGGTATCGGCGGCGGCCAGATACAGAGTATAATCGCGATGGTAATTCGGAGGTCGCAATAATGGAGCAGAAACAAGGAGACCCTTGAGACGCTCGAAAGACTCTTGAGCGATAGCATCCCAATGAAAGGGGGTATCTCGCTTCAATAACCGTGTAAAACCTTTAGCCACCTCAGCATAGTTCGGAACGAATCGTCTTAGGAAATTTGCTTTGCCCTGCAAGCTCTGCAACTGCTGCAAAGAAGCAGGGGGAGGAAGATTCAGAATAGCTTCGACTTTGAGGGGATCCAGACGGATGCCCTCTCGGGAGATGATAAACCCGAGTAGTCGGCCTGATTCAACGCAAAAGACACATTTATGAGGATTGAGCCTGATACGGTAGTGTCGACAGCGGAGAAAGATTTCACGAAGATGGGAAGGGTGGTCCTTGCGTTTGACTGAATGAGCTGGTAGATCATCCAGGTACGGTTGTACAATGTGACGGATGTCATGAAAAGCATAGGACATTGCACATTGGAAGGTAGCACCGACATTCTTCAAACCGAAAGGGAGCTTCTTGTTAGCAAAAGTGCCCCAAGGACAGATAAAAGCAGTCTTATGCTGATCAGCGGGCGCAATATTGATCTAGTTATACCCAGAAAAACTGTCCATAAATTAATAGATTTCGCTCCCTGCACTCTCATCAATGAGCTGATCGATGAAGGGTGTGGGGAAGTTCTCCTTAGGACAGGCCCGGTTGATGTCACGGTAATCAACATAGACTCGAATGGTACCCTGCTTTTTGTTCACAGGGACAATATTAGAGACCCAATCCGTAAGTGGAATGGGGTAAATGAAACCATCCTTGAGAAGCTTTTCAACTTCTGCTTTAATGGATGTAGCATTTCGGGGGTGCACAGGGCGTAGACGTTGACAAACAGGCTTAGCACCCGGATACGTAGGTATCTCATGCACCACTATGTTAGGGTCAATGCCGGGCATTTCTTCGTAGGACTAAGCGAAGACATCACGAAATTCACAAAAAAGATCGGTGTAGAGTTGAATTTCCTCCGGAGTACAAGTGACTCCAATGTGAATATGCTCGACAATCCCTGGTTTCACAGAGATGTCGATGGGTTGGGTCTGCGTAATGTTTCCCATATTGCCTTTAGAGGACACTTGATAAACTTGAATAGGTGTTTGAAGGGGCTGAAATGGGATACAAGAAGCAAACCATTCGAGACAGGCGATCATTTCCTGATGGGCAGGGAGAAACGAGGAACGGTGGTGATGATCAGACCAAGGAGGTTCCTCAAGAGACATAGTCTCGATAATGGCTTCGTCGGAAGGAAATATTTCCTTTAATGGATCCGAAGTAGCGTCATCTCCAAGCCAAGGGGAATGAACATACGAGTCAGGAACGCTGCTCGGAAGAGCAGGTTCGGGAGGGGGAGCCGATGCAACAACGATTTCAACGTAGTTGAGTTCGGCAGGACTCAACGGCATCATATCGCCCCAAGATTCTATCTGATTAGCGGGAGGGAGGACCCACGGATCAAAGCGCACGGAAATCATATTAATAGGGGCGAGATTAGGAGGTGGGAGGGAAAAGACACCCATCAGGGCGGGATCTTTAAAGAGCCTGGCTCCCACACTCTCACATGATTTGGAGGTATGCTCCACGAAGGGCACATTGCCTTCGGAAGAGGAGGCGAAGAAGGAGAGCTGGTCCACGGTGACAATCTTCCCTTGATGAGGGAAACAAATGACACGGAAAAGAGAGGAGGCCACGTCTTGCATGGCGTATGTCCAGCTATGTCCGAGGAGGAGGTTGTAGGTAAGATTAGCATCGACAACTTCGACCTCCACTTCGACCGTCTTCCCTTCCAAAGAGATGGGAAATCGTTGGAGGATACCATAAGGACGAGACTCTCTTCCGTCAAAGGCTTCCAATGTTGTAGGAGACTGGCTCAGCGTCGGAGAACCAATAGCTTTCCAACAGGCAACAGACATGATGCAAGTCGAAGCACCTTCATCAATGATTGTACGATGAATCATTTTAGTATTGATAATGACCTGTATGAGGAAAGCGATTTGGTGAGGCAGTCTCGGCGTATGGCCTTTGAGGTCAAAAGAAATCAGATCCGAGTCAGCCGGGTCTATGCCACCGATGGTTGATAGCAAGGACTTCCTCTGGGAGGGGCAACTCTGGAGTACTTCTAAGGCGGACATAGCAGACGGAGCCTGAGCTAAGTCCTCAACGATGCTGTAGTGTTGGGCAACACCAGCATTAGGGTTGTAAGAAGACTTCCGGAGTACACCTTTTGGAGGGGGTCAGATGGGCGTTTCAGTGTTGGGTCTCTCGATGTGGAGTGGACCAGAACTGGACGGAGGAGCGCTGGAGGGGACCTCAGGCTCTTTCCCGGCATGCGACGGATATTCTTTTTCCCGAGTAGTGATGTGGACAGGAATCGTCGCAGCCATAAATACTTGAGAGCCAAATAAAGAAGAGGGTTGTGATGGATCTGCCACCATTTGAGTTTGTTGTGAGGGGAAAGGTTCTTTAAGCACAACCGGAGTTCCAGGAGCACCTTTCAACAATCGACTAACTTCGGACCGCCGGGGGCAGTCTTTAGTATAGTGATCCTCATCACAGATAAGACAAGGATACTTAGGTTCGTTTAGCTCCTTCCTCGGGTGGAGGTTTAGGGGAGTCTTGTCTGGGATGCTCAGATTTATTCTTAGCTTTCCCCTTCTTTTTTCCTTTCGAGGATTTATCCGTCATGGTGGACTGGGCGGCGTTAACCTTGGAAGTGTTTCCAGAATTAGATTGACCCTGAGAAGTGTTTTCGCTAGGAGCATTTGGTTTCTGCTTCCCAGGGTTCGCGGATGATTTCTTTGAAGATGCATTTACAGAGCTAATAACACTGTCAACAGATGGCTTTGGCGGAGCTTTGGATGTTCCGGGCCTCGGGGCATCTGGCAGATAATCATATAAGGTACCTGACTGAGAATAAACTAAGTCGAGGTACTAAGCACGCGTGATAGCTTGCTCTTCAGTTACACAAGCTCCCATAGCAATGTCTCGCGCGATTGCAGGGACAAAGGAGGTTGTAAACCAATCAGTCAGGAGCTTATCAGGAATCCAGAACTTGATCAAACGACGACGTTGTCTCCATTCATGTATATGATCGGATATATGCGTGGTCGTGTCCTGTTTGAGAGACGTAAGGAGATGCGTCCCTGTCTCATACCAAATGGGCAACTGAAAGTGAGTTAGGAATGCCATTGCCAATGAGTTGAAATCTTGAAAGGATCCGCGATTCAACTCAATATACCACTTAGCGGCCGAGCCGGTGAGAGTCCTTTGGAAGAGGCGGAGCCGGATGGAATCATCAAGCCACGAGTTTGATGAGCACCAAAGGTGATAGGTCATGACATGGGCTTGAGGGTCCTCGCCAGCTTTGCCATCGAATTTCGGGCAATCACCGGGTATCTTGGTTGGAACTGGTGGCCAATATGGATTATGAAGAATGGGATCATTAGTCAATTTGGACACATCTGGCAGTTCCAATGTCGCTAAGAAAGGTAACTGAGGATTGAAGGACATCTGTGGCCGTGGAAAAGAGGTAGTACCAGAGTTCCAACCAGGTGGCGGTTGCCCCCATGGACTTTGTCCGGACGGGCTTGGCCCATAAGGGTTCTGCCCATAGGGATTCTGTCCATAGGGGTTCTGTCCATAAGCAGACAGTTGACTCTGGATCTGCCCCCCAGCACCCCATGGATTAGCAACTTGACTTGCAGGCGCAACATATTGTTGCTGATAATTCTGATAAGGGGTGACCTAAATTTGTTGATAATTTTGGTAAGGGGCTAATTGAGTTTGCCCCTGGGGTTGCTGGTAACCATACAGTTGTCGAGCTCCATACTGAGCCTGGTAACCAGGCTGCGCTTGGTAAGAAGGTTGGGATTGCAACCCACCTTGGATCTGAAGACCAGTTTGAGTCTGGGGCCCAGAAGGATGTCCTTGAACAGGTTGAGCTTGGACCATCTGGCCGGAAGGTTGTCCTGGTTGGGTTTGGGACGAACCCGTTTGCCCAGAAGGATGAGCTTGCTGGGTATTAGGTTGTCCTTGTGCAACCAAGGGTTGTCCTTGCGGAACAGATGGTTGAGCAGGCTGGACGGCCGGTTGACCCTGAGGTTGACCAATTTGTCCAAATGGATGACTAGGCTGGGCAGTGGGTTGGCCTTGTTGTACGTAAAGTTGACCGCCCTGCCCAGAAGGGTACCCCTGCTAGACTCCAGGTTGTCCTTGTTGAATATAAGTTTGTCCTGCTTGTCCAGAAGGATAACCTTGCTGGACGCCAGGTTGACCTTGTTGGATGTAAGGTTGTCCTAGTTGTCCAGACGGGTAACCTTGCTGGGTACCAGGCTGCCCCAGATTACCAGAAGGTTGAGTAAGATAAGTGAAAGATGGACCACCAGCGGCCGAAGGTTGTCTCTAACAACAGGTTGAGTAGGCAAGGGTCTGGAAAGATAAAGGAACTGACCAGTAGAATCGTAGTAATAAAACGGACCTTGCGCGTTCGGATCCTGGACAGCTTGCATATACTGATCATATGGCCCCCCTCCTGGAACGGGACCAGAAGAGGGTGGTGCGCTTTTTGCAGGATGAACAACTCTGGGTGTATGTGCCGGCTGGCCACTACTCACTTGGCCGTGAGGCAGACCAGCACCAGTAGTCACAGCTGAAGATGTCGTAACGGCACTAACAACCGGTGTTGAATGTGCTACACAAACAGTCGGATTCGTTGGAACCGAAGTGACGGGTGTACTGTGAACTTGTGAAACAAAAGATCCCGTAGTGGGAGTGATGCGGAGGTCCCACATGGTACTGGAAGCAGGGATCCTAGTACCCGCATTATCCCTCAACGACTTATAGCGTGAGGGTACCGGAGATGTGGCCGGGATAGGAGTTTCGATACTCGACAAAACAGGTGTCTCACTCACTCTAGGAGATGTTTCATCCATGTGAGAGGTAGACATTGGGGTCGAAACACTAGGAGGGGTAAAAGGAATATCGTCTTCGTCAGGATCCCAAATGGGGTTCCAATGAATTTCGTAATCCTCGTCGTTTGGAGCACGAGAGTTAATCGGTTGGATACTCGGGATGACAGGAAGAGTATCACTCACAACCGGTACCTCAGGAGCAACAGAAGACGGAGACCCTTGATCACTTGGAACGGGAGACGGGATCGATGATTCAGCCAGGATGACAAACTTCAAAACAAAACCTAAGGAAATCTAACGAGAAAGGACCCTACTCAAACTAACGCACACAAGATCTAACCGAGTAATGTTAATCGTGGCCGAATAAATTTTAAGACGCAATGACACAACTTGACCTTTTCATTTTTTAAGAGTCGAGAAAAGGACAAAAAGATGACTCTAGTCTCCTTTGAATGTTTAATGAGCCCGAAGTGACAAATGCTCAGGTGAGCCTTTTCGTTTAAGGAGTCTGAAAAGGATCAAAAGTGACTACTCTGGAGAGCTAGGCAAAAGGGTTTACCAAACAAATCCGTAAAATTGCATATACACCTTAGCAGTCATATGAAAACCAAGGACTTCCCGTACGGCAGTCAATCTTCCCGAATGTTGTGTTCAGTATATTACGGTTTGTAAGGCGGCAGACACGGCTTCCTGTGGATAAAGGATGATAACCTAGTGGGGTCTCCCCATATACTCGACGGTACGTGGGAACTCAAGTCCGTGCTAGACCACTTGTTGCGTCACGGAAGGAGGAATCACCCAACCTTAAGTGAAACAAAAGTGACTAGGTTTAACGACGCCGGAGCACGTCCCTAGCCTAGACCTCTAAACAGTGAGCGTTATGTTCCAATGCGTTTTTAAGTTCATTCAGTTCATTTTAAGGTTGATCTTGAATTAGGTTTCAGTTTTCAGGCCCTACCGTATGAAATCTCTCAAAAATGCCTAAATGCAAACTATATGCCAAAAATATGTCATTCCATTCTATGAATGCTAATTACAAGAGAGTTAGAGGTCTTTCCCACAAACGAAATGATCACATAACAACAAATAGCTTCCCTAATGCAGCTAATGGAAATTCACAAACTTTTCTTTGAGATCACTAATCATTAATCAAAACGAAAAGCTTCTAATTCTCATTAACTAATTCAAAGCAAAAGAGATTTTTCTTTTCGTTGATGGCAAAGTGCATTAAACAAACTTTTGAGAAAAAATAACAAACAAATGTGAAAAGAACCGGTTGACCCCAAACAACTGTGATCTGTGTCTGGGTAGTGAGAAGTAATCAAAACAATGTGAAGACTGGTTCAATAACAATCATTTAAACAACCAAGCAAAAGCAAGCAAAGAGGAAGGTTTCACAAAACCAAAAGCAAAAAGTAAACGAATCCTTTGTAAACGAGTAACGAAGCAAAGCTGATCCAACAAAATTGGAATGATAAAACTAGGTCACAAGACACAAAAAGCAAGATTCGATCAACAAGACTCACAAGAAAGTGTTTCAATCTTCAGAGAATGAAAATCAAGTCATAAACCAAGTGAAAATAGCAGGGGATAGCAAGACCAACAGGTTCAGGAGGCAAAATTGAAGAAATTCAATTCTACAGGAATCAGCGCGGGTGGTACACAGCAACAATGCGCTGATCAGAAATCACGCGTAGCAACAAAGCGATGTCAGCGCATAAGTACACGACTTACCCGCGATGGTCTGATTTTAAGAACCGTCGTGATTGTTCGGTGTATTAACGCGATGATCAAGAGGTCACAGAAAGGGTTATGCGATGGCAGCACGACTGTTTTATTATAAACCGCGATGAAGCTCAAAAACGGCCACAATCAAGCCAAAAACTCCCAAACCAAGACAATCAGTCTTTAAACAATCAAGGAACCTCCCAGACCGAACCAGGAAACCCAAAAACAGAGAACTAATCCTCAATCTTTGAAAAGAGAACAAAAATCAAACTCAAGGAAAAATGAACAAAAAGGACAAAAGCCAGCTCCAAGCTGTTCAGTTCGTAAACCAAACCGGAGATTGACTGAAGTGGCGTTGATCTACTTCGCTAATGCAAAGCAGTAGCATTTCGAAGACTATCTGGCCGTGCTTAAGGCTCCGTCTAAAGTTTACAAATCAAACAACAAGGTAAAATTCCCCAGTGGAGTCGCCAATTTTTTGTGGAGGTAAATCCCCTCTGCGGACAGAGGCGATCCCTACTAGTCCAAACAAGGTCTAGCAACAATCAAACAACGCTAACACGCAGGTTCCTAATTACAAATGAAAGACCAATGATGAAGGCCTACCTGGATTCCAACGCTAGTACTTGTAGAAGAGTTGATGCTCCCGTTCCTTTGCCCCGGCCGGTCACAATCCTCACGATCCTCGTGCACGGACACCTACACATGCAAAGAATGATACAAACACAAGCATAAAATCCAGTAGACGCAACTATATATTAGTCAGAAAGGATATAACTCAAATACCATCATAAAGACAATAAGAGTGGAACCATAATGATAGTCGTTTATTATTAATAAACAAAGAAGAATACAACCATAGTTCTGACATCAAATCCTTCTCAAGAGGGTCCAGCCAGCAAGTCCCTCAAGCATTCACCCTTGAAGGTAGATCTCCCAAGACAAAACTCTCTCTCACACAAGTTTACACAAGAAAGAAACACTTCACAACCTTCCTTAAGCTCTCTAGCAATCCCACACTTGTCACACCAGCTACCTATCAAGCTCACACACTAGCAACAATGCTCCAAGCACTATGGATTCCAAAACTAGCAGCTCATGGCAATGGTGGAGGCTTAAATAGGAGAAGGAGTTTCCATGAATGGTGGGAGGATGAGCTTATCTCCAAGGAAGGTGGATCAAATGACGAAACAGACATGCCAGAGAAGGGAGGGTGACATTTACAAGGCCAACAACCAGGTCTGGAGTCATCTGGAAGGCGAACAAACTTGCCCAGACTGGATCATCGCGGGTGCATAACTGCACTGGAGCGCTGACATCGCTGCTGAATAACAAAGAAAGTCATATCAGCGTGATCAGATATAAGTAACAGACGTGCTGTCTCATGAAATTCGACCAGCACGGGAATCACGTGTACTTCCGCGCTGGCAGCGCATTCGGTCTATTTTGGAGCGCTCATCAGCACGTTTATTTTTACAACAGTCGCGATGATAGCAAAACTTTGGCAAAGTGGGTCATTTGGCAGCATTAGAGAGCATGAGCATGATTAATTTGGTCTCATGACACAGCAGGAAGACTGACAGGGAGACAGTGACAAATTACTGTGTAACACCTCTTGTTCCTTGTATAGTGTCATTTCTCGAGCTACTATGTTATTCATAACCCAGTATTATTGGATTGTTTTCCGAAACAGCGTGTGTCAACCTCTGGTGTTCCTTGAACCTTTCACCATGGCTTCCCATTCTTCTGTCTCTATGTCCTGATTGGTTATGTTCTCATTAAGTTCCCTCTCCCACTCTGTAATTTGAGCTCTTACCTCTAGCGAATTACCAACCATATACGGATTTATGAGGGTCTTCATGTGCTCCTTCCTAGTCCTTCTGCCTCTTTTGTTAGAACCTCTGTTGGAGTTTTCTTCCCCTCCCTTTGTTCTTTTCCCTACCTTCCTTGTTCCTTTGGTTCCTCTTTTACCTGCCTCTTTTCCCTCTTTTTCCATATTGTCTTCGTTCCTGCATTGTTTTGCTTTTCCCAAGCAACTCGCCAGTACCGGCTTGCTTGCTGGAGCACGATATAGGATCCGAACCTCCTAACGATGCTGCACCCTGAGTTTTTTAATACCTAAAACATTAACAAAATAAATTTCTTTATCAGTCAGAATTCATTTACACAGAGTGGTCTTAATTTTCTCTACCCCGGGCTTGTCCACTCGCTCTGAGCTTGGAGACTTGGGGTTGCCCTCCTTCTTCCCCAGTTTCCCCCCTACCTTCTCTGGGACTAACAGGCTTCGGCCTCCCAAATCCTCTCCTCTCTGCTTATTCCCTCCCCAGCAAACAGGAACATGTGGGTCTGCATTTACAGATCTGCAGGAGTCCCAAGTTTGGGTTTCCTTATCAACATTCAGGGTCGTGTTTGAGGTTCCAGTCCAGGACTCTCTCCTCTCAGGTGCCCTCGCCCGAATTTTACCCCTGGTTATCCCATGAGGCCCACAGTCGTCAGCCAGGTTTGGGCTCAGATCGAGCCAGGCTAACCATAACCTTGCTGCATTGACCATGATGGTTTCGGGCTCCCTACATGTGATGATTCTTTCTTCCTTCCCATGCCTCAGGTACCACCTAGCCAGAGCGGCAGGCTTCCTACGCTCTCCATTATAGAATTCCCAATGGACATCCCAATGCTCCTCATTCCCTCAATTCCCATCTACTCAGAGATACACTATAGATTTGTTAGAAAATTATATATTACGGAGCAATGGAACACATAAAATATTGCAGAAATATAAACACAGAAAACGCACAAAACATGAGAGACACAGATATACGTGGTTCACCCAGTTTGGGCTACGTCCACCCCGAACAGCCAATCCTTCCTTTCTATTATCCAGCAAAATGAAGAGACACAACCTACAGCAAATCCGCTGTAATATCCTCTGTTTTCTCTCACAGTCTCACCTCTCTGTTTCTCGCTCACAGAATACACATCTATCTCACAGCCTCAAATAGAATACCCTCATACAAAGAGAGGGGTTGCCTTCTAGGGAAAAAAAACCCTAAACTAAACATAAGTTCTACCGTCAGATCATCCGCCTAATGAACGGCCCAGATTGACTAGAAATTACTATACTTTTACAAGGCAATTTTACAGTTGTTTTTAGCTTCGGGGGCGCTTCCCCCAAAACCTCCCGCCAGGGGGGGCTCCCAAAGGTCGCAGCCGCCCCCCCTGGACCCCCCCTGCAGCGAATATTTTACGGGCGGCGTTGCCACCCCCATTTCGAACTGGGGTTCTATGTGGCGATACCTTTGAATATAGAAGATAATCAGGCTCCACACCCAACAAGATTTCCCAAGCCCCCTCACTCCAGCAGCATTCAAGGCATAGACTATCCATTCAGCTAGGTTAGAATCCCAGACAACCCATGTCTCGACTCATTCTGAGTCTTGACTTCCCTTAGCCCACTCCCTGAATTCCTCTGAATAATTCATTTCTGTGATGCAAGCAAGAAGGGAAACTGAAGTAACATACCAATACTTTGCGACGAAGCTTGTTATTCTCTCGACATCCTCCAGCTCGCTTCCACCACCTTCCGTCGCACGTTCTTTCTCATTCTCCCTTTGCATGCAGCTACCTTCTCTCATATCTACCTTTGCCTCTTGTTTCTTTGTCCAGCTGCCCCACCTAACTTCCATACGACCCCCCACAGGCACTCTTCCTCTTCCCTTCGCCCAATCTTTCATTCGATTTCCTTGGAATGAGGTTCCCCTGACCCTTCCATTACTTCACTCGTGTCGTCGGCTTCTCCTGTCATGGGTTTCTTCCTGACACCATGCCACTTGTCGTCATTGGTCTGCCCACCATCTCACTTAACCCAAGCCTTCATCGCTCTCTTCCATCCTCGACCACACATGTACTAGCTCAGGCCCTCCTCTGCCTTGCCCTGTCCTGCGTGCTACCACACCTGTCGTCGCGTCCTCCCACATCCCAATACCCCATCTATCCTTGGGCCCAGGTGGTTGGCTTCTAGTGACTCTACCTCCCATCCCCGCTGGCCCACCTCGTTTTTCATCTCCCTTTCTCCCCTGCCACACACTGATCGGGGGTTTTCTCCCTTCTCCTTGTCTTTTTCTAGAATCTCCTCTAGCCTTCTCATCCCTTCCATTTGTCTTAACTCTTCTCCCCTTGTATCCAGGTTTCTACCTACCTACCCGCACCCCCAGTTGGCAAGATTATCCGCTGCCACGTTACCCGTCCCGTGGACATGTGTCAGGATAATGTAGCCAATCTGTCGAATTAGCTTGCCAACCTCTTGAACAAGCCTTGTCGTCATCCAGCTTTGGTTGATTTTCTCCCATGACATTCCTTGCTGGAGTATTTTCATCATGTCTATTGCCAGTTTCTAGTCTCCTTCCATCTCCAGCCTCTGAAACCTTTCCCTTGCTGCGATTTCCAATCCCCGCTTCAATGCCTAGACCTCTACTTCATTGTTGCTCACTATGCCACAATCCATGGAAATCAAGTGAATCGTATTACCTTTGTCATCTCCGAACACTCCTCTAGTCCGCGCCGCCCCCGGATTCCCTTTCGCAGATCCATTGAAGTTGAGTTTAATGAAATCTTTCTGAGGTCATGTGAAACTGTTAGCAATATCACAATGGGGGGGATGTTGTTTCCACACAGTGGGGCTCAGCATGCTTGGCTTCAATCTTATTCCGATCATTATTCGTTCTTCCTGTGGATTTGTTTCCTAGTCCTCTACATACCATTTCTCGGCAAGGATCCTTTCTCTTATGTTCTAGAGAATCATTTTCCATTGTTCTACTTTTGATCTTTTTTCTTCTTTGGAGATCCTTTTGTTTCTTTCCTTCTAGATTGCCCATAATATGAACCCTAATGATATTCTCCAGGCACGATCTAAAATGGGGTTTTGGTAAGGTTTCCTTTGCCAATTATCCATTGTTTCTTTCATATTAAATTGGTTCCTGTCATTGACTCCAAAGAGTTGTTCATGGTTTCTCCACAGGTTTTCATTGTATCTACAGACATTGGTCAGGTGTTCCATTGTTTCTGCTTGTTTGGCACAAATACTGCAGATCGAGGGTCCCTGCAGACCTTTTTTCTGGAGTTGGTCCCAAGTAAGTTCTCGCCCATGTCGGAATATCCACATGACGAAAGCGATTTTCGGCCATGACTTTTCTTGCCAGGTTTTGTCCCATATCTGTGTCCCTTGTTGCAGGTGGTGTGTTGCTTGTAGATGACATCCCTCTTTAATCGTAAACATCCCTTTGATTTTATATCCCTATCTTATAATGTTTGTCCCTTCCACTATTGCAATTTTCTGGGTTTTCATCTCTTTCTCATAAACCTCCCATTGGGTGGTTTCTGGAGCATATGGGCAATCTTGTTTCTGCTTCTGTTTTCTCCAGTATTCTCCTGGCTCCAAGCTCCAAAAGTTTTTTACTGTCTGGTCTATAGGGTTATTGGTATATTGACATACTACTCCTAGCTTAGGTCTGTTGTTGATTTTCTCTCTCTGTTGCCACACCTCTTCCCAGAATTTTGCTTTGTCTCCTCCCCTTATTTCCCAGAAGCTATGGGTTCTCAGTAGATCTCTATTTTCTGAGGCTAAGTTCCATATGGCCGATCCCTTAATATTGTCCTGGACTCTCGGCCTTCCTTCAATCGAGCTTGGCATTCCATATTTTCTCCCCCATATTTCCTTATCAACTCCTCCCTGGATCCATCTCCACCAGAGCTTTGCCCTCATGACCTAATTGAGAATTTGAGAATGTTCGGGTCTCTAAGACCTAACCCACCATCTTTTAGGGGTTTGTTGATCCAATTCCACGATAGCAAGGCCCGTTTTTTTATTTTATTTTTTTTGGGCCCTTTCCACAAGAACGTTTTGAAAATATCAATCATCCTTTGGAAAATTGTTTTAGGCATCGCTTGGCTAGATAATTGGTAAATCGGGATCGATTAGAGAACTACTCTCACTAGTATTACACGACTCGACATATTCAGTGATCTGAATGTCCAATTCTGCATTCTCCCTTAGATCTTTGCCAGCAAGGGCTTCCAGTTTGCCACTCTAGTTTGTTGATCACTTAGCTGTATTCCTAGGTATTTCGAGGGGAGATTACCAATGCGGAATCCCATTATTCTTGCTAGAAAAGCTTGTGATGGGGTTGTCGTATTAAAGAAAAAGATATCAGACTTTTCCTTATTTATATTCGTCCCTGAGGCACGTGTAAACTCTGTTAGGATCTCCATCATCCCTCTGCTTCCCTGTCGGTTGCTTGTCCGTACATCATTATGTCGTCGACGAACTGTTGGTGACTTAACGGTAAATCGTTCCCCCACATTCTGAGGCCTGTATATTGTTTCCTTTGTACTTTCTCTTTTACATACCTTCCTAGTCCTTCCACAACTAGTATGAACAATAATGGGGATATCAGGTCACCTTGCCTAAGCCCACAGGTTGCATTGAATGCCTCTGTGGGCATCCCATTGAGGAGGATTGAAAAAAATGGGGTCGATATCATCGACATTATCTAGCTTATCCATCTTGCATCAAAGCCAAACGCCTTCAAAATTCCCTGTAGGTACTTCCAGCTCAGGTGGTCATAGGCTTTTGATAAGTCTAATTTTACCAGCATCCCTTTGATTTTTTTGGTCTTTAATGAGTGTATTTCCTCTTGTGTCGTCACAATACCATCCACTATTTGTCTCCCTTTAACAAAACTTGTATGTTCTTGAGAGATTAGACCAAGTAGGATAGGTTTGAGACGGTTCACCATGATTGTAGCCATGATTTTGTAGAGTACATTACAGAGCGCTATAGGTCTGGAACCTTGCAGTTCTTCCGAGTGGTCCATTTTGGGAATGAGCGCCAAAAAGGTGGAATTCAAGGTTGGATGCATTCTTTTATTGTGTCGGGACTCCTCCACTACTTTCACAATATCATCCACCATGAATGACCACATAGCCTGAAAGAATTCAGCTATGAGCCCGTTTGGGCCTGGTGCTTTGTTTCTCGCCAGGCCTTTGATGACTTCTTCTACGTCTAACTTAGAGATTTCCCTTAAAAGTGCCATGTTCTGGTCCCTACTCACCAGGTGGGGAATGTTCCGAGTGATTTTGTTTATATTCTCCTCCCTATCTAGATTGGGTTCCATCAGTAGCCTTTGAAAATGTTGAACTAACAAGTTCTCCATGTCTTCCTTTTGAGTACGTTGATTGCCTTGCTGATCGACCAGGGAGAATATCCTATTTTGTTGCATGTGTTGGATCATGGCTTTATGAAAAAACCTAGAATTCCTTTCCCCTTCCTTTAACCATTGGATTCTTGATTTTTGTTTCCACAGTATTTCTTCTTGTTGTCTCCTTTCCTCCAATTTATTTATCAATTGTCCTTCCTCCTCCACTAGAGAATCAGTTCTACCTTCATTGATGATCTGATGTTGTAATTTTCTAATCTTAGCCTGGATCAATTCTTGCTCCTATTGAATGTTGTCGAACTCTTCCTTGTTCCATTTTTTTTATTTTACCCTTTAGATCTTTGAGACGGAGTTGGAAAGTATGCATTATATTTCTACCTTCTTTCTCACTCTCGTTCCACCATTCCTTCATTTTCTCTATGAAGGTCTATTCTCTTAGCCAGAAGGCTTCAAACCTGAAGGGTCTATTTGTATTTCCTTGTTTCATTTCCACTTCTAGTTTAATAGGCCAATGATCCGAACCCAGGCAAGGTAGGATAAATGCCTCATAGTAAACATCTTTGCTTATGAGATTTTCTATTGCCAGGAATCTGTCGAGACGAGATGTTATTTTCCTGTTTCCTCCCCGTTTGTTGTTCCACGTATATTTCCCATTAATTGTTGGGATATCCACCAGGTGCAGTTCTTCTTGGATATCCCTAAATTTCTCCATTTCTGACTCCTCCCTTCGCATTCCTCCTTTTTCTCCTCCAACGATGTTATCGAGTTGAAGTCACCTACTAATAACCATAGCTTTTCCTCGTGCATTTGGTTTAAAATCTTTATCCTCTGAAGGAAGTTTTCCTTTTCTATTGGGATGTGTGGACCATAAACTGCAGAGAGCAAGAACCAGTCTTTATTTCCTATGAGGCAGAACCTCCCTGTGAGGATATGTTGCATACTTATCTAGTAGTCTACAGTTATCCCTGTTGGATTCCACAAAATTGCTATCCCTCCTGCGCTTCGTCTTGCGTCTATTGCAATACCCTCATACCTCGATTTCTTTTTACTTAGGATTTCATCTAGTTTCCCTCCTGTGATCTTAGTTTCTTGAAGAAGCATTAATTGGGGTTTCTCTTTTCTCAGTCTCTCTGCTAAGTATCTCTGTTTTCTTCGGTTGTTTAGGCCTCTTATGTTCCAGGATGTTACTATCATTGGGTAACTTTATTTAACTGTTGGTATATCGCTGATAGTGGTACCACCATACCTATGTTCACCAACATTTCTCCCATAATCTGTATGGATTCCTGTCGGTTTCTCCAACTCCTTTTCTTCCCCCCTTTTACTTTGTTTTGATACTCATGGGGGTTTTCCTAGTGCGTCCCCAGTGGTTCTATAATCTTGACCTGTGCCTATTCTTGCTTGGCTTGATACTGTTGGAAAGTCTCTTTGTACAATATTTTTTGGTCTTCTGGAATAAATCTTTCATCTAGGTGTCTCCATTCATTCAACAGTTTCTTCAGTACTTCTTCTTCCATGCTAAGTTCCTCTCCCTTGCTTGGGTCGATTTCCATTGTGGTGGTTTCCATCCCAACCCATTCTTCTTTGTCCTCTTTGTCTGCAAGATCTCCTTGGGCTTTCCGCTTGGGTGTTGGTTTGACTTGACTCGAGCTGCTCTCTTTTCCTTTATCCTGATAATCCATGGGTTGGATCTTGCTTTCTTCGTCTTCTTCCACCTGTAATGCTTCAAATCTGTTTTTACCACTCGACTGGGCTTGGTATTCTTTTCTTGGGTTATGGGGTTCCTTTGGTTGCCTCCTCTTGGTTTTAACTTCTTGGTATCCTTCCTTGTCGTCCTGAGGTTTCTTATGTTGCTTGTCCTTATTCTCCATCTCCTCCATGTTTAGTGGGCATTCCTTAAATAAATGGCCATATTCATGGCACCTTCGACATCTGAACGGGATATGTTCATAATCTAAGGTCTATTGCCAAACCTCTTCATGGTATTCTAGCTCCACAGATTCAGGTATGGTTTCGGCTATGTTCACATATACACAAATTCTCGCATAGGATGTATATCTGCTTATTTTTTTCGTTTCTGTTATTTTGACGAATTTTCCTGTCGTATTCCCAATACCCTCTAATATTTTTGGGTCCAAAAGTCCATTGCGAGGCCAAACAATCTTACCCATACTGGGGCTGCCAGGAATTTCTCCTTGTCTGGGTCATAACATTCTTCCCAATATCTCATGAACAGACCAGCATTATAATGGAAATAAGGGCCATTTTCAAATACTCTTTCTTTATCTTGCAGGTTTGAGAATATTACCGTAAAGAAGCCTCTAGCTCCCAGCTTGAGTTCGATATGGCCCTTGGGTTGCCATTTCTGTTGTATCCACTTGATAAGGTCTTTCTCTGTTGGCCACACTCCTATGAACTTGCAGATCAACACATGGTCCTTCATGAAGCTTCTGTATCTCTCCAGTTTGTTCATCGAAATGATGAATCTCAGTTTCTCTAATGCACATGGCAAGAATTTTTTCCCCTGCTGCGAGCCTGCCACTGCGCCCCGAGGACAGGTCCTGTCGTTTGGTTCGTCTCCTATGCTTGCGCTGGTTGCTTAGATTCTCGCGGGAGTCCCCTACCACAGCGTCCCAGCAGGAGGGGATTTCTCCCCCCCTTCCCTCCCAGCTTGCTCTGCGATCCTGACCTCGCGAGCGTCTCCCTGGTGTGCAGGGCTACTGTTACCATCAGAGGTTTAAGGTCACGACTCAGCTTAGTTCATGTCAGTCACGAGTCTGCTCATAGGCTACATGCTTATTACAAGTTCTAACATGTTGGATATAAATGTGCTCAAAATAAAACTAACTAATTCATTTGCTATGAAGGATTTGGATGTTGTAAAGCAAATCATTGGTATGAGCATAATAAGAAATCAGAAAAATAAAAATAAAAAAATTAACATTGTCTCAAAATGAGTACATAAAAAAGGTGTTGGAAAATTGGAAATGAAAGATGCAAAACCAATTAGGACACCTTTGGCTAAACATTTCAAATTGATTAAGGATATGTGTCTCAAGACATAGGTGGAGATAGAATACATGTTCAATGTTTTATATTCATCATCAATGGGCAACTTAATGTCATGATGTGCATAAGGCCAGATATTGCACATGTAGTAGCAATTGTGATGAAGCATATGAACAATCTAGGTAACGAGCCTTATAATGCAAGAAAGTGGATTCATAAATATTTGAGAGGTCCGCTACTTAATAATTATGCTTTGGAGGTTCAAACATTGTTTTGTAGAGATATATTGACTCAAATATGGTAGGTGATATAGACAAGACGAGCCCCAGAGAGTATGTTTTTACTATAAGTGAAACAATAGTAAGTTGGATTTCAAAATTGCAAAGGGTTGTTGCACTTTCAATAACATAAGAAATTTATGTTGTTGATTAAAAGGCTAGTAAATAGATTATTTGGTTATAGAGTTTCATGGAGGAAATGGGAAAGAAGCAAGAGAATATCATGTCATATAGTGATAGTGAGAATGCCATTCATATTGCAAATAACTCAACCTTTCATTTTGAAACTAAGCATATATAGTTTAGGTATTGGTCCATATAATTAATTTTGGAAGATTGACAGTTAAAGTTGGAAAAGATGCATACTAGCTGGAATCCTACAAACATGTTAACGAAGGTAGTAGCGAAGGAGAGATTGAGTTTCTGCTCAATTTCAGTTGGTCTTCAAGCATGATGATGAAGATGAGAAACTAGCCAGGTCCAAAGTTGAAGCATAGTCCAACGAATGCAAAGTAGAAGTGAAGTTGTTGTAGAAAATATTAAGTGGGAGATTGCTCATTGTGGAGCCTAATTATCTTCCTAATTTATAGGTCTTTTTTGTTTCTTTTGGACCCTAGTTCCTAATAGACGGTGTGCGGGGCTTGCCCCCTACTATTGTCGCAAGGGGGTCCATGGGGGTAGGGTGCATCAAAGAAATTTTGAAGTCTAAAATGGGCATCTAGAGGAATATTATAAAATAATAGTGGAAATAATAAAATAAGATTAAATTAAACCATCAAATTTTACAAAGAAAAAGAAAAAACTAATTTTTCAACTTATGCTCTACATTTGTACTCAAATTTCGAGCAAGAGCACTTGTTGAATGCATAATTTATTTCCTCATCCAAGGAGTACCCATGTTGAATATTTTGGATGGACCCTACTACACATAAAATGAGAAATACATGAAAAAAAAACAATATTGCAATCACGTTTTTCATGTAGCATGGTCCAGTGAAATAATGCAACATGGATACTCATTGGATGAGGAATTAAATTATGCATCTAATAAGTGCTCCTGCTTGAAATTTGAGTAAAACCATAAGGAGATAGGTTGAAAATACGAATTGAAAAATTTATATATATATATATATATATATTTACTCCAAAAATGGTAAATCATCCCCCATGGTTGACATCATCATCTTGACTCCTATTAGTTCTTATAAAGTTAATTTTTGTTGTACATTTTGTTTTGATGCCTATTTTAAGCCTCAAAATTTCTCTAATGGCAACAACTCTTGAGAGCCCCCCTAGCAGTGGTTCAAGGATAGTGCCCTTAAAGATATTTTAATTTTATGGACAATTTGGACCATTCATCATTAGGTCATGGATCTCAAGGTAAATGTTACATTAAGGTTATTAACCTAAAGGGAAACCCTCTTTTTATGAGGGAATTTTATTGTGGCTATGTATTGTTGAGATAGCATTGTAAGTGAGAGAAAAGAAATTGTGAGAGAGAGAAGAGGTTGCAATAGATGTGTTGCAAATTGTAATCTCTTTATCCATATCTCGTTTTTAATTTATAATATACTGTGGCCAGAACTATGCCAACCACAATAAAATGCAGAAATTCCATGGCCTACAAATATACCAATATCGCTGTTCACAAGGATTAATGTTATATTACAGCAAAAACCACAAGCATTCTGGTTACACAAAGCCATTAATCAACTTCATAATGATACAAATCTAACAACAGTTTGGTAGAGGGCAGAGAAATCATCCAGTTGGTTTTGACTGAATGATAATTCAACTCTAATAAATACATCAACCCATTTCTACTTCTTCATGCCAATTCTAATTAATATTAACTTATAATCACAGTTTAGTCAATTCAAATATCAGAATAGTTTGCAATTAGAAATGTAAACGCCCGATCTCATTTCTTGGCCTTCTTTGCAGCAGGGGCCACCTTCTTCGGCTTCAGAGAAGCTGCCCTCTTAACAGCTTTGGAAGGGGCAAGCTTCTTGGGCTTCGGAGAAGCCACCTTCTTTACAGCCTTGGCAGGAGCAAGCCTCTTGGCAGGAACTGCATTCTCCACGGGCGCTGCTGCCTTCTCTACCTTCTTAGGGGTCGCTGCAGGCTTCGGCTTGGAGACTTTAGGAGCCTTGACTGCTTTGGCGAGGGTTTTGGAGGGCTTCAGACCCTTCTTGGGCCTAGGGGTTGCCATGGGCTTAGCTGCGAGCTTCTTGACCGGGGCTTTAGCCTTTACAGGCTTGGCCGCCTTCGGTTTCACAGGCTTCTTCAGTTCCTCCGAAAGCTTGAAGGAGTTCTTGACCTTGGTGAGCTTGCCAGATTTAGCAAGATTTCTCAGCTGAACTGCTAGCAGCTTCTTGAAATTGGCAGGCAGTTGGGACTGGTACTTGCTGCCAATATAGGCTGCTATGGCATACTGGCTAGACCCGGTTCTCTCTTTCAAAGAAGTAATCGCCTCCGTGCTCATCTGCAAAAAAAAAAAAGGGAAAATTGAGACCCCTGCGTTCAAAATCTAATGCGGGAAAAACATTTCAGAGGCCAAGAATTGAAACCTGAAAATATGTGGGATGAGAAGGTAGCGGTTTCGATCCCTTGGAAGCCGTCGGCTTCTTTTCTTTGACAGCATTGCTGACTACAGGCTTTGCAGTTGTCTGAGCTGAAGCCATTGTTAATACCATCAAATTGCTGAAGAACTACAATAAAAATGATACCAAGAAACAAGAAAACAAGATCTTCACAGACAAATCGAAACTAGAAACACAAATCGAAAGACAAAACCGTTCGAACTTCAGATGATAAAAAAAGGATTGTTATTGCTGGTCATAAATAGAGGGGAAGGCGTGGGTTACTGGAGATGCTCACCGCCCCCTGGGCGGGCGGCACGTCTACGGCTCATTTTTCCGCCATGCAGTTCATCCGACGGTCGTGAGTGGCCCGGCCATCCTGCCACGGATCGAGTTTTCAAAGAGGAATTTGTTGTCGGTCTTTGAAATTCTCAGCAAGAAATCTCACGGTACTCGACGAAATCTTACAACTTTTGTCTTAAATAATCATTTAAAATTTTATTAAAAAGAAATCTTATTAACTTTTCCTGGGGTGCTTGAAACATATATACCTTACCTAAACGAGTCAACGTTCCTCTTGTATGGGAAGCATACATGTTTCCTTTGTTTTCTTCAATACCTCGTGGAATTATCTTTCCAATCAATTTAGTTTTATGAATTAAATATATTTCCAATCAATTTAGTTTTATGCATTAAAAATATTTTAGTTAATTTGTTTTAAAGAGTAATAAAATATAAGTTAATTGAATTATTTTGGATGATTGGAAAGACTTATTAGTCCTTACCTAGTGCAAGGTAGGGATTATAGCATTTACCTTTTTATTGCGAGCTTCACTTGCCCTGGTGTTATTTTAGTGTGGGTAACTTAATTTATTTTAAGTTTTTCAAAACAAAGTTCAGAGCGAGTTAAAGTTAAAGTTTCAAAAGGGGAAAGAGTAATATTTTAAGTTTTAAATAAGAATATATACCTGACAAAGTTTAATATAAAGTAAGAAGTTTTAACACACATGAACAATTAATATTTAAAGTTTTGATACATCCTTAATGTTTGGCATCGATGGCTTCTTATCTCAAAGGCTGACACTTCAATAGCTAGCAAGTTGACCCTTCAATACACATAACCTGACACTTCAATACAATTCTCCTTTATGTAGCATGTCCTCCACAACTTTCCCCTTGCAACCTAAACCACTTGTCGAAGCAACTGCAACTTTCCCCTTTCATTCAACCACACTGCTTCCTTGAAACAGTTAGTTGAGTGATGAATCGGAGGGTGGTTGAACTTTCCCTTTTAATTCAACCACAGTGCTTCCTTGAAACAGTTGAGTGATGAATCTGAGGGTGGTCGACAGGCAATAATGAAGGGAAAAGTTACAGAAGTCCTCCACCCACTGCCATCTCTATTTCTAGAGTACACAAGTGGCTTCCACTGAGCTCATTTATCACCCAATTCTGGCATAATTGTAGCAGGTTAGTATTACAACAATTTAGTGCGATTTGCTAATAATGATTGATCTTCGTCCTACCTTCTTTAAACTTGAAGTTGTTAATATGTATATAAGATTTCACTCGAACTAGATGACTAACCACCCTTTACAAAGAATTGGGGGTGTGATGCATTTCGAGAGGTCATTGACTCAACCTGTTGGAGGATTTTCTTCATATGTAGATAAAGTGACTCAACCTTATAAATTCTTACCCAAACCAATTTATCTAACCCGAAGTTGTTGTATCGCAAGGCTATATCATGAAGTTTCCTTATCTCAAAGATTTCTTATCAAGTGAATTTATAAAAAAAGAGGAGTTCTATTATTCGATATCTTATCCGATGTCTTCTCACAATGAAGAGCTATCAGGAAAATCAACCGTTTCAATCTTGGGCATGCTTTCATACAATTCCATTGTTCCATATGTAGACTTTTGGGTAGTGGTGCAATCATTACTCATGATAGTTAGGCCGATAGGCCTTCTTATGCATCAACAAAGTTGTCAATACTTTCATTCTCGTTAAGACATCTGGTATGGTTTCCTACTCAACATCTGGCTATAGTCTTGCTTGACATCTGTGCACAGATTCTACGTCACCTTTCTACTCCCCCAATTGACATCTGTGCACACCAGTTTTATGTCAGAGTCTTTTACGTCGGAGTTCCAAGATCTCCTCTGACATTTGGTTCTCATGCATTATTTTTTTTTGCCCTCGGGGTCTCTCCAAAACAGTGGATCCATTTACAGTGGCTACATTTTTGGCAGTACTCTGCGAGGAAGTGCCACACCCAACAATTTCTTCGGTGCACGACTACCATCTACCTTCAGAAAACAACTCAAAGCACCTAACTGCCAGAGGATGGGCTACTGGACTGCTCTGGCATTTGTTGTTGTGGCCACATTTGCCGCAGCATATAAGCAACACGAGGGTGGGGTTGTTGAGCATACATTGCAAGATCCACTGGCTTTCCAACAATCATTCCAAGAGGTGCAACCTGTGTCTCTGGATGTTGTTGAGGAACATAATAATATGGTATAGCTTTGGTTGGGGTTCCAACAAGTACGGATCCTCCAAGAATACCCCCAGAATGATGTTCGGTTTATTTGTCTATGTTTTCCACATGAATTATTGTTTAAACGTTTTCCATATGCGCTAATCATTTTCTCTATGTGTATATGCCTTGTAGGTAGAAGGATTACTATTCCAGGTTCCTGGGTACACTTGGTGGTGAAGTGTTCTTTCTACAACAGTCTCTATGGCTTCCCGGTAAGAGAATTGTTCCATTTTGGGGTCACAGCTGGAGGGATTGCAGCATTAGTTAAATGGGTCTTGACGCCCTGTGCTTGTTATAGTTTTCTCAGCTCTATTCTTTCCAGAAATCCGTCGTTGTTTGGTAGGGTTTGGCGAAGTTCCTAAGTTTATGCTTGGATTTTCCCTTTGGGGTTACTTCTGTATATTTTGATGATTAAGGGCGTTGACCCTTCCACGAACTCTGTATTTTTTTGCTACTAGGTTCGTCTAAACTCTGGCGATTGCTTGAAATGAATGGAATCCCTCCAGTTTACTCATTGTGCTAATTTCTCTGCTTATAGATAGATATATTGTTTCATGATGGTACAATAATTGCTCATGTATCGCTTTACTATTATTATCTAAGTTATTATGGGGTTTGGCCTTACTATCCGCTTGCATATTAACATTAAGTAAACTGTGCAGTTTGTTTTCTTTTACGATTTATTTGCAACAACGTTAGTTTCTTTCTAGCTGATTTGCGGCCTCGACCATCATGATATTTGGCCGCCTCAGTTTGCTTAGAAATGTTAAATACTGGATTTCAATTTTACTTCATTTTCCACAGAAGTCTTTGCATTTAGTTTTCGAGGATTCCCTGTTACAGGGTTAGGGTTTCATGGTCCTTAGGTTGCCTAACCTTGTTGATTTCATCCTCTGCCGCCATTTGTTTTGAAGGAGGTTATATCTAGAGGGTTTCATCCCTCTGAATACTCTTGAACGGTGGTGTAAGTGACTTGCCTACAAACCCCAGAACTGGTTGAGTCCGATCTGTTTTATGAATTTTCTAAAACTCGGCATCTCCCACTACGCACTGGCGGCAATTCCAAATTTTTAATTCGTTGCAAGCAATCTTGAATTTTCTTGTTCTCACAGGTTTACTAGCAGTGTTCGAATGGTTATGCAAGGGAATTTACTTTGTTAACTGCAAAGTTCTTTCCTATGCAGCATTCTGTTTTCTCTATATTATGCTCATTTGTATTCCTGCATTTAACAGGTAGCAACAGTTTTCTTCTTACAAGTTTAATAGTTATTCTCCCGTTTTTTTTTGCTTAAAAACAAGAAACAGATCCGGGTGTCATTTTCTTTCGAAGTTTACTGTAACAAAAAAAAAAAAAACTGTAATACTTCTCTTCAAAATCAACTAACTTTCCACAGATTTTAAGGGTTGGCTGAACTGAGTTCTTATCAATAATATATTTAAATTCATAGTGAAATGGTCTTATAACGTTAGTGGCATTTCCTAAAATTCCTATGATTAATCATACATAATGGGTGGAAAGGGAACATGAAACTGAGTATTTCATTGCAAGAAATGATCCAAACACTATGTTAGCACTTCAATGATGTGGATTGGCCAAATTATTCTTAAGTCTTGGCATGCGAGCTCAGCCAAAGCTCTTGGATTTCTTGGTAAGGGCATGGAATGTTAATGAGCAACAATTTCAAATTGGTTCACATTCTCCTACAATTGAAAGACAAGACATTTATTTTGTAACTGGATTATCAAGGAGAGGAGCTAGGGTTTTGTTATCTGGCCATCGTGGTGATGGTGAACCCACTGATTACTATATTTTTGGAACTTGTGTCCAAGCATCTTGTAAAACAAGTAGTGGAAAGTTTGAGATCAAGGATGTACAAAACCTGCCCTTGAAAGCTATCATATTTACCATTACTCAAGTTCCCAAGAGCGCAACTCCTCATGTAGCCACAAAAACTCAAATGTAATACATCATTGAATGCATGGAGCCCATAGTGTTTAATTGGTGTGAGGGGTTGTTGAGAAACATGAAAGAATAGTTGAACAAGTGAAAAATTGGTTGGTTGAAGTAGTTTGGATATGGATCTATATTGGTATCTCTTTTCTAAGAAAGGGTACCATTGTTTCAGTCTTACAAGATAGATGTGGATGCTCTTGCACCAAGGGATCCACATATGAGGAGATGGGTTGACCTAATGGCACGCCATGGTGGCAGCTAAATGATGTCATTCACTCCCTCTTTCTTTAGATGGCTTCGTTGGAATATCATCATGATCAAGTAGTATCCTTATGTTGGTACCAACTTTTCAAAAGATCCAGATCTAGTCCTTCTGTCGGATTAGGAGGTAACTCCTCAAATGTAATCGTATTATTTATTCAGGTTGTTTATTATTATATACAAGAGGGAGTGACTGTTCAGTTCATCTCCTGATGACCCTTCATTTCTCTATTATTTATTTACACTAATTACAGTTGTTCGCCCAATCGCTATGATTAGGTGTCAACATGCCCCCCCTTAATCTGAAGGGATGTTGGTGAGTCCAAGCATCGTTCTAAATATTTCAAGCTTTTCTCTTCCAAGCGCTTTGGTCAAGATGTTTGTAATCTGCTCATTAGTGGAACAATGGCAAAGATGGATTGTTTTGGCCTCAACATGATATCGAATGAGATGATATTTTGTATTGATGTGCTTCGTTCGATCATGGAACTTTCGATTCTTGGCCAACTTTATTGCCGAGGTATTGTCAATTATGAGTGGAGTCGATTGTACTTGTTTTACCTGCAAATCTTCCAGAATTTTCATGAGACACACAATTTCTTTTGTTGCCTTAGTTTCTGCCACATATTTTGCCTCTGTTGTGGAATCTGTTGGAACTGATTGTTTGCGTGATCTCCAGGAGACAGCTCCTGATCCAAGACTCATAGCATAAACCGAAGTAGATACCCCAGTTTATTTGTCTCCATCGATGTCTGAATTAGAGTATCCAATCAAGCTGAAGTCACCCACTTGTGTATACTTGATTCCAAAGTCTTGAGTTCCCTTCAAGTGCTTTAGAACTCTTTTTGCAGCAGATCAATGTCCCTCAAAAGGCTTTTGCATAAACCTGGAGAGGATTCCTACAGCAAACGAAATGTATGGTCTGGTAGTAGTTAGGTAGTTGAGACTTACTACAAGCTGTCTATACTTTGTTGCATCCTCAAATTCTTTTCCTTCAATGGATGTGAGCTTTAAGTTTTATTCCATTGGAGTAGTGAGAGGATTGCATTCAGTCATGACAAACCTGTTCAATAGATCTCCAATGTACTTCTTTTGAGAAATGAATATGGACTTCGGATGTTGAGTTACTTCAATACCAAGATAGTAATGAACATAGCCCAAATCAGTCATTTTAAAACCTTTTCTCAATTGCTTCTTTATGGATGCAATGTAGCTCTCTTTGTTCCCTATCATCAAAAGATCATCTACATATACCAAAAGATATACAATTGTTTTGCCAACCTTCTTGACAAACAAAGTTGCATAATCAAGATCATAATGTTTGAAATTGAGTTTCAGAAGATGCTCAGATAGTTTTTCATACCAGGCTTACGGTGCTTGTTTGAGGCCATACAAGGATTTCACAAGTTTGCATACTTTATGTTCATGTCCTTTTACAGCAAATCCTTCAGGCTGGGACATAAAAAAATCACTTTTAGATCTCCATTCAAGAAAGCAGTTTTTACATCCATTTGATGGACTTTCCAACCGTTTTGAGCTGCTAGGGCAAAGAGTTTCCGGATGGTAGCCCATTTTGCTATGGGCGGAAAAGTCTCCTCATAATTGACCCCTTCCTTCTGTGCAAAACCTTTTGCCACAAGCCTGGCTTTGTGCTTGTCAAGTGAGCCATCAGTTTTATACTTGTTCTTGTAGACCAAGTTGCAGCCAATTGGTTTGGTTCCCAATGGAGGATCAACTAGCTTCCAAGTGTCATTCTTTATCAAGGCATCATACTCCTTTTGCATTGCTTCTTTCCATTCATCATGAGAAGCATCTTCTTTGAAGGAAGTTGGTTCAAAATCTGTAGACAAATTCAATTCACAATCATAAGAAACATCCATATCAATAGGTGAATCAAAGTCATCTACATCACCTCCTTTTTGCCGGGTTGAATTTCTAGTTCCTGTCTTTCCAACCTCATCAGGATGAACACTTTCAAGTGTATTTGTTAGCCACTTTGGGGGACCTTTTTGAGATGGTCCAAGCTGCTCCATTGATTGAGTTGGGACTGAATCAAGATTGAGTCTCCCAATTCTGTCAATCACATCACTCAAAGTATCATCCGTTGTTGGAGTTTCATGCGGGGGAGAGAGTGCTTCAAAAGAAGATTCCACAGGTTGATCTAGTATAGGAATCCCCCTTAAATATGTGGAATCTGATTATCAAATTCTTGAAACGATTTTGCATTTGTGAATCTATCCAAGCGATCAAGTTGCCGCTCAACAACATTGTTTGTTTTGGATGATTCAAGAAAGATTACATCTCTAGATAGAACAAACTTTTTATTGACTTCATCATAGAGATGGTATGCTTTGGAGGTGTTTGAATACCCCAGGAAGATACACTTATGACTTCTTGCACCAAGTTTGTTTCTATGTACCTTTGGTATCAAGGCATAACATGTGGAACCAAAGACCCTGAGATGCTTTACCGAAGGAATGTGCCCATACCACATTTCATAAGGAGTCTTGTTTCTAATAGCATTAGATGGAAATATATTCTTTATATATACAACACATAGAACTGCATCAGCCCAAAACATCATTTTTACGTTTTTGAAAAACATCATGGAGCGCACCATATTTAAGATTGTCCTATTCATTCTTTCAGCTACTCCATTCTGTTGGGGATTATAAGGCACATTTGTTTGATGTTTGATCCAATGTTGGAGGAGTTTTTCAAATTCATTTGAAGTGTATTCTTTTCCATTATCAGTGCGAATAAAGCCAATGAGATTGTGCATCATTTTCAATCCATGTATAAAAGTTCTTGAATGTTTGAAAAACATCAAATTTGTTCTTCAATAAATAAACCCCAACACATTCTGGTGTAGTCATCAATAAATGTCATCATATATTTATTTCCATTTGCAGAAGGAACATGCATTGGACCACATAAATCTGAATGAATGAGTTCAAGTTTTCTATGTGCTTTGGAATGTGAATCATGAAAAGACTGTTTGCTATGCTTTCCTAGAATGCAAGCATCACATTGCTTAAGTTTCCTAGGAATTGTAGGCAAACTAGTAACAACATTTTTCTTCAACAAGAGGAGGCTGTCATATTTCAAGTGTCCAAATCTAGCATGCCATAATAAACTTGATGGAAATGTACCTTCTTCATAATGAGAATTTTATGAGAACTTTTGTGCACAAGCAGAGGTACCCTACAGCTTGAGAAGCCTTTCTTCTTCTATCCTCGTCATGACAAGTGAGTGATCTGATACTTTTCTCCCCTCAATATTGCCATCAAACATACGAATGGAGTGTCCTTGTTGGCGTATGTGGATCAAGGACAACAAGTTTCTCCTCGGTTGTGGGAGATATAAAACATGATGCAGAAGAAAGTCTGGATGACCAGGCAATTTAAACCTGATTGTACCAAGCCCTGATGGCTTGAGTTTTTATTTGTCTGCAAATTATACTGCTCCATCAACATTGTTAGGAAATTCTTCAAAAAAATATCTTCTAAAAGTCATGTGGCAAGTTGCTCCTAAATCAAGCAACCAATCATTTTTCCAAGAAGCAAGTGAAGCATTAAATAAGTCTTCATTTACTCCAATATTACAGTGTGCCACAACATAGTGAGTGGATTCAGGTGCTTTACCTTTCTCTTTGTCATTATTTTTACCTTTGGGTTGGTTTCTTTCATGCTTAATTCTGTAAGGCAACTTGCATGTGGATGCATCATGTGATCCATCTCTTTTGCAGCGTATGCAGTGCAAATCTGACTTTTCTCCTTGAGAGTGTCTGCCCCCCCTGCCTCTGAAATTTCTTCCTCTTCCTCTTCGACCACCTCTTCCTCTCGAAGAATCTTGAGCAATATTATGCTCTCTATGTGCAAGGCACACAGCCTCTTCAGAAGACTGAGGAGTTGTCTTCTTCCCAAAATATTTCTCTCTTTTAGTAATTTTTTTCACAAGGGAGTCAAAGGTAATATCTTTGAGGTTTCCATTTGCTTGCAATGACTCAAGATAATTCGAGTAAGTGGGATAAAATTCCTTGAAAAAATCTATTAGAGGAATGTTCAGTTCAACATTAGTGACTTTGATATCATGCATAATATATTTTACTTCTGATGCAAGAGCAAGAGGAATATCATTTTGTAATTCAAGAGTGAACAATTTAACCATGAGTTGAACAACTTCAAGTGCATAGTGTGAGTCATAGATGTTGGGTTGTGTTATTCTTTCCACGACTAGCCCATGTAGTGAACCGAGGGGTTAGAGGGGGGGCGGTAGCCCCCCCTTCGTTGCGCCGATTGCATAGCGGTGGGGTCACAGGGGGGGTGGCAACCCCCCATGTCCAGGGGGTTTGAGGGGGGCGGGTATCCCCCCTCTTCGGGGTCCAAGGCAGCGCCCCAGGGAAAAAAAATAATAAAAAATAAAATAAAATAAAATTGTACCCTATATTAGGTTGGTCGGACCTACCTATGGTTTTGTGCATGATTTTCGCACATGGTTTTGGAAGCAATGGTTTTCGGTCCATGGTATTGGATGCTTCGGCATGTATAAATATGTATTGTAGTCCCGGTTTTGGGATCCAAGGGAAAATCTCTTTGTATATGTGTTTTATGTGTTATGCTCTCGCATTGTTTATTTTCCGTGTTTTAGAATTCGTATGCAGGTAATTTCTATACATGATTAAAACCTACATTTGGTATCAGAGTTGTTTTGGCTTCAAGGGGGCGCCTTTGTTGCTGAGGGGTTTCGCTCAGGCCTGTGGTAGACCCTTTTCAGTGGGAGATCTGCGAGATCGATTTTGGTGGTGAAAGAAGATGGCGAGCAGTGGAAATATAGAGATCGAGAAATTTAATGGTCAGAGTTTTGAGTTGTGGAAACTCAAGATGGAGGATTTGTTGTAGGATAAAGATCAGTGGATCGCGGTAGATCCGGGTACTAAACCAACGGGAGTGTCTGATGAAGAATGGAAGAAGTTGGATCACAAGGCAAAGAGCACAATAAGATTGTGTGTCTCATATTTAGTATTGTTGAATGTATCAGGGGAAGCTACGACGAAGGCTTTGTGGAACAAGTTAGGGACTTTGTACCAATCTAAGTCTCCGGTGAATAAATTGTTCCTGCGGAAAAAGTTGTATAACCTGAGGATGAAAGATGGAGACTCGGTAACAGAGTATCTGAATTCATTTAATACTGTGGTAAGTCAGTTATTATCTATTGATATTAAAATTTCAGATGAAGATAAGTGCATCAGTTTGTTGTGTTCTCTACCAGATTCATGGGATAGTCTAGTTATTACAATAGCTAGCAATAAAACTGCCTTGCAGTTTGATGAAATAGTCTCATCCTTGCTGACGGAGGAGATGAGATGGAAAAATATGGAGAGCCAGAATGGTGATGCCTTGTCTGTACGAGGACGGTCCTAGAACAGAAACAAACATAAGTCATCGAGTGGGAGATCTAAATCTAGAGGGAGATCTAAATCTTCAGGAAAACCTGTAAAGGTGGTGTGTTGGAAATGCGGAAAGGAAGGGCACTACAAAAGGGACTGTAAATCTAAAGCTCCTGATAAAGGAAAGGGATCTGATGATGCTCCTTCTGCAGAGGCGAAAACCACCTCAAATGAAGGTGGGGATGTGTACTTGGCTTCTTCAAGTACAAATGTAGATCATGAGGCATGGTTGATTGACTCAGGTGCATCCTTTCACTTCACTCCCCATAGAGAGTGGTTCTGCAAGTATGAGAAATACTATGGTGGTGATGTCTTCTTAGGGGACGATAGGAAGGCTAGAATCGTTGGTCGCAGAAAAGTAAAGTTGAAGTTGCAAGGTGGAAGGGTTAGAACACTTCCGAGTGTTTTGCATATTCCTGTATTGGCCAGAAATCTGATTTCTGTAAGCAAGCTGGATGATGCAGGTGTAAAAACAGTGTTCGAGAAGGATACCTGCAAGATGGTTCGGGGAGCACTGATATTGATGTGGGGAGTTCGGATTAGAACTCTGTACAAGCTGCAAGGTAGCACTATTGTTGATGGGTGCAACAGCTCTGTGGTTCCTGAAAATGGAGCCGAAAATCTAGTGGTCTCTAGAAAGAAGACCATGTTGTGGCATCAAAGGCTTGGATGTATTGGAGAGAAGGACCTTTGAATACTTCATGATAAATGTATGGTAGAAGGTATGAGTTATAGCTCTCTGGATTTTTGATGTCTGTGAAAATTGTGTATAAGGGAAGCAGAATCGGGTGAGTTTCCCCTCTGGTGGTAAGAGGGCGAAACATATATTAGAACTTGTGCACAATGATGTGTTTGGACCTATGAAGGTTCCATCACTAGGTAAGTTTGTGTACTATATATCACTTATAGATGACTTCTCAAGGAATACATTGATATGTTTCCTTAAGAAGAAATCTGAAGTCTTAGACAGGTTTAAAGAATTTAAGGCTCTGGTGGAAAACCACACAGAGAAGAAGATAAAGGTGTTGAGGACAGATAACGGTGGAGAAGATTAGTTCGAGAAAGAAGGCAACCTGAAAGGTATAGTCCATATCCTTTTTGTTCAAATTTTGCTTTATCTATTACTAATGATGATCCTAGAACTGTGAAGGAAGCAGTAAATTCAGAGGAAGGAAAACTCTGGAAAGAGGACATGGTTGATGAAATGGTATCTTTGCACAAAAATGAGGCTTGGGATCTGGTGGATTTGCCGGCTGGAAGGAAACCCATTGGAAGCAAATGGGTTTTCAAGAAGAAGACAAATGCAGAAGGAAAGGTGGAGAATTACAAAGCTCGGTTGGTAGAAAAAGGTTATTCCCAGGTGCCGAGAATTGATTTTGGTGATATTTTTTCTCCTATTGCCAAGGTAACTTCTATTAGATTACTTTTATCTGTTGTTGCTACTTTTGATTTTGAGGTAGAATAGACAGATGTGAAGACAACATTTCTTCACGGGGATCTGGAAGAGGAAATCTACATGAAGCAACCTAAAGGCTTTGCAGTGAAGGGTAAGAAAGAACTAGTATGCAAGTTAAAGAAGTCTTTGTATGGGTTAAAACAGTCACCAAGGATGTGGTATCAGAAATTTGATACATTTATACGGGGACTTGACTTCACTAGAAGCAGAGCAGATCACTGTGTGTATTTTAAATTAATTGGTGACTGTGTTATTTATCTGGTCTTTTATGTGGATGATATGTTGTTGGTTGGAAATGATAAAGAAATTATCCAGGATTTGAAGACCCAATTATCCTCCAAATTCAACATGAAAGATCTTGGTGCTGCAAACTATATTTTGGGCATGGAAATTAAAAGAGATCGGGAAAAGAGGAAGCTCTGGTTAAACTAGAAGAAGTATGCTAAGACAATACTAAAGAGGTTTAATATGTAGGATAGTAAACCAGTGAAGATTCCTATTCCTGTAGGTGTAAAGTTATTTGTTGAACAGTGTCCCAAGACACAAGAAGAGGAAGAGGATATGTCCCGTGTTCCATATGCAAGTGCATTCGGTAGCCTGATGTATGCGATGGTTTGTACTAAACCAGACATTGCACATGTGGTGGGAGTATTGAGCAGGTTTATGTCAAAACCAGGGAAGGAGCATTGGACAACAGTGAAGTGGGTTTTCAGGTATTTGCGTGGCACTAGTGATTATGGTTTGTGCTACCCAGGAAGACCAAGATTGGACAAAGTGTTGGATATTCGTGGCTTTGTTGATGCAGACTGGGTTGGAGATCTGGATCAGAGAAGATCTACAAGTGGGTACGTGTTTAACCTATTTGGAGGTGCAGTCAGTTGGGTGAGTAAGAAACAATCTGTAATGGCACTATCAACTACAAAGGTAGAATACATGGCAGCCACTCATGCAAGCAAGGAATCAGTTTGGTTGCAGAGATTGTGTTCAAGTATGGGGTTAGTACAGGGAGCTATAAGGATATACGGTGACAGCCAAAGTGCAATTTTCTTGGCAAAGAACCATGCTTACCATTCAAAGACAAAGCACATTGATGTTCAGTATCACTTTGTGAGGGATATGATAGAAGAAAAAAAGGTGTTGTTGGTAAAGGTGGACACTTTGAAGAATACTGCAGATGCATTGACAAAATATGTGAGCTCTGAGAAGTTCTCTTGGTGTAGAGAACAATGGGTGTTGCAAGGCTGGATAAAATACTAAGCTCTCTTGTGGTCTCCTCTGGAAAGAAAACAACAAGTGGGAGAAATTTTGATTTGTCTGCAAAGTACACTGCTCCATCAACATTGTCAAAAAATTCTTCAAAAAAATCTCTTCTAAAAGTCAGGTGGCAAGTTGCTCCTCAGTCAAGCAACCAATCATTTTTCCAAGAAGCAAGTGAAGCATTAAATAAGTCTTCATTTACTCCAATATTATAGTGTGCCACAACATAGTGAGCGGATTCAGGTGCTTTACCTTTCTCTTTGTCATTAGTTTTACCTTTGGGTTGGTTTCTTTCATGCTCAATTCTGTCCCAAGGCAACTTGCATGTGGATGCATCATGTGATCCATCTCTTTTGCAGCGTATGCAGTGCAAATCTGACTTTTCTCCTTGAGAGTGTCTGCCCCCCCTGCCTCTGAAATTTCTTCCTCTTCCTCTTCGACCACCTCTTCCTCTCGAAGAATCTTGAGAAAGATTCTTCTCTCTATGTGCAAGGCACACAGCCTCTTCAGAAGACTGAGGAGTTGTCTTCTTCCCAAAATCTTTCTCTCTTTCAGCAATTTTTTTCACAAGGGAGTCAAAGGTAATATCTTTGAGGTTTCCATTTGCTTGCAATGACTCAAGATAATTTGAGTAAGTGGGATAAAGTTCCTTGAGAAAATCTATTAGAGGAATGTCCAGTTCAACATTAGTGACTTTGATATCATGCATAATAGATTTTACTTCTGATGCAAGAGCAAGAGGATCATCATTTTGTAATTTAAGGGTGAACAATTTAACCATGAGTTGAACAACTTCAAGTGCATAGTGTGAGTCATAGAGTTCCTTCAGCTTTTGTAAGGCTTCGAAAGCATTTGAAAATGGCGAAATATGGCGACTCACCTCTTCATTTACTGATGTTGCAATCAATGCATAAGCCTTGTTGTTCTTTTTTTCCGAAATGGCGAAATCCTTGTCTGAAGTAGGTTGTTCTGGCTCTTTGTCTCCATCTCCAACACACACTCCTTTCCACAGCTCATTATTAATGAGAGTGTGTTTGATTTTCCGTGACCATTCAAGATAGTTCTCCTTCCCGGTGAGAACCAATCCCACAATAGATATCAATGAGTGCATTTTAGAAATGACGCAGGAGGTTGACGAAAATGAGGTGGTAGTCTATAATTCGACTACTGGTTAACTTTGTAACCAATCAACTGTGCTTAAATCCGGTTTTGTACGTGGATTTTTCCCTTGAGGGTCTCGCTTATCTGACCAATCACTGTCGGTCCCTCGTTAAATTCTCCTTCTATAAACGCTTCAATCCGCGTCATTGATCTCACTTCTCCAAATCCAACAGATATCGTGTCGTCCACTCACCAACTAACCTGGACGATCTCCACCGTCCATGTGACCCGTGCAATCGAATAACTGTCATGCAATCTCATAATGGAACCAAAAGGAATTAAAACCCCAGTTCACAACCTTATCACATCCATTTCTAACATTAACCTACGCACACTTTCGGAATAGATATGCGTCCGATCACCCATTAAACAGACGATCCGATCACTCTGAACCTTAAACTCCTTTTAATAACCACATCACGTCCAAAATTTAAATTAACTCACATGCATCTTCTGACGCGATCACCGTCAGATTTGACCCAACTAATCGAACGACTATCACGTCACCCGTTCGCTAACTAGCTTGGCCGATCTCCACCATTGATCGATCCTACTTGATCCAACGGTTATTGCATAATCTTGCGTGAAATTTTACACGATGCATAACAAGTCGAGAGCACGCGAGAAAAGTGGTTTTCCCATGCTACGTGTCAACTGTTAAGGTTAATCGCGTGAAAATTAGGAATACCACTTCCAGCCTTTAGGGCATGTGAGATATCGCTTACCACTTGCCGAAGACTACCCACGTGCTTAATTAATATTTTAATAAAGATGCTTAAGAAAATGTTTAGCGCTTAAACTCAATTCTAATGCTTAACACTAATTGATTGTGATTTATAAATAAAATGTATGAACAAAGAAAAATACCCGATAGAACGTTGATACATAGTCATAAGAGAATTTCATTCATCACACTTGTGTTTAACACTATGAAACCAAGAGAGTGATACCTCAACTGCGCTTGTGGAGCAGTTGCCTCACATAACCAGCCGAACGTCTGCAGCAATTGCCAGAGAGGGGCGGCAATTGCTAAAGAGGGGCAGCAGTTGCCAGAGAGGAGTTACAAAGCAGAGAGAGAAGCCAAAAATGGCACTGGCTCTGATACCATGTCAGACCAGGAGGTAAATCCTCAAATGTAATCATATTATTTATTCAGGTTGTTCATTATTATATACAAGAGGGAGTGACTGTTCAGTTCATCTCCCGATGACTCTTCATTTTCTCTATTATTTATTTACACTAATTACAGTTGTTCACCCAATCCCTATGATTAGGTGTCAACACCTTCCACCAAGCACGCAGTGGGAAAAGTCAAGTAGAAAGATCCTTTTTTTTGTGTATCAAGACTGAGATTTGATTATCATGCAGTTTTTGAACGAGTGAGCCAACTGAGTTCCCTCCTACTCAAAGGTGGGACCAACAATAGGGAGAGACTGGAGAACATAACTTAAAGGTTATTGACACACGTGTAGAGTTGGAGCGAAACCTGGAGGGACTTACCCAAGGTATTCTAGACTCTAGGGTTGATGATGTACCTCTTCGCTACCAGAGGCATGCAGTGGGTGTGCCTGCACAACTAGGCCAATTACTTAGGTGTGTTTTTAGGGCCATAGTCTTTTACCACGAGCATCATGCCTAGGGTTTAGCCATTTAGGTTAGTTTTTCTTGTTTTGATGATATCGACATAATAACAGCTTAAGAGTGTCATGTGTCTTGAACACATTTTTATGTATAAACTCTTCCGCAAACTTATTTATGGAAATTTATTTATTTTTATCTTAGTTATTTATGCTTTTTTCAATGTATGCATACTATGGCTTTTATAAATTATGCAAATGTATATCTAAAACATATTTTTCTAATGCATCTGTCAATGTATTTTGATGTCTTGGAATGTATTGATATTCAATGTAATCAAATTTTATTTCCAAGAGACAAAATATTTAAAAAATCTTAATATTGATGGATTTCTGACGAAATAAACCCTACTTAGTTGTAGAACTATGAGTTGAGAGTAAAGTGTAACAACTAACCTACAAATGCCAAAAGTGGTTGTCGGCATTATGGCACAGGTTTGGCACTATGGCACAGGTGTTGTCCTTGATGGAAACTCACTCAGATGGCAGATCATAGTTCAAGCTCTCAGAATGGAAGAAAAATACATATACGCAGGTTCCTCTTAACCAGGTCGCGTATACACGCGATATTGATGATCAAAAGTCGCGTATGCATATACACGCACTTTCATGCACGGAAAAGCGCGTACATGTAGGAAAGCTTATTTTTGGGTCTATGGTATTTGGACCTATGGTTTTGGACCTTGATATTGCATCCAAAATATTGAACCCAGTTATTGGGTCCCTCGTATTGGTTCTCTATGGTTTTGAACCATGGTTTGAGTAAGGCCTAAGACTATAAAAAGGAGATCATTTGGCAAAGGTATTGACTCAA
Source organism: Pinus tabuliformis (assembly GCA_031772625.1). Taxonomy (NCBI): domain Eukaryota; kingdom Viridiplantae; phylum Streptophyta; class Pinopsida; order Pinales; family Pinaceae; genus Pinus; species Pinus tabuliformis. The sequence continues at coordinate 347,078,967 of CM062804.1, forward strand.
GTATTGAATATCTTATGAAGAGCAAGATCTGGAATACTGGTGATTGGCTTATGGTGCATAGCTGAATCTGAATCAAAGAGGAACCTGAGCACAAGAACATGGATAAGTTTTATTGATGGGTCAAAACTCAAGCCTTGAATAGTAGTATCTTTGTGTGATTTTGACCTGTTATATTTGGCGCATGACTTGATCTATAAATCTGATAATCAGGGTATAATTGATGTCTGAATATTTGAAAGAATGAATTATCTTTTATAGATCTGTACGCAGGTTCAGCGAAGCAAAGGCACGTATACACGCTAGTTCTGCAATTCAAAATAGAGTATACGCAGGTTGGCCTTAGTTTAGAAGCGTATGCACGCAGGTTGTACACATTGAAGTAGAGTATGTCTCTTGAAATATGTTTTAGCTACTTCTGTCTATTGCTGCAGTGTTCTAGGTTCAGAATTGGTGTTTGGTTACTGTTACTATTTTCTGGGTACAACATTCAGAGAAGTGATTATTTGATTCAGTTTTGTTTGGTGCAAAGGAGATTGGTTGATGCAGATATACTTGATGTTTGATTGATGTTATTCATGGATCCAGTCTAAAAATTTATGAAACATGGTCCCTGAAAGAAAAGAGAAGGTTGTAGCCTTCTGTAGGTCAGCACCTACGTACTAGTACCTCAACTAGTACAAAAGCTAAGGGGGTTGTAGCTCCTTTCCAGAAGAAGCTGGAAAACGAGAGAAGGTTGTAGCCTTCTGCAGGTAATAGCCTGCGTACTGGTATAAGACTGCACCAGTACAAAATCATTGTAAAAATAAGTTTCTAATTAAAAGAAGATAGAGACGAAGTGCAGCAGGTGGTTTTCTCCCACATTGGGTTTCCACCTTACATCTTTGTGTCCATGTGTGTGATGATCTGTTCTGTTTTACTGCTCCTGTTTACTGTTCTTATGATTAATGAAGTCCTGGTGCACTGATTAAAGATCTACAACTAATGAATCTTAAGTTTTCTGATATACGCTGGTTGCTTTAGACACAGTAGCGTATATACACAGTTTCCCATAGCTGAAGTAGCGTATACAAATCTGATTGTGAAATGAAAAATAATTTATTTGATAATACTGATTCACCCCCCCCCCCCCCCCACTCAGTATTATTTCCAACAGTGGTGGCATTGATAATAGTTCGATTACAACACTATACTCTACAATTTCGTTAGTTGTATGACCCAAACATATGCCATGCAAACTTACTAACTCATCATTAGGCGTGAAAATTATCCAAGCAACAGACGAAAGGTTTTGAGTACTACGACTATCACCATCAACAAAACCAATATAAGGCAAAGAGTACGTTGACATTTGCAAACCAAATGCAACACAAGATATGTAGTAAGGATAAAATTGTTCACAAAAAAAAAAAACAAAAACAAAAACAAACAAACAAACAAACAAACAAATAAACAAACAAACAAAAAACAAAACAAAAACAAAAACAAACAAACAAATAAACAAACAAAAAACAAAAAACATCACACACCAAAAACTAAAGTACAATTATGTACGAATTATCCATGTAGAAATCTAAACATAGTACTTTTTCAGATAAATCCCAATTCTGGGCTCAGATAAAGGAATCCCATCATAATCTATTAGCTCATAGGCGCATTTTCCAAGTGCACATTTTACATTGTAAGGGCCATGCCACATAGGCTCGAATTTGCCAGCTCCTAGCTAATCGTGTTCTTGATCACATGGCAAGACCAAGTCACCTTCAGAAAACACCTGAGGATTAACGTTTTTATCAAAATGTACTTTAATATGTTTCTTATGAGCCTTGTTAGCCAAACTGACATCTTAACAAGTCTCTTCTAGACGTGCTAAGTATAAAAAATGCTCTTCCTCAATAGAAGTAGCAGGGAGTAATTCGATAGCTATTTTAAGTGATGGAATTTTGCACTCAATAGGAAACACAATTTCTAGACCATATAAATGTTGAAAGGGTGTAAATTTGGTTGTTGTTTTCGCTGAGGTACAATATGCCCATAATGTTGAGAAAAGCATAAGATTCCAAGTCCTTTTATGAATTCCTATCATTCGTTGAAACATAGTGGTCATGACTTTGTTCACGACTTCTACTTGGTCATTGACCTGTAGATAATAGGGGGTTGAGCTATCATGGTGTAAACCCAACTTTGCAGTTATCTCTGACATCATAAATTTTTGAAAGTGGGTGCCATGGTCAGTGAAAATGGCTTGTGAGACACTAAATATATAGATTATGTGGTTGAATACAAATAGAGCAGCAGTTTCACCATCATTCTTATATGCAGGAATTGCCTCAGCCCATTTTGTAAAATAATCCACTACCAGGATAATATACCCATGCCCCCGAATGAGTGAGTGTTACATGTCATGAAATCAATGCCCCATTTCACAAAGATACCAACAATAACAACTGGATGGAGAGGAGTAGGAGGTGTGTGCATTTTACGGTTGTATATTTGGCAAGCATGACTTTTGTTTACTACAAAAATACAATCTTTGAACATAAAAGGCCAAAACTATCTAGCACGCCAAATATTTTGGGAAGCGATATACCCTAACATATGACCCCCACATGCTCCAGAGTGGCAGTGATTCAAAAAAAATTTCACTTCTTCATGTGTTAAACATTGACGAAAATTTGAATTGACACCACAACGAAGAAGGGTATCACTAACACTGGTATATTGTTGGGATTTGTACTGGATTCGATGATGTTCAGTATGAGATAATTCTGGCCTAAAAGTTTGAGTATGGAGATAAATGATAATGTCTCCATACCATGGGTCTAGTGAACTCATAAGAAATAGAGATTCATCTGGAATAGAGTCCTTTGCCACCGTTTATGTCTAAGTGTAGGGAAGGTCACATATCAGTTAAAAAAACAAGCGATTTCTTATATTTTTATTTGATGATTCCAAATTGAATTCCTGTAGAATCAAAATCCATTTGGAATACTTTTCCCCAAGTAATTTTCGAGTGAGAATATACATTGATGGGGTTATAATTAGAAATCACTACCGTTTTTCGTAACAAAATTGAATGACGAAATCTTTGGACAGTTTGAACAACTGCCAATGAATTTTCACCGTGCGAGTACTTAAATTCGGAAGTGGTAAGGTTCCTACACAGACAATAGATCACATGTTTATTGTTCGAATCATCTTCCTGAACTAGTACCGTAGCAATATTATTGTTCGACATAGTTAAATACGAGAAGTAGTCTCGACGATAATTAGGGGGATGTAATAAGGGTGTATGAGTCAATACATGTTTTAATGCATCAATTTTTTTTTTGAGCAATATCATCCCAAATGAAACAGATCCCTTTTTTCAATAATCAGTTAAAACCCTTGGTAAGCTAGCGTAGTTCAGAATAAAATGACGTAAAAAGTTTACTTTCCCTTGCAAACTCTGGAGTTAGCGTAAATGAGAAGGATTATGCAAATTCAGAATAACCTCTACCTTGAGTGGATTGACACGAACGCCTTTCTTGGAGACAAAAAAACCTAGTAAATGACTAGATTCCATACAAAAAACTTGTTTACTTGAATTCAAACAAATATTATAATGCTAACATCAAAGAAATATTTCTAGTAAATTTATAGGATGATCTTAACGTTTCATGGAATGTTCACGTAAATCGTCAAGATACAACTATACAATGTGTTTGATATCATGAAACACATAAGACATAGCTCTTTGAAAAGTGGCACCAACATTCTTAATTCCAAATGGAAGCTTCCGATAAGTGAAAGTTCCCCAAGAACAAATGAAATTTGTTTTAAATTGATCCATAAGAAGTATGTTAGTTTGATTGTAGCCTGAAAATTCGTCCATAAACGAATATATTTCATTTTCGGTACATTCATCGACTATCTCTTCAATGTAAGGGGTTGGATAGTTATCTTTCAGGAAAGCCCTATTAATATCCCTATAATCAACACATGCTCGAATATTTAATTGCTTATTTGCAACTGGAACAATGTTGGAAACCCATTCAATCAAAAGAAAAGGATGGATAAAACCATCTTTCAAAAGTTTTTCAACTGCAGGCTTGATGGTGGCAAGATAAAAATTTCATCTATTTTTATCTTTGGGGGCGCTGCCCCTGAACCCCCACCAGGGGAGGCTCATAAAAGTTGTCTTCGCCCCCCTAACAATGATTAAATGGGTGGCGTTGCCACCTCATTAGGAACAAGAATCTAACGCGACTAAAACAAAAATCTCTAAACAATCAAGAAGATAATCAGGCTCCACACCCAACAATCTCCCACTTGGAGACTAATTATAGCAACTCCACAGTTACTTCACTTGTTAGAAAATTATTCCACTTTGGACCTGGTTATTTCTCTTCTTCATAACTTGAAGACCAATTGAAACTTAGTAGAATCTCAGTTTCTCCCTCGTTACAACTTTTCTTAACATATCTGCAAAATTTTGTTTAATGTGTATCTTTGCCAGCTTCAATTGTCCATATTCCAACACTAACCGTATGAAATGGTACTTGAGTTGTATATGTTTAGTCTTGGAATGAAATATTGAGTTTTTAGCAAGATGAATGGCACTTTGGTTGTCATTGTATAACCTTCCCATCTCCTGCTTCTTTCCCAATTCATCCATAAACTTATTTACTAGCCTTTGTAGAAGCAACATACTCTGCTTCCGTTGTTGAAAGTGCAACAATGTTTTGCAATTTTGAAAGCCAACTGAAAGTTGTTCTACCTACAGTAAACACATACCATGTGGTGCTTCTCATGTTATCTATATCACCTGCCATATTTGCATCAATGTATCCTTGTAGAGCAATGTTTGAACCACCAAAGCATAATTCTTGATTTATGGCACCTCTCAAATATATGAGAATCCACTTCACTACCATCCAATGCTCTTTTCCTGGATTGTTTATATACGTGCTTACAACTCCCAATGCATGTTCAATATCAAGCCTTATGTATACCATTGCATACATTAAGCTTCCAAATACTGATGCATATGGAAGTTTACATATATAATCCATGTCTTCCTGAATCTTGGGACACATCTCCTTACTTAGTTTTAGAGGGATATCCAATGGTGCACTAATTGATTTTGCATGATGCATATTAAATATTTCCAACACATTTTCTATGTACTCACTCTGAGACAATGTTAATTTGCAATTTTCCCTGTCTCTAGTTATTCTCATACCAAGTATTTGTCTTGCAACACCCAAATCCTTCATTGCAAATGAATTTTCCAATTTTCCTTTGAGCACAATTATTTCCTCCATGTTAGACCCTGCAACAATCATGTCATCTACATACAATAACAATATAATATAGTTGTCATCATTTTATTTTTAAGATAAACACAATGGTCAAAGTGACATCTAGTATAACCTTGTTTAGACAAAAACCTATCAAATTTTAGATACCACTACCTTGGAGCCTATTTTAAGCCATACAATCTTTTTTTCAATTTGCACACTAACATCTCCTTCCCTTTTACCTCATATCCTTGTGGCTGCTACATATATATTTCTTCCTCCAAATCCCCATGGTGAAATGTTGTCTTTACATCTAACTGCTCAAGATGCAAATCTTATGTTGCCACTAGAATTAAAATAGTTCTAATTGAAGTCATTTTAACAACATGAGAAAAAATTTCATCAAAGTCTATACCTTTCTTTTGTGCAAACCCTTTCACCTCAAGTCTAGCATTATACCTCTGTTTACCTCCATCTTCTTCCTTCAACCTATAAACCCATTTATTCTGTAATGTTGTTTTTTACATGCAAGCAACTTGACTAAGTCCGAAGTCTGGTTATGCATCAAGGAGCCCATCTCTTCTTCCATGGATTTCTCACACTTATTCTTGGTTTCTATCTGCATTTCTTCTTCATACCTTTCTTATTCACCAGAATCAATCAAAAATACATAATATAATGAAGGAGAGTATCGTTCACGGGGTCTACTTATCCTTGCATATCTTATAACACCACTTTCAGGTGTTTGAGGTGTAAGTTGTTGTTGTTGTTGTGGTTGCTGATTATTATGATTTTCAGGCACCTTTACTTTTTCTATGCTCGTCAAGCACTACATATTCTTTGTTTCCCTTTTCCTGCATCTGATCCTTATACAAGAAATTTTCATTGAATATGGCATCTCTCCTCCTCATGATTTTTTTATTTTCATACTCATATAAGCGATAACCAAAATCATTAACACCATATCCAATAAAGGTACATTTATTTGATTTTTCCTCTAACTTTGTTCTATTTTTTTATTAATGTGGGGAAAGGCTTCAGAACTGAAAGTCTTTAAAAATGAGTAGTTTGTCTTTTTACATGTTCATGCCTCCTTTGGAATACCACCATCAAAGGAACTTGAAGACCCTTTATTTATTAGATAAAAAATAGTATTTACAACATCTGTTCAAAGTTGTAAGGGAAATCCTGCATGAAATCACATGCACCTTGCATGCTCCATGATTGTCATGTTCATTCTTTTTGACACGCCATTTTCCTGTGGTGTTTCTCTCCTGTGGTGTTCACCTCTATTGTCTGATCTGAGACACTTCAACTTCTTTCCTATCTCATTCTCAACCAGAACTTTCCATTTCTTGAAAGTATCAAATACATCAAATTTATTCTGAATACAATAAATACAGGTTTTTCTAGTTGCATCATCAATAAAAGTAACATAATAGCAAGAGCCACCAAGAGATGATACCTGAGTTGGTCCCCATACATCTGTATGCACAAGCTCTAATTTTTCTCTCTTCTTTTCCTTCCCAACTCTGATAAATCTGACTCTCTTTTGTTTTTCGTAAACATAATTCTCACAGAAATCCAAATCAACATGCTTCAAACCTAGCAACAAATTTCTTGAGTGAAGAATCTACATCCCTTTCCCAGTCATGTGCTCATGCCTATGATGCCACAATGTCCTATCTTCTCCTGTGGAGGTTAAATCATTAACAAAACTAGAAATATTATTGCATAAATACAATGTACCAACCTTTTCTCCTTTTGTTATTACCATGTCTCCTTTAGTGACCTTCTAGGTTTTGTCTGTGAATGTAGTTACATAGCCTTCACCACCTAGTTGCCCCGTTAAAATTAGATTTTTCTTGAGATATGGAACATGCCTTACCTCCTTCAATAGCCATTAGTTTCCATTATATTGCTTTATAAAAACCTTACCCATTCCAACAATTTTACAGGGTTTATCATCACCCAAATGAACGTGTCCAAAATCTCCTTGAACGTAGTCACGAAAATGTTTCCTATCAAGTGTGGCATGGAATGAGGCCCCTGAATCTACCACCCATACATCAATAATACTCTCTAATGAAAGAATCAAAGCATATTGCAACACATTATCTGTCACATTCGCTTCATGATTGTTCTCTTGTTGTCCATCTCCTCCTTTCTTTTCTGATATTTGTAGTCTTTCTCTAGATTTCCTTTCTTCCTGCATTTCCAACACACTATCCCTAATCTAGATTTGGATCTGCCTTTTCTTGACTTGCTGTGATTTCCTAGGCTCCTTCCTCTTTCCATTTTTCTTCCCCTAGTCTCTGCAATCAAAGTATTACTTGATGTCTCACCTGAGCTTTTTTGTCGCATTTCCTCGCTAAGGATAGCACCAACAAAATCATCAAATTTAAATTACTAGATCCAGAGACAAAGTTATTGCTAGATATTCCAAATTTCTAGAAATGAGAACAAAAACAACATAGCCCTAACTTCATCATCAAAATGTACCCCTACAGAACTTAACTAACTGGTAACTGTGTTAAATTTATTTAAATGATCAAAAACAAATCCACCTTCTGACATCTTCATATTAAATAGAAGCTTCATAACAAATACCTTATTTGAGATCGAGGGTTTTTCATATAGTTTGGCCAATGCTGTCATTAAACCTTCCGTTGTCGTTTCCTTTGAAATATTGAATGTAACCGACGCTTCCAGACATTGTCGTATTGTTCCTAGTGTCTTTCTGTGGAGAATCTCTCATTCTTCGTCCGTCATAATTTTCGGCTTCTTTGTTTTTCCGCTCAATGGTAGGTACAAATATTTCTAATACTAAAGCCAAAAATCATCATATTTTCTTGAAGAATGGACAAAAAAAGGTTTCATTTTAATCAATTAGGAAAATTTTGGCAAAACTAATAATTAAAAGTAACTTAATTTTCTATAAAAGGCCAAAAAGTCATTTTATTTTACCATTTGAGTTTTTGTCATTGCAAGTTGGCAAAAAAAGTCTTCTTTACCCATAATCTTATAGAGTATATTGCGACCAATCTGGGGGATGATTTCAGACATCATTTCTTCCAGGTAAGATCTCTCTCCCTCCTCTCCATTTTCATGGTTCCATTTTTCATTTCTAACGCTTAAATTTCTGGGTTCAAGCTTGTTAAGAAACCTAGGTTGCGTCGCAAAATTGTCGTGGGTTTTCTCTTCGGACTCACGATAGTTGCAGATCCAAAGAGAAAAATCATGACGACATCGCTTTGTTTTAAAAAACAGGTGTGATGGGCAGAAAACGAATTGAAAATTAAAAAGAAATTGATGAAACTAATTCAATTTTCTCAAATTTTTGTGATCTAACATTTTCCCCTTTGATTTTTTAACAAGATTTTATCCATCATGGTTGTTGAATGGATGGAAAGGAAACATGAAACTGAGTATTTCATTGCAAAAAATGAATCAAACATTATGTTAGCACTTAGTTGATGTGGATTAGCCAAATTATTCTTAGCTCTTGGCATGAGAGCTCAGCCAAAGTCCTTGGATTTCTTGGTCAGGGTGTGGAATGTCAATGAGAAACATTTTCAAATTGGTTCACATTCTCTTACAATTTAGATACAAGACATTTATTTTGTAACTGGATTATCAAGGAGAGGAGATCGGGTTTTGTTATCTAGCCATCGTGGTGATGGTCAATCCATTGATTACTATATTGTTGGAAATTGTGTCCAAGGATCTTGTAAAACAAGTAGTGGAAAGTTTGAGATCAAGGATGTACAAAACCTGCCCTTGAAAGCTATCCTATTTATAATTACTCAAGTGCCTAAGAGTGTAACTCCTCATGTAGCCACAAAATCTCAAATGTAATACACCACTGAATGCATGGAGCCCATAATGTTTAACTGGTGTGAGGGGTTGTTGACAAACATGAAAGAACAATTGAACAAGTGTAAAATCGATTGGTTGAAGCAGTTTGGATATGGATCTATATTGGTATCTCTTTTCCAGGAAAGGGTACCATTGGTTTAGTCTCACTAGATAGATGTGGATGCTTCTGCACCAAGGAATCCACATATGAGGAGATGGGTTGAGCTAATGGCACGCCATGGTGGCAGCCAAATGATGTTATTCACTCCCTCTTTATCTAGTTGGCCTCGTTGGTAGATCATCATGATCAAGGACTATCCTTATGCTGGTACCAACTTTTCAGGAGATCCAGATCTAGTCCTTCCACTAGGAACGCAGTGGGACAAGTCAGGTAAAAAGATCTATTTTTTTTTAACGTTTTTTATTTCTTTTAATGTATCAAGACTGACATTTGATTATCATGTAGTTTTTGGACCAATGAGCCAACCGAGTGCCCCCCCAATCAAAGGTGGGGCCAACAATAGGTATATATTATAGAACATAACTTAAAGGTTGTTGACACACTTGTAGATTTGGAGCGAAACTTGGAGGGACTTACCTAGGGTATTCTAGACTATAGGGTTGATGATGTGCCACTTCGCTACCAGAGGCATACAATGGGTATGCCTGCACAACAAGGGCAATTACTTAGGTGTTGTCAGGGCCATAGTCTTTTACCACGAGCATCGTGCCTAGGGTTTAGGCATTTAGGTTGGTTTTTGATGTTTTGATGTTATCGACATAATAAAGGCTTAAGAGTATCGTGTGTCTTAAACACTTTTTGATGTATAAACTCTTCCACAAACTTATTTATGGAAATCTATTTATTTTTATCTGAACTATTTACGTTTTTACAGTGTATGCATACTATGGTTTTTATAAATTGCGAAAATGTCTATCTAAAACGTAATTTTCTAATGCATTTGTCAATGTATTTAGATGTCATGGAATGTGTTGATATTCAATGTAATCAAAATTTATTTCCAAGAGACAAAATTTGAAAAATATATAAATAATAATTAATAAAATAAAATCTTAATATTGATGGAATTCTGACGGAATAAACCCTACTTAGTTGTAGAAGTTCTATGAGTTGAGAGTCAAGTGTAACAACTAGCCTAAGAATACCAAAATTGTTGGAATTGATAATAGTTCAAGTACAACACTATACTCTATAATGTTCTTAGTTGTACGACCAAGACATATCCCATGCAAACTTACTAATTCATCATTAGGCATGAAAATTATCAAAGCAAGAGACAAAAGGTTTTGAGTACTATGACTAGCACCATCAACAAAGACAATATAAGGCAAAGAGTATGTTTACATTTGAAAACCAAGTGCAACACAAGATATGTAGTAAAGATAAAATTGTTTGCAAAAAAAATAGTTGATCGTGTTCTTGATCATATAGCAAGACCAAGTCACCTTCAAAAAACACTCGAGGAATAACGATTTTATCGAAATGTGCTTTAATATTTTTCTTATGAGCCTTGTTAGCGAGACTGGCATATCGACGAGTCTCATCTAGACGTGCTAAGTAGAAGTAGGAGGGAGTAATTCGATAGCTATTTTAAGTGATGGAAATTTGGACTCGATAGGTAACACAACTTCTAGACCTTATAAATGTTGAAAGGGTGTAAATTTGGTTGTTGTTCTCGCTCAGGTACAGTATTCCCATAATGTTGAGAAAAGCATAAGATTCCTAGTCCTTTTATGAATTCCTATCATCAGTTGAGGCATAATGGTCAAGACTTTGTTCACAACTTCTACTTAGCCATTGACCTGCAAATGATAGGGGGTTGAGCTATCAGGTGTAAGCCCAACTTGGAATTTAGCTCTGACATCATAAAGTTTCGAAAGTGGGTCCCATGGTGAGTGACAATGTATTGTGAGACTCTAAATCTATAGATTACACGGTTGAATACGAATAGAGCAACAACTTCACCATCATTCTTATATGCAGGCATTGCCTTAGCGTTTTATGAGTGTTACATGTCATGAATCAATTCCCCATTTTTTGAAGAGACCGACAATAACAACTGGATGGAGAGGAGTAGGAGGTGTGTATTTTACAGTTGTATATTTGACAAGCATGACTTTTTTTTACTACAAGAACACAATCTTTGAACATAGAAGGCCAAAAATATCCATCACTAAAGATATTTTGGGAAGTGAAATATCCTGATATATGACCCCCACATGCTCCAGAGTGGTAGTCATTCAAAACTTTTTCAACTTCTTCGTGTGTTAAACATTGACAAAAAATTGAATCAACAGAACAACGATGAAGGGTATCATTAACAATGGTATATTATTGGGATTGGTACCGGATTCGACGACATTCAGTATGAGATAATTTCAGCCTAAAAGTTTGAATCTGGAGATAAATGATAATGTCTCCTTACCATGGATCTAGTGAAATTATAAGAAAGATAGATTCCTCTAAAATAGAGTCCTTTGCCACTGTTTCTATCTCAGTGTAAAGAAGGTCACATATCAGTTCAACAAAAACAAGTGATTTCTTAGATTTTTATATGATGATTCCAAATTGAATTCATGTAGAATTAAAATTCATTTGGAATACTTGACCCCAGGTAATTTTTGAGTGAGAATATACATCATGGGGTTACAAATAGAAATCATGATGGTTTCTCATAACAAAATGTAATGACGAAATCTTTGGACAATTTGAACAACTACCAAGGCCAACTTTTCCACATGTGAGTGCTTAAATTCATAAGTGGTAAGGTTCCTACACAGACAATAGTTCACATATTGATTGTTTGAATCATCTTCTTGAACTAGTACCACAAAAATACTAATGTTCGACACAGTTAAATACAAGTAGTCCAGATGATAATCAAGGGGATGTAATAAGGGTGTATGATTCAATACATGCTTTAATGCATCAAAAAAAAATTGAGCAATATCATCTGAGATGAAATGGACCCCTTTTTTCAGCAGTCAAGTAAAACCCTTGGTAAGCTCAACGTAGTTCGGAATAAAACGACGTAAAAAGTTTGCTTTCCCTTGCAAACTCTGGAGTTAGCGTAAATGAGGAGGATGCAAATTGAGAATAACCTCTAAGTTGAGTGGATTTACACGAATGTCTTTATTGGATTAAAACAATAGCAGTAAACGACCAGATTCCACACAAAACACATTTATTTGAATTCAAACAAATATTATAATGTCGACCTCAAAAAAATATTGCTCATAAATTTATAAGGTGATCTTGACGTTTCTTGTAATGTTCAAGTAAATTGTCAAGATACAACTATACAATATGTTGGATATCATGAAACACATAAGACATATCTCTTTGAAAAGTGGCACCAACATTCTTAAGTCCAAATGGAAGCTTTTGAAAAGCGTAAGTTCCCCAAGGACAAATGAAATTTGTTTTATGTTGATCTGCACAAAGTATGTTAATTTTATTGTAGCCAAAAAATCCATCCATAAACGAAAATATTTCATTTTCGATACATTCATCGACTATCTGTTCAATGTAGGGGTTGGATAGTTATCTTTCAAGAAAGCCCTACTAATATCACTATAATCAACACATACTCGAATATTTATTTGCTTCTTTGTAACTGGAACAATGTTGGAAACCCATTCAATCAAAGGAACAAGATAGATAAAACCATCTTTAAAAGGTTTTTCAACTTCAACCTTGATGACAATAAGATAAAATGTTCATCTACTTTATCTTCGGGACTCTACCCCCGAACCCTCACCGAGAGGGGCTAATAAAAGTTGTCTTCGCCCCCCTAATAGCAATTAAATGGGTGGCGTTGTCACCCTGTTAGGAACAAGAATATAACGCGACTGAAACAAAAACCTCTGAACTATTAGGAAGATAATTAGGCTCCACACCCAACAATCTCCCACTTGGAGACTGATTATAGAAAATCCACTGCTACTTCACTTGCTGGAAAATGCTTCCACTTTGGACCTTCATCATACTTGAAGACCAATTGAAACTAAGCAGAATATCAGTTTCTCCCTAGTTACAACTTTTGTTAACATATCTGCAAGATTCTGGCTAGTGTTTATATTTTTTAGCTTCATTTGTCCATCTTCCAACACTGACAGTATGAAATGGTAGTTGAGTTGTATATGTTTAGCATTGGAATGAAATGCTGATCTTTTTGCAAGATAAATGGCACGTTGGATGTCACTGTATAACCTTCCCATCTCCTTCTTCTTGCCCAATTCATCCATAAACTTTTGTAACAAAATCATTTCTTTACTAGTCTCTGTAGCAACAACATACTCTGCTTTTGTTGTTGAAAATGCAACAATGTTTTGCAATTTTGAAACCCAATTGACAGTTGTTCTATCTATAGTAAACACATACCATGTGGTGCTCCTCTTGTTATCTCTATCACCTGCCATATTTGCATCAACATATCCTTGTAGAGCAATGTTTGAACCACCAAAGCATAATTATTGATTTGTGGTACCTCTCAAATACACGAGAATCCACTTCACTACCATCCAACGCTCTTTCCTTGGATTGTTTATATACCTACTTACAACTCCCAATGCATGTGCAATATCAAACCTTATGTATACCATTGCATACATTAAGCTTCCAACTACTGATGTATATGGAATTTTACACATATAACTCATCTCTTCCTGAACCTTGGGACACGTCTCCTTACTTAGTTTGAAATGGATATCCAATGATGCACTAACTAATTTTGCATTATGCATATTAAATATTTCCAACACGTTTTCTATGTACTGACTCTGAGACAATGTTAATTTGCAATTTTTCATGTCTCTAGGTATTATCATTCCAAGTATTTGTTTTGCAATACCCAAATCCTTCATTGCAAATGAATTTTCCAATTTTCCTTTGAGCACATTTCTTTCCTGCATGTTAGACCTACAACAAGTATGTCATCTACATACAATAACAATATAATATAGTTGCCATCATTTTATTTTTTAAGATAAACACAATGGTCAGAGTGACATCTAGTATAACCTTGTTTAGACAAAAATCTGTCAAATTTTAGATACCACTACCTTGGAACCTGTTTCAAGCCATACAAGCTCTTTTTCAATTTACACAATAATTTCTCCTTCCCTTTGACCTCATACCCTTTTGGTTTTTTTCATATATATTAATTCCTCTGAATCCCCATGGACAAAGGTTGTCTTTACATATAACAACTCAAGATGCAAATCTTATGTTGCCACTAGATTTAAAATAGAGTTGTTTGAAGTCATTTTAACAAGAGAAAATTTCATCAAAATCTATACCTTTCTTTTGTGCGAACCATTTCACCACAAGTCTAGCATTATACCTATTTTTACCTCCATCTTGTTCATTCAACTTGTAAACATATTTATTTTGCAATGTTGTTTTTTACCTGCAGGCAACTTGACTATGTCAGAGGTCTGAATATGCATCAAAGAGTCCATCTCTTCTTCCATAGCTTGCTCCCACTTCTTCTTGGTTTCTATTTGCATTTTTTCTCATATCTTTATGATTCACTAGAATCAATCAACAATACATAATATAATAAAGGAGAGTATCGTTCAGGCGATCTACTTATCCTGTTAGATCTTATAACACCACTTTTAGTTGTTTTAGGTGTATGTTGTTGTTGTGGTTGTTGACCATTATGATTTCCAAACACCTATATTTTTTCTATGATCTCACCAAAATCATTAAGTTACACCATATCCAAAAAGGTACATTTCTTTTATTTTTCCTCAAACTTTGTTCTATTTTCTTTATTAATGTGGACAAAGGCTTCACAACCGAAACTCTTTAAAAATGAGTAGTTTACTTTTTTACCTATCAATGCCTCCTCTGGAATACCACCATCCAAGGAACTTAAAGGCCCTATGTTTATTAGATAAACCACTGAATTTACAGCATCTGCTCAAAATTGTAAGGGCAACACTACATGCAATCACATGCACCTTGCACACTCCATGATTGTCCTATTCATCCTTTCTCACACACCATTTTACTGTGGCATTCCTGGAACTATATTCTCTCCGTGAATTCCATGTTCTGAACAGTAGTTATCAAACTCTTTGTTGCAGTATTCACCTCCATTATCTAATATGAGACACTTCAACCTCTTTCTTGTCTCATTTTCAACCAAAGCTTTTCATTTCTTGAAAGTATGAAACACATCAATTTTATTCTGAATACAATAAATCCAGGTTTTTCTAGTTGCATCATCAATAAAAGTAACATAATAGAGACAGCCACCAAGAGATGATACTTGAGATGATCCCCATACATATGTATGCAAAAACTCTAATTTCTCTCTCTTCTTTTCTTTTCCAACTATGATAAATCTTACTCTCTTTTGATTTTTGTAAACATAATTCTCACAGAAATCCAAATCAACATGCTTCAAACATGGCAAAATAATTCTTGAGTGACGAAAATGCATCCCTTTTTCACTCATTTGCCCGAACCTATGATGCCACAATGTCGTATATGCTCCTGGGGAGTTTAAAGAATTAACAAAATGAGAAATACCATTGCATAAATACAATTTACCAACATTTTCTCCTTTTATATTACCAAGGCTCATGTAGTGTCCTTCCAGGTTTTTTCTATGAATGTATTTATTCAGCTTTCACCACCTAACTTCCCTATTGAAATTAGATTTTTCTTCAGATTTGGAACATACCTTACCTTCTTCAATAGCCATTGGTTTCCATTGTCTTGCTTTATAAAATCTTACCCATTCCAACAATTTTACAGGGTTTATCATCACTCAAACGAATGTCTCCAAAATCTCCTTGAATGTAGTCATGATATTAGGGAAAAAATGTACAACCAAAATAAAGTTTATAAAAACCAATAGGATTCAAGATGATGATGTCAACCATGGAGGACGATTCACCATTTTTGGAGTAAAAAAATAAAAAGTTAAAAAATAATAAAACTACTTTTTCAACTCATATTTTCAACTTATCACCCTAAAGTTTTACTCAAATTTCAAACAAGAGTACTCGTTGGATGCAAAATTTGATTCCTCATCCAAGGAGTACCTATGTTGCATGCTTTTTCATGTACGTGATTGCCACATTTTTCATGTAGTAGGGTTCATCGAAAGTCTGCAACATGGGTACTCCTTGGATGAGGAATCAAATTCTATATCCAATGAGTGTTGCTTCTCAAAATTTGAGTAAACCCATAAGGATATATGTTGAAAATACGAGTTGAAAAAATAGTTTTTTTTTTCTTTTTTCCCTCTAAAATTTGATGATGTAATTTAATCTTACTTTATAATTTCCTTAAGAAGCCCATTTTAGACCTCAAAATTCTCATGATGAAATGTTTTTTATTAGGGGTGGCATGAAATAAGGCCCCTGAATCTACCACCCATACATCAGTAATATTCTTTAATGAAATAATCTAAGTATCTTGCAACACATCACCTGTCACATTCGCTTCATGATTTTTCTCTTGTTGTCCATCTCCTTTTCCTTTCTGAGATTTATAGTCTTTCTTCAGGTGTCCTTTCTTCCCCCATTTCCAGCACATTATCCCCAATCTAGATTTGGATTTTTCTTTTCTCTACTTACTATGATTTCCTAAGCTCTTTCCTCATTCCATTTTTCTTCCCCTAGTCTATGAAGTCAAAGAATTACCTGATGTCTCACTTGAGATTTTTCGCTGCATTCCCTTGCTAAAGATAACAACAACATCATCAAACTTTAAAGTACTAGATCCAGAAATAGAGCTATTGATAGTCATAACTAAGCCATTCCAACTTTCTGGCAATGAGAACAAAAACAACAAAGCCCTAACTTCACTATCAAAACTTACCCCTACAAAACTTAACTGGCTGATAACTGTGTTAAATTCATTTAAATGATCAGCAACACATCCACCTTTGACATCTTCATATTAAATAGACTCTTCTTAAGAAATAGCTTATTTGAGGTCGAGAGTTTTTCATATAGTTTGGTCAATGTCATCATTAGACATTTTGTTGTTGTTTCCTTTGAAATGTTGAATGTCGTTGACATTGTCGTATTGTTCCTAGTGTCTTTTTGTCGAGAATCTCTCATTCTTCGTTTGTCATATTTGTCGACTTCTTTGTTTTTGCACTCAATGGTAAGTACAAATATTTCTAATATAGATAATTTTCCATTTGCATCTTCCATAGGTAGTAGTTTTGGTTGTTAAATTTCTCGACCTTAAACCTACCATCTTCCACCATTTCTCTCACTCGAACCGAAAACCCTTCTCTCTTGTGAGTTTATTAGCCAAATAGACCTTCGTCTTTGATACGAATTGTTAGAAATTAATTAACGAAGCAATGAAATACACAATATATTGCAGAAACACAAATATAGAAACGCATAAAACAAGAGAGAAAGGTTTACGTGGTTAACCCAATTTGCGCTATGTCCACAAAGAAACAACCAATCATTCCTTTTATATTATCAAACAAAATGAAAAAATACAAGGTACAACAGATCCATTGTAATTTCCTCCACTCACACAACCTCCTCTATGTCTCTTGCTCAAAATAATCATCCAAAGCCACAATACAATTCCCTCGTAAAAACTGATGGATGTCTTCTAGGGCAAAAAACCCTAAATTAACATAGCTTCAATTGTTAGATCATCTGCCTAATGAACAACCAAGATTGGCTATGAAATTACAATATATTACAAGGCAAATTTTCATCTATTTTTAGCTTCAGGGACGTTGCCTCGAACCCTTGCGAAGGTTGGTCAATAAGGGCTTATAAAAAGCATCATTGCCTCCCCCTGAACCTCCCTAACAGCAATTAAACGAGTGGCGTTGTCTCCCCGTTAGGAATAGGGATCCAACACAACTAAAACAAAAACCTTTGAATAATCGGAAAGATAATCAAGCTCCACACCCAACAAAAAAATCATAGAATAGCATGTTTTGGCCCCTTGGCACCAAAATAACTAACAATAAAAAAATGGATGGCAAGAGCCAAGAGCATTGTGATGCTCAAGCTCTATGACCTAGAAGCATTAGGATATGGACATATAAATTCCTATTACAACTAATTGAATAAGTGGATGATCGTTCGTTGATGAATACATTAACACAAATGCCCATGCAGCCTTATGATACTAAAGGAACATTGCATCTACCATTGCCATGATGCATGTATTGTTACCTAATCAGAATGTATAGGAGTCAAAGACCAATATTGATATTGAGAATATTTTGGACATATTTCTTTGTTGATGTAACATTTCTCCATATCAACAACCAAACCTAGAGTTTGTTGAACTAAAATTTTCACTGCTAGCAATGGTATATAAATCAAATTCTCAATGTAACCCATTTCCAAAAATATAATAATATAGTTTGGAAATAAAACTTACAAATGCACACTACTCAAATTAAAGATTTCAAATCAATTATAAGCTAGCATTCAAGATATGTTCTACATGCACACTTATATGATCACACTCATAAACTAGACTCAACTTAAATATTCACATGGAATCTACTAATTAGAGGACTTGTTCACTCTTTCAAAGGTTATCTAAAGCCAATGTAAAGTTTAAAAGAACTTAGATAATAGATTTATAGCAATTGTAGATTTGTGGCAACTGCTAAAAGGCATCCATACCAATCACTACTAGCAATCCATCAAATACAAATCTAATAAATAATATGTATCTCAAAAACTACAACATGGGTACTCAAGGTTTTTAGTAAGTATGTCCATATTATTTTAAGGATTATGTATGCAAAAATTCACATTATAAACAAATCAACAACTACAAGTGTCTCACAATAATGCCATGATGTATTTGTAGCAAATGCTACTATATCTTTTAATGTATAATTTGGGTATCTAAAATTTTGGTGTATTTTTCCATCTACGTGAATTCACATTGCCAAGTTCACATGTGTGTCACACCATTATATATTCAAGGGAAGTCTTATCCAAAGTTATGCATCTATTGTCTCATTTTACCTCTTGTCTCAACAATCCATGTGTTTGTTGTCCATAAGGCTTCATCAACCATCATCCTCTCAGTATCAATTTCCTGTTGAATGATGGGGGATACACCAAAGCCCTCCTTCCATAGATCTCTTCTCATCAACACAAACTCATTATCTAGGAATGGAACTAGAGACTAGTTAGTACCTTAGAGGTTGCAATCACCAATGGTTGTCTTCCTTGTGGTCAACAATGGGTTCACATTTCTAGCTCTTGTTTGACTAATTATATGAGTTTTCACATCAACACATCTATTAGCACTCACTAGAATGTACTAGGTACATTGGGAACCATTTTCCTCAATGGTGGTTTCCCTTGCATCTATTAACATGATATATCAATGCATAGTAATCAAACAATACTTTCTATGTTTAACAAGTCACTTATTTTCATGATGAAAGGCCATATTGTCAACACAAGATGAAGACATTAGGTATTGGGTTTACCTCACTCCTACACGTTGCCTCACCCAAACTACAATGAAGATTCATCATATTATATATTTTTAAGACCCCAATTGGGCACTCTCATTAGTGTATGTAATCCTCTTGATATATATTATGTGACATAAATCCATATTGTGATTGTTTTGTGGCTATAATCAACATATGATAACATGGATTCATTATGTACTCTCTTTCATGGCCATGAACTTGCATATTTTCTCATGGATTTGCAATGTTTTCTATTGGAGACCATGCCCTTCATTTTGTAACAAGTATAGGTATATCTACCACAAAGATGTATATCATATGTATTCAATTGTTGACATTTACAAGTGCCAATGGGTAACATGTCCCTTTGCACCCTTTAACTACCATGCTTATTATATTTATGTAATGTATTCTAACCATCAATTTCTCTTTTAACTTCATACATTAGGGGGGACATCTATTTAGGTCAAATTAACACTCCCTTGAGTCCATTAGAGACGCAACACAAAAGTAACTCTGAGATGTAGCATCAACCTCATGGAAACCCTATGAAAAGACTAAATTTGACCCTCCAATTCTCTCAAGGCACTAGCAAAAAACATCACAATGTTCATCAATGGCCTAGAAAAAAGAGTTGAATGCTCCAAGTCTTTAAACAAGGATCATTTTACTAGCTAGCATTATTAGAGCAAGTGGATAAGAATGGAAGAGGTCAACAAAGTGACAAAAAATATGATAAAGATAACAAGGCCATGTCAAACCTAACTAGTTTCATCTCTACCTCTCTCCAAGGCAACTATAAAATAAGTCTCCACCATAAAGCAAAAGGATGAGAGAACAATGGAAAAATAAGGATATGATGCCGAAATTTACAAACCTTATCCTTGAGATAAACCAAAACTTGAAGTGAAGCCCAATTATGAGATAAACCAAAACTTGAAGTGAACCCTAATTATGAGTGTTGGTGAGACGATAAACCAAAACTTGAAGTGAACCCTAATTATGAGTGTTCGTGAGAGGAGGAACCTTATGACAAGGAGCATGAAGGTGCCACATCAATTATAAGCACTTTGTTAATGTAATGACACCACTTTTCTCCATTTACTTAGGGTTTATCTTCCCATGAATGCATATTTATTTGTTTATGATTCATGTTATAATTATGATGGTAACCTTTTTTAAGAGTAAAATAGTAGAATTTGGGAAATTGTTTGGTAACCTTTTTTAATAGATTGCAATTACATTATAGCAAATAGATTGCACCTGCATTATAGAAGGGAAATTCGTTCACTATCACAAAACTTGTTAATTTATAATGCAAGGGAGCTATGTCAACCACAATAAAATCCAGAAATTCCATGGCCTACAAATACCCTTCTTGACAAGGATTAATGTTATATTACAGCAAAAACCACAAGCATGCTGCTTACACAAAGCCATTAATCAACTTTAGAAGGATAATAATCTAACAACAGTTTGGTACAGGGCAGAGCAATCAACCAGTTGGCTTTGACTCAATGATAATTCAGCACTACTAAATACATGAACCCATTTCTACTTCTCGATGTCAATCCTAATTAAAATTAATTTATAATTACAGTTTAGTCAATTCAAATATCAGATTTGAATGCACTTAAAAATGTAACCGTCCAACCTCATTTCTTGGCCCTTTTTGCAGCAGGGGCCGCTTTCTTCGGCTTCACAGAAGCTGCCCTCTTAACAGCCTTGGCAGGGGCAAGCTTCTTGGGCTTCGGTAAAGCCACCTTCTTTACAGCCTTAGCAGGGGCAAGCTTCTTGGGCTTCGGTAAAGCCACTTTCTTTACAGCCTTGACAGGAGCCACCTTCTTCGCAGGTGCCGCCTTTTTAGCAGGCGCTGCTGCCTTCGGCTTGGAGACTTTAGGAGCCGCGGCTGCTTTGGCAGGGGTTTTGGAGGACTTCAAACCCTTCTTGGGCCCAGGGGCTGCCTTGGGCTTAGCTGCGAGCTTCTTGACCGGGGCTTTAGCCTTTACAGGCTTGGCCGCCTTCGGCTTCACAGGCTTCCTCAGTTCCTCCGAAAGCTTGAAGGAGTTCTTGACCTTGGTGAGCTTGCCAGATTTGACCAGATTTCTCAACTGAACGGCTAGCAGCTTCTTGAAATTGGCAGGGAGTTGGGACTGGTACTTGCTGCCAATATAGGCTGCTATGGCATACTGGCTAGACCCGGTTCTCTCCTTCAAAGAAGTAATCGCCTCCGTGCTCATCTGCAAGAAAAAAGGGAAATTGAGACCCCTGCATTCAAAATCTAATGCGATGAAAAAAAATTCAGAGGCCAAGAAATGAAACCTGAAAATATGTGGGATGAGAAGGCAGCGGTTTCGATCCCTGAGAAGCATTGCTGACTACAGGCTTTGCAGTTGTCTGAGCTGAAGCCATTGTTAATACCATCAAATTGCTGAAGAACTACAATAAAAATGATATCAAGAAACAAGAAAACAAGATCTTCACAGACAAATCGAAAATAGAAACACAAATCGAGAGACAAAAACCGTTCGAACTTCGGATGATACAAAATGGGTTGTTATTGCTGGTCATATATAGAGGGGAAGGCGAGGGTAACTGGAGATGCTCACCGCTCCCTGGGTGGGCGGCAAGTCTACGGCTCATCTTTTCGCCATGCAGTTGATCCGACGGTCGTGAGTGGGCCGACCATCCTCCCACGGATCGACCTTCAAATAGGTTTCGCTGTCGGCCTTTGAAATTCTCTGCAAGAAATCTCACCGTACTCGACGAAATAATGATTTAAAATTTTATTAAAAAGAAATCTTATTAACTTTGCCTAGGGTGCTTGAAACATATATACCTTACCTAAATGAGGTGGTCAAAGTTCCTTTTGTACGATAAGCATACATGTTTCCTCTGTTTTCTTCAATAACTCGTGGAATTATCTGTCCAATCAATTTAGTTTTATGCATTAAAAATATTTTAGTTAATTTTTTTTAAAGAGTATTAAAATATAAGTTATTTGAATTATTTTGGAGGATTGGAAAGGCTTATTAGGCTAACCATCACTAAATTGAATTCATATTGATGTATTATTATGATTACTTCAATTTTAATCGTTACCTAACCTTCAACCTCAAAGAATATTTTACTCTACCTATAGTTTATTTTATATATAAAACAAAATTTCTACATAAAATCCATTTTCTCTCTATCTTTTTCATATAAAAATCTTTTCCTTGATATGTATTTCATCTTTAAAATATTTTCAAAAGTATAACCATGTTATAGTTGCTATCTCTTCTTTCATTTTTCAATCCAGTTTTAAGGTCACAATTAAGCTAAACACCAAATTGGTGTATGAGACCCCTTTTTTTGTGGGACAACCACACAACGATTGCGTATGAGACCCCTTTTTTTTGTGGGACAAGGGACCTTTGCACAACGATTTCACAGTCAAGTCTACGAAGGCATTCATACTCTACCCCCCTTTGGTTTTGAACATTTGACCTCTTAGGAAGAAACACATGCTCTTAATTTGACCTCTTAGGAAGAAACACATGCTCTTAACCATTAGGCCCACTCAAACTGTATCATTAATTTTATTGGAATGGTGAATAAAATTTTCACATGTCTTTTTAATAAGATATTTATTATTGTTATTATTGGAATGGTGAATAAAATTTTCACGGTGTCTTTTTAATAAGATATTTATTATTGTTTTTTGTATTTTTTTATTAATATCAATTTTTACAAATAACATTTTATTTTTTTAATGAATGTTTAGTTTACCTTCAATATGTATTATATAAGGTAATGTCTTAGTTTGGGCTCAAAAAATTTCAATAGATTATATTCACAACAACCCATGTCATCTATGGGACCATAGTAGGTGATGACAAGTGTGTTTTAAGCAATGCATCATTTCTAATTACTCACAAAATCAACCTTAATAAATTATGTGACCAATGCTTTATTATTGTCTATGGGGACTATGATTAGATGAAAAGCACTATTAGGTTTTTCGTTGGCAGCATGGTGTTGGCATTGATGTCAACCTTGGGGAGTTTGTCAACTAGTTGAAGTTGGCATTGAAGTCAATAGGGTTTATGATATGGTCAAGTGTGCTGCAAAGGTTTGACGAGGCTTGTAAAGGTCTTGGAGGTCCTTAAGCATGTGGTGATAAAGTTGCTTGAAGTTATGGGCAAAGAAAATTTGATGTCCCCTATGTTGGAGCAATGGCATGGTCATCCTTCACAAAGTGACATTGAGGTAGTGTTGCACTCTTTCCTTGCTTCGTCAGAGCAGTTTGTTGGATGCTCCCAGTTATGAGACAACGACTAAGGTTTCAAAAAGAATACCATGAGCACAATCCAAGGAATTTCCCTAAGGTAAATATTGGAACATTTGAGTTGAACGAGTCTTAACGTTAATTAGTGGTTGATCCAATCAATGGTTCAAAGTGTGAATGCCTTAATCGTTTCCACTTCGTGCACATTGATTGAATTAATTGTGGAGATAATAGCATGATCGAGTCAGAGTTAATTCATGAGCGCTATGGAGTGCATTCATTGCATGGATCTAGTCCATCGCTTGAGGAGTTGAGCAAATAGTTAAATACGTCATTCGTGGAACAAAGAAAAGGTTAGCGAGTAGGTTGCAGAAAAGATTAATCTAGAGTGAGTACTTGAGAGTTTGTGTGCACCTCAAAGGTAGAAATGAGTATTAATAAATTAGAGGAAGTGGGCATCTGACAATGTGTATGATGTGTTTTACTTGTGTGTTAATGTGTTGGAAACTTAAGAATGTGATGGCAATGAGACAATGCACAAAGACAAAGCATGTATCCTCTTTAATGTGTGTGATTGAGTGACTTGTGTGTGTGGCAGAGTCTGAGGTCAATTTGTTAGTGTGATTTGGTAGTTGATGTGTGCATGGACCTGAGAATACACACCTATAGTGTTTGACAGAGATGGAGATGAGTCCCATCCTAGTGAAGAGTGTTGAAATATGACAACAAGAATATTCCAATTTAATTTGTCCTTGAATTAAATTGTGAATTAAAATCGAATTTAGTCTTAACAGATACTTGGAAATAATTAATTAATTTATTTTAAATCAATTAGTTGGAGAAATTCAAGTTAGAAGTCTTTCTAAATTCATGCAAGAGTTATCTTTTAAATTAAGGAGATAAGATTGAGTTATATTTGAGTTGTAATTAGTTAACTCAGTTTACTGAGTTAAGTCCAGTTAAATTAGTTCCAAACTGTTTGAGAAACTAATAGTGAGTTAACAGTCAGTTGATGCATGCATGCACTCAACTAGTGCTACTCCAGTTAACTGAAAATTCCCTCATTAGAAACTCATGCATGTCTATTTTGAGAAAAACTCATTTCAGATTAAAGTCAAGGACAATGTACTATCAATTACATGTGTTTTCTCAAATAGAAAACTCATGCATGCAGTCAAGGATATAAGCCTTGAAGATTGCGCATTTTTGGAAGGATAATCATCCACTGGGTAAGAGATCATCCACTTGGTTGAAGGAGAATCATCCCAGAGGAACAATGCAAGGAAATAGGAGCTTGGAGGGCAGAGAGGAAGGCTGGAGAGAAGCCAAGATTGCCTGTGAGTATTTGTGAGGATTGTACTGAGAGCTGGCTAGCTATGAGAGCTAAGGCTTTGTATAATTCCTATCTATTTCCACCATGTATGATAATATAGTAGTGTGTGGTTTTTAGCTGAGGCTTTCCCCAAAGTATTTTCATGTGTATTGTGCGAGTGATTCTTCTTCTTCTAGTTATATTGTTCAGCTCGATCTTTAAGCTTCCACAAATTGATAGTAGAAGTAGGTTATAATATTCTTCTTTGATTTATATTGCATTATCGGGTTAACCTACACAGATTTTCTACATGGTATCAGAGTTGGATTTGTAGAAATTTTCTACATGGTATCGGAGTTGTGAACAGTATACTGAGAAGAAAATTCGAAGTTTGAAGTTCGGGGTTGTAGGTGCAAATCGAATTTATATCATACTTCAAGGTTGGCCAATGGCGTTCTATTGCTTGAGACTCGAGTATGCCTTGGAAGGTAGCTCAAATTACATAGCATGGAAAGATAGAATGGAGGTTGTATTAGAAGACAATGGCTTGAAGGAATTCATTGATCAAGAAATCCCAAATCCAACTTCAACTAATGCACAAGAGTTGGCTTAGTGAAAGAAGTGTGTGGTGAAGGCAAGACGAATCATTCTTGAGGGAGTTCGAGACCATATTGTCTCAAGTCTCCATGGGAAGCATACTCCATTTTCAATGTGGAAGACATTGAAGGACCTCTACCAGAACAGTAGCAACCAGAGGAAATTGATGCTTAAGGATAAGCTTCGAAGAATCAAGATGGAGAAGGGCGATACTATTTCTACATATCTGAACAAGCTCACCACTTGCAGGGATGAGCTTGGCAGTGTGGGAATAACTACTATCAATGATGATATGGTGAGCCTCGCTCTCCTTGGCCTTCCAAAGAGTTGGAATAGCTACCAGGACTCTGTGAATGGAAGGGAGAAACTACCGGATTGGGAACGACTATGGTCGAATCTTATGCAGGAGAAGATCAGGAGGAGCACACGAGATGGTTCTTCATCCAAGAATGATGATGAAGAAAATCTGGCCTTAGCAAGTAAGGCAAGGAAAGGGAAGGGGAAGGCTTCCCATTTCAAATCGAATTCTTCTCATGGAGGGAAGAAGGGTGACATGTCTAAAGTAAGATGCTCTAATTGTCACAAGATGGGACATTATGCGACTAATTGCCCATCGAAGAAGTCCAAGAAGGGATCCTCGGAAGGATCGGAAGGTAAGGCATTAACCTCTCAGTTCGAAATGGACTTTACCCTCATCGCATGCATGGTGTCATCAATGATGGGTTGTGTCTGGTATCTTGACAGTGGAGTCTCATTCCACATGACCAGTGATAAAAATTATTCAGTGCCTTGGCGAAGAAATACCTCAAGATGCGCATAGAGATGGGTGACGATGGAAGGTATAGTGTTTCAAGAGTGGGCACAGTTGCTTTTCAGAGGGAGCATGGAGCTCCTATCACCTTGATAGATGTGAAGTATGTACCTGGACTGAAGAAGAACTTGGTATTAGTCGCGGTTTTGGAGGACAAAGGCTACGATGTTGTCTTCAGTAAAGGAAAGGCGTTCTTAAGACACATAGCCATAGGGCAGACCAAGAGGATAGGGATTTAGGTGAAAAATCTCTATAAACTAGAGGTAGATGATTGTGCATCATTGAGTACGAAAGCAGAATTCGTGCAAATCCAAGACATTGGTGAGTTGTGGCATAGGCGGTTGGGCCATTTGTATCATGGGGCTTTGAAGATAATGCAACAAATATCTACAAGACTTTCCAAAGGTAAACTTGAGCAAGTTGACACATGCAAAGGTTATACCTTGGGAAAGTACACCAAGTATTCCTTTCATGATCGAGACAGTCGAGCAAAGGCTATCTTAGAGCGAGTTCATACTGATTTGTGTGGACCATTTTCGAAGGCATCCACAGTGAAGCAAAGGTATTATGTGATTTTCATTGATGATTATTCTCATAAATGTTGGATTTATTTCATGCAGAAGAAGGGCCAAACTTTCACAAAGTTTTGTGAGTTCAAAGCTTTGGTCGAGAAAGAGTCAGGGAAGAAGATCAAGGCCTTGAGAAGCGAAAACGGTGGAGAATATGTCTCTCAAGAGTTTAAGGAATTCTATGCAACAGAAGGAATTAAACAAGAGTTGACGACACCTCATAACCCACAACAGAATGGGGTGGCCGAGAGGAAGAACAAAACTATTTTAGGGGCAGCATGGGCAATGCTGCATGACCAAGGCCTACCACTTCACTTGTGGGCTGAGGCATGCAACACAACGGTCTATTTGCAGAATAGAAGCCCGCATCGCATACCTGGGATGAAGACACCAAAGTGCGCTAAGGCATGCAACACAGCGGTCTATTCGCAGAATAGAAGCCCGCATCGCATACTTGGGTTGAAGACACCAGAGGAAGCTTTCTCTGGTAAGAGACCAGATGTGGGTCACTTCAGGAACTTTGGCTCATCGATATATTGTCATGTGACAAAGGATGCACGAAAGAAGCTTGAGTCGACATCAGAGTTGGGGATATTTGTGGGGTACACTGATACACCTCACAACTTTACAAAAGATTTTTCGGCGAAGATCACATGAAACATCATTTGTCGACGCGTTTTGAACCAACCAGCATGGTTCATCATCAGGACAAGTTGAAGAAACAGATCCAGCTTAGCAAGTTAAATAGACAGAGCAGAGCCGGCTAAAAAGAACAATAGCTACTTTTGACTAGGTACCGGGATCAAAACCCTTTTTAATAATTTAAGGGAAAAAAGTTACCCTAGGGGGACCAATCCCTTAAAATAAAAATAATTTTATGATAATAGTTAGTTAAAAAATATTAATAAATAATTAAAATGTTATGTTAAATTAGTAATTAAAAATAATTCATGATAATAGTTAGTTAAAAATAAATAATTAAAAATTATATTTAAGGGAAAAAATTACCCTACGGGGACCAATCCCTTAAAATAAAATAAATAAAAATAATTTTATGATAATAGTTAGTTAAAAATTATTAATAAATAATTTTATGATAATAGTTAGTTTAAAAATAATAATAAATAATTAAAATGTTATGTTAAATTAGTAATTAAAAATAATTCATGATAATAGTTAGTTAAAATTAAATAATTAAAAATTATATTTAAGGGAAAAAATTAACCCTAGGGGACCAATCCCTTAAAATAAAATAAATAAAAATAATTTTATGATAATAATTAGTTAAAAATTATTAATAAATAATCAAAATTTAATGTTAAATTAGTAATTAAAAATAATTCATGATAATAGTTAGTTAAAATTAAATAATTAAAAATAATAAGTTAAATTAGTATTAGAAGGAATTTAGTTAAAAACAAGACCATTCTTATATGAATAAATGAATATAAAAGAAAGAGATGGTTAAAAGCATGAATAAATAAATGAGAAAATTAATATAAGTCAACTTAAAAATAATAAAGTAAATAAAAAATAATAATAATAATAATAATAATAAAAATTAAGAATAATAATAATAAATAAATTAGTTAAAAAAGAAGAAGAAGAAGAAGAAGACTAGGTCGAGAGTGCTGGGACCCAACACCGACTGATTTTCCAGCCATCATCTCTATTGAGATTACTCGGCCTCTTTTCAATCTCAAGCGCCTCCCTAAATTTCTGATGATGGAAGTGTGAAACCTTAGCAATAACACTAGCTTCCTCAATACAAACATGATGATTGGTTTTCTCAGCATGCTCAGCTAAAGCGGAAGACTTAGTTCGCCTATGCTTAAGGTCTGTTGCATGCTCACTAATCCTTTGATTAATGGAGCGACCAGTTTCCCCAATGTAGGGGGTCCCACAGGAACAGGGGATCAAGTACACACCTTTCATATCTTTAGGGTCGATAGGATCCTTCGCTGATCTGAGGGACATGCGAATGGTGTTCAGGGGCCTAAAGGTCACAGGGACACTATGCGTCCTGAGAATCCTACCAATCTTATCAGTAGTCCCCTGAACATACGGAAGATGGACACCTGGAACTCGCTCCTTCGGTTCTCTTTGAGACAGCGAATTCTTGGAAGCTTTAAGGAAAGCCCTCTGACCCATGAATCTACTATAACCATTCTCAACAAAGACATCAAGGAGATGGGATTTTTCTTTCTCAAAACTCTTCTTATCCGAGATCCTTAGGGCCCGAGTAGCAAGGGTATTGAGAACACCCATCTTTTGAGCCGGGAAATGGTGGGAACTGGCATGAAGATACTGCTCAGTATGCGTTTTCTTCCGAAAAACTTGGTGGCCGAGGGAACCATCACTATTCTTAGAAATAAGAATATCGAGGAACGGAAGGCAACCATCGACCTCCTGCTCCATAGTGAACTTAATGGCAGAGGATTGATTATTGAGATGATTGAAGAAGAGATCTAATTCTTCTTGGCCGTGAGACCAGATAACATTGGTGTCATCCACATATCTTCTCCAAAGCTTTGGCAAGAGCCGAGAAGAGTTTAGAACCTTGGACTCAAAATATTCCATGAAAAGATTATCAATGACAGGGGAAAGGGGTGAGCCCATGGCAACCCCACAGGTTTGCTCGAAGAACTCTCCCTCAAAATAGAAAAACGTAGAAGTGAGACAGATCTCAACTAACTTAGCAGTGTCAGGATCGGTTAGGCAGTTGATCACCTCCATGGCCTCACTAATAGGGATGCAAGTGAAGAGGGAAACAACATCAAAACTAACAAGAATGTCCCGAGGGTCAAGCTTGACGTCCTTGAGCTCCTTAATGAAGGAAGCAGAGTCATTTACGAAGGACTCCGTACGACCAACCAAGGGCTTAAGCTTTAACGCAAGGAACTTAGCAAGAAGGTAGGTAGGACCACCAATGGTGTTGACAATGGGCCTCAACAGAGCCCCATCCTTGTGAATCTTGGGGAGACCATAGATTCTAGGCGTGATAGGGTTGCTTTCAATGAGTTTATGGTGCAGGGAACTCATTGAGCTAATGGATTTAATGGCAAGCGCCACATTCTTAGCAACCTTCTCTAACAGATTCTTAGGAAGCTTTTTGTAGCTACCACTATTATGAAGATGATCCAACATCTTGCTGCGATAATCAGCCTTGTTAAGAATGACGGCAACACCAGAATCTTGCTGCGGTAATTAGCCTTGTTAAGATGATCCAACATCTTGCTGCAGTAATCGGGTGTACTTTCCTACCAGTCGGAGGACAATGGTTCGCAGAGATCTCAAGTTTGATGAGCATAAGGCCATGCAAGTTTCCCTTGAGTGGGAGCTCCAACTATAGGCTATGGAGGAACTGTTGGTTCCTAAGGAGGAGGAGCCTCAGACTGATGCGGAGAAGCCGCATGCAGAGGTTCCAAGAGTGGAGACATCCACTCAAGTAGAGTCTTCCAGAGATGGACGAAAGCGCACAAGAGAAGCTGACAGATTGTTGAAGGATGCAAGAGAGAATGTGGGAGCACCATCTTCTCAGCGCAGACAGAGGAGGTCACCTGAGAGGTACACTGGATACATGGCCCTTGCTGGGGAATGTGTTGAGACTGAGCCATCTTCCTTTGAGGAAGCAGTGCAGTAGCCGATTTGGGTTGATGTTATGGTGGAGGAGTATGACTCCATAGTTCGTAATAGTGTTTGGGACGTGGTTCCGAGACCGGAGAACAAGTCAGTTGTGAGTTCCCGTTGGATTTACAAGGTAAAGCAAGCTACTGATGGTAGTGTGGAGAAGCATAAGGCAAGATTTGTTGCCCGTGGCTTTTCACAGGTCAAGGGGATTGACTATGATGAGACTTTTGCTCCTGTCGCAAGGTACTCATCTATCAGATCTATGTTGGCACTATCAGCACAGATGGGTTGGAAGATCCATCAGATGGATGTGAAGATTGCATTTCTCAATGGCCAGATTGAGGAAGAGGTGTACATAGAGCAGCCAGAAGGTTTTGAGACCTTCAATCGTGAGTCTCATGTGTGCCGACTCAAGAGAGCTTTGTACAGGCTGAAGCAAGCACCTCGTGCTTGGTACACCAGGATAGAAAACTACTTCACCAGGTTGGGCTTCACAAAGAGCGAAGCGAATGTGAACATATACCACATCATGGTGAAAGGTAAGATGTTGATCATCATACTTTATGTTGATGATCTCATATTGACTAGTGATGATCATTTGATTGTGTCTTGCAAGAGAATTAGAGATGAAAGACATGGGTCTCATGCATTACTTCGTTGGCATGGAAGTGTGGCAGAAGGATGGGGAGTTGTTTGTGTTTCAGGGAAATTATGCCAACGAGATACTCAGGAGATTCCACATGGAGAAGTGCAAGCCCATGCAGACTCCTCTAGCAGGTAACTGGAGGACGGAGATTGCTACTTCAAGAGAAGTGGTAGAGGCTACTGTGTACAGGCAGCTTGTGGGTTCATTGATGTACTTAGTGAACACACGACCAGATTTGTGCTATGTAGTGAACCAGTTGAGTCAAGCGATGGTTTAGCCTACCAAGATGTTTTGGAGGGCGAAAAAGCATGTATTGAGATACCTTAGAGGCATATCTCAGTATATATTATGGTACAGACGAACAGAGGGAGTGAAGCTACAGGGCTTCACTAATGTAGATTGGGTAGATATCATCATCTCAAAGACTGTGTAGCGAGGAGGATTGTGTTGCTGCGATCTATTTCGACAGAGGAGCAAGATGTTGACATTTTGGCAAAGGCATTGTCAAAGTGTAAATTCGAGTTCCATAGAGATAGGATTAGGGTGGCAGATAATCCCTTTCTTGTTGAGAGGGAGTGTTGAAATATGGCAACAAGAATATTCCAATTTAATTTGTCCTTTTAAATTGTGAATTAAAATCGAATTTAGTCTTAACAGCTACTTGGAAATAATTAATTAATTTATTTTAAATTAATTAGTTGGAGGAATTCAAGTTATAAGTCTTTCTGAAGTCATGCAAGAGTTATCCCTTAAATTAAGGAGATAAGATTGAGTTATATTTGAGTTGTAATTAGTTAACTCAGTTTACTGAGTTAAGTCCAGTTAAATTAGTTCCAAACTGTTTGAGGAAATGATAGTGAGTTAACAGTCAATGGATGCATGCATGCACTCAACTAGTGCTACTCCAGTTAACTGAAGATTCCCTCATTAGAAACTCATGCATGTTTATTTTGAGAAAGACCCAGTTGAGATTAAAGTCAAGGACAGTGTACTATCAATTGCATGTGTTTTCTCAATGAGAAAACTCCTGCATGCAGTCAAGGATATAAGCCTTGAGGATTGCGCAGTTTCGGAAGGATAATCATCCATTGGGTAAGAGATCATCCACTTGGTTGAAGGAGAATCATCCCAGAGGAACATTGTTGAGCCTCAAAACTGTCCTTTCCTTAGCAACTCTTCTCCTCCCTTTTCTTTGTTTTTCCATGAAGAAAATGCATCCCTATCATCAATAACCAGTATACATTGCCTTAAGGAGAACATTTGAGTGATTTACATGTTATGCTTTTATGTTTTGATGTTTGAATAAGTTTTTGTCTTTTAGCTACGGAACGCAACCTATTCTGTAGCTAATCGGTTGTTTCACAACTACTTCCATGCTTTAACAGGTTCCAAGTGTCAGAAGGAGAAACTAGCTACATGGGCAGCTTGGAAAACATCATGACATGGATCATGTCTTATTCACCTAGCCCAGGTTGATAAGGAAGATGGTACAAGACTCCGTTCAAATAAGAAGTCAAACGTAGAGACCAAAAGCAAACATGACTTTGTTTTGTACACGTTTCACAGCGATGGGATCCGAAACAACTTCCTGAACCCATGGACTCCAACAGCCATTTGTGCAACCGAATCCAACAGCGATAACCTTATATTTATGTCTCCAGCAGTCGAGGAAGAGAATTCTGTGTGCCTGTCTGCTACATGTTTTTTGCTGTAGCTTATTTTTCTCCATAAACAATTGTATAATTATTCTATAAATACCTATGTAAAGAACACAGAACCAGTTCGAATTTCCTCATGTACTAAGTTGAGACTATTGTTCTGTAATTTTGAAAAACTCATTCTCTGTTTTTAATATGAAGACCGTGTGTTTTATGGATATCTGAAAGCGTTTCTTGGAGTTTTGATTGAGTACGCATAACCTGAGCAGTTGTAGAGGGCCCCTGCACTGACTAAGGTTTCATTTCATTTTTTTTTTGTATTTTATAGTTAAATTGTCAATTCATCATTTCTTCCATAGTGTTCATAACCATTTACTAACTTTGTTTATAATGCACTCTTTATCATTTTCTTACTAATGTAGAATAGCTTCTTTCAATACATAATAGCTTTCTCTTTGCTTAATTTCTTTCTAGTTTTATCAATAGTTAGAAGTTGAATTCAGTAGTGTAGAGAAGTTTATTTCATTTATTGTTTCACTAGTTTTTAAATTTCCAAATAGATTGATCAATGCCATTACTGTTCTTGCCATTTTATTACTAGTTTAGTGACTCATGGTGTAGATGAATGTTTCTAAAAAGCCCTTCTAGTTGATAACTCATCTCAAACTAAGTGGTTGAATACTTCATTCATGCAATGAGTCTTTTCTGCGTTTTTGCATTTATCTTCTTTTAGAATAATGAAGTACATAATTCCTCAAAATGTCATCCCAAGGAGGTTTGTCTTCCAGAATTGAGAGGCAGAGTAACTAAGCATTTCATTTAGTTTTGTTGCAATTTCACTTCCATTTTTTCATCTAGTTTTGTTTCTGCAATAGACTAAACATTAGTTGTAGTCTCACTTTCAGTTTTAGTATTTCATTTTGGTTTTGTTTCCATAATAGATAGTTGCAATTTCAGTTTCAGTTTTAGTATTTCATTTAATCTTGTTTCTGTAATTGAATAGACAACAATTTTACTTTTTAGTTTGTAGCTCATGATTTGAAAATAATGATATGATTAAAGATATAAACTTTGTTTTTATTTCTTGATTAAACTTTGCTTCCAAATCTTACTTAAGCTCTTTTAGTTCTCATTTCTTTAGGTTTTTGGCAGTCTTTACAGAAGTTAGATTTAAGATTTTGTTAAGTACATTGTAAATCATTAGGGATTAAAGGATTAAAAAACCCCCAAAACAACATAAAACTCAAAAACAATGAAGTAAGAGGGGTCATCTAGCACATATAGTGCACTACACTTCATCAGTTTATGATACCCGGATTGATAATTTATGTAGAGAAATTTAGGACACTAAATTGACCAAATAAACATCACAAGGAAATAGGAGCTTGGAGGGCAGAGAGGAAGATTGGAGAGAAGCTAATATTGCCTGTGAGCATCTGTGAGGATTGTACTAAGAGCTGGCTCGCTGTGAGACCTAAGGCTTTGTATAATTCCTATGTATTTCCACCATGTATGATAATACAATAGTGTGGGGTTTTTAGCTGAGGTTTTCCCCAAAGTATTTTCATGTGTATTGTGCGATTGATTCTTCTTCTTCTGGTTATATTGTTCAACTCAATTTTTAAGCTTCCACAAATTGATAGTAGAAGTAGGTTATAGTATTCTGCTTTGATTTATATTGCATTATTGGGTTAACCTACACATATTTTCTACAAAGAGATCAAAGTCAAAGCTAAAAAAGTTTGTTTTTGCAAGATCTAATTGGCAGAAAGATCTTATTCTGTTATCATTAAATCATAGATGTAAGTAGGATGTATAGTTCATACCCTTTTTTAAAATGCTTGATGATGAGCCTTGTTGTTGTTCTTGGTAGCTTTAATCTCATCCTCAATGCTCCAAAAAGAGACCCATAGACACAAAAACAAACAAATGATCAAAGCATATAATACACCAATGATATAATCATAAACTATGTAAGTGATCAAGGAATCTTACAATAAACATCATGAAAAATGTAAATGACAAAGAAACATATATTCGTACTAATAATGAAGAAAAGGAGGATTACAACCAGGCCTTGATGTTGAAAGCCTCCTTCCAATAATCCTCAATCGAAACCCTTGTAATTGAAAAGTCAAAAATGGCAACCCAATTTTGTTTGAGTGCACTGTACTTATAGGGAAAGAGTGGAAGTTGAGAGATCCATAAAGGGAAGAAGTAGATCCACAATGAATGGGATGGATCCACTATGGTAGGAAGGAGGTCCAGGTTAGAAGGAGCTTGAGCCCAATTTCCATCGCTTCGGAATAGATATTAATCTTGAGGCTTATAGAATAGGAAGCTTCTTTTACTTTTATTTTTTACCTTTGTAAGAAGACCCTTGCACCTTTAACACAAGAAAACTATGATGACATCACTATGTGCTTACTCTGCAACATGTGACATTGCAGGTTATGAATTGAATGCCCATAATGATCTCCAAAATTAGTGATTTTTGGGTATTTAATCTGGGATTCTTATACTTCATGGAGAGGTATTGCTTCCATCTTTCATGGGGATTCATGACAATAGTTCATCGGATAGCAAAAGATCTAGATTTTCCATCATTTGCATGGATGTGAAAAATTGATGTGTAACAGATTTCCCCCTAAAGTACAAAGTTAGGAAGGGTATGATGATTGAAGTGATTTATCATGTGAAGGTTGGAATCAAGGAATCACCAGTTGGAGACCTACAAGTCAATAATCAAGAGTTTAAAGTACAATATTTTCTTATGATCATCATTGACGTAGGCATTCCCATACTTAGAGTACAATCATCTCAAAAGTAAAGTATGGAAATATACAAAAATCCATATCAAAGTGAAGTCATGGCCACCAGATATACATTGTGGATTTATGTTACAATCATGAATACTCAAAAATCCATGCAACCTGGATGTATTAGACAATATCCAGGGTCTTCATATCTATTCATTTGTAGTACGAATCTAACCATGTGAATACATGTCTTGAAGTCAATCATGGTAGAAACCATTTAATTACCGACCAATAATGAAAACCAGTAACAAATGTGAGAGAAACCATCAATAATGGAAATGAATCTCAAGGTACTCTAGTACAATCTATGGGGTGTGAATAAATGATTTGAAGTCGAACATCCATTGATCCAGGTGGATATTGGTGGCCACCCACCAATTCCACTTGGACCCCCACCATTGCTTCTTTCAGTTTTTCAGTTTCCTTAATTGTAGCATAATTTACTATTTTCAGTAGTTTTTTGGGTCCTAAACTTCCAGAGCCGTTTTGAGGCCCTAAACGATGTTTTTTTGGAAATCTACCGCCATCGATTTTTTATTTAAAATCATCTTTTCTAATGGAGTCCTTGGAGAGATCTTTCCAATGGGTTATCATGCGTGTCAAACGGAAATAATATGACCAAGTCACGACCCCGGGAAGTTGGTTGTCCAACTCACCCCAACGGGGCTCATAAATTTTTGGTGTTACATCTCCTTGGGTTAGGGTTTTGGTTGTTTAGGGTTTGCTCTTATTGTTCAATAATAAAAAGGCCCTTAAGCCTCATTGTAACACAGTTCATAGGCATGTAGCCGCCACATCTCTTCTCAGAGATAAGCTACCATCGCCCTAGCTGGTTTATTTCCATTTATGTTTGTAAGCATATTTCAGTATTTTACATTAATGAAGTGAAGTATTATTTCCGCTGCATCTCTGTGTTTATGGTTATCTTTGTAATTTGTTACGTTCCTGTTTAAATCCGGATCAGTGGAATCAGAGTGGTCTGTTTTTTTTCTCTGTTTTTCTTTGCATGTCCCCAACGAGGTCTGGATATAAGGAGTTAGGGCTTCAACTGGTCGAACCTTTGTAAGGCCAGCCTTGCAAATCCCGACGGCATCCCATGGCAGATGAAAAGAAAGATGAGGGGGCAAGAGATCCTATCAAAATCTTGCTCTAAGAATCCCTTGAGCGACAAAGGAGCACGATGATGGACAACTTTGCCCAGATCCTTTAGTGGCTACCTAGGGGTGACGCATCGACTTCCAACAGCTACTCTAGAAACGCCACACCATTTAAGGTACAAGTTAATTTTGAAGTCCCCATATTCAAGGGTCAGATAGACGCGGATGCTGTTGATAAATGGTTAAATCTACTAGAGGGTTATTTTTCTGTTCATGATTTTTTTAGTCGGGAAAAGATTATTTTCGCTCTTCTCAAAGCAGCCCCCCACATCAAGGATTGGTGGGAAACCTACTGCGAGCAGAAGGATGAAAGCACAGGCTCACTATTTTCAGCTGCACCCACTTGGAATTCATTCCGGGATGCCATCAAGGAGCAGTACTACCCTGTTGGAAGTTATGAGGATCAATACATAAAGTGGGCCACGCTGTGGCAGGGAAGGGACCAAGACGTGTCGGAGTTTACCAATATTTTCCATACCCTTAGCACAAAGTTGGGTATTAAGGATATAGAGCAGCATTTGATACTCAAATACCACGGCTGCCTGAACAAGTACATCCAGGAAGAAATAGAATTCCTTAACATCTCCTCACTTGGCACGGCATACCGATATGCCGTCAAGGTCGAGCAAAAGTTTAAACAGAAGAAGTGAGACTTTGGACCTGCGAATTCGAAGCAAGGGAAAGGTGCCCCCAAACCACAAAACAAAGGAAAAATCCAAGGCAGGGCGGCCCAATACAACTTGCCAAAGCTGCAAGCAAAGAACAGCGCCACAAAGCTGAAAAAGGACACAAGAAAATGGTGTGAGTTCCATAAGAGCTCCACTCACAACACAAGTGAGTGTCAGGCCAACCAGTCATTGGTGGCCGAGCTAAAGGTTTTAGAATCAGATGCATGTTTTGACTCTGAGTCAAAACCCGACAAGGGGAATGACAAAGGGAAGTAGATTATCGATGCGGAGCCCAACGCCATTGTTGCCACCACGAAGATCCAGAAGGAGGAACCCGAAGATCCATAGGAGGAGGAGCGTCTCTTCCACTCCCAGATGTGGGTAAAGGGCTCCCCACTACAATTCATAGTCGACAGCGGGAGCCAAAAGAACCTCATTTCGACAGAGGTCGTGAAGCGGTTGGGCTTACCGACCACAACACATCCACAATCATACACCATCGGGTGGCTTCACCAACGACGGGATATTTGCGTGAGCTAGCAGTGTCGCCTTCCATAAAACATCAAGCCCTTCACAGATGAGGTATTGTGTGACATTGCTACCCTTAAGTTTGTGATGTATTATTAGGACAACCATACTTGTGGAAGAGACATGATGTGTATGAATCGAGGCCCCGTGCTGTTATTGTTACTTTGGGAAATAAGTTGTACATGATATCGGAGGTAGCATCTCCTACCGCCATCTCTTTGGTTATTGCAAAACAATGCAGTAAGCTCATTTCCAAAACCGAGAAATTTGTTTTCCTGATGTTACGCCCTCAAGGAAAGAAGAAGATAGTGGCCACAACCTCCAGATAGGGACCCTCCGCATGAAAACTACAGATGGACAAGGTCGTAGAGGAGTATAAGGACATCTTCACCTCCCCCACAGGGGTTCCTTTGCACTTTAGGTTAAGCACTCCATTGATCTGACCCCAGGTGCGTTGTTGCCCAATGGACCAATCTCTTGGTGCTCCGTTCTGGAGAAAGATGAAATCAAGAGGCAGATTCAGGAGTTGTTGCAGAAAGGTCACATCCGTCCGAGTTCATCGCCCTGTGGGAGCCCGATCGTTTTGTTACAAAAGAAGGATGGGACTTGTAGACTCTGTATTGACTATCGAGCGTTGAAAAAGATCACTATTTGTAATAGGTACCTGATCCCACGAATTGATGATCTCCTGGAGCAACTGAAGGGGGCAAAATATTTCAGCAAGATCGATTTGAAGTCAAGGTATCACCAAGTACCAATCGAACCCTTCGATGTGTGGAAGACTGCCTTCAAAGCCAAGGAGGGCCTTTTCGAATGGTTGGTTATGCCTTTCAGATTGACGAATGCTCCTACAACCTTCATGAGGCTAATGGATGACATCTTGTGACCATTCACCAACTCATTTGTAGTGGTATACTTGGATGACATCCTGATCTTCAGCCACAATTGGGAAGAACACCTCCACCACATCCGACAGGTTCTCCAAACACTGCGGCAACACAAGTTATGTGCTAATTTGGAGAAATGCACTTTTGACATGACCCAGGTTCAGTATCCGGGATGCATTATTGATGAACAAGGGGTGAATGTGGATCCAGCCAAAATCCAAGTCATTCGGGATTGGCCATCTCCAACCACTCTAACAGAGCTCCGCAGCTTTCTAGGTCTTGCCAAATTCTACCACAGGTTTGTGTTGGGATTTTCTCATATCACTTTTCCCTTGAGTCAAGTCACCAAGGGAGGAGTGAAAGCAAAATTCTTTTGGCTTGAATCTCAACAGAAGGCATTCACAGAGTTGAAAGATCGCCTTTGCTCGGCACCAATGCTCGCATTACCAGACTTGCAACAACCATTTGAGGTCGAGACGGATGCCTCTGACTATGCTATTAGGGTAGTCCTTACTCAACACGGGCATCCAGTGGCATATCACAGTGAGACACTTCCAGACACAGTCCGGAAGTATCCCACTTATGACAAAGAGATGTATTCTATTGTGCAGGCCTGCCGATAATGGAAGCATTACATTTTGGGGAAGAAACCGGTCATCCACACAGACCACCGACCCCTACAGTTCATACAGACCTAAGGGAAATTGCAAAATGATCGCCAGCAGAAGTGGTCCGCATACCTGCAACAGTTCCATTTGAATATCAAGTATAAGAAGGGCAACACCAATAATGTTGCAGATTGCCTCAATCGACCACCGATCATGGCGTTAACCATCGTGCTCAACTCTTGTGGGCACGAGACTTCTGATTGGCCGCTCTCTACAAAAGTGACCTAGAATTCGGCCACACATACCAGACACTCTTGGAGGGTCAGCATGTTCCAGATTTTCACCTCCAGGATGCCCTGTTATGCCACCTGGGTCACCTTTGTGTTCCTTCAAGTGAGCGTGCCAAGATGATTTGCAAAGCACACTACAGTCAACTGTTGGGCATTTCGGTGTCAAGAAAACGGTGGCAGTACTGCAAAAGTATTTATATTGGATAAATCTTCGACAGGATGTTGGGAAGTACATCAGATCATGCACTGCCTGCGCCATTGCAAAACCGACCATCAAGAGCAAGGCCTCTATACCCCGCTGCCTACCCCTAGTCGACCTTGGGAATCCATCTCCATGGATTACATGTCAATCCTTCCTTCCACTAAGCATGGAAACGACTGTGTTTTTGTGGTCGTCAACAGGTTCTCGAAGATTGCCATTATGGCGGCTTGTAAGAAGAAAATCACAGCAGAAGCTACTACTAAACTCTTCTTTGAACGAGTGTGGGCACACTTTGGGATCCCACAGTCTATCATCTCAAATCGGGATAGCAGGTTCCTCAGTACATTTTGGTCCAGTCTCTGGTCGATGCTGGACACCAAACTCACTAAGTCTACAGCCTTCCATCCTCAAACTGATGGCCAAACAGAGGTTGTCAATAGGATGATCATACACATTCTGTGCATGTACAACTCAAAGCATCCACGCACATGGGATGAGATCCTCCCCTATGTTCAACACAACTACAACTGGGCTCTCCACAGCTTGACTAGCCACAACCCTTTTCAGGTGGGCTTAGGATTCCAGCCACTATGTCCCATTGATCTGGCCATGCCATTTACAGCTACTCACGCATATTCGGCTCATCTCCAGTCTGAAACAGATAAGGCAAACAAATTCATTGAGCACATCCAACATATTCACCAGCAGGTCCATGACATTCTAGAGGAATCAAATGCCAAGTAAAAGTGGTGACATGATCAACATTGGGTGCCACACAAGTTTCAGGTGGGCGACAAAGTCTGGTTGCATTTGCAAAGGGAGTGCCTTACCGGAACCTATCGAAAACTCAGACCACTCTGATATGGTCCTTACACCATTACCAAGGCTGTGGGAGATAATGCATTTGAGCTCAACATTCCCCCATTCCTTGGCCTACACCCAGTGTTCAATGTGGACTGCCTTTGGCCATACTTTCCACCATTACTAGACACATCCGACATTGCAGAACAACTCACACCCATAGAGTTGAATCCAGATTGCATGGAACAAGCTGCAACTGATCGGATCATGGACACATAGATCAAGCATACTCACCAGCAAAATATCCAACTGTATCGAGTTGTCAAAGCAGACCAACTCCTTCACCAGGGCAAGTGGCTCACTAGGGACCAAGTTTAGCAGAAGTTTCCTCATCTCATGGAGGAACTCAACGCAATGGGGACCATTGCTTCTTAAAGGGGGAGGAATGATCCAGGTGGATATTGGTGGCCACCCTCCAATTCCACTTGGATCCCCACCATTGCTTCTTTCAATTTTTCAGTTTCCTTAATTGTAGCATAGTTTACTATTTTTAGTAGTTTTTTTAGTCCTAAACTTCCGGATCCGTTTTGAGGCCCTAAATGGCGTTTTTATTATTATCTAAAATTGTCTTTTCTGTCATAGTCCTCTGAGAGATATTTCCAACGGGTTATCATGTGCGTCAAACGGAGATAATATGACCAAGTCAC
The DNA here is from genome assembly GCA_031772625.1 of Pinus tabuliformis. Taxonomy (NCBI): domain Eukaryota; kingdom Viridiplantae; phylum Streptophyta; class Pinopsida; order Pinales; family Pinaceae; genus Pinus; species Pinus tabuliformis. Next base: position 347,120,742 of record CM062804.1, read on the forward strand.
GACCTCGGGAAGTTGGTTGTCCAACTCACCCCAACGGGGCCCATAAACTCTTGGTGTTACATCTCTTCGGGTTAGGGTTTTGGTTGTTTAGGGTTTGCTCTTATTGTTCAATAATAAAAAGGCCCTTGAGCCTCATTGTAAGGCAATTCATAGGCATGTAGCCACCGCATCTCTTCTCAGAGATAAGATACCATCGCCTTAGCTGGTTTATTTCCATTTCTATTTGTAAGCATATTTCAGTATTTTACATTAATGAAGTGAAGTATTATTTCCGCTGCATCTCTGTGTTTATGGTTATCTATGTAATTTGTTGTGTTCATGTTTAAATCTGGATCATCCATAGAATCATCTGATCGAAGGTCAATGATGAGGACATGTCGTCGAAGGCGAGGAAACCTGCCATCAAGGCATGCAGGCTCCAAGGTATTAAAGGGAGAATTCTATATCAACTTCCTAGATACTGTGTTGAAGTCGATAGGAAGTGACTTGTCGCAAGAGGGCCTACAATACGAAACACATGTCAAGTTTTGAAGAACAAATTCAGAGTGATTTAGGACTCACTCAAGGATGGTTGACGTGATAGAAGGCTTTAATGATTGCAATGTGATTTTAATTGATGTTGAACTTCTCTTGAACATATTGGTGACACGACATTTGACTTAGCAACATCTTACTCAAATCAGGACCAAAGAACAATATGAATACTTTCACTGAGGTGTGATCAAATGAGGCAAATGGATTTCCCAACCCTAACATGAAAATGTGACGAAGTCTCATTTTCAAGAGCAACATACTATCTTTTCAAATAAAAAAAATAAATGTTCCTTTCCCATTTCCCCCCACCATTACTCGCAAGTACCTCTTTATTTTCACACAAGCTTAAGGATAATAACATATGCTTGTCATATAAGCTCATTCTTCGGATAAGTCTTTCAGAGTATTTTTAACGAACCTTAGGAAGGAGTGGTTCTATCTCATCGTAATTGACGAGTCCTACATTGTTCAAGTTTTACGAGTCCAATGAAGGGGTAAGTTGACTTATTTTTCATGTTTAGAGAGTTTGAAAAAAGAAATAAAAAGGAAACTCCATAAGATCCTTTTTCATAAATTTAGTCTCTTAAGGTTGAAAAAATATAAAATAATACAAGAGAGAACTCTTTTAGTCATGATTGACTAAAGTATTCATTTTCCATAAATAATTTTCTTAGATTGGAAAAGTGTTAAATTTATACTGGGTAAATGTTTCTTCAAATACTTTTACAAGTGTGAACGAAACAAGCTTACTTGACTATATTTTCATGTTCAAAGAGTCAGAATAGCACTTAAAGATAACTCCAAGGGGTCCCTTTTTCATACAATTTTAATGATCCCTGAAAAGAGTGATAAAAGGATACTCATGCCATTACGTTTCATTTCAACCTATTATTTGCACACTAAAGCCAAAAATCATCATATATGCTCGAAGAATGGATAAAAAAGGGTTTAATTTTAATTAATTAGGAAAAATTTGGTAAAAATTATATATAATTAAAAGTAACTTAATTTTCTATAAAAGGCCAAAAAGTCACTTTATTTTTACCATTTAAGTTTTTGTCATTACAATTTGGCAAAAAAAGTATTCTTTACCCTTAATGTTTTGGAGTAGATTGCTACCAATCTGGTGGACGATTTCAAATGTCATTTCTTCTAGGTAAGAGCTCTCTCCTTCCTCTCCATTTTCATGGTTCCATTTTTCATTTTTAACGATTAAATTTATGGGTTCAAGCTTGTTAAGCAACCTAGGTTGCATCGCAATATTGTCGTGGGTTTTCTCTTCGGACTCGTGATGGTCGCTGATCCAAAGAGAAAAAGCATGATGACATCGCTTTGTTTTAAGAAACAAGTGTGATGGGCAGAAAACAAATTGAAAATTAAGAAATGTTGTTGAAACTAATTCGATTTTTTCAAATGTTTGTAATCTAAAATTTTCCCCTTTGATTTTTTAACAGGATTTTATCCATCATGGTGGCTGAATGGATGGAAAGGGAACATGAAACTGAGTATTTCATTGCAACAAAGGATCCAAACACTATGTTAGCACTTCGGTGATGTGGATTGGCCAAATTATTCTTAACTCTTGGCATGAGAGCTCAACCAAAGCTCTTGGATTTCTTGGTAAGGGTGTGGAATGTCAATGAGAAACATTTTCAAATTGGTTCACATTCTCTTACAATTGAAATACAATACATTTATTTCCTAACTGTATTATCAAGGAGAGGAGCTAGGGATTTGTTATCTATCCATCGTGGTGATGGTGAATCCACTGATTACTATATTGTTGGAAATTGTGTCCAAGGATCTTGTAAAACAAGTAGTCGAAAGTTTGAGTTCAAGGACGTACAAAACTTGTCCTTGAAAGCTATCTTATTTACCATTACTCAAGTGCCTAGGAGTGTAACTCTTCATGTAGCCACAAAATCTCAAATGTCATACACCATTGAATGCATGGAGCCCATAATGTTTAACTGGTGTGAGGGGTTGTTGACAAACATGAAATAACAATTGAACAAGTGCAAAACCGATTGGTTGAAGCAGTTTGGATATGGATCTATGGTATCTCTTTTCTGTTGAAGAATCAAGGGTAGTTATGTATAGTAGGATTCTTCTAGACTTGATAACAATTTGTGAAGCACTTTTCCAATTTTTGATCTTCTTCTTGTTATTATTAGTGTGTGTGTTTACTTCATCAAACTGCTACCAAAACACAAGATGTTAGCTCTCTTCCAGGGCAAAGCCTCTCTCTCTTAGAGAGGAAAACCCTTTCGTAAATTTATCTTATTGAAGCTTCTATTGATCAATGCCAAACCGTAGGCCCTTGACAAGAAGATCCTCCAAGTACAAGTCAAGCCCTTTCAAGATCACTTCCTCTTGCAACACTTCATCCTCCCTCTTCTGACATTTCTTCTTCCCCCTTCTGACACTTTCTTCTTCTTCTTCCGGCAACTATTGAAACCCTAGATGGTATGCCCTAGAGTGATTCTTGTCCTTCTTCTTCCTTCTCTTGAGATGGATCCTTTCTAACTTAAGAAGATGAACTTGTCACCTCCCAGTCGGGCCTTCTTTTCTTCACGAGGATTGCAGACTTAGAGAAGCAGTGATATAGTCCTAATTCTTCGCACATGTGAGGGGATACCTTCACAAAAACTATGTTAGATTCCTTCTTCTTCCTTCACTTATGTAGCCTTCTTTTTCGCTTGAATGAGAGGCCTTATAGGCACTCTTTTTTAGCCCAAACACTTCTCTTTTATGACTGCAAGAGAAGAGCTTGATATGACAATAGAATAGCCTTATTTCCTTCACACGTGTGATTGCAATTAGCCCTAGAATAGTTCCCAAAAGCTCGCTTTACTTCCTTCCTTCTTCGCTGCACTTGGAGACCTCTTTCCTTGACTTCTTCATACCCTTTACTCATCCTCTTTCTCGCAGATTTCAGAGAAGATATGATAATTCTTTGAGGAGGTCGAATGGCTCCTTATATAGGAGTTTGTCTCCTTTTAGGCCAACATGAAGACTTGAATCTGACTTGCTCCATATAATTCAGATTGCTTCTTTTGATGGTGCCAATGCTTGGAGGAGGCTTATGACCTTGCTTGGAGGTCTTCTTATGACTCTAATACATATTATTACATGGTAGAACAAGCCCATAAGGGTCTTTAATAAATACATTGACTCTTTGACTTCCTAGAAGCACTTAAATATGTGCTTGACCTAATCAATGAGCAAGAAGCTCATTGTTATAAATAATAAAAATAATATTTATTTTTCTTTAGAAGTACAAAGATCAAAATTACATTTATGAAGACCAAACCTAGTTACACTTTATTCAACACTCCCTCTTAACTAGGGAGGTATTCACAAATCATTACAAGGTGTTTGGCTATTTTTAAATCTTGAAGAATTCACATAAGAGAAACCGGATTAGCAATCCATCTGTTGTAGCATCATAGTAACCAACATTGTTCATAGCAAGGCCTTGACTAGTAGCTCTATCTCTCATAATATTAGAGCATAATGTTAGCGAGAACAATGACTTATAGACACCTTAGTCATTGTCTCTCAAGGTACATACCCACCTGGGTGTTCACCGAGTATGACCTTCTAGGACTATTCTTGTCTTGGGTTCCCAACCCTCAAAGAATATTGGTCATCTTGCCTACTCTTGTCTTGGATGCCCTACACATCCTCAAAGAGTATCATATGCCAGATGATTACCCAATCCTCCCATTATTTCTTCCCAAGTGAAGACAAGAATCTTGTGTCTATCTCTTCCTCTTAATTGAGGAATACATGCCCAAGTTTCCTCTAACAAGGAGATTTTCCAAGTGCCTTTATAATTGGGGACTTGTTATAACTCCCTCTTAGCTAGGGACTTGTCCGTTCATCAACTACTTCTTCTTCGTGGGTCCTTTTGTTGCTTGATCTCCTTATTTCCTTTGATGTCATGAAGTCTTTATTTGAACTTCTTCTTGGTAGGGCACAGGTCATCGATCACTGGTCATCGATCACTTTCCTTCCTAGCTTTTCATGTCATTTCTCCTTCATGGAAAGTGGCCTTCTTGATGTATGTCAGGTTCTTTCATCATCTCGCTACTCCTTTGTCATTTGTCTATGCTTCATAATACTTATCACATAGATGGGTAGTTGTACTTGCTTGTTCCCATTCGTTGATTTAGTAGCCTTTCACAACTTCATCCTGACATTGCTCCAACATTAAATAGTGCTTTTGTTTGATGGCTTCTTCATCATGACATCTATGTAGAGTTGAATCAGTTACCTGCACCTTAATATCTCCAAGGCCTTCATAGGTGTGTGTTTACTTCATCAAACTGCTACCAAAACATAAGAAACAAGAACACAAGATGTTGGCTCTCTGCCAGAGAAAAACCTCTCTCTCTTAGAGAGGAAAACCCTTTCGTGAATTTCTCTTACTGAAGCTTCTATTGATCAATGACAAACTCTATACCCTTGACAAGAAGATCCTCCAAGCACAAGTCAGCCCCTTTCAAGATCACTTTCTCTTGAAACACTTCGTCCTCCCTATTCTGACACTTCATCTTCCTCCTTTCGGCACATTGTTCTTCTTCCTCCGGAAACTATAGAAACCCTAGATGGTATGCCCTAGAGTGATCCTTGTCCTTCTTCTTCTTTTGCTTGAGATGGATCCTTTCTAACTTAAGAAGATGAACTTTTCACCTCCCAACCGAGCCTTCTTTTCTTCACGAAGATTGTAGACTTAGAGCAGTAGTAATACAACCCTAATTCTTCGCACATGTGAGGGGATACCTTCAAAAAAACTATGTTATATTCCTTCTTCTTCCTTCGCTTGTGTAGCCTTCTTTTTCACTTGAATGAGAGGCCTTATATGCACTCTTTTCTAGCCCAAACACTTCTCCTTTATGACTACAATTGGAGAGCTTGATATGACAGCAGAATAGCCTTCTTGCCTTCACACGTGTCACTAAAATTAGCCCTAGAACAGTTCCCAAAAAATCGCTTTACTTCCTTCCTTCTTCGCTGCACTTGGAGACCTCTTTCCTTGACTTCTTCGTACCCTTTACTCGTCCTCTTTCTCACTGATTTCATAGATATGATAATGCTTTGAGGAGGTCGAGTGACTCCTTGTATAAAAGTTTGTCTCCTTATTTTAGGCCGACATGAAGGCTTGAAGCCGACTTGCTCTATATAATTCAGATTGCTTCTTTTGATGGTGTCAATGCTTGGAGGAGGCTTAGGACTTTGCTTGGAAGTCTTCTCATCACTCTAATACATATTATTACATAGTGTAACAAGCCCATAGGGGTCTTTCATAAATACATTGACTCTTTGACTTCCTAGAAGCACTTAAATATGTGCTTGACCTAATCAATGAGCAAGAAACTCATTTTTATAAATAAGAAAAATAATATTTATTTTTCTTTACAAGTTCAAAGATCTAAAAATTACATTTATGAAGACTAAACCTAGTTACAATTTCTTCAACATTTTCCAACAAAGGGTACCAATGTTTCAGTCTCACAAGATAGATGTGGATGCTCCTGCGCCAAGGGATCCACATATGAGGAGATGGGTTGACCTAATGGCATGCCATGGTGGCTGACCAAATGATGTCATTCACTCCCTCTTTCTTTAGATGGCTTCGTTGGCATATCATAATGATCAAGGACTATCCTTATGCTGGTACCGACTTTTTAGGAGATCCATATCTAGTCCTTCCACTAGGAACGTAGTGGGACAAGTAAAGTAGAAAGATCTATTTTTTAATTTTTTTTAGTGTATCAAGACCGACATTTGATTATTATGCAGTTTTTGGACCAGTGAGCCAATTGAGTTCCCCCCTACTCAAAGGTGGGGCCAACTATAGGTAAAGATTGGAGAAATACCTTAAAGGTTGTTGACACACTTGCAAAGTTGGAGTGGAACCTGGAGGGACTTACCAAGGGTATTCTAAACTCTGGAATCGATGATGTATTGCTTCGCTACCAGAGGCATACAATGGGTGTGCTTGCACAACTAGGCCAATTACTTAGGTGTGTTTTCAGGGTTGTAGTATTTTACCACAAGCGTTGTGCCTAGGGTTTAGGCATTTAGGTTCATTTTGATGTTTTGATGTTATCAGCATAATAGAGGCTTAAGAGCGTCATGTGTCTTCAACACATTTTGATCTATAAACTCTTCTGCAAACTTATTTATAGAAATCTATTTATTTTTATCTTAGTTATTTACGTTTTTGCGGTGTATGCATACTATGGATTTTATAAATTGTGCAAATGTCTATCTAAAACATAATTTTCTAATGCATTTGTCAATATATTTAGATTTCCTGGAATGTGTTTTAGAAGAAATTATATATATATATATATATATATATATATATATATATATACATATATATACATATATATATATATACATATATATACATATATATACATATATATATATATATATATATATATATATATATATATATATATATATATATAACTCTTAATATTGATGGAATTCTGACAGGAATAAAACCTACTTAGTTGTAGAACTATGAGTTGAGAGTCAAGTTTAACAACTAACCTACGAATACCAAAAGTGATGGAATTGATAATAGTTCAATTACAACACTATACTCTGTAATGTTCTTAGTTGTACGACCCAAACATATCCCATGCAAACTTGCTAACTCATCATTAGGTGTGAAAATTATCCAAGCAACAAACGAAAGGTTCTGAGTACTATGGCTAGCACCATCAACAAAGCTGATATAAGGCAAAGAGTACGTTGGCATTTGAAAACCAAGTGCAACACAAGATACATAGTAAAGATAAAATTGTTCGCAAAAAAAAGGAAACATCACACACCAAAAACTAAAGTGCAATTATGTACGAAGTACCCATGTAGAAATCTAAGCATAGTAATTTTTCAAATAAAGCCCAATTTTGGGCTCAAACAAAGGAATCTCATCATAATCTATTAGCTCATAGGCTCCTTTTCCAAGTGCATGTTTTACATTGTAAGGGTTGATCGTGTTCTTGATCATATAGAAAGACCAAGTCACCTTCAGAAAACACTCGAGGATTAACGCTTTTATCAAAATGTACTTTAATATGTTTCTTATGAGCCTCATTGTCCAGAGTGGCATCTCGACAAGTCTCATATAGACATGCGAAGTATAAAAAACGATATTCCTTAGTTGAAGTCGCAGGCAACAATTCAATAGCTATTTTAAGTGATGGAATTTTGCACTCAATAGGTAACACAACTTCTAGACCATATAAATGTTGAAAGGGTGTAAATTTGGTTGTTGTTTTCACTGAAGTATTGTATTCCCATAATGTTTAGAAAAAACATAAGATGCCAAGTCCTTTTGTGAATTCTTATCATCCGTTGAAGCATAGTGGTCAAGACTTTGTTCACGACTTTCGCTTGGCCATTGATCTGCAGATAATAGGGGGTTGAGCTATCATGGCGTAAGCCCAATTTGGAAGTTAGCTCTGACATTATAAAGTTTTGAAAGTGTGTGCCATGGTCAGTGACAATGACTTGTGAAACACTTAATCTATAGATTATGTGGTTGAATACGAGTAGAGCAACAATTTCACCATCATTCTTATATGCAAGCATTATCTCAGCCCATTTTGTAAAATAATCCACTACCAAGATAATATAACCATGCCCCCTGACTGAGTGAGTGTTACATGTCATGAAATCAAAGCCCCATTTTGTAAAGAGATTGACAATAACAACTGGATGGAGAGGAGTAGGAGGTGCACACATTTTACGGTTGTATATTTGACTAGCATGAATTTTTTTACAGCAAGAATACAATCTTTGAACATAGAAGGCCAAAAATATCTAGCAAGCATGATATTTTAGGAAGTGTCATACCCTGACATATGACCCCCACATGCTCCAGAGCGACAGTGATTCAAAACATTTTCAGCTTCTTCGTGTGTTAAACATCGACGAAAAATTGAATCGACACCACAACGATGAAGGGTATCACTAACAATGATATATTGTTGGGATTGGTACCGGATTCGACGACGTTTAGTATGAGATAATTCAAGCGTAAACTTTTGAGTTTGGATATAAATGATAATGTCTCCATACTGTTATCACTCAGGTTGTCCTTAAGCTCCGGAAAAGGATACGGCCGAGGTAACCACAGACCAACTTTGGACTGCAGGTTCTAGCCAACCTGCAATCAGAGAGGGCTCTCTCTTTATGATTTAGCTTTGTTTAACATGATTTCAGGCTAGTTATCGAGTCCAAGGGTTTTGTTTTGTTTTTTGGTGGGAAGGATGATGTTTTCAGGTAGAGAGGTAAAACATAGTCTGGTAAGTTTCAAACCATTGGGCATGGAGTCAAGGAGTCGGACTGCTGGTGCGTTTTCTTGGTCACAAGAGAAATAAGGAGCAAGGTAGCTGCTCATGAAACAACACTTAAAGCTTAAAAGGATGGAATGAGGGATAAGGAATGAGAGGCAACAAAGAATCTCTCACTATGCTTAAAGGGGGAAGGTGAATGAGCTCTATCTAGGAGCAGTTAAGAATTCCTAGACAATTGTCAAAGATGAATGGATTAGGGGAAATATGAGCCGAAGGGAATTCATATTCATGACTGATCCACAGGAAAACATAAAGAAACAACAGAAAATGAGCATAGAGGGCAATTAAACCAATTCTAGACTATTCTTTCTTTCTCCTATTTAGACGGTATATCAATGGAAAAAACATATATAGGAAAACTTATTGAGTCATGTTGCAACACATGAATTCCAAATTCACTTCTTCAAACCATTAAACACAGAGCAGACAGTCTTTCCTCCAAGCTTTTCAGCAGTCTTTGATTACAGAAAACATATCAGGTATACAGTGCGAGTCTTCACCGAAAAAACTATCAACCAACCGACCCTTTAAACAAAACAGAGGGTGGTATATATAGGGAAGATTTATCCAAAATTATCTATTACAGCCGACCTAACAGGTCTGACAGAAAATTGATTACTTTAACCTAATCCTATCCAGAAATAAATGCCAGAAAATATCTTTGAGCTTTGCTGGGGGCAGCTGTATCAAAATGAGTTAATATCTGTCCTGGTGGCTCTGTGCTTTTCATCTGTCATAACTGTGCATTGGTCTTTGCACCCTTGCTGTTCGGCGGTTTTAAATGCCTCTGACTGTGATTTGAGAGCTAGGATGGGCTTACTCCTCTTGATTTGACTTTCTGGGGGGCTCATCAATGTTTAAGTGCTTCGGGCCCCTAAACAATCTTTGGCTGATACTCTTTGGCTCTCCTTCTTCCTTTGATACCCTTTGGAAATAAATTGATGATGTTCTGAGGTGTTGTGGGTCTTATTCACAAATAAATGGCCGCTGCTCGGCCTTTGTTTCTTTCAAAACTGTTTTCTGCTCCTTCCGGCAAGCTTCGCGAAGAAAAATGGGTCATTCGGCGCCTATCGGGCTTGCCGGGGGCCGCATAATGAAAAGATTCCCTGAAGATTTCCCATTCAGGCCCAAAAAATCTAGCGATGAGCGATTTGCGCCAAAAACTGCCTCAGAATCGGATTCCGGGGCTCCGAAGTGCGATTTTTTTGCCCTTCGCGCCAAAAAAGTGCTGATGACATCAGCATGATGTGACTTTGTACGGTGGGTGACGTCAGCAGGACGACGTGGTGGGATGATGTCAGCATGATGTCATCATGTACGGATGGTGACGTGGCAAGTACGGTGGCAGGGATATGTGGCAGTGACGTGGCAGGAGGCCATGCAGGCAGGTGACTCGTCATAGTGACTGGGCAGGGGGGTGACATAAGCGGTGATTGTGCAGGGGGTGACGTCACTGGGCAAGCGGGTGACACAGGCAGGGGTGGTTTCCGGTTTTGGGCGCACCGCTTATGGACAAAGGTGGTTTCGAGGGAGAGGGCTCCGCCACAGCCCAACGCTTGACGCGTGGCGGGAGGTACGGTGGCAATACCGCCCATCTCCCGAACGCTAAACGTCGGGCAGGTCGAGGATGGGACGGCCCGCCCACCGTTGATCTGTGGGGCGGGTGATCCAATGGTTGGCGGGGAGTGCGATATGACGGAGGGATAAGGGGCGGCATATGCGCAGGAATATTCCCTTTTTAATTATTTGCGGCGGCGGGTTTAGACTTAGGGAATGGGGTTTTTATGTGTTAAAAAGGCGCGGGTTAATATATTTACATTCGGACTTAGGGACAAGGGTGGAATATGGGTTTTTTGACAAGCGGGGTTAATATTTTATGTACAGAACGTAGGAAACAGGTGCAAAAATGGGTTTTTTAAGGTTTTTGAGGGGTTTTTGGGCTAGGGGAGAGGTTACTAGCTGACCAGATGTCAAACTAGCTCCTTAATGACTCGGATGGGCTAAAGACAGCCCCAGATGGACTGTGATTTCCCGGACTCAGTAGAATTATGGCTATAATGCCTGGGAGGGAGTATTTACATAAGGGAGTTTTATATACATGATTTTAATAGGGGAATGGGAAAACTGATAGGGATTTATATAATACTGTTAGTAGTTAATATGAAGGTGACCAGCAAGCGCTAGGGTCAGGGACCTTAGGCTAAATTTGGGAAAAAGAACTTGTAGAGAACTGAGATCCTTGAGTGAAGCAGATCTTCACCAAGGCAACTGATATGGAGTATGATGAGACTAAGAGGCAAGCAGATCTTGACCTCTTTGGGAAGTTAGTAAGTGGCTTTGGGGAATTTAGAAGAAAGGGGAGTTAGTGATGTTCACCTTTGAGCCCTTTTGCATAAAAACTGCCTGCACTGTGATCTGAAAAGATAAAATACTTTGTACCACAAAACTGATCACAAATTATCATTCTGCAACCACACAGCTACCTACCCAGCCTACTTTTCTAACATTTTTTCTTCTTTTATGGGTGGGTGAATTTAGACTTGCAGACCCAACTTTACAATTTTTCCTATCTAAATTTACACTTATTTCTGCCAGGGCCCAGATTAGACAGTTGGGTCCCTTTGATTTTCTACTTATCTACAAATCTGCCAAGATTTAGCTGTTTGGACAAATACATTCTCTATATTCTACAACAGGAAATTGAAATCTAGGGAGACCAAGATTTAGCTGTTTCGCCTTCCCTTAACTGAAAATCCTATCAAAAATGGAATACAGCAGTGGCATTCAGACCATGACACTTTCATGGCATCTTCTTTGGTCTGTTCTGGAAATATGGAACATTGCGGCCAGCAAAGTATGACATATTTGGCATGTAAAAATGCCAATCATGAAAAATGAATACCTGCTGCAGCAGGAGGCTAACACATACCATGGGTCTAGTGAACTGATAAGAAAGAGAGATTCATCTGGAATAGAGTTATATGCCATTGTTTATGTCTCAGTGTAGGGAAGGTCACATATTAGTTCAAAAAAAATAAGTGGTTTCTTAGATTTTGATTTGATGATTCCAAACTGATTTCCTCTAGAATCAAAATCCATTTGGAATACTTGCCCCCAAGTAATTTTTGAGTGAGAATATACATAATGGGGTTACAATTAGAAACCACTATGATTTTTTGTAACAAAATGTAGTGACGAAATCTTTGGACAATTTGAACAACTACCAAGGCCAACTTCTCCACATGCGAGTAATTAATTTCGAAAGTGGTAAGGTTCCTACATAGACAATAGATCACATGTTCATTGTTCAAATCATCTTCCTGAACTAGTACCATAGCAATACTACTTTTCAACATAGTTAAATATAAGTAGTCCTAATGATAAGAAGGGGGATGTAATAAGGGTGTATGAGTCAATACATGTTTTAATACATCAAAAGTTTTTTTAGCAATACCATCCCAGATGAAAGGGATCCATTTTTTCAACATTCAGGTAAAACCCTTGGAAAGTTCAGTGTAGTTCGAAATAAAATGACGTAAAAAGTTTGTTTTCCCTTGCAAACTCTGGAGTTGGTGTAAATGAGGAGAAGGATGCAAATTCAAAATAACCTCTACCTTTAGTGGATTGACACGAATTCCTTTCTTGGAGACAACAAATCCCAGTGAATGACTAGATTCCACACAAAAAGCACATTTATTTGAATTCAAAAATTATTATAATTTTGACATCAAATAAAGATTGCTCGTAAATTTATAGGACGATCTTAACGTTTCATGGAATGTTCAGGTAAACTGTCAAGATACAACTATAAAATATGTTTGATATCGTGAAACACATAAGACATAGCTCTTTGAAAAGTGGCACCAACATTCTTTAGTCCAAATGGAAGCTTCTGATAAGCAAATTTCCCTAAAGACAAATGAATGTTGTTTTAAGTTGATTCGTAGGGATTATGTTAATTTGATTGTAACCAAAAAATCCATCCATAAATGAAAATATTTCATTTTCGGTACATTCATCAACTATCTAGTCAATGTAAGGGGTTGGATAGTTATCTTTCAGGCAAGCCCTATTTATATTCCTATAATCAACAGATATTGGAATATTTCCTTGCTTCCTTGTCACTGGAACAATGTTGGAACCCAATCAATCAAAGGAAGAAGATAAATAAAAACATCTTTCAGAAGTTTTTCAACTTCAACCTTGATGGTGGCAAGATAATTTTTTCATCTATTGTCAGGGGGGCTCATAGCAGTTTTCTTCGCCCCCCTTAAATTGATTAAACAGGTGGCTTTGTTGCTATGTTAGGAACAAGGATCTAACGCGACTGAAACAAAACCTCTGAACAATCAGGAATATAATTAGGATCCACACCCAACAATATCCCCCTTGGAGACTGATTATAGCAACTCCACCACTACTTCACTTGTTGGAAAATGTTTCATCTTTGGACCTGGTTGTTTCTCATCTTCATAATCATACTTGAAGACCAATTGAAACTGGGCAAAGTCTTTGTTTCTCCCTGGTTACAATTTTTGTTAACATATCTGCAGGATTTTGGCTAGTGTGTATATTTTCTAGCTTCAATTGTCCATCTTCCAACACTGACTGTATGAAATGGTACTTGAGTTGTATATGTTTAGCCTTGGAATGAAATGATGAGTTCTTTCCAAGATAAATGGAACTCTAGATGTCACTATATAATATTACCATCTCTTGCTTCTTGCCCAATTCATCCATAAACTTTGTAACCAAATCATTTCTTTACTAGCCTCTGTAGCAGCAACATACTATGCTTCCGTTGTTGAAAGTGCAACAATGTTTTGCAATTTTGAAACCTAGCTGACAGTTGTTCCACCTACAGTAAGCACATAACTTATGGTGCTCCTCCTGTTATCTCTATCACCTGCCATATTTGTATCAACATATCCTTGTAAAGCAATGTTTGAACCACCAAAACATAATTCTTGATTGGTGATACCTCTCAAATAGTTGAGAATCCACTTCACTACCATCCAATGCTCTTTTCCTAGATTGTTCATATACCTACTTACAACTCCCAATGCATGTGCAATATCAGGCCTTATGCAAACCATTGCATACATTAAGTTTCCAACTGCATATGCATATGGAAATTTACACACATAATCCATTTCTTCCCGAGTCTTGGGACACATCTCCTTATTTATTATGAAATGGATATCCAAATGTGCACTAACTGTTTTTGCATTTTGCATACTAAATATTTTCAACACCTCTTCTATGTGCTCACTCTGAGATAATGTTAATTTGCAATTTTCCCTGTCTCTAATTATTCTCATACCAAATATTTGTCTTGCAACACCCAAATCCCTCACTGCAAATGAATTTTCCAATTTTCCTTTGAGCCCATTTATTTCCTGCATGTTAGACCCTGCAACAAGCAAGTCATCTACATGCAATAACAATATTATATAGTTGTCATCATTTTATTTTTTAAGATAAACACAATGGTCAGAGTGACATCTAGTATAACCTTGTTCAAACAAAAACCTGTCAAATTTTAGATACCACTGCCTTGAAATCTATTTTAAGACATACAAGCTCTTCTTCAAATTGCACACTAACTTATCCTTCCCTTTGACCTCATACCCTTGTGGGTGATGCATATATATTTCTTCCTTCGAATCCCCATGGAGAAAGGTTGTCATTACATCTAACTACTCAAGATGCAAATCTTTTGTTGCTACTAGACTTAAAATAATTCTAATTAAAGTCATTATAACAACAGGAGAAAAAATTTCATCAAAGTATATATATTTCTTTTGTTCAAACCCCTTCACTACAAGTCTAGCATTATACCTTTGTTTACCTCCATCTTCTTCCTTCAACCTGTAAACCCATTTATTTTGCAATGTTGTTTTACCTGCAGGCAACTTGACTAAGTCCGAAGTCCGGTTATGCATCAAGGAGTCCATCTCTTCTTTCATGGCTTGCTCCCACTTCCTCTCGGTTTCTATTTGCATTTCCTATTCATATCTTTCTGGTTCACTAGTATCAATGAACAATACATAATATAATGAAGGAGAGTATCGTTCAATGGATCTACTTATCCTAGTAGATCGTATAACACCATTGTTACACAGTAATTTGTCACCATTGGTCACCGTCCCTGTTACCCCTTTCCCGCACTTTGGAGGACTCATTCCGGGACTTGTGAGCAGTGACATAACTTGAAAACACTTGCATTATGTTCCCCTAAGTATGGACTTCATATGCCTTGAAGACATCTCCTGCAAAATATCCTTAAAAAGTCCCCTTTTTCCATTAGCGCGGATCCACAGTGTATCACCCGTGCCAATGAAGGAAATTCTCCAAAGAGGGCGCGCTCATTGGCGCCCTGTCTCAGAGTCTTAGCCGTGCCAACCAAGTTTGGAAAAGTTTGTTCACAAACGCACGCCCGAGAGTTTTTTCCTTTCGACTCATGTGGCTTTTCAGGGATAATGTCAATCTCATGGATGTTGAGAATCATCATCCACAATAGCTTTTCGAGGATAATGCTTATCCCATGAATGTCTGGATTCATTGTATCTCTTCCTCCTCCTCCATCTATAAAAGCTTGTTCTGGTGCATTTGACAAGCTAGTTTTGAGTATAGGAAGAATGATACTGTCAGAAGTCTGAGAGATTGTTGTTGAGCCTTCTTTGCATTCATAGTCAAAGAGAGAGAGAGGCTTGTTCCTGATCCCGACAAGCTTTGCAAGACATGTGTAGCTGATCACCCAGCCAAAGGAGGATTTGATGTCAGAACTTCGGTTGTATACTCCTTTGTTGATTATCAATAATAGATGACTATCATTATGGTTCCATTCTTGCTGTTCATTATAATGATGATTGAATTATATCTTTTCTGACCGATATATAATTGCATCTATTGGATTTTATGCTTGTATTCGTATCGTTCTTTACATGTGCAGGTGTCCATTCACGGAGATCGTGAGGATCGTGACCGGCCGGAGCAAAGGAACGGGAGCGTCAACTCTCCTACAACACTAACGTTGGAATCCAAGTAGGTTCTCGTAATCGACTTTTAATTTGCAATTAGGAACTTGCATGACAGTATTGTTTGATTGTTGCTAGACCCATTTTGGGCTAGTGGGATCGCCTCTGTCCGCAGAGGGGATTTACCTCTCCAACAACCATTTTCAGGTCTTTGAGGTGTTTGTTGTTGTTGTGGTTGTTTATCATTATGATTTTCTTGCACCTTTATTTTTTTTGTGATCTCATCAAGCATTGCATATTCTTTGTTTTCGTTTTCCTATTTTTTTCCTACATCTGATCCTTATACAAGACCTTTTCATTGAATATGCCATCTCTACTCCTAATGATTTTGTGATTTTCATAATCATATAAGCGCTAACCAAAATCATTAACGCCATATCCAATAAAGATACATTTCTTTGATTTTGCCTCAAGATTTGTTCTATTTTCTTTGTTAAAGTGGACAAAGGCTTCACAACCAAAAATCTTTAAAAATGAGTCGTTTACATTTTTACATGTCCATGTCTCCTCTGGAATATCACCATCCAAAGAACTTGAAGACCCTCTGTTTATTAGATAAACAAAAATATTTACAACATGTGTCCAAAATTGTAAGGGAAATCATGCATGCAATTTCATACACCTTGCACGCCCCATGATTGTCATGTTCATCATTTCTGACACGCCATTTCCCTGTGGCATTCTTGGAATTATCTTCTCTTTGTGAATTCCATGTTATGAATAATAGTTATCAAACTGTTTGTTGTAGTATTCACTTATATTGTCTGATCTAAAACACTTCAACTTTTTTTTTGTCCCATTCTCAACCAAAAATTTTCATTTTTTGAAAGTATCAAATACATCAAATTTATTCTGAATACAATAAATCAAGGTTTTTCTAGTTGCATCATCCATAAAAGTAACATAATAACAAGATCCACCACGAAATTATACCTAAGCTGGTCCCCATACATATGTATGCACAAGCTTTAATTTTTCTCCCTTCTTTTCCTTCCCAGCTCTGATAAATATTACTCTCTTATGTTTTTTGTAAACACAATTCTCACAAAAATCCAAATCAATGTGCTTCAAACTTGGAAACAATTTTTTTGAGTGAAGAATTTGCATCCCTTTCTCA
This sequence comes from Pinus tabuliformis, assembly GCA_031772625.1. NCBI lineage: Eukaryota > Viridiplantae > Streptophyta > Pinopsida > Pinales > Pinaceae > Pinus > Pinus tabuliformis. The sequence goes on from CM062804.1 coordinate 347,137,820, forward strand.
CTCAAGTGCCCGAGCCTATGATGCCACAATGTCGTATATGCTCCTGTGGAGGTTAAAGCATTAAAAAAATTAGAAATACCATTGCATAAATACAACGTACCAACTTTTTATTTATTTATTTATTTTTTATTTTTACCAAGGCTCCTTTAGTGACCTTCCAGGTTTTGTTTGTCAATGTAGTTACACAACCTTCACCACATAACTGCCCTATTGAAATTAGATTTTTCTTCAAATGTGGAACATCCCTTACCTCCTTTAATAGCCATTGGTTTCCATTCTGTTGCTTGTATATTCTTCTGTGGAGGTTAAAGGATTAACAAAATTAGAAATACCATTGGATAAATACAATGTACCAACATTTTTTTTTTATATTACCAAGGCTCCTTTAGTGACCTTCCAAATTTCTTCTGTCAATGTAGTTACACAACCTTCACCACCTAACTGCCCAATTGAAATTAGATTTTTCTTCAGATCTGAAACATGCCTTATCTCCTTCAATAGCCATTGGTTTCCATTCTGTTGCTTTATAAAATCTTTACCCAATCCAACGATTTTACAAGGTTTATCATCACCCAAACGAACGTGTCCAAAACCTCCTTGAACGTAGTCATGAAAATGTTTCCTATCAAATATGGTATGGAATGAGGCCCTTCAATCCACCATCGAGGCATGAATAATATTCTCTAATGAAAGAATCAAAGCATCTTGCAACACATCACCTATCACATTCGCTATATGATTGTTGAATCTTTTGTTGTCCATCTCCTTTTCCTTTCTGAGATTTGCAATCTTTCTTCAAGTGTCCTTCCTTTTCGCATTTCCAGCACATTATCTCTGATCTAGATTTGGATCTGCCTTTTCTTAACTTACTACGATTTCCTGGGCTCTTTCCTCTTTTCATTTTTCTTCTCCTTATCTTTGCAGTTAGAGCATTATCTGATGTCTCGCTTGAGTTTTTCCGTCACATTTCTTCGCTAAAGATAACATTAACAACATCATCAAACTTTAAAGTACTAGATCCATAGAAAAAATTACTAATAGCCATAACTAAGTCATTCCAATTTTCTGACAATGAGAAAAAACAACAAAGCCCTAACTTCATCATCAAAATTTACCCCTACAGAGATTAATTGACGGGTAATTGTGTTAATTCATTTAAATGATCAACAACAGACCCACCTTCTGACATCTTCATATTAATAGACGCTTCATAAGAAATACCTTATTTGAGGCTGAAGGTTTTTCATATATTTTGGCCAATGTCGTCATTAAACCTTTTTTTGTAGTTTCCTTTGAAATGTTGAATGTCGTCGACGCTGACAGACACTGCAATATTGTTTCTAATGTCTTTCTGTCGAGAATCTCTCATTCTTCGTCTGTCATACTTGTCATTTTTTTTGTTTTTCCACTCAATGGTAGGTACAAATCTTTTTAATATAGAAAATATTCCATCTGCATCTTCCATAGCTGGTAGTTTTGGTTGTTAAATTTCTCAACCATAAACCTACCATCTACTACCATTGCTTCCCCTCCAACTAGGAACCCTTATCTCCTATGAGTTTATTAGCGAAATAGACCTTTGGCTTTGATACAAGTTGTTAGAAATTAATTAACGAAGTAATGAAATACACAAAATATTGCAGAAACACATAAAACAAGAGAGACACAAATATACTTGGTTCACCCAATTTGGACTATGTCCACGGAGAAACAACCAATCCTTCCTTTTATATTATCCAACAAAATGAAGAGATACAATGTATAACAATCCACTATAATTTCCTCTTCGCTCTCACACATCCCCCTCTCCCTCTTTCACTCAGAATAATCGTCCAAAGCCACAATACAATTCCCTCATATATCTGTGAGTTTCCTTCTAAAGCAAAAAACCCTAAATTAACATAACTTCTTCTATCAAATCATCTGCTTAATGAACGAACCAGATTGACTATGAAATTACAATATTTTACAATGCAATTTTTCATTTATTTTTAGTTTTTGGGGCACTGTCTGAAACCCCCGCTAAAGGGGGGCTCATAAAAGTTGTCGTTGCCTCCCTCTAGACCTCCCTAACAATAATTAAACAAGGGGCGTTGCGACCCTATTAGGAATAACGGTCCAACACAACTGAAAGAAAAACCTTTGAACAATCAAGAAGATAATCAGGATCCATACTCAACAAAAAAATCATAAAATAACATTTTTGGCCCTTTTCCACCAAAATAGCTAATAATAAAAAAATGGATGGCAAGGGCCAAGGGAATTGTGATGCTCAGGCTCTATGACCTAAAAGCACTATGATTTGAACATATAAATGTTTATTACAACTAATTCAATAAGTGGATAATCGTTGGTTGATGAATACATTAACCCAAATGCCCATGTTGCCTTGTAATAGTAAAGGAACATTACATCTACCATTGCCATGATACATGTATTGTTACCTAATCGGAATGTATGGCAATCAAATGCCAATATCAATATTGAAAATATTTTGGACATATTTCTTTGTTGACGTAACATTTCTCCTTATCAACTTCCAAACTTAGAGTTTGTTGAACTAAAATTTTCATTGCTAGCAGTGGTATATAAATCAAATGCTCAATATAACCCATTTCCAAAAATATGATAATATAGTTTGGCAATAAAAATCATCAATGCACACTACTCAAATTCAAGATTTTGAATCAATTATAAACGAGCATTCAAGATATGTTCTACATGCACAATTATATGATCACACTTCTAAACTAGACTCAACTTAAATATTCACATGGAATCTACTAATTAGAGAACTTGTTCACTCTTTCAAAGGTTATCTAAAGCCAATGCAAAGTTTAAAAGAACTTAGGTAGTAGATCTATAGAAATTGTAGATTCATGGCAACTACTACAAGGGATCCATATCAATCACTATGAGTGATCCATCTACTACAAATCTAATAAATAATGTGTATCTCAAAAAAATTTAAAATAGATACTCAAATTAACATTATAACCAAATCAACAACCACAAGCATCTCGTAGCAATGCCCTAATGGATCCGTAACAAATGCTACTATATCTTTTAAAGTACAATTTGGGTATCTAAAATTTTGGTGTATTTTTCCATCTACTTATAAAGTTACTATCTACCAAAAATCACATCTACCCATATCATATATTTTGAATTATAAACAAATCAACATCCACATGTGTTCTATAGCAACATTGTAATAGTTTTGTAGCAAAGTCTATAGGTATGTTAAACAACATATATCTTTTAAAGTACAACCTCAATATATGAGATTTTGGTGGATGTGTTCATCTAAATATGAAGTACTTGTCTCCTAAAAATCACATTTTCTAGATCATGTATTTTGAATAATGAACAAATAAAAATCTGCAGTATTTCATCATAACACCATGATGATTTCGTAGTAGCTCTACATATCTAAGAAAAGCATCTTACATCAAGGAATCCTTGCAACTCATCCAAAAGGGTGTATGTTAAAAATTATACTTTTAAACACAAAGATGAATGGTCTAGGAAACACAACATTCACCAATAAGAAAAATACTCCATATTTTGAATTTTCAAAAGGAAAACTCTTACCCTTCACCATTTATCTAAATTGTCATTGATGTCTATATGGCAATATTATGGATACTAAACAATGATGTAAAGCCAAGAAGAGCGTATACATGAAGCAATAGGAGCAAGAAGCCAAAGAGGAGAAACCATCGAGAAGGAAACAGGAACACATCGACAGAAAAACCATATCAAAGTGTTATCGGAGGAACAAAGAAAACAATGTTATATTAGCAAAGGAGCATAAACAATGTTGACGTCTTTATTACATGTCATACTCAAAACTTGCAATTGCGATACCATTGCGGCCCCGCTGCACCATTGTAATATAACTCAATAGAATATCGCATCCATCGCATAATTGCAAAAGTTTGTTATGTATCACCGCCCCAAATCCGTTGATTGTGATATGTGTATTACGAACCCAATAGCTCCATTACAATACTCCTTAAAGAAATATCGCACCCATCACATATCACAAGTCTTAAAGGGATGTCACGATGAAACCTCTGATTGCGATATACAATGCGGACCCAATGGCACCACTATAATATAACTCAATAATATCGCGTCCGTCTCATCGGGATTCATATCGCATGTCTTAAAGTGTGTCATCGCCTGATTGCCGATTGCGACATGTATTGCGAACGCGATGGACCTATTACAACACGTTCTAAAGTTATATCATGTCCACTTTGACAGGGGTCATATCGCAAGTTGTTGAAGAGTTTATAAGGCCAAAACCTCGATTGCAATATATTATGTGGACCCGATAGCTCCATCAGAATACACCTTTATGAAGTATCGCGTCCGGGTATTAAAAGACATTCAAAACATAAAGGACTATCACCGTTGGATCGCCAATTGAGATAAGCCTTGTGGACCCAATGCATCACCGATTGCGATAAGAAGTGTGGACCCGATAAATTATCAAAGCAAGTTTATTGAAATATCACATCCGCTCCATCGACAAAAGGGGATAAAAAAAATGTTATGTAAACCTCCAAAGTTGTGATTGCAAGATTCTCAAGAAAATGCGATGCGATTGAAGCAGTGAAGTGGCATGTGGTACCTTCTTGTGGGTGTAACCTCTCCTTTATGTGGTTTCCGTGAATAATCAAGTCTATGGTATACTTGATTGTAAAAGGCCCTCCAACATATTTTTTAAATGCCACCTCATGCTCAAGTCAGCCTCCCTCCAATAGACGTGACCTTTGGTCATTGGTCAAACTTGTATAAAAACAAGTTAAAACAATTCACTTTGGGTGTGGATGGTGGGGATTAAAACACAGAGAAAATTTCACAACTTGTGAACTTGAAATAGAGGAATCCAAAGGTCAAAGAAGTCAAAGGTGCAAAGGAATCCAAAAGTCAAACAAGCCGAAGGTCTCGCAAACGCCAAAGGTGCAACGGCATCTGAAGGTCGAAGATCCGAAGGTCTAGCACACACCGAAGGTGTAGCAAAATCCGAAGGCCTAACAGAGAAAGTATGCTGAAGGTCAAGCAAGCAAAGAGGAAGTTGAAGGTCGAGCGAGAAAGAAGAAAATTGAAGCTTCAACAGAAGTCAAAGGTCGAACACTCTATTGACTAGGTTATTCTTTAACGGATCAGACCTATAATAAATCTATGAAAGCGCATCCTGCAATCTGTTAAAAAGACTGGATAAGACAAAGTCACTTCTTAATTAAATACACAATCTGAAGCTGTAATAGTCACTCCTAAGCAGTACTCCTGAAACAATTACCGCAATAGTTAGAACAAAGGAGTAAAACAAAGAGTTGTTTATGTACAGAACCTAGTACAATTCATTGTAGACACATTGAAGTTGTGCGAAGACTATTCAAGACCATTATGCATTAGTCATCATGAGGTAGCCTTGAAGTAAGTGGTTGGGCAATATAAAAATTTGTAAAGACTCTTTCATATAAAGATAGGTTGTCATTGATAATGTAGCATGGAGACTACAGTGAAGTTGTAGATGAATAGAACTCAGTGAAGAAATTTTGAGAGACGAGAATTACTACAAAAAACATATCTAGACAAAAAATAGCAATGGGTTGGTGCCCTAGAAGTTGGAGCCTCAAACAAACAAGGTAGGTGCCTTGAAGGATAGGGTTGGAGCCCTAAAAGTATTAGTGTCCTCAAGAAAATAGGTCAGAGCCTGTACTAGAGAAAGGTTGGAGCCTCTAGACACAAATTTGGTGCTTTAAGAAGATAGGGTTGGAGCCTCATAAAAACCCAAGTTAGTGCTTAGCAACAAGTTGGAGCCTAAGAGATTAAAGATTGATGTCTTCATCAAGGCTTGGAGCCCTAGATTATAAAGATTATATTAATAAAAGCATTTATTCTTATTGCTCATTTTGTGTTCTAAATATAATTGATTTAACTGGTAAAAGTAACAATTGAAAAAAAATATTGATTCACCCACCTCTCAGTGTTTCCAACAATTGGTATCATAGCTAATACTTTCACTCAAATCCTAACAACTTGAAAGTTGATCAATTATAACATAAATGGCAAAGCCAAGAAAGTCTCCAATCCTCCTAAAGATGTGTCTCCCTCAACCACCAAACATGAAATCAATCAATTCAGGAAGACTCCGTGGTTCAGTGGAAACTTTGATATATGGGAAGCAAGAATGAGAAATTTCTTTAAAACTCAAAGCATTGAAGTCTAGAAATCAATGATTATTGATAGCCAAATGAGTGGAAAATCCAAAGAATACAATGCAAAAGCGATGAAAGCAATCTTGAATGGGCTACCAAATTGTATAAAGAACAATTTAGGAAAATGTTCGTCAGTAAAGCATATATGGGACAAACTTCATGATCTTCACTCAAAATGAGCATTGACCATGACCACTAGCCAACAAAATGATGGAAACCAAGAAGGAAATCTACAACCCAACATGGATGCTGAAAATAAGAATGATGACATCAAAGCTAAAGAAGACCTAGAAGATGAAAAGAATAAAAAAGATATTGAAAAAGATCTCCTCATTAAACTTATGGTTGCCATGGAAGAAATTATCAATCTAAAAAAGGACACTAAAGAACTTGAGAAGAAAGCACTAGCTAGTGACCGAGACCAGCAAAAAGTTGTTAATCAATAGAAAGAAATTAAAAGACAATTTGATTCAGACTATGAAGACCTCTTAATTCTAACTGTGGAGACAACAAAATTCAAATTGCAAAAACATAAAAACTTGAACATTTGGTGCATGACTATTTGGAATCTATTTGGAAGCATTGAAATGGAGCATCACACTAAACCAATTCTTAAAACGCTGCATGATAGGGGGAGCAATTTGACAAGGATAGGGGGAAAGAAGAATATTGCCATCAATGACAAAAGGGAAATTATTGATCTAGATTGCCATTGATGTCAATATGGCAATATTTTAGATACTAAATAATGATGTAAAGCCAAGCAAACCAAATCTATGAAACAACAAGAACAAAAAAGAGGAACACATCAATAAAAATTCATATCAAGTGTTATCAGAGAAACTAAAAAAAACAATGTTATATCAATGAAAGAGCATAAACAGTGACAACAACTTTATTACATGTCACATTAAAATCATGCTATTGTGATAGCATTGCAAATCCGCTACACCATTGTAATATAACTCAATATAATATCACATCCATCGCATAATATCACATCCATCGCATAATCGCAAAAATTTATTATGTATCACCACCGCAAATCCGCCGATTGTGATATGTGTATTACAAAGCCGATAGCTCCATTAAAATACTCCTTAAAGAAATATAACAAGTTTTAAAAGGGATGTCACAATGGAACTGCCGATTGTGATGGCGGTTCCTATATCCAACTCTATAGGAAAGTAATTGCGCCTAGACGTGCGCAGCAGATAGCCATATAACAAGCGCGCGGTAATGATTAGAGAAGAAAAAAAAAAAGATCCGCGGTGTTATATGGTTATCTCCAGCGCATGTCAGGCGCAATTACTTTCACTTTCCTATGGAGTTGGATATAGGAACTGCCGATTGGGATATACAATGCAAACTCGATGGCACCACTATAATAAAACTCAATAATATCACGCCCGTCTCATCAAGATTCATATCACGTCCACCTTGACAAGAGTGATATCGCAAGTTGTATAAGGGTTGACATGGCCAAAAGATTCATATCACGTCCACCTTGACAAGAGTGATATCGCAAGTTGTATAAGGGTTGACATGGCCAAAATGTTGATTGTGATATATTATGTGGACCCGATAACTCCATTAGAATACACCTTTATGAAGTATCACGTCCCAGCGTCGTAAGACATGCAAAACATAAAAGACTCAACGTTGGAACGTCGATTGAGATAAGACCTGTGGACCCAATGCATCATCGATTGCAATAAGAAGTGTGAACCCGATAAATTAAAACCTTAAACTCTATATATAAAATAAAAACACTTACAAGCATCATCCCTTCCTACAATATTTATGTTTGATTTTTATGTACATTATAAGTTAAAACCTAATAAAAGCACTTACAAGCATCATCTCTTCCTGCAATATTTATGTTTGAAATGTTTATAAGAATTAAATAAATATCAACCCATTTATCAAGATTGTAATCCAAAAGATTAAAAAAATCCAAGGTTATACAACAACAAAATGTATTTAGCATAAATTAAAACCTTAAACTCTATATATAAAGTAAAAACACTTACAAGCACCATCCCTTCCTACAATATTTATGTTTGATGTCTAAAATGCTTATAAAAATTAAATATTTTGAAAACTTTTTAATATTACAATAGTTGTTTTACTATAACATCAACTTCATTGAAAAGTAATAAATCATACTGTCTTACAAAACAAAAAAACAAAACTTATAAAATGTACACACTTGTAATCATAGATTAAAGCACATCTCACATTTGAATATGCAATTATAGACTAACACTTGAATATGCAAGGCACACTCTAATCATCGCGCATTGAGAGCTAATGGTGAATACCTTTTCCAACCTTAACATTAATAGATAGATTGTAATTACATTATAGCAAATAGATTCGTTCACTTGCCCCATCACAAAACTTCGCAATATCTTTTTAATTTATAATATACTATTGCCAGAGCTTTGCCAACCACGGTAAAATCCAGAAACTCCATGGCCTACCAATATACAAATATCCATTAACGAACTTTATAGTGATAATAATCTACCAACAGTTTGGTAGAGGGCAGAGCAATCATCCAGTTGGTTGACTGAATGATAATGCAACTCTAACAAATACATCAACCCATTTCTACTTCTTCATGCCAATTCTATTTAACATTAATTTCTAATTACAGTTCAGTCAATTCAAATATCAGATTTGCTTGCAGTTAGACATGTAACCGCCCTACCTCATTTCTTGGCCTTCTTTGCAGCAGGGGCCGCTGTCTTCGGCTTCAGAGAAGCTGCCCTCTTAACAGCCTTGGCGGGGGCAAGCTTCTTGGGCTTCGGTAGAGCCACCTTCTTCACAGCCTTGGCAGGAGCAACCCTCTTGGCTGGAACTGCCTTCTTCACAGGCGCCGGCTTTTTAACAGGCGCTGCTGGCTTCTCTACCTTCTTAGGGATCGTTGCAGGCTTCGGCTTGGAGACTTTGGGAGCCTTGGCTGCTTTGGCGAGGGTTTTGGAGGGCTTCAAACCCTTCTTGGGCCCAGGGGTTGCCATGGGCTTAGCTGCGAGCTTCTTGACAGGGGCTTTAGCCTTTACAGGCTTGGCCGCCTTCGGCTTCACAGGCTTCCTCAGTTCCTCCGAAAGCTTGAAGGAGTTCTTGACCTTGGTGAGCTTGCCGGATTTGGCAAGATTTCTCAGCTGAACTGCTAGCAGCTTCTTGAAATTGGCAGGGAGTTGGGACTGGTACTTGCTGCCAATATAGGCTGCTATGGCATACTGGCTAGACCCGGTTCTCTCCTTCAAAGAAGTAATCGCCTCCGTGCTCATCTGAAAGAAAAAAGGGAAATTGAAATCCCTGCGTTCAAAATCTAATGTGAGAAAAACATTTCAGCGGCCAAGAATTGAAACCTGCAAATATGTGGGATGAGAAGGTGGTAGTTTCGATCCCTTGGAAACCCTCGGCTTCTTTTCTTTGACAGCATTGATGACTACAGGCTTTGCAGTTGTCTGAGCTGAAGCCATTGTTAATACCATCAAATTGCTCAAGAACTACAATAAAAATGATACCAAAAAACAAGAAAACAAGATCTTCACAGACACTATCGAGAGACAAAACCGTTCGAACTTCGGATGATAGAAATTGGATTGTTATTGCTGGTCATATAGAGGGGAAGGCGTAGGTTACTGGAGATGCTCACCGCTCCCTGAGCGGGCGGCACGTCTACGGCTCATTTTTCCGCCATGCAGTTGATCTGACGGTCGTGAGTGGGCCGGCCATCCTCCCACGGATCGAGTTTTAAAAGAGGAATTTGCTGTCGGCCTTTGAAATTCTCTGCAAGAAATCTCACGGTGCTCGACGAAATCTTACAACTTTTTGTGTTAAATAATGATTTAAAATTTTATTAAAAATAAATCTTATTAACTTTTCCTGGGGTGCTTGAAACATATATACCTTACCTAAACGAGGTGGTCAACGTTCCTTTAGACTGAGAAGCATACAAGTAAATTCAGTGGTTTCTTTTCCGATTAAAAATATATTTTTTTACTTTATGGAATTATCTTTGAACTTAGTTTTATGTATACAAATATTTTTAGTTAATTAAATTTATTTTCTAAATAATAATAAAATATAAATTAATTAGATTATTTCGATTATTGAACCGTTAAATTGATATTCAAATATTATTATAATGGCTTTAAATTTTATTGCTACATAATTTTGAGCTTCAAACGAATATTTTACTTTACAAATAATATAAAAAAATCATAAAATACATTTTCTCTTCATCTTTTTCATCTAATGCTACATAATTTTGAGCTTCACAGAATATCTTACTTTACAAATATTATAAAAAATCATAAAATGCATTTTCTCTATCCCTTTCTTGATACCTCTTTTACCTTTAAATTTTTCTCAAAAGTATTATCAATGTTATTTTTGTTATTTCTTCTTTCGTTTTAAAGATACAAAATCTTTAGCATTTCTTTATATCTAATATTCATTTAAAATGTATCATTAATATTATGAGATTGGTGAATAAAATTTCCATAATTTTTTTTTTAATAAAATATATGTTATTTATATTTTTCTATTTAAATTGAATTTTTACCAATAAAATGTTAAATTTTTAATGAAAAAAGTTTATATATATAGATATCTAAGCTCAAAATATTTCAACAAATTATATTTACAATGTTCTAGTTTGAGCTTAAAAAGTTTCATTAGATTGTATTTACAATGAGTGTGTGCTTTTAGCAATGTATTTTTTCTAATCACTTACATCATCCTCCTTAATAGATTGTGTGTTTGGAGATTATGATTGGATGAAAAGATCTACTAGGTTTTCAAATGCATGAGATTTAGGGTTATGCTAGGTGAAGAGTAACAATGTCAAAGGAGACAAAAGGACGTGTAATTTGGATTATTAGGATGACTCGAGGGCCAACAAATATGGACCAATTTGTCATATTACACACCTAGAGACATGTTAAATTCTCAAAGGTCATATTGCTTGGGGTTGCAACCATGAGACATGTCAAATTCTCAAAGGTCATTTTGCTTAGGGTTGCAACCATTGGAGGACTTGGACATTGTGGCCATCATAGGTGAAACAGAAAAATATTTAGCTTACCATGTATGAGGGTTCATGCTCCATAGAGGGATGAGGTGATGGGACTAGATGATGTTACTCATGAGGTTCTTTAATGCAAGGTAAGTATATCACTTATGATGTATGTCAAATTAGATATGGATGATCCTTGTACTTTAATCCATGTGATAAGAAAGGACATGGGGTTAATTTGGTCTCACAATGGCATTGAAACTACTTTTCCTCTAGTCAATACATGCAAAGATTTCAAAACCCTCTCTTATAGCGAAACTGCAATAAATTAAGTTTTAATTAAGCTTAGGCTTATTGGATAATTATTGGAACTCATACATTTGAGTGAACCCTCAAACCCCATTTTAGAGTGTTTAGGATCATAGAACCTGGAGGGAATGAGGAACCATAAGCAACATGGAGATTATGATTGGATGGAAAGATCTACTAGGTTTTCATATGCATGAGATTTAGGGTTATGCAAGGTGAAAAGCAACAGTGTCAAAGGAGACAAAAGGACAACAAATATATAATTTGGATTATTAGGATGACTTGAGGGCCAACAAATATGGACCAATTTGTCATATTACACACCTAGATACATGTCAGGTTCTCAAAGGTCATATGGCTTAGGGTTGCAACCATTGGAGGACTTGGACACTATGGCCATCATAGGTGAAATGGAAAAATATTTAGCTTACCAATGTATGAGGGTTCATGCTCCATAGAGGGATGAGGTGATGGGATTGGATGATGTTACTCATGAGGTTCTTTAATGCAAGGTAACTATATCACTTATGATGCATGTCAAATTAGATATGGATGATCCTTCTACTTTAATCCATGGGATAAGAAAGGATGTAGGGTTAATTCAACCTCATAATGGCATTGAAACTACTTTTCCTCTAGTCAATACATGCAAAGATTTCAAAACCCTCTCTTAGCGAAACTGCAAGAAATTAAGTTTTAATTAAGCTTAGGCTTATTGGATAATTATAGGAACTCATACAATTGAGTGAGCCCTCAAACCCCATTTTAAAGTGTTTAGGATCATAGACCTGGAGGGAATGAGGAAACATAAGCAACATAAATGTGTTAAAAAATTGCAAGATCCTATCAACCTAAAATTGGGAAGAAAGTTTGGGCTCAATGAAATTACAAATTCTTGTGGGATTTGGCACTCATAAATTAATTTCGAGGTAGAAGGATGAGCATTGAATTGCTAGAAGTATGAACTAAATACAACTTTGAGCCTAATTTCAATTACAATCCTCAACCATGACCCAACAAAAGGGTGGATGGTTTGGGTCTTCAAGATTATTGGAGAGGTTGATAAAATTCTTTATCAACAATGGAAGTGGGGTTCACAACTAATTTTTCTAAAAAATGAGCATATACACTTCAATGCTTGATCTACTCAAGTGGATACCCTCCCAACTTGGGTCAGCCTCTAAGGGTCCTTCGAGTTCTATGTTCAAAGGAAGTGTTTGAGGAAACAAGGAATGACCACAACATCTTTTATACAGTTTGTTTGTCTTTTCACAACTCAAGGTATTTTGGATTGGCTTGTATACATGTAGCTCTATAGATGAGTAAGGCATTGGAAATGACTATGACAACAAAAAATTGTGTAAACTTATTTAATCTGACCTTAAACTATGAAAGTACACCTTTTAGGTGTGGTGTCGGTGATGTCATAGTTATAGGCACCTAGTCACTAATTGTATATATCCAACTTATATAAATATGTGGGCTTAGGAGTAGTCGAGAGATATGGAGGAGGGAAAACAAGGAATAGTCCAAAACTCAAGTACAAAGGAGAATTTGTGAGATAAGATGACTTCTGGATGTCCTTCCAATTGTGCCACCTCTCATTCATATACCTAGTATAAAGGATCCCCAGTTAGATGAGAAATCCCTAAAATGGTCCTTTACAAACTTGAGTATAGCACTAAATACTTTGAAGACATTTTACGATTAACCTTCTTTGGAACCCTCAAAATATAATCTCACCACTAGGAGCAAAGGTACTCTTGAATTCCCAAGTAATGTTGTCAGAGTTTAGGATTCACTGAAGATAGAGGTCAAAAAGCACATTAAAGGGGAAGGAAGTCTTATAAGTCACTAGCCCAAAAACAAGCAATTTTAAAAATCAAATGTGAGAAACAATTGTCATTAATAGGGGCTCTTAGAGAAAATCCTGCCCAATGAGGGTTTTAAATGATTTATTTTGTCATAAATTGCTAAGGGTTGGCCAAATCCTCAAAAAAATTGTCTCTAAAGAGACTACAAGAGATAACAAACCCATCTATCATCTTATTGCAAGAAATTATCATTTGTGGGGAGAAAATCACTCGAGAAATTTAAAAAATGATAGGTAGTTGGGAATCCAATTATTGATGCCACTGCAAGGTCATGGGAGCAAGGGGGACTCTTATGTGGAAGAAATGTTCATTTACCCTTACTAACTCAAGATATTTTACAACAAGTATGGTGGCATCCCTCTTCTCTCTAGATATGATAAAAGATACTGCTAGTTTGAATGTTTATGGACCTTATATGAATAGAGTGGAGTATTGGGATAATTTCTTCAAAATGGATTGTGCACAAACTAGTTTATATGTGATGGGGTGAGGCTTAAATTTTACTCTAGGAGATGTAGAAGTGTACTAGATGTACAAGTGGATTGCCTTTATGGTTATTTTGTAAAAAGGTTGGTAGAAGTAGGATTGTTCGATATTGAACTTACCAAATTGACTCCATCCTAAGGAGCAAGAGATTGTGAGAGGCTCATATTAAAAAGAGATGTGATTTCTTCTTTATTTTTGAAGCATTACATGATGGTGTCATTTAGGTTAAACTATTGATCTCCTTAGGGACAAAGTCTAACCATAATATAGTAATTTTAGAAGTAGCTTGGCCTACACAAGAGAAACAAGGCAATCATGTTAAATTGAACATAAAATTCTTGAAAGAGGAGGAGTTTGTAAAAAATGTCAAAGTTGTATACAAACCTTATGTTAGAAACTTAATAGAATCTTCTCCCATATAATTTCGCTAGAACTTGAAAGAAGGAAAAAAGGTAGTTGCACAAAAGAGACAAAAAGTTAAAAGATGATAGAACTCTTAAGGAAGTGGAAGATGCCTTGGCACCACATTATAATAGTGAGAGTTTTAGTTATATGATTGAGGAATATAAACATGAGGTAATGATACTAGAAGACAAAATATGACATATCCTTATGTGTTTACTTTTGTTCCATGTTGGTTGTAGAGTTCCTCTTTAACCAAGGATACTTAGGGAGGAAATTTGGGCTTATAGTAAAAAACAATCTAGAAGGCATTGGTATTTCTCTTTCCTATGAATTTTTATTCCCCTCTATCTAAGGCTACTTGATTATGTTCCTATTCTCCCCTAGCATATAGAAGCTACTACCTCTACATTGCATCATTTCCTCAGATTTTCTATCCTAGAAGAATTTCAACTTTAAAGATGATAAGAGGGAATAAGACCAAAGACCAAGATAAGGAAAAAAAATGTCTAGTAGAAGGTGCAAAACCAACACCAAAAACTTCCCTCCCTAGGAAGCTCCTTGCTACATCACTAGAGTTGAGAAGGAATCCTAAATATGTTGAAAATAGCAACAAGAAATGATAAAAATAGAAGTGCTAAAAATAGCACTGCTATAAATAGTAGTTCGGTACCAATGTTGGACATAGCAACAAGGAATGAAAAATGGAAGTGCTAAAAATAACATTGTTATAAATAGTATTTCGGGATGGATTCCAATTTTAGTTAGTCCGTGAACTAAAATTTAGAAGTAAAATTTGAATTTGATTAGTTGTTGTTTGTAAAATAATTAATTAATTCATCTTGAGTTAATTAGTTGGAGAAAATCAAACATGAAGTCTATGTGAAGATATGCAACAATTTCTCCATTGATTGAGGAAGTTATCCCTTGATTAAAGGAGATCATGATGAGTTGTACTATGAGTTGTAATTAGTTAGTTCTCCATTGATTGAGGAAGTTATTCCTTGATTAAAGGAGATCATGATGAGTTGTAATTAGTTAGCTTAGTTATCTGAGTTAGGTCCAGTTAGATTAGTTCAAATAGTTTGTTGAACTAATTGTGAGTTCAATTAGTTAATGCTTGCATGCATGTAACTGTTGCTCCCTAGATAACTTAATATTCTCTCATAAATAACTCATGCATGTCAGTTCAGTCAGAGACCTAGTTGAGATCAGAGGATGGACAATGTACTATCAGTTGGAGGATTCTTCCTATATAGGAAACTCATTCATGCAGAAGGAATTATCTCCTTCAGGATTGCGCAGTTACTTTTGAGTTTAATGTGTTGTGTGAGAGGTAAATTCACACAAGTGGCAACATTGGACCCTAGGAGAAACTGCACAAGGAAATAGGAGGCTTGGAGGGCATAGGAGAAGGTTTGTGAGAAGCCTTTGACTGTCTATGCGCAACAGAGGGATTGTACTGAGCGTAGGATAGCTTGTGAGCTAATGCTTTGTGTAATCCAAACATATTTCCACTTGTATGATAATATAGAGATCGGGGTTTTAGGCTGAGGCTTTCCACATAGTATTCTTCTGTGTTCGTGTGTGATTGCTTTGTCATTCTCTGTTATATGTTTTCTAATTGATCTTGCTCATAATCGATTAAGCTTCCGCAAGTTTGTTGTAGAAGTAGATCTAGTATTTTGCTTTAGTATATTGCATAATCTGTTGATCTACAGTGAGAAATTATACAAAATACCGACTAGGTATTTTCACACTAAGGTCCATGCTCAAATTAAAGTGGAAATATACCAAACAAAAACATCAACCAAGGAGAAAATAAAAAGAATATCTAATGAACAAATTGATGAAATTTTTGAAGGATGGATTCCAAATCCAAGATTCTTTAGAACTAGGGATACCAATATTTTTAGGCTTACTTAATCGTATTAGATGAACAACGATTTTATTAATGGAGTAAAGGGGCCCACAACAACAAGTCAAACTTCACAAACTTGAATTAATGGACATAAAAAATTCAAGGAAATATTTAAAATAGTATATAGTGTTAACATTGAAGTTTCATCACCTCATATAATGGCCATTGACACAATTGAGACCAAGGAAGAGTATCCAAGCTCAATTCCTAATCAATCTAATCATATCCTCATCCAAGAAAGTCCTTTGCCTCTTCCTAGATATTAAAAGGGGACTATCGAAATGCAAATAATCCAACTAGAAAAAACATTGCTTTTCCTAATGTTTAATATGGGACTACCACTCCCCGGATGCGGGTGATTAATTGTCCAAAGGACATACAGGCGACGTATCACATGGGCAAGTGTCAGCCCACATATGCCACGAGTCAGGTCGCAGGGAAAGGGAGATGGGCCTACACAAATTCTTTAATGCGGCCATTACTGCGCTCATCCATCGTCTCGCACGCCGTGTCCTGCCGCTCCTTAAACGCTCTTTGCATAACAACTTCAATGCATTCCACTGTCGAGTTTTTGCTTCCAGTTCTGGGCATTTCTCTGAATCACTCTGCAGGGGTTCATAGACCGGTTAATGTGCAGAGTTTGTATGGTTATTGGGAAGTTCCGTTATTACCCAGCTCAGAGCAAGCAAAAATGTCGCGCGAAAGAGTCAGGTTGCTGAGCAGAAGAGGGGGCTCCGGTGGTCGTGCAGTCTCGCAGCGATCTTCAGACACTCTGGAACCTGAGCGGCGCAGTCCACCGGCTACGAGGAGCGGAAGAGGAAGGGGTCGTGGAAGATCTGGAGATGCAGTATGTGAACATGCTGCTCACCATACTGCGCGGTATCGTTTCCCTTGCTCGCTCGATAATGCTACTTTCATTATTTCAGTCACTATCGAAAAGCGTGAAGACAACAGAAATTTGGGAGCGGCCCAAGCTGAAGCAACTGCAGAACAATGGACTGTAAATCTGGAGGATCACTTGAGCCCTGTCATGGAGAATGCTTCGACGCTGAATCCGGCCAACCCCGTTGGCCCAGGTGCGTCCGTGCGTGGCGATCCCACCGGCTCGGTGGCTTCTCATTCGGACTCGGAGGACTCTCTACGGTATGGGTGTTTGGTTGTCAAGGAGGCCTATACTACAGATGATGACTAACCTAGCATAATTCTGTGTGTCTTCGTTGCTATGATTTTGGCTCAGGTTCCTGCTTGTCAATGTGTCGTTACTACATACACCAATTGTTTATGTCTGTCTCAGGGCATGGTCTGTCCATGTTTCTGTCCGTGTCAGGGCGCTGTTTGGCAAATGTAATGGTTTTGTTACTGTTCAAAATTGTAATGTGTCGTAGAAGAAGTTTACACACAGCTGAAGATTCCAACTGCACTGATCTTATGTGTTTTTTTGTAAAATGCCATCAACAGGCTGAACTTTCAAGGCCAAGGCCTTGCTGTAACTTTTTGTATCAATAATAGCAGTAGTCATATTGAGAAAAAAAAAATATGGGACTACCACTCTTTCATCTAATTTATTTGTTATGTTAAAATGCTTCTAAGAGACACAATTATATCTCTATATATTATTGACTATAGATTGATAAGAATGCACAAAGTTGATTGTTAGAAATCCTTTTTACTAATTGCGGTGATAGACATTCCTCAAAGAAAAACACATCACCCACGGGGGCTTCATTGCGGACGCAATACCATAGCACGTGGGTTCATATTGGGGGATATATAATGAGGGGAAATTGACATAATATATTGGGGGATATATAGGGGGTAAAAGGTTTTTATATTGACAGGTATAAAAAATGGAGCTCAAAGTTAATGAAAAAATATAAAGGGGTATAAAAAATGTTAATGAAGAAATGGATACCTACAATATCTAGTAAAAGTAGGGGTTTTTTAAATCGGGGAGGTGTATTGGGTTTATATTGGTAGGGGGTTAAATAATATGATTTTTAGAAGTATTTTCCAATATGTACTCAAATTAAGGGTATTGTTTAATATTCCATAATCGCACATGATATGTCAAAGGTTCATTAAGTGAAGCCTCCGTGACATCACCCCCTAGCGCTATTCTATGCACATACTTTTCCAATGTATTAAGGATCACGTCAATTGAAGTTCGTATGTAAAAGTTACGCCATTGAGCAGTTGACCTTCCTATTTTGACCACCATGATTTTAAAGGATGCCATGTCAGCCCCAATTATTCAAGTAAGAGGGGATAAAAACGGGATCATGATGAAGAAGACTCTGGAAGAGTTAAAATTGTAACTCTAGTTAAGAGTTGAAGGAGTTAAACTTAATCATTATTAGGTTATTTTGTTGTGTTATAACTGCGACCACTAAGAGAAAAAGGGGTTCAATTGTATTCGAGTGCATTTTGCTCCATAAATGAACAAATTAGTTAAGAGTGGATAAAGAGAGAGAAAAATGAGAGGTTTTGTGTACTATAGTAGCCCATGGGACACATTTCTCACTCCTTTGTACTTGCATCCATTTCCATTCAAAGAAAGAGAGAGCAGAGTAGCTTCACCTTCCAACTAGATTTTCTCCTAAAAGGGTTTCCTAGATTATATCATATGTTATTATGGTTGTGAGTGATTGTATTTTTGTTTGTTATTTATTTTCTACATTTAATATATTTCATGCATGAAGACAATAATTTAATCAATCTTAAAGTCTAAAGAAATAACCCTCATAGTAAAGATTTCATATTTAAAGTATAATTATATTTGATTTGTTGTGATGAATTGTCTAGTGGAATATCCACAACAATTTACACATAATACTGGTATTAAAGCAAGTTTGTTTGGGTATTTTGTGTGAAGTTGTAGGAGCTCTAGATCAACTTAAGTAGAAATTTGTAAAACCCCATCCATGACCAACGAATAATTTTATATCCCTTGAGATTTGGTAAAGGAGCAGTTCTCAAGGGTGGAAGAATAGGCCATAGACATCAGTTATAACATGAATCTCCTTATTTTGAATTTAATGAACAAGTTGGGAGTCAAAGAAGACAAAGGCTCCAACTCATAGGTCAGATCAAAGGGGAAAATGAGGGATGGAGAAGAACCAAAGAGGGAGTCTATGAAAGAACTCAAAAAGGAACAACCAATTTTGGGTGCCATGAACCATTCAGAGTCCCTGTTCAAAATGGAAATGTAGGTCAACATCAAGCAATATTAAGGTGAGATTGATGCTTTAAAGTTAAAGCATGGGTTGCAACAGTGAGAGGTTTATTTGGATGGCTAAAATTAAAGGGTCATGCCTTAATGTGGTGGGAAATCCACATAGAAACCCTAAGGTTAGAGGGAGATCCTCTAGTGACTAAGTGGGGGGATTTCAAAACCCTCATAAAGTCATAGTTTTACTTGATCGGATATGTAGAGGACCAGTGGATCCAATGGAATTACTTCTGGAAAAGACAGGGGCAAAGTGTACAGGAGTACACCATAACATTTAGAAAGATGGTCATAATGTTGGGTATCTCCCCAAAGAACCCATATGCACTTATAAAGTATCTAAGGTGTCTACATAGCCATTTATGGAAGAAAGTTATGATGTTCAAACCAAAAAATGGTGGATGAGGCTTTTGTATTGACATGATACCTAGAGAACATGGGTAAGAAGAAAGGGAAATCAAGTGGGTCAAAGCAGAAAGAGCACCAAGAATCTTCCAAGGAGGGGAAGAGAAAGTGGAAAGATGGAAAAGACAAAGACAATAATGACAACACACCAATGCAAAGATTCCAGAGGACAAGTTTTGGAAGTTGCATCTAGATCTTAACCTGAAGAACTAAAAGAAAGATGCCTAGAAGAAAAATATTATGGCCATGAAGGGAAATCAAGTGGGTCAAAGCAGAAAGAGCACTAGGAATCTTCCAAGGAGGGGAAGAGGAAGTGGAAAGCTGGAAAAGACAAAGACAACAATGGCAACACACCAATGGAAAGATTCCAGTAACCATTGAAACCACTATAACATTGATGGTCACACAGAGGATAAGTGTTGGAAGAGCTCAACCCGAAGAATTAAAAGAAAGATGCCTAGAAGAAAAATATTATGGCCACGAATATGAGTAATTACGTGGAAATAAACTCAGACATTGATGAGAAGATTGTTGAACATTAGTGAAAAATGGGGTGAATCTAAGTACCCTTTAGTAATAGGAAGAGGAGGAAATGACCAAATTCTTCCATATAAAGATATAGGTCAAGAAGGAAAAAATTGATGCTATATTTGAATCAGGATCTTAGGTGAATATCATATCAACAAATCTAGTCAAGAAACTAGGTTTGGAGATTCATGACCATCCTAGCCCATATCCATTGGGATGGGCCAACAAGTAGGTAGAGATAAAGGTAACCAAACAATGCAGAATCAAAATTTCTATCAATGTTGACTTTTTGATGAGATAGAACTGGATGTAGTTCCACTTTATGTATGTGGAGTTATGTTTGGGAGTCCCTATATGTACATGTGATATGCAATCTTCATGCAAAGAGTGAAATGGTATTTCCTCATCAAGGGAAAAAAATCCTTCATTAATAATGTGGACAAGGGAAAGACAAAGATCTCATTCGTAAGTTCCAAAAAATATTGAACTTGTTGGGTGTGTAATGACTGGAGGGTATTAAACAAAATTGCACTCAAGAATAGTTACCCCCTACCTAAGATAGATTATTTGTTGGATCAATTTCAACAAGCCAAATACTTCACCAAGCTAGACTTAAAGTTGGGATGTTACTATGTTCAGGTCAGAGAAGAAGATACTTGGAAGATCACCTTTGAAACCAGGCAAGGTTTGTATGAGTTGTTAATCATGTTATTTGGCCTATAAAATTAACCAATTACATTTATGAGACTAATAAATGATATATTGCACCCTTTTATAGATGCATGTGTTACTGTGTATTTGATGATATATCGGTATATAATTGTTGGCTTATAGGGTCCTGACCCAGGTTCGGAAGAGTTATTTAGCCAAACAAAACCCGCGCTACCGGCCCTTTCGGCAACAGTCCATGGAGCGTAGACTGAAGTCTCACCCAAGGTAGTAGGGGGGTGCTAGAACCAGGTTTCCGCACTGTGGGAGTGTCTTGGAGAGGATTTTAACTGTCCGCGAATTGTATCGCAACCTTGCACCCTTTCGTTTCGCGTAGATCAGATGTTTTATTATATTACTTATACCATTAATAAAGTTCATATCTACTTCTTTTAATATTTAAGCAATCATCTCAACCAATAATAATAGTGTGTGTGTTCATTCAACATATACATTTGCAGAACCCAATCATGAACATAACAAATAGATCTTAAACCATGCATAAACCAGAAAAATAACATAACTGCAATTTTCCATAATCACTTATCTTTATTAATATGTTTAGTCCAGTACATTCCACTTTCGCCCTGCGCACACAGTTGCAGACTCTACTAGGCCTCTGCGCACAAAGCTGCGGAGCCTCTGTCTCCTATCACCACACCAGACTCGGACTTACAGACTCATAGCTATATTCGCTTCTTCAAACCCATAACACATCAGATCTAACAAAAGCTACATTCTACCTTAGAGCCTCGCTCTATTTATACCTTCCCCTGGTCCGCGGACCAAGGGTAGGCCGACTCACTCCCTATTTCTTTACATTATTTTTCAGGCAGACAACCCTTTGACTCGACCCATTACATTTCACGCTTCGCGTTTTTTTTTGGAATTTTACCACATCTTTCCCCTAAACTACGGACTCTATGCCCCAAACCGTTACGCGGGGCCTCCGCTACCCAACAGGCCCCCAACACAATCATCTTGACTCGTCGCGAGTCACTCGTCAGTACGACACAACGCTCTGCCATCGCTTCGCGATCCACCATCCCTCTGAGTGACGCTCTACGTATTGGTGTTCCTTCTTGATCTCCTGAAACACTTCTGCAAACTCCTGCTTCATTTTCTTTACTACCTTGCGCAACCAATGATTCTCATTCTACTCTACTCGGTTAACACAGAGCACCCCCTCATAGGATTTTGGCTCAAGCTAGGGTGCCCCATACAGGAACTCTTCGTGCCATAGCAGCCAAACTCTTCGCGCCATAGCAGCCAATCTCCAATCTCTGATCTGCTACTGCTTGTGTTGCATTTTTCCAAGAACGATGCTGCTGTCTGCGAAATCCCAATCTTCAAGGTATTGTGGAGGCGAACTTGTAACTGCAATTCCACCTTTTGTCTCCTTATTCCCGGTCTTTTCCTTTTCATTCATGGGTCGTTGGCCAGTCCGTGGGCTAGGAAACGACATCTGGACCAGTTCTGCTTCGTGTCTATGAGTCGCTGGTTCCTCCCCTACCATCGACACGGCACTTCCCAGAGGGTCCTGCATCTTTATTGGCCATATAACGACCCCCGGGCTGACCCCCTCGGCTTCAATGATCAACACCCCCATAAAAATAGACAAGCAAGATAACTTACTCTCTTCACAACCGCAGCTCGTTCGGTGGATGCTCCCTTGTAATTTATACGCGATTCGAAATTCAAATTTAGTCATTCCCTCCATTTATGGCACTGTATTTCTGCATCGGTGAGGGATCATTCCAAATCCGGCTCGTACCGGGTAACTTAATTGTCTGTTGCCCAGTCCTTTTCGCCTTAGCTCAGATATCTTGTCATGAACAGTGACAGCTGTTGTCACTTCCTCGTTTTGCCTCGCAGCCTCGCATCTCATTCTGCGCAACCGCGAACCTTGTACCATATTGATCCTACGCACACCCTTGGTAACGTGAAGCTTCCTTGCAAACTTCTTTATCGTCCTGTGCTCTCTTCCAACTGCCCGGAGCGGTGAGACTATACATCGGGCAGTTAGTCAGGTGGTCGGCCCACTCATGTAGAGCTTTAGGCTACTGCCATTTACTCTACCCGAGAAGGGTTCTCCATTCAGCTTGGCCAACTGGACCGCACCTCCATCAGTTACTTCCTTGACA
The DNA here is from genome assembly GCA_031772625.1 of Pinus tabuliformis. NCBI lineage: Eukaryota > Viridiplantae > Streptophyta > Pinopsida > Pinales > Pinaceae > Pinus > Pinus tabuliformis. Next base: position 347,161,094 of record CM062804.1, read on the forward strand.
ACATAGGGTCCCAACCAATGCATTTGAAGCTTTCCAGGAAATTTGTCAAACTTGTTGTCGTAGAGTAACACTAAGTCATTCTTTTTGAATGTGTGCATCTTTATGTGACGATCATGACACGCCTTCTCCCGTGCTTCTGTACCTGCTGATGAAACCTTCCCAGTAATCGTTCCTCCTCCGTACCAATGTTCACTTGTTTTGTTTTCAGCAACACAGTGATGTCGGGGTCCTCGATTGCTGGTCCACGAACCTCGCGACTCCCCTCAGTTTCCGGAATATTGATGTTCCTAGGGTCATCCTCATCATCTTCTACCTACACATTGTAACATTCCAAGGCCTGGCTTAATTGTTGCGCCCATTCCGGCTGCGCTACTTCTTCTAATTTTGGTGGATTTCTAAAAATGGCGTCTTTGACTGCTTTCAGCGCATCATCAACCGTATCCATCCATTCATCTTGGAACATGAATGTTTTCAAGAATCCTTCGTGCAAAATATCCCACTCGCCAGTACCATGTCGCAGCTCTGTTTCAATATACCAATTTCTTGGGATAACATCCAAGGTATGATAGAATAAATGTACCCACTCCGGCTCGGGCTCTTCCCCATAGGCTTTGGTCCATCTTGTAAGGTGCATGTGCGGGTCATCACGTCCATCGTACTTCATGGTCAGTCTTAGTTCCGGTTTCCCAAACCTGATCTGCATCATTCTTCTGTAGTTGCGCCAGTCTTCAAAGGTTCCTTCATGTGTTCCCCACCAACGCGCAGGCGTCGCGTGCAATACCCATTTTAATGCGTCGAACCACTGGTGCTCTGGTACAGTGTTCTCGAACTTGGTCAGGAATATGCCGACCTCTGTCAGCCCATCATACTTCGGTAGCTCGTGATCTTGGGCTTTTACACAATACAGTGACTACGTCATCATGTTGCAGTTTAGTGTGGTTACGTTGCTCAACCGGTTACGCCACCGTTCATCTTCTTAGTCTGAGTCTGGATCTGCGTGTTCCTCCATCATCCTTCCTTCCATGGTAAAATTTACCCAATCCTGCCCTGGCATGGTTATCTTGTAGATGTGATCTAAGTCTATATTCCGTTTGCGAGCAGGTTCCGTGCAGCGCGCTCCTTCTTCTGGGTCGAGCGAAATGACTACGCGTAGGGACTTCTTTTCAAAGACCATCTCCCTTTCCTTTAAATTGATGACTGCATTCATATCTGTGGCCCGGTCGACCCCTAATAATGCAGGATAAGAGCTACGACCATCCATGACTTCTATTACTTCAAAGTCTGTTTGTGTGCTAGTGCCGACTATATCTACTGATATTCCTTTTAGTGTTCCCATGCGCAAAATCATTTGTTTGTTCGCCATCCGTAATTGAATCGGCGACCACTGTAATGCAGGTCTGCCCATGCATTCCCATGTCTGCCTAGGTAGGATGTTTTCATCCGACCCTAAATCCAGAATGATCTGGTCCATCTCATAATCGCCAATCCGCGCCGTTAACTGCATTTCTTTACCAGTACGCAACACCTGCTTCCCCAGTTTCCTGATTACGCGAGGTTCACCCAACCCTACGCATCTATTCATCAGCTCCTGCAAGCCTTTAACCGCCTTACTGTTGAGTAGCAACTTCATACATGTCTCTAAAAAGGTAGTTAGCATCAAGGAAACTATTTCCGATTCAGGTGAGTCCCTACTACCTGGGGTAGAGACCTCCATGAAGCTCTCCCTAACTACCAGTCTTGTTTCCTCGCTGACACCAACGTCTTCCTTGGTTAGGCTTCCCTTATCCTCTCCTGTGGTCGTGCCACTACTGCGCATAAGGTTTACACGGGCATCTTCTTCGCATGGCTCGGATCTCATCATTTGGACATTCTGCGTCGGTGTTGGTTGGGCTGCCCTTTTCTCGTGTATCTGCGCTATCAGCGTGGGGCAATCTACCATTTCATGATCGAACTATTTACAATATGGGCATGAAAATCTTGTAGGGTTAGCACAATCTCGCGCGTAGTGCCCTGGTCCTCCACAATTATAACAAATCAGCTGGCTGCATCCCCTGCCTGGGCCCATGCCTCCCCGTCCTCGTTCGCGTCCTTGGAACCCACCGCGCGCTATCGTCGTGGATAAATCCTGTCCTTGTGCCTCAGTCTGCATCCTGTAGGCGGGTGTTTGATCCATCAATAATTCATAGCTATGGCAGTCTCGCTCATCATGCCCTACCGATCTACAAAACTTACAAAATAGTTGCTGGGGGGGGGGGGGTCTGGGTGAATTTTGGCAGCAAGTGACAGTTGTCCGTGGTGTGCTTTCCTCCCACCTGACAGATCGCACACCAGAGCGAGGGCGCCACGCTTGGCCCTACCGATGCCTCTGGTCGCAATGGCATTGGTCCCCCCACGATCAAGTAGTTCATAAACACCGGACAATGATCTTTGTCGTGACCCTGACCTTTACACTTGATACACCATACTTCTTCGTGCGCTTTTGATCTAGGTTCCTTTTCCTGTTTCAAATTCTGCATCTCTAGACATAGATTTTGGATCTGCGCGTGGACCTTCTGAACTCTGAACCTATGGTCTTGTATTGGCATCTCATGCAACCTCATCGTTGTTTCTAGTGCCTTAGCTTGGGTCGGGACCTTCTGTTGCGATAGCGCTGTCCTGAGGTGTGGTGTGAAAGACGCCACAAACCATGCGCAGTGCTGTGCGTCCGTCAGCGTCATGTTAGCTTCCTGGATCGTACTCTTCAGTATCTGATCCAGATCCCATGGGGTTTCACCCAATAGCATCACGATCTCCTTGAATCCGATGATCGACTGTGTTTCTGATTTCGGTCGACTGAATTCTTTGTTTAATGCATCCTGAATCATTGTTATTCTCGCATTCAGATTATCGCTAGAATGTTTTATATACCATGTCAGTACCCGATCCTACAACGCGCTTACCAAAGTGTATTTTTTAACATTGCCGTCTGTAACTCTGTGCACTTCCCATACTACCTTCACTACAAACCAAAATTGTTCTGGATTTTCACTTCCTACTCCCTTGAACACCGGTAACTTGATCGTGTTTGCCATGTTATCTTCTGATCTAGTCAATCTTCACTCCTTTTCTTCGCAGTGTCCTTTTATTCCACCACCAGACAACCCTCAGGCAGATTCTGGTCCCAGCAACAGAACCATTTGTTGGCTTATAGGGGCCTAACCCAAGGTCGGAAGAGTTATTTAGCCAAACAAAACCTGCGCTACCGGCCCTTTCGGCAACAGTTTGCAGAGTGTGGACTGAAGTCTTATTAGGGTCCCACCCTAACCCCCTTATTTATGTCATGGGATCACGTCATAGTCAAGAGTCAATAAAGCCCATATTAATATTTGTAAGTGGTTAACCCGCAATTAATGACGGGACCACAGTTAGTTGCAAATGGGTCGTAGTATTAGATAGATGGTATTAATAAAACCCACGGTAATGGCCCGTGGTATTGCATGTATGAGTCATATTTAAAGGATAGAGACTCCCTGCGAGGAGTATCGTGTCTTATTTTGTAATCGAGCTCTGCTCTATTGGAGGTTGCCCCCTCGAAGAGGCAAGTGAACATTACTCTCTGAATAATAAAATCATTGCTATTCTGTGTTCTGGGTATCTTTTCTTCGCATATTCTGTATTGGGTATCATTTTGCAGGTTAAGAGCATAACAAGTGGTATCAGAGCACTTTCCAGGGCCGGTGGGATCTCCAATTCTTAGCAATTTTTTTTTTTGGCTAGAGACGTGTTCCGGCGTCTTTAAACCACGGGATCTGTCGTTGAGCGCATAAACCTGCGGATTTGGGGAGGCATGCACGCAGGAAATACAAGAGGTGGTCACGTCTGTTGGACTCCCTTGTAACCCCTGTGGGTACCCCTTCGAGTAGTAGCGCATTAGACAGAACCGCGCACGGACTGTCTTCCACGTACCCTCTGGGTATATCGGAAGCCCCTAGGCTCCCTTGAAACCTCGCCATAGATAAACCGTCGGCCGTCTTGTGGCTACAGTACACCGAGAACAGCACTCGGAGAGATTACTCGCCCGTACGATAGGGTAGTCGGGTTGTACGGCTAAGGGTACGGTCGATCCTCCTTAGTTAGAGCCCTGAAACATTGGGCCGAGTACTACTGCCAGACCCTTATGTATATTGCGATCTGTAGCACCTGACACTCCTCAAGACCATAGTTCCCTTTTCTATCGGGGGATCGCACATCATCTATTCCAGATCCGCTGGTGCAACGGGGTGCAGCAGCAGCCGACATCAGTCCCGCAGTCTCGAGTTCGCAGATCAGTCATTCAGATCTATTAGAGCCAGCTGATCCGCAGCAGCAGTTTGTTCCGCCGCCCAGAGCTATCCGATCTGCCATTCAGATCTCTCAGATCCACCAGATCGGAGTTGTTGTGAAGGGTTCCTACACCGAGGTATAATTTTCGCAGGACTTTTGGCCGCATTGACATTTTGAGGATTTGGCGACTGCAGTATTGATCAGGAAGGAGTAAAACTCCGTTAGGAGTTTTCAAAAAAAAAAAAAGTCTGAGATCTTCCAGGGCGCTTATTGGTGATCTAGCCCATCAGAATCAAGACGACGAGCTGAGCACGGTGGTACCATTCGATTATTAGTGCAAATTTTTAGGCGGTCCCAATTTTTCATCAGGTTGGTGTATGGTAGAAACTAGAGCTCAAGCAATGGCCAATGACAGAATGGACAAACTTGAAGAAATCGTCCAATCCATCAATAAGCAGCTTACCGGACTAAGTCTCTAGGTCCAACAATTACTCTCGAAGGGCAAGGAGCAAGCCCATGAGGAGGAGTATAATGACAATGAATACAATGAGTGTGAGTCTAGCCACTCTCCTCACATCTGGCACACCCATCCACCACCCAGTCAACGACGTCCCAAGTTGGATATGCACAAATTTGACGGTTCTCACCCGTTCGCATGGATAGCACAAATGGAGCAGTATTTCAAACTGAATCATATCTTAGATGATGCGACTAAGCTTATGTTGGGGAGCATGTACTTGGACAATGAACGGTGGCAATGGTGAGAATGGCATCAACGTTGCAATGGACCTTTTAAGACTTGGACCCAATTTACCAAAGCTCTTCGAGACCGCTTTGAACAGGAGGACTCTTATTTGGGTCGTCTTACTAAGCTCCGATAAACAGGTATAGTGGATGAATATATTACAGCTTTTGAAGCCTTAGCCTTCCGCACTTGGGGTCTCTCAAATGTTGACACAAGGCAAACCCTGCATTACCCAGAATCACAACTCACCCGATACATATAGAATGTATCTCAAATCTGCCAAATAAAAACTTCAGATTTCTGGCAATTTCCTGTACTATTGTTGTGGAAGCTTATAAGTCATCATTTCACTATAATTCAAAATCCCTCGGCGTTTACATTCCTTTCTCGAACCCAAGTTCCTCAAATTACATATGCGCCTTTTCCTCTTTACAGCGTACCAAGCTGTCTCACGCAACCATGCATCCACATCACCATCTCACAATTGCTATTTAATACTACAACTCAGCCTCATGTGAAAGCTACAGTTCACTACATTTACTTCATATTCACAGATCTGACCGATCCGATGATTCACTTCAAACTGCAAGTCGACAATTCTAATATGTTTTCCCAGTCATCGACAGTTCTAACAATTTTGATGCAATGTAACTCAAATTACTTTGCAATTGGCAACCAACACAGCGCTATATTTGATACACTTTGACACCAAAAATTGTGGCAGCAGTAGCTCTGGATTCTTCCCCCGATTACTCACACTTGGATCTGCTGTCAATAATTTCACTTTGAACAGATCGGACCCAAAGTTCCTTTTATAAATCAAAGAAATTTAACTCTTTATTAACTCCGATCCAATATACCTTTTGAACTGTATATAACATCATTAAACGCCTTTTATATACAAAACTTCATTTGAATACTGCGCTATCCATTTAAATGATTGAACAATTCAAAACATTTCAGAACTCGAAGGTTGGTAATACATTACAACTTCCCTTTGCGTTCACTACAGCAGCTGCAATATGATGTCAAATTAACAATCAGAAGTCGCAGGGAATTAGATATCAAAGCTTCCGATCCGATCCAGTCGGAAGTCACCAATCGCCCTCTTACAATGGGTTCTTACTTTTAGTGCTCCAAGGTTCCGATCCGATACCATCGGAAGTCACAAGTCGCCGAATTCTTTAATACACAAACCTGTCAACCGTTCCTCAACGCCGATGTGATATAATTTTGAACATAATTTAATTTCTAACTTGATTGATAACTCTACACGTCCAGTTTGATTGTAATATGGTGAGATATTGAAATCTCTTCCGCTCCAATGCGTGCTGAGATGATCTCAAGCGGCGATTACAATCACTATGATTAGTGTCACTATCGACTGTTGACAGCTTTCAGAACCTCGATATGAATTCAATCAGAATTCGGTGATGGCTATGTTCCAACGTTTCCTTCCGTGATCTTAGCGATATCATCCGGCCTAATTCACTTCCAACCCGACTTGTGTTATTTCGTGTCCCATTTCCATATTTAGATGCTGAGATATGGATCACATCTTCAATCCAATGCGATAGCTATACGGACCAGAATTATTTCAAAACTGATATATATATCATTTCAAAAAGTGGTATGAGGTATTCCTTTACTCCTGTTCTCTGCGTTATTAGTTTTCTGCTCGTGGACTTAACTAATTTCACAGCGCCCAATTTGCAACAAATATCGACCTCGTATCGGTTTTTAATAAAACACAATTTGAAATTAATTCAACAATCAATCAGAAACAAATGCATCACTTATGCTCATCACATCGATGTATGTAACATTCAATTTATTATAACATAAAAGGGCAGAGTTTCAGCATCCGCCAATTACACAGGAAAATAACTAAAATAACTCCACTCACACAACACAGTTCTTCGCTACTCTCTCTGGGCTATCACTCCATTCCAGACCATACACTAATTTCTAACAAATCCACCCGTGGCTTACACACAAAAACTATCTCCTCCTCCTACCTCGCTCTCTCCTCTTTTAAAAACAAAAGAGATTACACATATCTAAATTAACCATCTCCTTCATATTTGGAGGAATAAATTAATTCACACCTTATCCTAATCTAAACAAATTATACTACTTGGCTTGATCTCCACGCAGGGAGGATTACTTGCCATTTTATTCCCAATTTCTATTCAAAATTAGCCCACTCTTAACTACTTACATTTAATTAAAATTAATACAAATTTAACAACCAAGTCTACCTCCAAACTTGTATTAGCCACAGCATGTGACCATTTCATCACATTGCTGGCTAGGTCTAGATGCTCCTGCATCAAATGTGTTCTACACGGAATGTTTTATCAGTGGTCTTAAAGAAGCCATCAAAGCTCAAGTCTTACTGCACCACCCTCCCACTTGGACAGAGGCTTGCAAGGTAGCCCGTAACGTGGAACATGCATTAGCAGCCCAATACAGTCGCCCAAATTTCCCCGCTAAATGTCGTCCCCCACAGGCTCACAACACGACTCAAACACTTAAGTTCCAAAAGGTGTCACCAGCGGAAATGGCCAAAAGAAGGAAGCAAGGACTATGTTACTACTGTGATGAAAAATACTCCCCATGTCATAAATGCAAGGAGCCCAAATTTTTTCAAATAGATGCCACTGACTACAGCTCAACAAAGGAAGATCCACCACTTGAGGAACATGAGGCGCTAGAAGAAGACAACCCAAAGGAGAATGTCTCTGACAAACCAGTTATTTCGCTGCATGCGTTGGCAGGGATTCTTCCCCTCAAACTCTCAAAATCAGGGGTTTTCTTAAACATCGCCCAGTAGTAGTCTTGATTGATAGTGGAAGTACCCATAATTTCATCCATCAAAAAATCGCAGAAGCAGTGCATTGTTTTGTACGAGCAGTTTCTAACTTCCAAGTCCAAATTGCGGATGGGGGCACAATGAAATGTGAAGGCCACTGTGAAAATGTCAAACTTCAAATGGGGGATTATCAGTTGAAAACCCACATGTTTGCCATACACATGGGGGGTTGCGACATTGTCCTCGGCGCTGAATGGCTCCGCACTCTTGGGCCAATCACAATGGATTTTCAGGAGTTATATATGAGTTTTAAGCAGAACAACTACACACATACCCTCCGTGGACTCCAGGCGGGAGCCCCCTCTATCATCAGCTCGCATCGGATGGAAAAGTTGTTAAAAAGGGGCAATAATGGAGTGGTAGCTCAATTTAATGCCATCTAGGTCGTCGAAACCAAGTCTCTGCCAATTCATCCTAAGATGCAACAGATTTTAAATAACCATCTGCCGGTCTTTGACAAGCCTCATGAGCTTCCACCCTCGCGAGGGGAACATGATCATAGCATCACCTTGGTTCCAGGGACCCAACCCCCAAATGTGCGGCCATACAGATATCCGTTCACCCAAAAGAATGAAATAGAAAAAATCATCAAGGAACTTTTGGAAGCAGGTGTCATTCGTCCCAGCATTAGTCCTTATTCATCCCCAGTGGTCATGGTGCTCAAGAAAGATGGGGAGTGGCGGATGTGTCCCGACTTCAGGGCCCTCAATAAGTTGACAGTCAAAGATAAATTTCCCATTCCGGTGGTTGACGATTTGCTGGACGAACTCAATGGGGCTCAATTATTCACTAAGCTGGATCTTCGCTCAGGCTACCACCAAATTCGCATGAAGGAAGTCGACATTCCCAAGACTGCTTTCCGAACTCATGAAGGCCATTATGAGTTCCTGGTCATGCAATTTGGTCTTTGTAATGCCCCCTCTACTTTTCAGAGTCTTATGAATCACATTCTCAAACCATATCTCAGGAAATTTGTCCTTGTCTTCTTCGATGACATCCTCATCTATAGTGGCACTTGGGCTGCACATCTTCAGCATATAGATCTACTTTTACACCTGCTCCGCAAGCATAAATTATTTTTCAAGATGTCCAAGTGTTCGTTTGGCATGGAAGAAGTTGAGTATTTGGGCCACATTGTGGGGCGTGAAGGTGTCAAGGTGGACCCCAAAAAGATCCAGGCAATGCAAGAATGGCCTCAACCTAAGACCTTGAAGAGCTTGAGAGGATTTTTGGGTCTCACAGCTATTATCATAAATTTGTCCGCAACTATGGTTGCATAGCGAAGCCCCTCACTCAACTCCTAAAGAAAAATTCCTTCTTCTAGAATGAGGAAGCTCAACAGGCATTTACCGCTCCAAAAAACGCCATGTGTTCCACTCTAGTCTTAGCACTACATGACTTCACCAAATCCTTTGTCATTGCATGTGATGCTTCGGGGACCGGTATTGGGGCGGTCTTAATGCAGGAAGGGCGACCTTTGGCCTTCACAAGCCAACAACTAAGTGGGAGGAATCTGGGCCAATCTACCTACGAAAAAGAAATGATGGCCATCTTACATGCAGTCAAGACCTGGCGACCTTACTTATTGGGGCGACGTTTCCAAATCCGCACAGATCATCACAGTCTTAAATATTTTTTGGAGCAACGCCTATCCTCCCCACAACAAAATAAATGGCTCGCCAAAATGCTGGGATATGATTATGAGATCATTTACAAGAAAGGGAAAGACAATAGTGTAGCAGATGCATTTTCTCGCCAATTTGAGGAAGAAAGTACTCTGCTAGCAATTTCCCTCCCCATTCCAGAATGGATTGAAGAGGCTCGCAAGGAATGGTTTTCACACCCCGGGCTATCCCAACTCATTTCTCAATTGTAGGTAGATCCAAATTCCACCAAGGGCTACTTGTGGTAGGATGATATTCTTCGCTACAAGGACAGAGTCGTAATATCCCCAACATCCACCCTCAAAGGTCGCATTTTGGCAGAATTGCACTCATCGCCCATTGCAGGACATTCGGGCTTTCAGAAGACGTATGCTCGCACCAGAAGATCATTTTTTTGGACAGGCATGAAAAAGGACATCCTTACTTTTGTAGCAGAATGCGATGTCTGTCAACGCCACAAAGGGGAAACCGTCAACACTCCAGGCACATTACAACCATTGCCCATTCCGACATCAATTTGGACGGAAGTTTCTATGGATTTCATTGCAGGTCTTCCAAAGTCTGGGAACAAGTCAGTCATCATGGTGGTTGTGGACTGACTATCGAAGTATGCTCATTTCTGCGCCCTACCCCACCCATTTACACCAACTTTGGTCGCTCAATATTTCATGGATCAGGTTTTCAAATTGCATGGCATGCCCACTTCTATTGTGTCTGATCGCGACCCGATCTTCACCAGTAATTTTTGGCAGGAACTCTTTAGGATGCAAGGCACTCAATTAAAACTCAGTACTTCCTATCATCCGCAAACGGATGGTCAAACTGAAGCCGTCAACAAATGTCTAGAAACCTACCTTAGGTGTTTCACTTCAGAAAAGCAACACCTTTGGGTACAATGGTTACCTCTGGCTGAATGGTGGTATAACACCAACTATCATGCCACCACCAAAATGACTCCCTATGAAGCAGTATATGGTCAACTTCTGCCTTCCCCTACCTCTTATCTCAAGGGGTGCTCCAAAGTACAAGCAGTGGATCAACTCCTACAACACTGCGCAACCATGCTCGTCCATCTTAGAGAGAATCTTCATCAAGCTCAGAACCGCATGAAGCAACAGGTAGACCAGCGTCACTCAGAGCGCTAATTTCAAGAAGGGGATCAGGTCTTTTTGAGGCTGCAACCATATAAGCAAACATCACTCAAAGACAAGGGTTGTCAGAAGCTATCTCCAAAATTCTACGGACCATACCAAGTACTTCAGCGCATTGGAGAAGTGGCTTACAAGTTGGCTTTGCCACCTACTGCAAAAATCCATCCAGTTTTCCATGTATCGTGCCTCAAGAAAGTGATCGGGAACAATTGCCGAGTTCAAACCAGTCTACCTGAATTGGACGAAGAAGGGTCAATCTGGCTTCAACCCGAACAGGTTTTAGACACAAGAGACAAACCCCTGCGGGGCCGCATGATTAAGGAAGTCCTCGTCAAATGGAAAGACACCTCTCCGGAAGATGCAACTTGGGAACCAGCCACTATTCTTCAGCAGTTTCCGCAGCTTCAGCCTTGAGGACAAGGCTAGTCTTAAGGGGGAGGGCATGTTAGGGTCCCACCCTAACCCCCTTATTTATGTCATGGGATCACGTCATAGTCAAGAGTCAATAAAGCCCATATTAATATTTGTAAGTGGTTAACCCACAATTAATGACGGGACCATAGTTATTTGCAAATGGGCCGTAGTATTAGATAGATGGTATTAATAAAACCCACGGTATTGGCTCGTGGTATTGCATGTATGAGTCATATATAAAGGATAGAGACTCCCTGCGAGGAGTATCGTGTCTTATTTTGTAATCGAGCTCTGCTCTATTGGAGGTTGCCCCCTCGAAGAGGCAAGTGAACATTACTCTCTGAATAATAAAATCATTGCTATTCTGTGTTCTGGGTATCTTTTCTTCGCATATTCTGTATTGGGTATCATTTTGCAGGTTAAGAGCATAACAAGTCTCACCTGAGGTAGGAGGGGGGGTGCTGGAACTAGGTTTCCACACCGTGGGAGTGTCTTGGAGAGGATTTTAACTGTCCGCAAATTGTATTGCAACCTTGCGCCCTTTCATTTCGCGTAGATCGGGTATTTTATTATATTACTTATGACATTAATAGAGTTCAGATCTACTTATTTTAATACTTAAGCAATCATATCAACCGATAATACTAGTGCGCACATTCATTCAACAGATACATTTGTAGAACCCAATCATGAACATAACAAATAGATCTTAAACCATGCATAAACCAGAACAATTATAGAACTGCAATTTTCCAAAATCACTTATCTTTATTAATATGTTCAGTCCAGTACATTCCACTTCCGCCCCACGCACACAGTTGCAGGGGTCTGTGCACACAGCTGCGGACTCTACTAGGCCTTCGCGCACACAGCTGCAGAGCCTATGTCTCCTCTCACCGCCTTAGACTAGGACTTATAGACTCAGAGCTATATTCGATTCTTCAAACTCATAACACATCAGATCTAACAAAAGCTACCTTCTACCTTAGAGCCTCACTTTATTTATACCTTCCCCTGGTTCGTGGACCAAGGGCAGGCCGACTCACTCCCTATTTCTTTACATTATTTTTCAGGCGGACAACCCTTTGACTCGACCCATTACATTTCGCGCTCCACACTTTTTATGGACTTTTACCACATCTTTCCCCTAAACTACGGACTTTATGCCCCAAAACCGTTACGCAAGGCCTCCGCTACCCAACACTAATCCTATCAAGGCGGAGCACATCTCACATTTGATGTAGGTGCTAGAGATATTGAAGAAGCAATAATTGCTGCAAAATCTCAAGAAGTGTGAGTTTTCAAACAATATTTGGTATATATAGGATATGTGATAGGTGGACAACCTAAGAAAACACAGGGCATTTGAGGAGTCAAATAAGAAGACCAATCAAGCACCAACTTTGGCATCACTGAAATTACAACAACCTTTCGAAGTGGAGATAGATATCAATGGTTATGTTATGGGAGTGGTATTGATGTAGGGATGAAGGCTTGCATGCTACCATACATAAGTATTTTGTAGGGAAGTTCTTAACTACCCTACCCATGACAAGGAGTTATATGCCCTGGTGCAAGTTGTGAATAAGTGGAAACACTACTTGATGGGAATGGAGATAATAATCTAGACTTATCGCCAATGAATATAGTACCTACAAGCCTAGAGTAAGCTACAATAGACTAAGCATTACAAGTGGATGGGGTTTCTAGAACAATTTCATTTAGTTATCAAGAATAAGAATGGAAGCACAAACAAGTTAGTTGACATGCTTTCAAGGCAACCCACAAAAATGATCATAGTTTTGGAACTCCAATGTACCTGGAATCATTCTCCCATGAGGTCTACAAAGATATTCAGAGGATGAGGAATTCAAGTAAGGTGTTTTAGCCATTGGAGATCCAAAGTCGTGTGCACGATGGTGACAACACCATTGACTACCATCTCCAATACAAGTTACTCTACAATTTGAATAAGTTATGTGTTCCTAAAGGTGAGCAAATGTAGTGAATCATAGAGGCTCACCCATATAAGGTTGCACGGAACTTTGGTGCAAGGAAGATGATGGCCAACTTGCAGAGGTATGTCTATTGACCCAAGATGCAAGAAGAGGTAGCTAGGTTCATAAGAGAATGCATGTTTTGTTGTAACAACATGCATAGTAATAGGAAACAAGGTCTATATCATTGCTTTCTTATACCCACTCACCCTTGGGAAAAATCTTCCATGGAGTTTGTGGGAGGTCTTATTAACAACGAACAAAGGACATGACTAATTGTTCATGGTAGTTGAAAAGTTCAACAAGATGTGTGTTCTAATTCCCTATAAAAATACCATCTATAGAAAATAAGAATTGAACTTGTACTTTGGACAAGTCTAGAGGATTGTTTCAGATATGACACAAGATTTCTCAATGCATTCTAGACTACATTGTGGGAGAAGATGGACACGAAGTTATGTTGAAAATGCAGTGAGAAAATCTAGTTTTGAGTTTGCTTTGGTTAAACTAGATTAACATTCGAATTTCAATTTCAACAGAATACTTGGAGGTAGTTAACTGAGGTGACATGGCTCTGGTCACTCGATTAGCTTAATAAATTTGAGTTAGAGACACTTGAGCTCAATTTTACATGATTGATTGCTAATCTATAGCAATCCATTTTAGTTAATTTTAGTTATTGTCAGTTTAACTAGTTCTAAGTTTCAAAAGAACTGGAGGAGGTCAAGTTGTGGGTGTGTAACTTTTTCCACACTTAGCCATCATCTAGTTAACCCAATTAGCCCAAAATAATTGTTGCATGCCGAGAATTCGAGTTACCCAATTGACATTGGAGTTCAAGGGCAATGTACTATAAGTTGTAAACTAATCCAAGTTGTACAAGTGGTGCATGTAGTTAGAGGATTGGCCTATGGTATTTGCCTGATTCCTTGGTGTGAAATTCCTAAATAATAGGGGCAATTTCCCAAAGGAACAACGCAAGGAAATAGGAGCTTACGAAGGATTGAAATTGGCTAAGTGTTGGGCCAAGTTCAGTTAGTTAGATAAAGAGATAGTCTATACTAGTGCAGGGTATTCCCAGGCTTGAGCAAGCATTGTATTTCTTCTCTATTCTCTTATTAATGCAATACATATAGTAAGCGATTTTGAGTAATTGCTTTCTCGTAGATAAATCTATGTGTATGTGTGTGTTTCCTATTACATGTCAATGATTCTTGTTTTAGATGGTGAATTAACTTTTGCAGAAGAGTAGAGTAGCTTCAAGTCTTTTGATTTAGTAAATTTCATGAGCAGTTTTGAAACTACACATTAATTTCTACAAGTTGAAGAGGTCTACAACATTTCATCCATAAATAGATGGGAAAACAAAAGTAGTCAATGGGACTTTGTTGTAGCTTTTGAGCGGTTATAATCAGAAGCACTTGAAGACTTGAGATGAAAATCTAGTATATATACAACACTCTTATAATAGACCAATCAAAACTTCTATTTGTAGCTCCCCATTTGAAACCTATTTTGGATATTTTCCACCTTCACCTTTGGATATTACATGTGGGAAATGAGTGAGGGAGGACATAGACTCTGCCTTGAAAGACAAAAGGCTCAAAATCGTCTACAAAGTTTTCAAACCCAGACACCATTAAACAAAGGAAGAGACACAAATATAGCCAAGAGCCCCAAATCCCTACTCAATGCACACAACCCCAATACACTGCCCACCAGGGCCTTGCCTCACTATAACCTTAGGACGTCGACACCCTAAATATTTAACCCATTCAATAACAGACTACCCAAACTTTGACCAATTCCAGGGGCCTCCAACCAAGAGACGCATACAAAATGACAAACCACACAATCCTTAACCAAAGCCGGAGACTGGTGCTCTAGACACAAAGGAAAATGCTCTAAGACCTTAAACCCAAACACGACACTGCAAATAACTAAAATAACAATACACATAAAGAAAACAACCTAAGATTATGTGAAGGAAAGAACAATTGATATTGATGCCATCCCACCAGACACTGAAGTTCCCAACAAAAATACATAGACTAAAATTCCCAAGAATCTTTGTCATTTCCTCCACCACCTTCGCAAGACATCGCCTTCACTTCTCTATGCCACAATTCTTGAATTAAGTCTCAACGCAAATATCTACATTAGCATAGGTAAGATGGAATACATGCAACTAACATAGGCAAGATGGAATACATGCAATAAGAGGCCGAGGACCAAACCTCGCCTCCAATAAAACACTGACCAATTGATCGTAAACCTGCCATGTGGCCTCAGTTAATAGTAGATGCCAATTGGAGTGTTCCGTGTTGATGCATGTGATGGTAAGTCGATTCCTCCTCTCTTAATTACTCATCACGTTCAGGTGGTGGCGAGCACTGCCTTAAAGCCCCCACTTCCACGCCATTAACACACCCATCGGGGGTTGACCAACTTGAATATAAATCTAATAAATATTTTATTTTCCTTGACTAGTATAGTTTTATTCAATACTAGTATTTAATGTTTTATAAATTTTACTTTATTTTATATTTCTTAGTAAACTTTATATTATTTTAAAATCCTTACAAAACATTGTCATTTTTTTTTCAAATATTGCTCTATAGTTTTAGGGTTTCTTCTACATAGTCATCCATGCTCAACTCCACGAGAGGGGGCTCTTCCCCCTGTAGCCAAATTATTTTAGGAGTTCACAACGATTCTGGATCTATTGGTATTCCCCTCAATCTCTTCATCTTTGACATCCTTTTCATGGAGTAGTTGGGCAAAGTGTGGTTTCTAGTTTCACAACAAAACCTCTACAGGTGCATCTTGGCAAGCTAGAAATCTAGGGCATTGGCTGTCAAAAGCGGTACAAGATCCAAAATATGAGGTTAAATCTACTAAGATCAGAGAATATATCTAATATATGCAAGATCGTACTTTAATATACAAATTCATTGGATTATGGCCCTCTGAAAGGTATCTGATTAGGTGGATTTGAAATAAATGGAACCTCTACGGTCAAATAGAATTGAAGCTAGGGGCAAAAGGATTCTTCACAATCATTTTCTCCTGCTTGAAAGACAGATCGAGGGTTTTTGAAGGAGGGTTGTATTTTTTAAACAATGCAGGGATTTTCATGTGATTTTAGAGAAGACTTCCTTATTTCCCCAATGTGAGTACAACTCTTCTCTCTTCCTAAGGAATATTCGAAGGAGGAAACCCTTGAAGGCATTAGCAATGCCATCAGAAAATTTGTCAAAGTATCAAAGGCTACTAAGAGAGAGAGGTACACATCATATGCTCGGATATATGTTTATATGAATATCTCCTAGCCTCTTCCAGCCTCCATAAATATTTATTATTAAGATAGTGTTTGGAAGCCGTCTCTAGATTATGAACATGTCCCCTTTAGATGTAGACGATGTCATGAATACAAGCACTTTATTAGGGACATCCAATGAATACGCATGAGTCGCTTGAAGAACACCCTTTTCAAAAAGAGAAATATGTTTTGGAAAAATTCTCCCAAAGAAGTAGAAATTTGAGTCCTCGGGGTACCTCAAATCTTGACTAGATCCCTACATCTAGAAATAGATTTGAGTCTCTCTACTCTTCGAATGAGCCTCCAAAGCAAGACAACATTCAATCAACATGCAATTAACAAAAGGAAAATCCCATATACCCCTACTAAATCCTACAAAGTCCATGCAAAAGTCTCTTGACGAGCACCAACCAATTCGATTACCACGTGAAAAGATTAGCTCCCTATCGGGAAAAGCTAAAGTAGAAGTCGTACTAGAAGATATGGATCTAGATGATCCACAACTTACTACCCTTGCAGAAGAATGACATGGAAAATATTTGAAATACATACCAGCTCATCAGGCTAGGATTTTTTACAATGCATATCTTCAAAACAAGTAAAAAGACCATCTGGACTCAAGTTCTTCACAGTCCGATCTTGGGGTTCACATGAAGGATTTCAAGGTGGTCTCAAAGAAAAACAAAGAAGCCAAAAAACAAGGCCACAAGAGCAGTACGACATCGATCCAAGAAGAGAGTGAACAATTAGCCAACTTAGGGAAAATCATGCCAATGTCAAAGACATTTCTTCCCTTCAAATCTTGAATCTTGAAGGAGTTTTTTATGTAGCCATGATTGTCGTAGTTAATTTCTATGCAACTTGTTAATGTCAAGAATCTCTTGGATTTTAGTACTCTTTTGAAAATCCAAGCTATGTAATTTTTTTTAACTAATAAAAAGATACATTTGCCCACGAAAAATAAAATCCATACACTTTTTTTAGAAAATTATTGTATTTTTTCAATAATTGTTATATATTTTAGATAAAAATAAAATTTAAACAAATTTTAAAATTTGCTATTAAATATGTTATTTTTTATTACCAACATAGATCCATCTTAACTCGAGATCTATCAAGCGTTGAGAGGGATCAAATCTTCGAAGATGCAAAACTCTTTTTGAGTGCAAAATTTGAGGAAAGGTTTGTGACCTTGAGAGATTTGGCTTAAGATGGATCTTTGATGGTTTAAAATTAATTTTGAAATATATATCTAGAGTTAAGATAAATCAATGTTTTGAGCAAAACATTAATAAAATGTTTTAGCTATAAGATTTTTATTTTTATTTATTTATTTTTTCACTTGTTTTATATAACAAGAAATTTTTTTATTTTCACTTTTTTTAACTATAAGAATTTTTTATTATTATTTATGATTCACATTATTCACATTAAAATTCTAATACATACCCCATCATATTTTATGGAAAATAGAAAACATCTCTCTCTCTCTCTATATATATACACACTTTTTAAAATGTTATATGCCAACTCCAAATCTTGCTCATACATTGAATTAGAAAGAGCATAATAATGGAGTAAGAACTTTCTTGTTTTATTATCCACATTAAAAAAATGTTATTAATATTTTCATATGTCAAATGCTTATTAAAAATGTAATAAATTAGGCATCACCCTCACCATTTTTTAAAATTTAAATTACTTTATTTTTCTTTCTATAAAGTTTATTAAAATATTTTATTTATGGCTAACACTAATTTTCTGTTTTAAATATTATATGTGAACTTAACATCAAATGAATTACACATTATATAATATCAATAATATTATTCTTACATGTCATCTATGAATTCCATATTAAGTAGTGAAGGAACTTCATATCTCCCTCATACCAAGAAGTAAATTAATCTTGTGACTTTCAATTACTTTTGTAGAAATTTTGAATAATATGACACTTATTCACAGAGATTATTCTGATTATACACTATTGCGGAATGCATGCATAATACATAACCTCCTCTATGTTGATCATCAATTTTGCAGTATTTAGAAACAATCGCATGCGCACATTGAAGCATCAATCACACATATCAACACAGTATATCACGGGGAAAGCATACAGTTGAAAACCCCCAACTATCTATATATTATATTGATTGAGAACATGTAACAATACATAGTACAATACTCCTCGCAAGTACTCAGTACTATCTCCACCTGTTACACACAAACTAGCTTAGATCTGAATCAATCACAAGTTCAAATCTCCTCCGCTGCTTGCCTGCCTCTACTGCGCAATCTTGCATGAGAATGGATGAGAATGATTGATCCAAACTCGTATTTCCCTTGGCTGAACCACGCAATCCTCATTGGCAATACTCAATCCATTGATTGTGCAAATCTCATGCACAACTATAGTCACAACTGACAACTGTCTTGCCCTTTCACTCACCTCTAACACTTGTCTCCACTGAACTGTCCATGCACTGAGTTAACTGATGTATTCTTTAGTTGATTTATGAGTTAATAATTAGTGAATTAATTAATAATTAATTCACATCACTCATCACTAGTGTATTCTGCAGTTAGACTAAATACAACTAGTTCAACTAAGTCAAACTGAACACAACTCCATCAACTCCTCAATCAACTCCACCAAACTCAATCACTTGAGTTATAACTGAAGTCCATCATGCAATAGCTCAACTGACCCATAAGAAAAGCGTATATCCTTCTAGCAGTTGCATGTGCCACATTAGTAGCTCGAACTGAAGTGCTCCAAGAGGATAAGATAATGTTTATAGTCTAAATATTATTAACAGCTAATAATATTCGACTGTTCTATTTTTAGCCTGACAGTCTAAAAATAGACTCTGCCCATATGTCTAAAAATAGAAGTCCATATATTTTTACCAACATCACCAATCATTCACAAATAGCATCCTGCAACTCATAGACCATGATCCATATGTCTAAAAATAGACTTTGTGCCAAAAATAGCCCGCGGGCCCACTTAGTGAAGGCAAATCCTTTTCACTAAGCTCCATCATCTTGTTGCATTTTCAACACTCCCTCTCAACAATATATGGATTTTGCAACCCCTATCCTGCAACTCTGGAATGTTCTGCATGCAACACATTTGCCCGTTCCACTTGCTCCAACAACACTTGGAACAAAAACACTCCCAACTGACCACTATGTTGGGCTAGGAACATACTCTGATGCTGAAGCTCTACCTGCTACTGACAAGTGCTCCCTCTTTGACATCTGCGCTACTGCAACATCTCCATGCATCTCACATCATTGCACACTTCTCTGTGCCACCTAGCACTGTGCAAAACACTTGTGCTTCTTGCATTGCTGCAGCTTGCTAGCTATGCGTTGTCCTGGGATTCCCTACACTGTCGCTCTCTATGCTGCTCCATCCGCATCTGTCTCATCCAAGAGGTTGGGTACCTCAAGGATCCTGCCCCTCCTCCTTGGGACGATCACTCTATATTGCCCCACCTCCTACCTGGAGGTATGGCTGCATGTGATCCCTCAACCCACCTGGCTCAAAGTTTCCCCCTACTAGAGGTCTCTGCATGAGTAGATGTCTCTACTCGATCTCCTCTCAGCTTCTCTTGTTGTGGCTGCTGCACAACCTCCTGAAGCTGTTGCACCAATCGTGGCTCCTCCACAATCGTCTGAGACTTCTTCTGGATCTGCATGTTAAGAGGTAATATACGTTGCCTCTCAACCACCAAGTCTCCATCAGTTGCCTCGCTGCTCAAGGCTTTGCATGCATCTTGAACCTCAAGAGCATACAGGTTCTTGACCCATGAACCAATCTGCTTCACTTGTCTAGTGATGATGTGTCTAAGGAAAACCTTTCCCTTACTAAAGACTACATCATAGCCTCTGTCTTCCAGCATCGCGATCGACACCAAGTTTCTCTTCAGTCCTGGTACATACTTGACATCGGTCAAGGTAAGGCGAGCTCCATGCTCCCTCTGAAAAATAATCGTGCCTACACCTGAGACACTATACTTCTCATCATTACCCATTGCTATGAGTATCTGGAGATCTTTCTCCTCCAAAGTACTGAACAAGCTCTTGTCACCGATCATGTGGAAAGAAGTTCCACTGTCAAGAAACCAACCACTTCCCACCATGGATGAAACCATGCATGCGAAGAGTATGAAATCCAACTCGAACTGTGAAGCAAGTGCCTCACCTTCAGATCCTTCCTCGGATCCCCCCTTGGATTTCCTCCATGGACAATTTATAGCATAATGGCCCACCTCATGACAACGAAAGCATCGCACTTTCGATTTGTCAACCTTCTTCCCATCATTGGAAGAACTGGATTCAGAAAGAGAACCCATTTTCCTTCCCCTTCTTTGCTTTGGCAACCAAAGTGCAATTATCTTCATCAGATGCCTTTGACAAAGATTCGTCCTTGGTATTTCACCTGATCTCCTCCTGCACAAGATCTGACCAAAGTCTCTCCCATCCTGGCAATTTCTCCCGACCATTGACAAAGCCCTGATAGGAATGCCAACTCTTCGGAAGACCAAGTAGAGCCAAGCTCACCAAGTCCTCATCATCGACAGTCACCCCCACACTTCCCATCTCATCTCGGCACTTGGTGAACTTCATGAGATACCTGGGCATACTGTCTCCATTCTCACACTTAATGTTTCTGAGTTTATCCTTGAGCACCAACTTCCTCTGGTCGCTCTTGCTTTGGAATAGATCTGTCAACGCTTTCCACATCAAGTATGGAGAAGACTTTCCATGCAGGTTGGATACAATGTGATCCTTCACGCCCTCCAACGGAATCCTTCGACACTTTGCTGTATTCTTTTGCCAAACCTCAACGTGAGCAGCATCAATAGGCTTTGGGACCTTAGCCTCTATGAACTCCTTCAGCCCATTGTGATCTAACACCGCCTCCATCCTATCTTTCCATGCAATATAATTCGAGTTGCCCTCAAGAGCATACTCCAATCGCAATTCGTTGAAAGACATTTCAACTTTGACACCAAAAAAACATTGCGGAAAATTCGAATTCCACCAGCTCAAAACTCAACCGCTTCCGATCTAAAATTCGTGAGAACAAAGTATTTCTCGTACGAAGATTGACTGTATGGGCTTTTACCGGATATCTCACCTTCCAAAGGAAGGATGAATCCAGAGGCTACCTGGCCCGATTACAGACTCTGCCTGAAGAAATAAAATGTAAACACTTTCTGACTAATAGATCTGATGATCAACTGCTCTGTTACCATGTAGAAATTTTGAATAATATGACACTTATTCACAGAGATTATCCTGATTATACACTATTGCGGAATGCATGCATAATACATAACCTCCTCTACGTTGATAATCAATTTTGCAGTATTCAGAAACAATCGCATGCGCACACTGAAGCATCAATCAAACATATCAACACAATATATCACGGGGAAAGCATACAGCTGAAAGCCCCCAACTATCTGTATATGATATTGATTGAGAACATGTAACAATACATAGTACAATACTCCTCGCAAGTACTCAATACTATCTCTACCTATTACACACAAACTAGCTAAAATCTGAATCAATCACAAGTTCAAATCTCCTCCGTTGCTTGCCTGCCTCCATTGCGCAATCCTGCATGAGAATGGATGAGAATGACTGATCCAAACTCGTATTTCCCCTTGGCTGAACCACGCAATCCTCATTGGCAATACTCAATCCATTGATTGTGCAAATCTCATGCACAACTATAGTCACAACTGACAACTGTCTTGCCCTTTCACTCACCTCTAACACTTGTCTCCACTGAACTGTCCTTGCACTGAGTTAACTGATATATTCTTTAGTTGATTTATGAGTTAATAATTAATGAATTAATTAATAATTAATAATTAATTCACATCACTCATCACTAGTGTATTCTACAGTTAGACTAAATACAACTAGTTCAACTAAGACAAACTGAACACAACTCCATCAACTCCTCAATCAACTCCACCAAAATTAATCACTTGAGTTCTAACTGAAGTCCATCATGCAATAACTCAACTGACCCATAAGAAAAGCGTCTTTCCTTCTGGCAGTTGCATGTGCCACATCCGTAGCTCGAACTGAAGTGCTCCAAGAGGATAAGATAATGTTTATAGTCCAAATATTATTAACAGCTAATAATATTCGACTGTTCTATTTTTAGCCTCGCAATCTAAAAATAGACTCCGCCCATATGTCTAAAGATAGAAGTCCATCTATTTTTACCAACATGACCAATCATCCACAAATAGCATCCTGCAACTCATAGACCATGATCCATATGTCTAAAAATAGACATAGTCTAAAAATAAACTTTGTGCCAAAAATAACCTGCGGGCCCACTTAGTGAAGGCGACTCCTTTCCACTAAGCTCCATTATCTTGTTGCATTTTCAACAACTTTATCTCTCTATATAGATTTGATGTAAAATTAAAGTGGAAATTGAAGTATTTGATTTTTTTTGTCATTAATGTTTTTAAATTTGTTTTTTTTTGTAAATATAAATACCTCATATATCATTCCAAAAAAATAAAGACTACATAAGCAACACTATACTAGATAATGCCATATGAACTCTAATCATCTAAACCTCCAAACAACAAAAGACATCACCCACATAGAAACAAAATAATTCAAGCTTTGGATTAAAACAAATATCATGATTCCGAGCTAGTTTCGAATGTCCTAATCTTACCACCAAAGAAAACAAAATACCATCATAAGTTTGGAAATACATAACAACCATTACCCATACAAAACCACTATAATACAAAGATATTCAATTTAATACCAGAGCCCCATAAGACAACCACATACAAGCACCTAATTACCCATCGACAAAAAGGAGAGCATCAACATGTAAAGAACCAAAACCATAGACGTTTGTTTATCCATTGCCATCATAGACCCAAAGAACAAGAACTATCCCGACGCTCCACCATGTCTAACGGAAAAAACGTTGAAACAACCCAACGGCCACCCAAAACCATAGAGCCAAGTGACAACCCACCATGCATGAGAGAATGGCACCAAAATAAAACTCCAACAGTCACCCAAAACCATAGAGCCAAGTACCAGTCCACCATAGCGGAGAGAAAAGGCACCAAAACAAACACCCTAAAGGGTTGCCTAGAACATGCCTAATGTAAAAGGTATCACAATCAACACTCCAAAGTGTCACCCAGAAGCTAGAGGACCAAGTGACATTGTCAAAAAGCGTTGAAACCACCATGTTAATCATTGTTTAAAGAAATCAAAGAAAGAATCTAAAATTGTTGTTGGTTAGAGGATCAGTAAGATCTCCTGAAGCAAAATCAATAACAAAGAAGCCCTCCACTTTTTCCAAACAAGAATTGACATGATCAAGAGAAAATATGATATTACAAAGCGCATTTGTTTAATATATTCCAAGGAAGAAAACACATTGTAATTTTCAACCTATTTATCTTTAAAAGTGAGACTCAACAAAGTCATCATATGTTGAATGAGGGCCAAAGAACTCAAAAACTACAACCTCCTTCTCTGGAATCTACCACGAGTTGGTAGCCATTTAGCATCCTCACCCACTAATTTGAACTCAGAAAAATAAGGACAATCCCCTACTTCCTTGTTCTCCAAGACTAATATCTCCCTACTCACTTCAAGGGGGACAACATCAAATGCAAAGGCCACAATATCATAAGAAAATGGGTAAACCCTTTTGTGCCCAATGTTATTGCCACCTCCCCTTCAACTGCTCATCCTCTATCTCAAAGGCATGAGCATTGCAACAAATAGACACACAGGACAACAACTAGAAAAACCTCAACTAATGAAACTAGACAAAGAACAAAACAAGAAGGTTGTCACCTAAAGACCAAACAAGAGGCCCAAAACCCCCAAGATATTATCCAACTCACCCAATATGAAAAACATACAACCTTCTTACTACCCAAACTAAACTTAAAACAACTATAACACAATTTGGACACCAAAAATGATCAAATTGCGAAAGCAAACCACATAGTATGAACTACAAGCAATATACCCACTACCAATTGACTAGAGATCTTACCAATAAACTTATCACTAAAACATTGCAATTTGGACACCAAAAATGATCAAATTGCTAAAGCAAACCACATAGTATGAACTACAAGAAATATACCCACTATCAATTGACTTGAGATCTTACCGATAAACTTATCACTAAAATATTAGGACTCCAATAGAATAATACCCAAAAACACAAAATAAAGAGCCCAAATTAACCCAATTAACTTGAGTCAATGCGCAAATAATTTTTAAAACCAACATAAAACAATACAAACATGGAATTTCCATAAAGGCCTTGAAATTAACCAAAAACTCAAAATAAACCACTCTAAAATAGAGAATGAAAACCAATGTTTCCAACATAAGCTTGTACAAATCAAAAGGGAACTCACCAAACTCCAATGACACTCACTATATACCAAAAAGGGTACCAACAAATTGAGCAACAACCACCACCATTAGAGATGCACAAATTCCTTAGCAAATTGCTCAAAAACACACATATCCACACCATTTTCCACAAGGAGCATCAACTAGAGAACCCACTCAACATAAAATTCATGAATCTAACTCTCAAATACCAAAAAACACTACCAAAAAAGTCATTCTCATACTTCAATTATGCAACCATCAATGAAAATCAAGTACCATGACCTCCTTGCTCAAACAATCTAAAATTATGTTCTCCCATCTTCATAACACTACAAATTAATACACCTCACAACACACAAGTTGAGGAACTAGCATTAACTAGTCACTCACCCCAAAAATAAACCAAATATTCATTTAACACTCCCTCCAATTATGTAAGTGCTATATTATTATTATTTTTAACTTCCAAGTGCTATATTATTATTATTTTTAACTATAAAAAATTACATGACAATATCTCCTCTCATACCAAAACCTATATAATAATTAATAAAACATCCTCCTAACTCATTTTTTTAATTTATCATATTACCCCTAACTCAATATTTATGTTTTTAAAGGTTACCAATAATAGATTATAATTACACCTCTATTTTTAAAACTTACCCCTCCTAGATTATAATTGCATTATATAACGATCATCCATTCACTTCCCAATAAAAAACACATGGCAATACCCACAACTGGTTGATTTATAACATACTATAGCCACAACTAAATGCAACACAATATAATCCAAAAAACATCCTTTATCACAAGGATCAATGTTAAATTACAACAAAAATTACAAATTTAGAGTCTTTTCATCTCACAGAAAACCATTAATCAACTTATGTGTTAATAATAATGATATTAGAGAAGTGTGGTACAGGGTAGAGGTAATCATCCAGTTGGTCCTGACCAAGTGACAATTAACCTCCACTAAATACATCAAATCATTTCTACTTCTTGACGCCATTTCTAATTACATCAACCCATTTTTACTTCTTGACAATTCTAATTAAATTAATTTATAGTTACAATTTAGACAATTCAAATACCAGATTTGCAGTTAGAAATATAACTGGCCGATCTCATTTCTTAGCTTTCTTTGCTGCAGGGGCCGCTTTCTTGGGCTTCGGAGAAGCCGCCCTCTTTACAACCTTGGCCGGGGCAAGCTTCTTGGGCTTCAGGGAAGCCACCTTCTTTAGAGCCTTGGCAGGATCTGCCTTCTTTGCAGGTGCCGCCTTTTTAGCAGGCGCTGCTGTCTTCTCTACCTTCTTAGGGGACGTTGCAGGCTTCGGCTCGGGTACTGTAGGAGCCTTGGCTACTTTGGTGAGGGTTTTAGCCTTCTTGGGCCTAGGGACGGCCTTGGGCTTAGCTGCGAGGTTATTGGCAGGGGCTTTAGCCTTTACAGGCTTGGCCGCCGTGGGCTTCAGAGTCTTCTTCAGCTCCTCCGAAAGATTGAAGGAGTTCTTGACCTTGGCGAGCTTGCCAGATTGGGCAAGATTTCTCAGCTGAACCGCTAGCAGCTTCTTGAAATTGGCAGGGAGTTGGGACTGGTATTTACTGCCAACATAGGCCGCTATGGCATACTGGCTGGACCCGGTTCTCTCTTTCAAAGAAATAATGGCCTCCGTGCTCATCTGCAAAAATAAAAAGGGGAAATGAGACCCCTGCGTTCAAAATATAATGTGAGAAAAAAATTCAGAGGCCAAGAATTGAAACCTGAAAATATGTGGGATGAGAAGGCAGCGGTTTCGATCCCTTGGAAGCCGTCGGCTTCTTTTCTTTGACAGCATTGCTGACTACGGGCTTTGCAGTTGCCTGAGCCGAAGCCATTGTTAATACTTCAAAAGAAAATGATATCAAGAAACCAAAAAACAAGATCTTCGCAGAGAAAAGGAAATTGAGCAGACAAATATTGAGAAAAAAACTTTCAGATGATAGAAAATTGATTGTTCGTGCTGGTCATAAATAGAGGGGAAGGCGAGGGTAACTGGAGATGCTCACCGCCCCCTGGGCGGGCGGTACGTCACCGGCTCATTTTTCCGCCATGCAGTTGATCCGACGGTCGTGAGTCGCATATATACCTTTCCTAAGCGAGGAAATGAACGTTGCTGTACCATGAGAGCCGTACTTGTTTCTTTACGGTGACCATCTTCTTCTTCTTCTTTTTTTTTATTTAACTGAAAGTATTTTTTAATTATCTTTGCAATAAATTTATTTCATTTATAAAAGTAATTTGAAGTAATTAAATGCAAATGCAAACTTTTAAACAAAAATAAAATATAAAACGAAGTTTGCTTTTAAAATTCATTTTCTCTATTCTTTTTAATCTCATTTTTTTTTTAATGCCTCTTTCATCTTTAATGTTTTGAGTATCATTAATGTTGTTTTATCTATCTCATTTTATGGTATTTTTTTAATCTCAATTTTTTTTTAATGCGTCTTCATCTTTAATGTTTTGAGTATTATCAATGTTGTTTTTGCTATCTCATTTTATGGTATTCTTTTTATTCTCAATATTTTTTTTTAATGCCTCTTCATCTTTAATGTTTTGAGTATTATCAATGTTGTTTTTGCTTCCTTTTATATATGATTTTATTATTATTGTTATGGAATGGGATTAGGTAAACAAATTTTTTTAATAAGTTAATTATTTGTAAGTGTTAATGGTTAGTTCAATTGGTTGAGTCCTTGTCCTTAAAGCATTTTTGTTAGTGAGCATTTTTGTTAGTGAGAGGTTACGAGTTCAATTATCTCAAAGTCCCCATCCTTAAACTGCCTTTGTTATTGAGAGGTTACGAGTTCAATTCTCTCAAAGTCCCTCACATTAAAGCACTTTTTCTATTGAGAGGTTACAAGCCTTTGTTATTGAGAGGTTACGAGTTCAATTCTCTCGACACTCTCAAGGTTAAGCTTCATGGTTGAGCCTGCATGAAGTGATCCCTTTGGATGGATCCACTTGGTACAAATATTTTGTGGATGTAGGAATCACAAAGAAAAAATAATAATCATTTATGATTTCTTTAAATAACAATTAGGTTTAATTATGATAGTTAAAAGGAAGACTGCTATTTTTTTTTATCGGGAACTACATAGAAAAAAAAATCATTTATGATTTCTTTAAATATCAATTAGGTTAAATTATGATAGTTAAAAGGAAGAGTGTTATTTGCAAGTGACATAATAAATTTTTGATAGGAATTTGGTTTAATTTCATCTCTCTCTCTCTCTCTCTCTCTCTCTATATATATATATATATATATATATGCCCTACTTTGGTCTCAAATGTCTCCATAGATTGCATCTACAACAACATAAGGGAGACTCAAGAATAATAGATGTGGAATCTATGCATATCATGGAGGAGGAAGTAATGGATTATTTCAAAGATGCATTGGAGGACCAGGAAATATGGACCAATATGTTGTATTACACATCAAATATTTAGAGAACATATCATCTATCATCATACCCATTGGAGGAAGAGATTGTGGCAATCATAAATGAAAGGTCACAAGCTCTATTTAACCATTGTGCGAAGGTTGATGCTCCATCGAGGAATGGGGTCATAAGACTAGATGATGTTACTCTTGAGCTTCTTTAATGCAAGGTAGGTACATCAGAAGAAAACAAGGGTTTAATTTAGTGCCATGATGATGTTGAAGCAATGTTTCCTTTAATTGATACATCATAGATTTTTAAATCCCTTACGAAAGTATTGATAGAAGAAATGAAATTTTAATTGAGCCTAGGTTTATTGGGGAATTATTAAAGCTCATACATTTGAGTAGTTCCTCATGTTGAATTTTGTAGTTATGGTTGGTCTTCATAATTAATATTTTAGCCCTTGAATTATGTAAGACATGTTCTTTGTGTCATTTTTACTTTAGCCCTTGAAATATAATTAATATAAGGCATGTTCTTCATGTCGATTTCAAAAGAGAAATTTTGAATTTCTAATATTGAATTCTTAGCTCCAAATCATAAAGTTGACCCTCCAACAAGTTAGGTTGCCCTACCCCTTTGGTCACACCCATTCGACCTCCTAGAAGAGAATAACTAAAGGCTTCGACCTCCTCCAAGAGAGCAATTTAATCATCATGTGTACAACACAATTTGGATCATCTGAGGCAAAGGAGGACAAAATCTAAGGCTAAATAGAGAGACAAAATCTAAGGAAGACTAAAATCTCTAAGGCAAAAAATAATCATTTGATGAGTAGACTGAATCTCTGAGGCAAACGAGTTCTTGGGAAAAGGATTGATTCTGAGCAGACTCATTTCTTGGACAGAGTATCGAATCTAAGCATACCTGTATCTTGGGTAGAGGGCCAAATTATGGCAGACCTATCTCTAGGCAATTGATCCAGGTGGATATTGGTGGCCACCTGCCAAGTCCACCTGGACCCCCACCATTGTCTTTCTCAGCATTTTCAGTTTCCTTAATTGTAGCACAACTTACTATTTTTAGCAGTTTTTCGGGTCCTGAACTTCCGAAGCCGTTTTGAGGCCCTAAACGACGTTTTTTGGGGAATCTGGGGGCAACACGAGTCCATGGAATGGACTCGTGTTGCCCGTTCCAACAATGATAGTGCTCGGATAGATCTTTCTAATGAGCTATTGTACGCGTCAAACGGAGATCATATGCCAAAGTTACGACCCCGGGAAGTTGATGTACCAACTTACCCCCAAACGGGGCCCACAGTTTGGCGTTTCATCTCCTAGGGTTAGGTTTTGGAATGTTAAGGGTTTTTCCATTGTTTCTCAACAATAAATAGGCCTTCGAGCCTCATTGTAACACAGTTCAGAGGCATGTAGCCATCACATCTCTTCTCAGAGATAAGCTACCATCGCCCTAGCTAGTTTATTGCCATTTCTGTTTGTAAGCATATTTCAGTATTTTCCATTAATGAAATGAAGTATTATTTCCGCTGCATCTTTGTGTATATGGTTATCTCTGTAATTTGTTGCGTTCCTGTTTAAATCCGGATCAGTGGTATCAGAGCGGTCTGCTTTTTCTCTGTTTTTCTTTGCATGTCCCCAACAAGGTCGGGATATAAGGAGTTAGGGCTTGAACTGGTTGAACCTTTGCAAGACCAGCCTCGCAAATCCCGACGGCCTCCCATGGCGGACGAGAAGAAAGACGAGGGGGCAGGAGATCCCATCAAAATCTTGCTCGAAGAAGCGCTCGAGCGACAACGGAACGCGATGATGGACAACTTTGCGCAGATCCTTCAGCGGCTACCCAGAAGCGGCGCATCGGCTTCCAGCAGCTCCTCTGGAAACGCCACACCCTTTAAGGTACAAGTTAATTTTGAAATCCCCATATTCGAGGGTCAGATAGACGCCGATGCCGTAGATAAATGGTTAAATCTGCTAGAGGGTTATTTTTCTGTTCATGAATTTTCGAGTCGGGAAAAGATTGTTTTTGCTCTTCTCAAAGCAGCCCCCCACGTCAAGGACTGGTGGGAAACCTACTGCGAGCAGAAGGATGAAAGTACTGGCGCACTATTTTCAGCCGCACCCACCTGGGATTCGTTCCGGGATGCCATCAAGGAGCAGTACTACCCTGTCGGAAGCTATGAGGATGAATACATAAAGTGGACCACGCTGCGGCAGGGAAGGGACCAAGACGTGCCGGAGTTCACCAATCTTTTCCATACCCTTCACACAAAGTTGGGTATCAAGGATTCAGAGCAACATTTGATACTCAAATACCGTGGTTGCCTGCACAAGTACATCCAGGAAGAAATACAGTTCCTAAACATCCCCTCGCTCGGCGCAGCATACCGGTATGCCGTCAAGGTCGAGCAGAAGTTTAAACAAAAGAAGCGAAACTTTGGATCTGCGAATCCAAAGCAGGGGAAAGGTGCCCCTAAACCACAGAACAAAGGACAAAGCCAAGGCAGGACAACCCAAGAGAACCAGTCGAAGCTGCAAGCAAAGAGCAACGCCGCGAAGCCGAGAAAGGACACTGGAAAATGGTGCGAGTTCCATAAGAGCTCCACTCACAACACAAGTGAGTGTCGGGCCAAGCAGTCACTGGTGGCTGAGCTAAAGGTTTCAGAATCAGATGCATGTTCCGACTCTGAGTCAGAACCCGATAAGGGGTATGAAAAAGGGAAGCAGATCATTGATGCGGATCCCAGTGCCACTGTTGCTACTGCAAAGATCCAGAAAAATGAACCCGAAGATCCAGAGGAGGAGGAGCGTCTCTTCCACTCCCAGATGTGGGTAAAGGGCTCCCCGATACAGTTCATTGTTGATAGCGGGAGTCAAAAGAACCTCATTTCGGCAGAGGTCGTGAAGCAGTTGGGCTTACCGACCACAGCACATCCACAACCATACACCATTGGGTGGCTTCACCAAGGGCGAGATCTTCGCGTGAGCCAACAGTGTCGCCTTCCATACAACATCAAGCCCTTCACGGATGAGGTATTGTGTGACATTGCTCCCCTTGAAGTTTGTGATGTATTACTAGGACAACCATACTTGTGGAAGCGACATGCTGTGTATGAATCAAGGCCCCATGCTGTTATTATTACATTGGGAAATAAGTTGTTCAGGATACCAGAGGTAGCACCACCTGCCGCCATCTCTTTGATTACTGCAAAACAATGCAGTAAGATCATTTCCAAAACCAGGAAATTTGTTGTCCTGATGATACGACCTCAAGGGAAGAAGAAGACAGTGGCCGCGGCCTCCAAACGGGGTCCCTCTGCACGGCAGCTACAGATGGACAAGATTGTAGAGGAGTACGAAGACATCTTCACCTCCCCGGCAGGGGTTCCTCTGCACTGTCAAGTCAAGCACTCCATCGATCTAACCCCAGGTGCGCCGCTACCCAATGGACCAATTTATCGGCGCTCCGTTCTGGAGAACAATGAAATCAAGAGGCAGATTCAGGAGCTCCTGCAGAAAGGTCACATCCGTCCGAGTTCTTCGCCCTGTGGGAGCCCGATAGTGTTGGTACAGAAGAAGGATGGGACGTGGAGACTCTGTATTGACTATCGGGCACTGAACAAGATCACTGTCCGTAATAGGTACCCGATCCCGCGGATTGATGACCTCCTAGACCAACTAAAGGGGGCGAAATATTTCAGCAAGATCGATCTGAAGTCAGGATATCACCAGGTACCAATTGAACCCTCATATGTGTGGAAGACTGCCTTCAAATCCAAGGAGGGCCTCTTCGAATGGTTGGTCATGCCTTTCGGATTGACGAATGCTCCTGCAACCTTTATGAGGCTAATGGATGACATCTTGCGGCCATTCACCAACTCCTTTGTAGTAGTATACTTGGATGACATTCTGATCTTCAGCCAGAGTTGGGAAGAGCACCTCCACCACATCCGACAGGTTCTCCAAACACTGCGGCAACACAAGCTATGTGCCAATTTGGAGAAATGCACTTTTGGCATGACCGAGGTTCAGTATCTGGGATACATCATTGATGAACAGGGGGTGCATGTCAATCCAGCCAAGGTCCAAGTCATTCGGGATTGGCCCTCTCCAACCACTCTAACAGAGCTCCGCAACTTTCTAGGTCTTGCCAACTTCTACCGCAGGTTTGTGTTGGGATTTTCTCATATTTCTTGGCCCTTGAGTCAAGTCACCAAGGGCGGGGCGAAAGCAAAATTCTTTTGGTCTGAATCTCAACAGAAAGCATTCAGGGAGTTGAAGGATCGCCTCTGCACGGCACCAGTGCTCGCGTTACCAGATTTACAACAACCATTTGAGGTCGAGACAGATGCCTCTGACTATGCTATTGGGGCAGTCCTTACTCAACATGGACATCCAGTGGCATATCACAGTGAAACACTTTCAGACACAGTCCGGAAGTACCCCACTTATGATAAAGAGATGTATTCCATTGTACAGGCCTGCCAACAATGGAAGCATTACATTTTGGGGAAGGAAACGATCATCCACACAGACCACCGACCTCTGCAGTTCATACAGACCCAAGGGAAATTGCAGAATGATCGCCATCAGAAGTGGTCTACATACCTGCAACAGTTTCACTTGAATATCAAGTATAAAAAGGGCAGCACCAATAATGTTGCAGATTGCCTCAATTAACCATCGATCATGGCGCTAACCACCGTGCTCAACTCTTGCGGGCACGAGACTTCTGATTGGCCACTTCTCTACAAAAGTGACCCAGAATTCGGCCACACATACCAGACACTCTTGGAGGGTCGACAGGTTGCAGATTTTCACCTCCAGGATGCCCTATTATGCCACCTCGGTCACCTCTGTGTTCCTTCAAGCGAGCGTGTCAAGATGATTTGGGAAGCACACTACAGTCGGGCTGCTGGGCATTTCGGGGTCGAGAAAACAGTGGCAGTACTGCAAAACTATTTCTATTGGCCGAATCTTCGACAAGATGTTGGGAAGTACATCCGATCATGTACTGCCTGTGCCATTGCCAAACCGACCATTAAGAAGCAAGGCCTCTATACCCCGTTGCCTACCCCTAGTCGACCTTGGGAATCCATCTCCATGGATTACATGTCAGGCCTTCCTTCCACTAAGCATGGAAATGACTGTGTTTTTGTGGTCGTCGACAGGTTCTCAAAGATGGCCATTATGATGGCCTGCAAGAAGAATATCACAGCAGAAGCCACTGCTAAACTCTTCTTTGAACGAGTGTGGGTGCACTTCGGGATCCCACAGTCTATCATCTCAGATCGGGACAGTCGGTTTCTCAGCACCTTTTGGTCCAGTCTCTGGTCAATGCTGGACACCAAACTCACGAAGTCCACAGCCTTCCATCCTCAAACTGATGGCCAGACAGAGGTTGTCAATAGGATGATTGTGCACATTCTGCGTATGTATAACTCAAAGCATCCACGCACATGGGACGAGAGCCTCCCCTACGTCAAGCACAGCTACAACCGAGCTCTTCACAGCTCCACTGGCCATAGCCCTTTTCAGGTGGGTTTGGGATTCCAGCCACTATGCCCCATTGATGTGGCCATGCCACTTGCAGCTACTCACATGAATTCAGCTCATGTCCAGTCCGAAACAGATAAGGCCACCAGCTTCATTGAGCGCATCCAACATATTCGCCAACAGGTCCATGACATTCTTGAGAAATCAAATGCCAAGTACAAGCAGCGACATGATCAACATCGGGTGCCACACAAGTTTCAGGTGGGCGACAAAGTCTGGTTGC
Organism: Pinus tabuliformis; assembly: GCA_031772625.1. NCBI lineage: Eukaryota > Viridiplantae > Streptophyta > Pinopsida > Pinales > Pinaceae > Pinus > Pinus tabuliformis. The sequence goes on from CM062804.1 coordinate 347,195,237, forward strand.
ATTTGCAAAAGGAACGCCTTACTGGAGCCTATCGGAAATTGAGACCACTCCGATATGGTCCTTACACCATTACTAAGGCTATGGGAGACAATGCATTTGAGCTCAGCATTCCCCCATTCCTTGGCCTACACCCAATATTTAATGTGGACCGCCTTCGGCCATACTTTCCACCATTGCTAGACACATCCGAAATTGCAGAACAGCTCAAACCCACAGAATTAAATCCCGATTGCATGGAACAAGCTGCAACTGATCGGATCATGGACACACAGATCAAGAACACTCGCCAACAGAATATCCAACTGTATCGAGTTGTCAAAGCGGGCCAACTCCTTCAGCAGGGCAAGTGGCTCACCAGGGAACAAGTTTAACAGAAGTTTCCTCATCTCATGGAGGAGCTCAACGCAATGGGGACCATTGCTTCCTAAGGGGGGAGGAATGATCCAGGTGGATATTGGTGGCCACCTGCCAAGTCCACCTGGACCCCCACCATTGTCTTTCTCAGCATTTTCAGTTTCCTTAATTGTAGCACAACTTACTATTTTTAGCAGTTTTTCGGGTCCTGAACTTCCGGAGCCGTTTTGAGGCCCTAAACGACGTTTTTTGGGGAATCTGGGGGAATGGACTCGTGTTGCCCGTTCCAACAATGATAGTGCTCGGATAGATCTTTCTAATGAGCTATTATACGCGTCAAACGGAGATCATATGCCAAAGTTACGACCCCGGGAAGTTGATGTACCAACTTACCCCCAAACGGGGCCCACAGTTTGGCGTTTCATCTCCTAGGGTTAGGTTTTGGAATGTTAAGGGTTTTTCCATTGTTTCTCAACAATAAATAGGCCTTCGAGCCTCATTGTAACATAGTTCAGAGGCATGTAGCCATCACATCTCTTCTCAGAGATAAGCTACCATCGCCCTAGCTAGTTTATTGCCATTTCTGTTTGTAAGCATATTTCAGTATTTTCCATTAATGAAATGAAGTATTATTTCCGCTGCATCTTTGTGTATATGGTTATCTCTGTAATTTGTTGCATTCCTGTTTAAATCCAGATCAGCAATTTGATTAGGTTTGACCATAGTGATATTGCTGGTTAGTTTGACCTTGTTCTTGGCTAGAAGAATTTAGATGTTTCTCTATAGAATTGAATAATTTATCTAAGAAAAAGGTTGTTGGGTTTTTCCCCTATGTGGGTTTTCCTGGGGTGAATTCTTGTGTCTCTTGTTTGGTTGTCTCTTTATGATCCTACTAGAATTTTGTTTCTACTGTTGAGATCTTCTATGTAATTTATTTATGATGAATTTGAATGTAAGAAAAGATTAATGTAAGAAATCATAAGAAGTAATTATCAGTTAGAAGATCCTATGAAAATTCAACATGGTATCAGAACATGGTTTGAAAGGAGTAGCCTTGAATAAGCCCTTATCCAAATCTCTATTTGCAAATGTATATGTTCTGGCTAAGGTTAATTGTGAGGAACGAGGCCCTAGGTGCAGGATTGGACTAGGTCGAAGCCTGATTAGGGAAGACCGCAGGAGAAGACCTTAGTCCAAGTTTTCGAAGGTTGAAGATGCCTCAATTTTTGTTGCAAGAAGGTAAAAAATCCTCAGGACTAGTGGTAGAAGGTCGAGCAGCCTTAGACATGGCCTCATAGAATCTGAAGTGTCTCAATTAATGGAAAAAACCAACTTACAATTTTTTTGGTTTCCTTTTGTGGTATAATCAGATCATAGATTTGACTAATGTTTCATAGGACCTCTTCATCATGATCACAAGAACTTGGAACATACCATGATTGTTTGATGATATCACCTCATCATCAAGGAGAATCCATGTTAATAGGAGCATGAACTTGTGATGGAATATGTTGATGTAATCGTGAGTGTATTGCAAATCTAAGCCTATATGACTAAGGTTGAGAAATCTCAAGAAGCACCCAAAAGAAGTTCATAAATATTTATGTTTGAGAATAAGCCAAAAAATCCATCTTTTGTGCATGAAGTCTACTTTTGTGGGAGGGATTGGACTGATGTTTAATGGAAAGTTTGAAGTGTTCTCCTTGAATATTTGTTTTGGATACCAGCTCTGATAAAAGATACCATCAAAGCTACAAGAGAACAACAAAGCTATAAGTCATCTGGTTGATGCTTGGAGTGAACGGTATGTATCATCAAATTACCTACAATGATTGAGATCAAGGTTTAACTTTGGAAACATTCTTGTAAACTTCAACTGGAGGGAATGATCAAATAATTAATTAATATGCTTGGACTTGTATCAAAGTTGTTTTCATGAGAAATTAGATAGGACTATGATCCGCTCCTTAATCGTTGGGTGTGGAGCTTGATTATCTTCTTGATTTAGAGGTCTTGTTTCATCCACGTTTGGATCTCAGTCCCTAACGGGGGGGTGTTGGGGGGATTTCCCTCGCATTAGTGTTGCTACCATGATAGGGGTTCGGGGACAACACCCCTTAAAGATTTTTTTTAAAGAAAAATGCCTTGTAAAATATTGTAATTTTGTAGTCAATCTAGGTTGCTCATTAAGCGAAATATCTAATGGTATAAGTTATGCTAATTTATCTTCTTCTTTTTTCCCTAGAAGGAAACCCTTGACTTATATAAGGGAATTGTATTATGGCTATGTATTATTTTATGCAAAAAAGAGAGGAGATTGTGTGAGAGTGAAGAGGAAGTTACAATAAATTTATTGTAGGTTGTATCCCTTCAGTTTGTTGGAAATATAAAAGGAAGGATTGGTTGTTTCTCTGTGGACGTAGCCCAAATTGGGTGAACCACGCATATCTGTGTCTATCTTGTTTTATGGTTTTTTGTGTTTCCAATGTTTTCGTTTCATTTCTCTATTATATAATTTCTAACATTAGTCAGATCATACAATCAAGGGATCCTTGAAGAATACATTAAGGACAATTATTATGATTATTGAAGGAGTCCCTTCACCCTACAAGTTCATTGGTTTGTCTCACAAATGGTATCTGATCATGCTCGTGCAACTATAAGAAAATATTTTTAAATACGTTGCTAATCTGCAGCATGAAATTCATTTCAAGAAGTAATGACGATATCACAATTCAAATTTTTGCTCAAAGCAAGACAAAGCCACATAAAGAAAATATGTGATGCATACATGTGTTGAACAACAAACATGTGGTTTCTTTAAAGATGTCGCCGGACATTGCTTTAATGCTACAATCTCTTAAATTATTGATGAAATTTGTTCTCATGGACCTTGTGTTGAAGAATCTAGAGAAAAGTAGTGTAGCGTGATTCTTCATTACTTTGATAACAATTTGTGGAGTATTTTTAATTTTCCTTATTAGCTTATTCTTCTTATTCTTATTAGTGCATATGTGTGTACTTCATCAAACTGCTACCAAAACATAAAAAACAAGAACACAAGATGTTGGCTCTTTGCCAGGGCCAAAACCTCACTTCTCTTGAGAGGAAAACCCTTTAGTGAATTTCTCTTATTGAAGCTTCTATTGATCAATGCCAAACCCTAGACCCTTGACTATAAGATCCTCCAAGCACAAGTCAAGTCCTTTCAATATCACTTCCTCTTGCAACACTTTGTCCTCTTCCTTCCAACACTTTGTCTTCCTCTCTTTGGCACTTCTTCCAGCAACTATAGAGACCTTAGATTGTGCGTTCTAGGATGATCATTGACCTCTTCTTCCTTCGCTTGAGATGCAGTCTTTCTACCTTAGGATGATGACCTTTTATCCTTCCAACCGAACCTTTTTCTCTTGACAATTATTGTGGACTTAGGGTGGCAACAATGTAGCCCCAATTCTTCGCATGTGTGGAGGATTCTCTTCACTAAACCATGTTAGACTTGTCTTCTACCCTTCACTTGCATACCCTTCTTCCACGCTTGAGAGAGAGGCATTGTAGTCCTAGTTTGCACCCAAAATAATGAGATATGGTGAACTATAATTTTTTGTTGTCACATCCGAAGGGACTGCTCTCCTTTCCTCACACGTGTGGCTATAACTAGTCCTTTGATCCTTCAGTTTTATCCTTCCTTTCTTCGCTGCCTTGGAGGCTTACTTCTTGTCCTTTTGATGCCTTGTCCTTGTCTTGTACCCTCGTAGATTTCAGAGGATTGCATTGTGCTTTTGAGGGAGTGGACAACCTCTATATATAGAGGTTTGTCCTTCCTTTTAGATCGACTAGTAGCTTTGAGGCCGACTTGATTTTCTTGCTGAAATAGGTGCTTTTAATGTTGTCATTGCCTCTTTTGATGGTGTCTTTTCCATGTAGGATACTTCACTTTGCTTGGAGGTGTCTTATTTGACTTTTATACATGAATATACATAATGTAACATACCCTTAAGGTCTTCAACCTTTTTCTTTTGACCATTTGACTCACCTATAACACTTTGACATGCGCTAGACCTACTTCAATGAGCAAGAAAATCATTGACATATATTATAAAAATAATATTTCTTTTTCTTGAATAAATACAAATATCAAAAGTACATTTATGAAGATCGAACCTAGTTAGATTTCCTTCAACACTCCCTCTTAACTAGGGAGATATTCATACAACATTACAAGGTGTTTGGCTATTATCAATCTTGAAAAATTCACATAAGAGAAACCGGATTAGCAATCCATCTGTTATATCATCATATCCATCAACATTGTCATAGTGCAAGGCCTTGACTAACAACTCCATCTCTTTACGAGATCATGAGCTACAATGCTGGTGAGACCAATGATTTATAGACACCTTCATCATTGTCTCTCAAGGTACATACCCACTCGGGTGTTCTCCAAGTATGACCTTCTAGGACTATTCTTATCTTAGGTTTCCATCCCTTAAAGAATATTGGTCCTATTGCCTACTCTTCTCTTGGATGCCCTACACATCTTCAAAGAGTATTGGATGCCAGATGATTACCCAATCCTCCCATTCTTTCTTCCCAAGTGAAGACAAGAATGTTGTGTCTATCTTGTGTCTACATTTCCATTCATGGCCTTCATTTAGACTTACGATTGTTAGTCCTGTTAGTCGCAGGGGTTCCTCTGCATTGTCTGGTCAAGCACTCCATCGATCTGACCCCAGGTGTGCTGCTGCTTAATGGACCAATATATCGGTGCTCCATTCTGGAGAACAATGAAATCAAGAGGTAGATTTAGGAGTTGCTGCAGAAAGGTCACATTCATCCGAGTTCATCGCCCTGTGGGAGCCCGATCGTTTTGGTATAGAAGAAGGATGGGACTTGGAGACTCTGTATTGACTATTGAGCGCTAAACAAGATCACTGTCCGTAATAGGTACCCGATCCCATGGATTGATGACCTCCTGGACCAACTGAAGGGGCAAAATATTTTAGCAAGATCGATTTGAAGTCAGGATATCACCAGGTACCAATCGAACCCTCCGATGTGTGGAAGACTGCCTTCAAAGCCAAGGAGGGCCTTTTCGAATGGTTGGTTATGCCTTTTGGATTGACAAATGCTCCTGCAACCTTCATGCGGCTAATGGATGACATCTTACGGCCATTCACCAACTCATTTGTAATGGTATACTTGGATGACATCCTGATCTTCAGCCAGAGTTGGGAAGAACACCTCCACCACATCCGACAAGTTCTCCAAACACTGTGGCAACACAGGTATGTGCCAATTTGGAGAAATGCACTTTTGGCATGACCCAGGTTCAATATCTCGGATACATTATTGATGAACAAGGGGTGCATGTGGATCCAACCAAGATCCAAGTCATTCGGGATTATCCATCTCCAACCACTCTGACAGAGCTCCGCAGCTTTCTAGGTCTTGCCACCTTCTACCGCAGGTTTGTGTTGGGATTTTCTCATATCACTTTTCCCTTGACTCAAGTCACCAAGGGAAGAGCGAAAGCAAAATTCTTTTGGTTTGAATCTCAATAGAAGACATTCATAGAGTTTAAAGATCACCTCTGCTCGGCACTAGTGCTCGCATTACCAGACTTGCAACAACCATTTGAGGTCGAAATGGATGCCTATGACTATGCCATTGGGGCAGCCCTTACTCAACACGGGCACCCAATGGCATATCACAGTGAGACACTTTCAGACACAGTCTGAAAGTATCCCACTTATGACAAAGAGATGTATTCCATTGTGCAGGCTTGTCGAAAATGGAAGCATTACATTTTGGGGAAGGAAACGGTCATCCACACAGACCACTGACCCCTGCAGTTCATATAGACCCAAGGGAAATTGCAAAATGATCACCATCAAAACTAGTCAACATACCTGCAACAGTTCCATTTGAATATCAAGTATAAGAAGGGCATCACCAGTAATGTTGTAGATTGCCTCAGTCAACCACCGATCATGGCGTTAACCACTGTGCTCAACTCTTGTGGGAATGAGACTTCTGATTGGCCACTTCTCTATAATAGCGACCCAAAATTCGGCCACACATACCAGACACTCTTGGAGGGTCAGCATGTTCCAAATTTTCACCTCCAGGATGCCTTGTTATGCCACCTGGGTCACCTTTGTGTTTCTTCAAGCGAGCGTGCCAAAATGATTTGGTAAGCACACTATAGTCGGGTTATTGGGCATTTCAGAGTCGATAAAACGGTGGCAGTACTGCAGAAGTATTTCTATTGGCTGAATCTTCGACAGGATGTCGAGAAGTACATCAGATCATGCATTGCCTATGCCATTGCCAAACCAACCATCAAGAAGCAATGCCTCTATACCTCGCTACCTACCCCTAGTCGACCTTGGGAATCCATATCCATGGATTACATGTCAGGCCTTCCTTCCACTAAGCATGGAAACGACTGTGTTTTTGTGGTTGTCGCCAGGTTCTCGAAGATGGCTTGCAAGAAGAATATCACAGCAGAAGTCACTGCTAAACTCTTCTTTGAACGAGTGTGGGTACACTTTGGGATCCCACAATCTATCATCTCAGATCGAGACAACAAGTTCCTTAGTACATTTTGGTCCAGTCTCTGGTCGATGTTGGACACCAAATTCATTAAGTCCACAACCTTCCATCCTCAAACTGATGGTCAGACAGAGGTTGTCAACAGGATGATCGTGCACATTCTGCTCATGTACAACTCAAAGCATCCACGCACATGGGATGAGAGCCTCCCCTATGTTCAGCATAGCTACAATCGACCTCTCCATAACTCGACTAGCCATAACCCTTTTCAGGTGGGCTTGGGATTCTAGCCACTATGTCCCATTGATGTGGCCATGCCATTTGCAGCTACTCACGCAGATTTGACTCATGTCCAGTCCGAAACAGATAAGGCAAACAACTTCATTGAGCACATCCAACATATTCACGAGCAGGTCCATGACATTCTGGAGGAATCAAATGCCAAGTACAAGCAACGACATGATCAACAATGGGTGCCACACAAGTTTCAGGTGGGCGACAAAGTTTGGTTGCATTTGCAAAAGGAACGCCTTACCAGAGCCTATCGGTAACTCAGACAACTATGATATGGTCCTTACACCATTACAAAGGTTGTGGGAGACAATTCATTTAAGCTTAGCATTCCCCCATTCCTTGGCCTGCACCCAGTGTTCAATGTGGACCGCCTTCGGCCATACTTTTCCACCATTACTAGACACATCCGACAATGCAGAAAAGCTCACACCCACATAGTTGAATCCAGATTGCATGGAACAAGCTGGAACTGATCGGATCATGGACACACAAATCAAGCACACTCACCAATATAATATCCAACTGCATCGAGTTGTCAAAGCAGGCCAACTCCTTCACCAGGGCAAGTGGCTCACCAAGGATCAAGTTCAGCAAAAGTTTCCTCATCTCATGGAGGAACTCAACGCAATGAGGACCATTGCTTCCTAAGGGGGGAGGAATGATCCAGGTTGATATTGGTGACCACCCGCCAATTCCACTTGGGCCCCCACCATTGCTTCTTTCAGTTTTTTAGTTTCCTTAATTGTAGCATAGTTTACTATTTTTAGCAGTTTTTCGGGTCCTAAACTTCTGAAGCCGTTTTGAGGCCCTAAATGACGTTTTTTTGGAAATCTACCACCAATGATTTTTTTTTTTAAAGTTGTCTTTTCTGTCGTAGTCCTCGGAGAGATCTTTCCAACGGGTTATCATGCGCATCAAATGGAGATAATATGACCAAGTCACGACCCCGGGAAGTTGGTTGTCCAACTCACCCCAAAGGGGCCCATAAACTCTTGGCGTTACATCTCCTCGGGTTAGGGTTTTGGTTGTTTAGGGTTTTCTCTTATTCTTCAATAATAAAAAGGCCCTTGAGCCTCATTGTAAGGCAGTTCAGAGGCATGTAGCCACCACATCTCTTCTTAGAGATAAGCTACCATCGCCTTAGCTGGTTTATTTCCATTTCTATTTGTAAGCATATTTCAGTATTTTACATTAATGAAGTGAAGTATTATTTCTGCTGCATCTCTGTGTTTATGGTTATCTATGTAATTTGTTGCGTTCCTGTTTAAATCTGAATCATCCATAGAATCATCTGAACAAAGGTCAATGATGAGGACATGTTGTCGAAGGCGAGGAAACCTGCCATTGAGGCATGCAGGGTCCAAGGTATTAAAGGGAGGTTTCTATATCAACTTCCTAGATACTGTGTTGAATTCGATAGGAAGTGACTTGTCACAAGAGGGCCCATGATACGAAACACATGTCAAGTTTTGAAGAACAAATTTAGAGTGATTCATAACTCACTCAAGGATGGTTGACAGGATAGAAGGCTTTAATGATTGCAATGTGATTTTAATTGATGTTGAACTTCTCTTGAACATATTGGTGACACGACATTTGACTTAGCAACATTTGACTCAAATCAGGACCAAAGACCAATATGAATACTTTCACTGAGGTGTGATCAAATGAGGCAAATGGATTTCCCAACCCTAAGATGAAAATGTAACGAAGTGTCATTTTCAAGAGCAACATACTATCTTTTCAAATAAAATAAATAAATGTTCCTTTCCCATTTCCCCTACCATTACTCGCAAGTACCTCTTTATTTTCACACAAGCTTAACATATGCTTGTCATATAAGCTCATTCTTCAGATGAGTCTTTCAGAGTATTTTTAACGAACCTTAGGAAGGAGTGATTCTATCTCATCATAATTGACGAGTCCTACTTTGTTCAAGTTTTACGAGTCTAATGAAGGGGTAAGTACTTATTTTTCATGTTTAGAGAGTTTGAAAAAAGGAATAAAAAGGAAACTCCACAAGATCTTTTTTCATAAATTTAGTCTCTTAAGGTCGAAAAAAATATAAAATAATACAAGAGAGAACTCTTTTAGTCATGATTGACTAAAGTATTCATTTTTCATAAATAATTTTCTTAGTTTGGAAAAGTCTTAAATTTATACTGGGTAAATGTTTCTTCAAATACTTTTACGAGTGTCAACGAAACAAGCTTACTTGACTATATTTTCATGTTTAGAGAGTCAGAATAACACTTAAAGATAACTCCAAGGGGTCCCTTTTTCATATAGTTTTAATGAGCCCCGAAAAAAGTGATAAAAGGATACTCACGCCATTACGTTTCATTTCAACCTATTATTTGCACACTAAAGCCAAAAATCATCATATATGATCGAAGAATGGATAAAAAAGGGTTTATTTTTAATTAATTAAGAAAAATTTGGCAAAACTAATAATTAAAAGTAACATAATTTTCTATAAAAGGCCAAAAAGTCACTTTATTTTTACCATTTGAGTTTTTGTCATTACAGGTTGGCAAAAAAAGTATTCTTTACCCTTATCTTTTGGAGTAGATTGTGACCAATCTGGTGGACGATTTCAAACGTCATTTCTTCCAGGTAAGATCTCTCTCCTTCCTCTCCATTTTCATGGTTCCATTTTTCATTTTTAACGATTAAATTTATGGTTTCAAGCTTGTTAAAAACCTAGGTTGCGTCACAATATCGTCGTGGGTTTTCTCTTCGGACTCGTGATGGTTGCGGATCCAAAGAGAAAAAGCATGATGACATCGATTTGTTTTAAGAAACAAGTGTGATGGGTAGAAAACAAATTGAAAATTAAGAAATGTTGTTGAAACTAATTCGATTTTTTCAGATGTTTGTGATCTAACATTTTCCTCTTTGATTTTTTAACAGGATTTTATCCATCATGGTGGCTGAATGGATGGAAAGGGAACATGAAACTGAGTATTCCATTGCAACAAATGGTCCAAACACTGCTTAGCACTTCGGTGATATGGATTGGCCAAATTATTCTTAACTCTTGGCATGAGAGCTCAGCCAAAGCTCTTGGATTTCTTGGTAAGGGTGTGGAATGTCAATGAGAAACATTTTCAAATTGGTTCACATTCTCTTACAATTGAAATACAATACATTTATTTTCTAATTGGATTGTCAAGGAGAGGAGCTAGGGTTTTGTTATCTATCCATCGTGGTGATGGTGAATCCACTGATTACTATATTGTTGGAAATTGTGTCCAAGGATCTTGTAAAACAAGTAGCGGAAAGTTTGAGATCAAGGATGTACAAAACCTGTCCTTGAAAGCTATCTTATTTACCATTACTCAAGTGCCCAAGAGTGTAAGTTTTCATGTAGCCACAAAATCTCAAATGTCATACACCATTGAATGCATGGAGCCCATAATTTTTAACTGGTGTGAGGGGTTGTTGACAAACATGAAAGAACAATTGAACAAGTGCAAAATCGGTTGGTTGAAGCAGTTTGGATATGGATCTATATTGGTATCTCTATTCTGTTGAAGAATCAAGGGCAGTTATGTATAGTAGGATTCTTCTAGACTTGATAACAATTTGTGAAGCACTTTTCCAATTTATCTTTGTTAGCTTGATCTTCTTCTTATTATTATTAGTGTGTGTGTTTACTTCATCAAACTGCTAGAAAAACACAAGAAACATGAACACAAGATGTTAGCTCTCTTCCAAGGCAAAGCCTCTCTCTCTTAGAGAGGAAAACCCTTTCGTAAATTTCTCTTATTGAAGCTTCTATTGATCAATGCCAAACCCTAGACCCTTGACAAGAAGATCCTCCAAGCACAAGTCAAGCCCTTTCAAGATCACTTCCTCTTGCAACACTTCATCCTCCCTCTTCCGACACTTCGTCTTCCTCCTTCCGACACTTTGTTCTTCTTCTTCCGGCAACTATTGAATCCCTAGATGGTATGCCCTAGAGTGATCCTTGTCCTTCTTCTTCCTTCTCTTGAGATAGAGCCTTTCTAACTTTAGAAGATGAACTTGTCACCTCCCAACCGAGCCTTCTTTTCTTCACGAGGATTGCAGACTTAGAGAAGCAGTAATACAGTCCTAATTCTTCGCACATGTGAGGGGATACCTTCACAAAAACTATGTTAGATTCCTTCTTCTTCCTTCGCTTGTGTAGCCTTCTTTTTCGCTTGAATGAGAGGCCTGATAGGCACTCTTTTCTAGCCCAAACATGAAAAATACATGAAAAACAGTGCTAAAAACGAAAAGTGTGTATATTAGAACGATGGTTTTTTTTTAGGTTCAATTTTGAACATGTTTTAAAAATGGCAATGAGAACGAATTTTTTGTGCAAAAATTGTGCAAAACCCAGCTTGAAAATGAAAAGTGCTAATAATGGAACGATGGACTTTTTTTTTTAGGGTTAATTTTCAACATTTTAAAAAAATGCTAGTAAACCGAATTTTTATGTGCAAAAATTGTGCAAAAAACATCCTCAAAACGAAAAGAGTTGATGCTCGAATAACACTTTTTTTTTGGGTAAATTTTCAACATTTTGAAATAATGGTGTAAAATATTTTGTTATGACTCTGAAAAACATTAAAATTAAAAAAAAAAAATAACGAAAATATAAAATTAGAAATAAAAACAATGAAAAAACAAACCAAAATGTAAATAAAAATATATATTAAAAACAAAACATAAAATTAAACGAAAAAAATAAAAAATAACCTATAAAATATAAGAATTAAAAAATTAAAAAAATTTAAAGAAATAAATAATAATAAAAACATATTTTCAAAAAAAATAACATTTTTTTTAATGTGGTAAACCATAAAAAAATTTGAAAAAAAAAGAAAAAACTATAAAATTAAGTAAAAATAGGAAATTTTAGAAAAGCATTAAGAAAAACTAAAATAAATAAAATAAATTAAAAACAAACTAGATTAAAAAAAATAGAAAAATAACAAACAAAAAAAATTAAAAAACTACAAAAATTAAGATTAAAAACATTTTCAAAAAACCCTAAGAAACAAAAATATGCTGAAATAAAATAAAAGTCCAAAAAACAATTAAAATTTAAAAAATACATATTTTCAAATTAAACATCATTTTCAAAAAAAACATTAAAATTAAAAAGAGTTAAATATATTTTTGATATTTTTTAAAATAACATTTAGAATATATATATTTTACAAATATATATATTAAAAAAAAAAACATTTAAAATATATATATCTATATATATATACACAATAAACATATTTAACAAAATTTATTTTTTATTTAAAAAAAGAAATTTATCGGCCATCGCCCGGCTGCTTTATTTAACAAAATTTATTTTTTATTAAAAAAAAACAATTTTATCGGCCACCGCCCCCACGGGTGGCCGGGCGGTGGCTATTCGATTCCGAGAATCGAATAGCCACTTCCCGGCCACCCCCACGGGTGGTTGGGCGGTGGCTATCCGATTCTCGGAATTGGATAGCCACCACTCAGCCGCCTGTGGGGGTGGCTGGGTGGTGGTTATCTGATTCTCAGAATCGGATAGCCACCGCCACGGGCGGCCGAGCGGTGGCTATCCAATTCTGAGAATCGGATATCCACCTCAAGGGCGGTCAGGGGGTGGTTATCCAATTCCGAGAATCAGATAGCCACCGCCTGACCGCCGGTGGGGGTGGTTATCTGATTCTCGGAATCGAATAGCCATTGCTCGACCACCCGTGGGGGTGGCTATTCGATTCTTGGAATCAAATAGCCATCGCCCGGATGTCCGTGGGGGTGGCTATCCAATTCTCATAATCGAATAGCCATCGCCTGATTGCCCATAGCTATCGCCCAGCCACCCATGGGGGTGGCCGAGCGATAGCTATCTGATTCTAAGAATCAGATAGCTATCGCTCGACCACCTGTATCAGATAGCCACCGCCCAGGCACCCGTGGGGGTGGTCGGGCGGTGGCTATCTGATTCTTAAAATCAGACGGCCACCGCTCGGCCGCTCGTGGGGGTGGCTGAGCGGTGGCTATCCGATTTCGAGAATCGGATAGCCACCCCCATGGGCAGTCGGGCGGTGGTTATTTGATTCCGATTATGGGAACTGATACCGTTATGCGCTCAATATTTGTAATATGTGATTTTCGCATTAATTTTTAAGTTAATCATTATTGTTTGAAAAAAAAAAGGTGATTATTATTATTTTTTTGACATGAAATTCATTAAAATAATAATAATAGCAATAGAAATAAAAATAAAAATTATTTGACTATTTTTAGTTAAAATTTTCGTATAAAAATTGTGATTTTAACATGTCAATTCTAGCAAAAAAATTATCAAAAGTGTAGTTTTTTAGTTCTATTTATGTTAAAAATGGTTATTTTTATGTCCATTGTTAAAAAATATTGTTTTTTAGAAACAATTATTTCATGTGGATTGAAAAATTAATTAAGGATGTATAAATATGTGAAATATCGAAAATTTAAAATATCGACCTTCTAGTTTAAAAATGCAAAACAATAAAAATCTCATTACAAAAATTTTAAATTAAAATAAAAACAAGAAAATATGAAGAAAGCGACTACTTCAAAAATTATTAAATTTACAAAATAATTATTTACATTTCATACATTAGAAAATTTAAAGTAAAAAAATAGGTCTTTTAAAAAAAGGGTCTGATGCAGAATCACCATTTTTTAAAATCAGCATGAAAATCACTATCATTCTAAAATGCAATGTACACAAAAAAAATTAAAGTGTCAAAAACTATGCTCTAAAAAAAACATGTGTGTTCTGCATCACCCCTTTTCAAAATCAGGTCACTTTTTTGCTATCTCTACGAAATAGGTAACCGCATCAGTTCTCGTTTCAAAGTTTACATTGTTTGGCTTGACTTCTTCATACCCTTTACTCGTCCTCTTTCTCGCTCATTTCAAAGATATGATAATTCTTTGAGGAGGTCGAATGGCTCCTTATATAGGAGTTTGTCTCCTTCTTTTAGGCCGATTTGAAGACTTGAATTTGACTTGCTCTATGTAATTTAGATTGCTTCTTTTGATGGTGCCAATGCTTGGAGGAGGCTTATGACTTTGCTTGGAGGTCTTCTTATGACTCTAATACATATTATTACATAGTGTAACAAGCCCATAAGGGTCTTTAATAAATACATTGACTCTTTGACTTCCTAGAAGCACTTAAATATGTGCTTGACCTAATCAATGAGCAAGAAACTCATTGTTATAAATAACAAAAATAATATTTCTTTTTCTTTACAAGTACAAAGATCAAAATTACATTTATGAAGACCGAACCTAGTTACACTTTCTTCAACACTCCCTCTTAACTAGGGAGGTATTCATAAATCATTACAAGGTGTTTGGCTATTTTTCAATCTTGAAGAATTCACATAAGAGAAACCGGATTAGCAATCCATCTGTTGTAGCATCATACTAACCAACATTGTTCATAGCAAGGCCTTGACTAACAGCTCTATCTATCATAAGATCAGAGCATAATGTTAGCGAGACCAATGACTTATGGAAACCTTGGTCATTGTATCTCAACGTACATACCCACCTGGGTGTTCACTGAGTATGACCTTCTAGGAATATTCTTGTCTTGGGTTCCCAATCCTCAAAGAATATCGGTCCTCTTGCCTACTCTTGTCTTGGATGCCCTACACATCCTCAAAGAGTATCATATTCCAGATGATTACCCAATCCTCCCATTCTTTCTTCCCAGGCGAAGACAAGAATCTTGTGTCTATCTCTTCCTCTTAATTGAGGAAGACATGCCCAAGTTTCCTCTAACAAGGAACTTTTCCAAGCGCCTTTTTAATTGGGAACTTGTTATAACTCCCTCTTAGCTAGGGACTTGTCCGTTCATCAACAACTTCTTCTTCGTGGGTCCTTTTGTTGCTTGATCTCCTTCTTTCCTTTGATGTCATGAAGTATTTATTTGAACTTCTTCTTGGTAGGGCACAGGTCATTGATCACTTTCCTTCCTAGCTTGTCATGTCATTGCTCCTTCGTGTAAAGTGGCCTTCTTGATGTATGTCAGGTTCTTCATCATCTCACTACTCCTTTGTCATTTGTCTATGCTTCATAATACTTATCACATAGATGCATAGTTGTACTTGCTTGTTCCCATTCGTTGATTTAGTAGCCCTTCACGACTTCATCCTCACATTGCTCCAACATTAAATAATGTTTTTGTTTGATGGTTTCTTCATCATGACATCTTTGTAGAGTTGAATCAGTTACCTACACCTTAATATCTCCAAGGCCTTCACAGGTGTCAAGGGTCCTTTGATCTTTTTCTTCCTTTGTCAGAGTTGTCATGCCTTCTTTTGGGAGATGTCTTTAATGGATCTTGTCAGATAGTGATTATTTATGACCACGGTGTCCTTCACATGCTTGATCTCTTTCTTCATTTGCTTATTCTTGGATTGTTTAGATAACAACCTTATACTTCCTCATAAGAGCACTTTTCTTCCTTACCTGCTTCTTGGACTAGTCAACATTTCTTCTTCACTTGCTTATTGGACTAGTCAACAACATTATACTCCTTATGTGAGCATTTATTTTTGTTGACCTTTATTAGATGTAGTACATGCTCTTGACTATGTCTTCGGTGAAAGAGATCCTTTTGTACTTGATCATGTTTTTAGAACTATACCCATGACTCAATAACATATATGATGACATGACTTAAAATTTGATGCATACATACCTCATCTTGATTTTTCCTTAATCATATCGGCTTCATTTGATGGTCCTTTTTTATTGGTGTAGTGTTTCTTGCTTCATCTTTTCTTGCTTGCATATCATCCTTCCTTGTATTCCATGAATGGAATTCCCATTGATACATCTGCTCTTATTTATGAACCTTATTTTGAAGATTCTTGTCATAGGATCTTGAAGACCCTCATCCTGCAAATGTTTCTTCCTTTTGATGATGGAGGCCTTCCATGATTTTTAATCATGATCAATTATTATTTTATCATGGATGATGTCCTATAATAGGTATGCTCCTTCTACATGAATATTTGAGCTATATGTACACCATGCTCCAACATTCTAGAAGATATTTCTAACCATGCATTTTTTCTATTTCTACATGTTCCTATACTACTCAAAACTTTGAAAGAAGATTTTAAGTAAAGAAGTAGACTTAGTCATAGTAGAGATCTGGAGGATCTTCCTTCTTCTACTTCTTGTCTTCTTCTTTCACCTCTTGAGTTATATGAGCTTCTTCCCTTTTTCTTTTGTTGTTGTTGTCCCTCTTAAGTTTAGGACATTTCCTTTTGTAGTGTCCATATTCTTGGCATCCAAAGCAATGGACTTTGGACATATCTCTATTGTTTGTTCTTCATGGACCAAATTTGCCAAATTTTCTCTTTCTCTTGGCCATGGTTGCAAATGCTTTCTCCTTTGATCCCACATCATATTTTTCTTTGAGTCCAGTTTCCTCTATCTTGCATAGAGACCATAATTCACTTAGTGGGGTAGCTTCCTTCTTGGCATATATGCTTGATGTGAAGTTGCCCCAATCCTCAGGTAGAGCATTGAGTACTACAGTGGTCATTTCTCTGTCAGACATGACTTCTCCCAGCTCTTGAAGTTGATCCCTCATCTCAAAGATCTTCATGAATTATGGATTTATTCCTTCCTTTGATATATTCATCTTATACGAATCATTTCGTAGAGATATCACTTCTCGAGTTGTGCTTACCGAGAATAGCTATATTAGCTTGGCATAGATTTCTTTTGATGTTTCAAATTTGGAGACATAAGGAATGAGAGTCTTTGATGGATTCTATTAGAATCCTTTGAGCTCTTGTCTCATCCTTATTGTACTTGGCTAAGGCTTGAGTTTGTTCCTTAGCAGGGATAGTGATATTCCCTTTGATGTGATCTAGAAGTTCATTCTCTTTGAGAAGTAAATCAATCCTCTTCTTCCATGCAAGGAAGTTAGTGGTCCCAACCAATTTGTTTCTTTCTTTGCAAAAAGACATTGAGGTATATTCAGAAGGGGACATATACTTACTTGATAGAGTTTGAGATGTAGTGGACTTGCTTTCTTCTTGAAGACTTGATGGCTTTCCTTCCTTAGATCTTGATGTTCTTCAAGTTGCTTTCTTCAAATGGACTTGTTTGATGATGAGATTTTCTTGATGACTTGGCTTGTAGTGATTTTCCTTTTTGAAGATGGTGTAGCTTGATGTAGGTCCCTCTTTGATTTTCTCTTCTTGTAGGTGCCTTTATACAAAAGGCTTCTCCTCTTGCTTTGTAGTCTTCTTGTAGTCCTTTCTTGTTCTTGATGTGATTGAGACTTCTTGACTTGATGCTTCAACCTTGTAGTTGTCCTTGAGATGTTCTTCCTTGATGAGTCACCTTATGAGTGTTCTTGAGATGCCCTTTCCTTGATGTGTCACCTTAGCTCTGATACCATGTTGAAGAATCAAGGGCAGTTATGTATAGTAGGATTCTTCTAGGACTTGATAACAATTTGTGAAGAACTTTTCCAATTTATCCTTATTTGATTGATCTTCTTCTTCTTATTATTAGTGTGTGTGTTTACTTCATCAAACTGCTACCAAAACACAAGAAACAAGAACACAAGATGTTGGCTCTCTGCCAGGGAAAAACCTCTCTCTCTTAGAGAGGAAAACCCTTTCGTAAATTTCTTGCTTGATCAATGCCAAATCCTAGACCCTTGACAAGAAGATCCTCCAAGCACAAGTCAGGCCCTTTCAATATCACTTTCTCTTGAAACACTTCGTCCTCCCTCTTCCGGCACTTCGTCTTCCTCCTTTCGACACTTTGTTCTTCTTCTTCCAGAAACTGTAGAAACCCTAGATGGTATGCCCTAGAGTGATCCTTGTCCTTTTTCTTCCTTCGCTTGAGATGGAGCCTTTCTAACTTAAGAAGATGAACTTGTCACCTCCCAACTGAGCCTTCTTTTCTTCACGAAGATTGCAGACTTAGAGCAGTAGTAATACAACCCTAATTCTTCGCACTTGTGAGGGGATACCTTCAAAAAAACTATGTTAGATTCCTTCTTCTTCCTTCGCTTGTGTAGCCTTCTTTCTCGCTTGAATGAGAGGCCTTATAGGCACTCTTTTCTAGCCCAAACACTTCTCCTTTATGATTGCAATAGGAGAGCTTGATATGACAACATAATAGCCTTCTTTCCTTCGCATGGGTGACTGCAATTAGCCCTAGAACAGTTCCCAAAAACTTGCTTTACTTCCTTCCTTCTTCGCTGCACTTGGAGACCTCTTTCCTTGACTTCTTCGTACCCTTTACTCGTCCTCTTTCTTGCTGATTTCAGAGAGATGATAATGCTTTGAGGAGGTCGAATGACTCCTTATAAAAAAGTTTGTCTCCTTCTTTTAGGCCGACATGAAGACTTGAATCCGACTTGCTCTATATAATTCAGATTTCTTCTTTTGATGGTGCCAATGCTTGGAGGAGGCTTATGACTTTGCTTGGAGGTCTTCTTATGACTCTAATACATATTATTACATAGTGTAACAAGCCCATAAGGGTCTTTAATAAATACATTGACTCTTTGACTTCCTAGAAGCACGACTTCTTCGTACCCTTTACTCGTCCTTTTTCTTGCTGATTTCAGAGAGATGACAATGCTTTGAGGAGGTCGAATGACTCCTTATAAAAAAGTTTGTCTCCTTCTTTTAGGTCGACATGAAGACTTGAAGCCGACTTGCTCTATATAATTCAGATTGCTTCTTTTGATGGTGCCAATGCTTGGAGGAGGCTTATGACTTTGCTTGGAGGTCTTCTTATGACTCTAATACATATTATTACATAGTGTAACAAGCCCATAAGGGTCTTTAATAAATACATTGACTCTTTGACTTCCTAGAAGCACTTAAATATGTGCTTGACCTAATCAATGAGCAAGAAACTCATTGTTATAAATAAGAAAAATAATATTTATTTTTCTTTACAAATTCAAAGATCAAAATTACATTTATGAAGACTGAACCTAGTTACAGTTTCTTCAACATTTTCCAGGAAAGGGTACCAATGTTTCAGTCTCACAAGATAGATGTGGATGCTCTCGCGACAAGGGATCCACATATGAGGAGATGGGTTGACCTAATGGCACGCCATGGTGGCGCCCAAATGATGTCATTCACTCCCTCTTTCTTTAGATGGCTTCGTTGGCATATAATAATGATCAAGGACTATCCTTATGCTGGTACCAACTTTTCAAGAGATCTAGATCTAGTCCTTCCACTAGGCACGTAGTGGGACAAGTCAAGTAGAAAGATCTAATTTTTATTTTTTTTAGTGTATCAAGAATGACATTTGATTATTATGTAGTTTTTGGACCAGTGAGCCAATTGAGTTCCCCCCTACTCAAAGGTGGGGCCAACTGTAGGTAGAGATTGGAAAAATAACTTAAAGGTTGTTGACACACTTGCAAAGTTGGAGCAGAACCTGGAGGGACTTAGCCAGGGTATTCTAAACTCTGGGATCGATGATGTATTGCTTCGCTACCAGAGGCATACAATGGGTGTGCTTGCACAACCAGGCCAATTACTTAGGTGTGTTGTCAGGGTCGTAGTATTTTACTACGAGCATCGTGCCTAGGGTTTAGGCATTTAGGTTCATTTTGATGTTTTGATGTTATCAACATAATAAAGGCTTAAGAGCGTCATGTGTCTTGAACACATTTTTATCTATAAACTCTTCTGCAAACTATTTTATGGAAATATATTTATTTTTGTCTTAGTTATTTATGTTTTTGCAGTGTATGCATACTATGGCTTTTATAAATTGCGCAAATGTTTATCTAAAACATAATTTTCTAATGCATTTGTCAATGTATTTAGATGTCTTGGAATGTGTTTGTATTCAATGTAATCAAAATTTATTTCCAAGAGATGAAATTTATATGTATATGTATATGTATATGTATATGTATATATATATATATATATATATATATATATATATATATATAAACTCTTAATATTGATGGAACTCTGGCGGAATAAAACCTACTTAGTTGTAGAACTATGAGTTGAGAGTCAAGTGTAACAACTAACCTACAAATACCAAAAGTGATGGAATTGATAATAGTTCGATTACAACACTATACTCTGTAATGTTCTTAGTTGTATGACCCAAACATATCCCATGCAAACTTGCTAACTCATCATTAGGCGTGAAAATTATCCAAGCAACAGACGAAAGGTTCTAAGTACAGCTAGCACCATCAACAAAGTTGATATAAGGCAAAGAGTACGTTGGCATTTGCAAACCAAGTGCAACACAAGATATATAGTAAAGACAAAATTGTTCGCAAAAAAAAGAAAACATCACACACTAAAAACTAAAGTACAATTATGTACAAAGTAACCATGTAGAAATCTAAGCATAGTAATTTTTCAAATAAAGCCCAATTCTGGGCTCAAACGAAGGAATCTCATCATAATCTATTAGCTCATAGGCTCCTTTTCCAAGTGCATGTTTTACATTGTAAGGGTTGATCGTGTTCTTGATCATATAGGAAGACCAAGTCACCTTCAGAAAACACTTGAGGATTAACGCTTTTATCAAAATGTATTTTAATATGTTTCTTATGAGCCTCATTGTCCAGAGTAGCATCTCGATGAGTCTCATATAGACATGCTAAGTATAAAAAACGATCTTCCTCAGTAGAAGTAGCAAGCGGTAATTCGATAACTATTTTAAGTGATGGAATTTTGCACTCAATAGGTAACACAACTTCTAGACCATATAAATGTTGAAAGGGTGTAAATTTGGTTGTTGTTTTCATTGAAGTACTGTATGCCCATAATGTTTAGAAAAAGCATAAGATTCCAAGTCCTTTTGTGAATTCCTATCATCCGTTGAAGCATAATGGTCAAGACTTCTACTTGGCCATTGATCTGCAGATAATAGGGGTTTGAGATATCATGGCGTAAGCCCAATTTGGCAGTTAGATATAACATCATAAAGTTTCGAAAGTGTGTGCCATGGTCAGTGACAATGGCTTGTGAAACACTTAATCTATAGATTATGTGGTTGAATACGAATAGAGAAACAATTTCACCATCATTCTTATATGCAAGCATTACCTCGGCCAATTTTGTAAAATAATTCACTACCAAGATAATATAACCATGCCCCCTAACTGAGTGAGTGTTACATGTCATGAATTCAAAGCCCCATTTTGCAAAGAGATTGACAATAACAACTGGATGGAGAGGAGCAGGAGGTGCACACATTTTATAGTTGTATATTTGACCAGCATGACTTTTTTTACTGCAAGAATACGATCTTTGAACATAGAAGCCCAAAAACACCCAGTAAGCATGATATTTTAGGAAGTGTCATACCCTGACATATGACCCCCACATTCTCCAGAGTGGCAGTGATTCAAAACATTTTCAGCTTCTTCGTGTGTTAAACATTGACGAAAAATTGAATCGACACCATAACGATGAAGGGTATCACTAACAATGATATATTGTTGGGATTGGTACCGGATTCAACAACGTTCAGTATGAGATAATTCCAACGTAAAATTTTGAGTCTGGATATAAATGACAATGTCTCCATACCATGGGTCTAGTGAACTGATAAGAAAGAGAGATTCATCTGGAATAGAGTTCTCTACCACCGTTTTTGTCACAGCGTAGGAAAGGTCACATATCAGTTCAAAAAAAACAAGTGGTTTCTTAGATTTTGATTTGATGATTCCAAATTGAATTCCTCTAGAATCAAAATCCATTTGGAATACTTGCCCCCAAGTAATTTTTGAGTGAGAATATACATAATGGGGTTACAATTAGAAACCACTATGGTTTTTCGTAACAAAATATAGTGACAAAATCTTTGGACAGTTTGAACAACTACCAAGGCCAACTTCTCCACATGCGAGTACTTAATCTCGAAAGTGGTAAGGTACCTACATAGACAATAGATCACATGTTCATTGTTCGAATCATCTCCCTGAACTAGTACCATAGCAATACTACTTTTCAACACAGTTAAATATAAGTAGTCCTAATGATAAGAATGGGGATGTAATAAGGTGTATGAGTCAATACATGTTTTAATACATCAAAAGTTTTTTTAGCAATACAATCCGGGATGAAAGGGATCCATTTTTCAACAGTCAGGGAAAACCCTTGGTAAGCTCCCGCGTAGTTCAGAATAAAATGACGTAAAACATTTGTTTTCCCTTGCAAACTCTGGAGTTGGTGTAAATGAGGAGGAGAATGCAAATTCAGAATAACCTCTACCTTGAGTGGATTGACACGAATGCCTTTCTTGGAGATAACAAATCCCAATAAACGACCAGATTCCACACAAAAATCACATTTATTTTAATTCAAAAATTATTATAATTTTGACATCAAATAAAGATTGCTCGTAAATTTATAGTATGATCTTAACGTTTCATGGAATGTTCATGTAAACTGTCAAGATACAACTAAAAAATATGTTTGATATCATGAAACACATAAGACACAACTCTTTGAAAAGTGGCACCAACATTATTTAGTCCAAATGGAAGCTTCTGATAAGCAAAGTTCCCTAAAGACAAATTAGTTTTGTTTTCAGTTGATTCGTAGGGATTATGTTAATTTGATTGTAGCCAGAAAATCCATCCATAAATGAAAATATTTCATTTTTGATACATTCATCGACTATCTGGTCAATGTAAGGGGTTGGATAGTTATCTTTCAGGCAAGCCCTATTTATATCCCTATAATCAACACATACTCGAATATTTCCTTTTTTCCTTGTAACTGGAACAATGTTGGAACCTAGTCAATCAAAGGAAGATGATAGATAAAACCATCTTTCAGAAGTTTTTCAACTTCAACCTTGATGGTGCCAACATAATTTTTTCATCTATTTTTATCTTCGGGGGTGTTACCCTCGAAGCCCTGTCAGGGGGGGCTCATAAAAGTTTTCTTTGCCCCCTGAAATTGATTAAATGGGTGGCTTTGTTGCCCTGTTAGGAACAAGGATCTAACACAACTGAACAAAAACCTCTAAACAATCAAGAAGATAATTAGGCTCCACACCCAACAATATCCCCTTTGGAGACTGATTATAACAACTCCACCGCTACTTCACTTGTTGGAAAATGTTTCCTCTTTGGACCTAGTTGTTTCTCATCTTCATAATCATACTTGAAGACCAATTGAAATTGAGCAAAGTCTTTGTTTCTCCCTTGTTACAATTTTTGTTAACATATCTACAGGATTTTGGCTAGTGTGTATCTTTTCCAGCTTCAATTGTCCATATTCCAACATTGACTGTATGAAATGGTACTTGAGTTGTATATGTTTAGCCTTGGAATGAAATGATGAGTTCTTTGCAAGATGAATGGAACTCTGGATGTCACTATATAATCTTCCCATCTCTTGCTTCTTGCCCAATTCATCCATAAACCTTTGTAACCAAATTATTTTTTTACTAGCCTTTGTAGCAGCAACATACTATGCTTCCGTTGTTGAAAGTGCAACAATGTTTTGCAATTTTGAAACCTATCTGACAGTTGTTCCACCTACAGTGAGCACATACCTTATGGTGCTCCTCCTGTTATCTCTATTACCTGCCACATTTTCATCAACATATCCTTGTAAAGCAATGTTTGAACTATCAAAACATAATTCTTGATTGGTGGTACCTCTCAAATAGCTGAGAGTCCACTTCACTGCCACCCAATGCTCTTTTCCTAGATTGTTCATATACCTGCTTACAACTCCCAATGCATGTGCAATATCAAGCCTTATGCAAACCATTGCATACATTAAGTTTCCAACTACATATGCATATGAAAATTCCCACATATAATCCATCTCTTCCTGAGTCTTGGGACACATCTCCTTACTTCTTATGAAATGGATATCCAAATGTGCACTAACTGTTTTTGAATTTTGCATATTAAATCTTTTCAACACCTCTTCTATGTACTCACTATGAGATAATGTTAATTTGCAATTTTTCCTGTCTCTAATTATTCTCATACCAAATATTTGTCTTGCAACACCCAAATCCTTCACTGCAAATGAATTTTCAATTTTCCTTTGAGCCCATTTATTTCCTGCATGTTAGACCCTGCAACAAGCAAGTCATCTACATGCAATAACAATATTATATAGTTTTCATCATTTTGTTTTTTAAGATAAACACAATGGTCAAGGTGACATCTAGTATAACCTTGTTCAGACAAAAGCCTGTCAAATTTTAGATACCACTGCCTTGAAGTCTGTTTTAAGACATACAAGCTCTTCTTCAATTTGCACACTAACTTATCCTTCCCTTTGACCTCATACCCTTGTGGGTGATGCATATATATTTCTTCCTTCAAATTCCCATGGAGAAAGGTTGTCTTTACATCTAACTGCTCAAGATGCAAATATTTTGTTGCTACTAGACTTAAAATAATTCTGATTGAGGTCATTTTAACAATAGGAGAAAAATTTTCATCAAAGTATATACCTTTCTTTTGTGCGAACCCCTTCAGTACAAGTTTAGCATTATACCTTTGTTTACCTCTATCTTCTTCCTTCAACCTGTAAACCCATTTATTTTGCAATGTTGTTTTACCTGCAGGCAACTTGACTAAGTCTGAAGTCTGATTATGCATCAAGGAGTCCATCTCTTCTTCCATGGCTTGTTCCCACTTCTTTTCGGTTTCTATTTGCATTTATTATTCATATCTTTCTGGTTCAATAGTATCAGTCAACAATACATAATATAATGAAGGAGAGTATCGTTCAATGGATCTACTTATCCTAGTAGATCGTATAACACCATTTTCAAGTCTTTGAGGTGTTCGTTGTTGTTGTGGTTGTTGTTGTTGTTGTTGTCGCTGTTTATGATTATGATTTTCATGCACCTTTACTTTTTCTGTGATCTCATCAAGCATTGCATATTCTTTGTTTTCCTTTCCTTGTTTTTTTCCTACATCTGATCCTTATACAAGAACTTTTCATTGAATATGACATCTCTACTCTTAATGATTTTGTGATTTTCATAATCATTTAAGCGCTAACCAAAATCATTAACAACATATCCAATAAAGATACATTTCTTTGATTTTGCCTCAATATTTTTTCTATTTTATTAATGTGGACAAGGCTTCACAACCAAAAATCTTTAAAAATGAGTAGTTTTCCTTTTTACATGTCCATGCCTCATTTGGAATACCACCATCCAAAGAACTTGAAAACCCTCTGTTTATTAGATAAACAAAAATATCTATAGCATCTGCCCAAAATTATAAGGGAAATCATGCATGCAATCTCATGCACCTTGCACGCCCCATGATTGTCCTGTTCATCCTTTCCGACACGCCATTTTCCTGTGGCATTCTTGGAATTATCTTCTCTTTGTGAATTCCATGTTTTGAATAATAGTTATCAAACTCTTTGTTGTAGTATTCACCTACATGCTCTGATCTGAAACACTTCAACATTTTTTTTTCTCTCATTCTCAACCAAAATTTTCCATTTTTTGAAAGTATCAAATACATCAAATTTATTCTGAATACAATAAATCCAGGTTTTTCTAGTTGCATCATCAATAAAAGTAACGTAATAGCGAGATCCACCACGAAACTATACTTAAGTTGGTCCCCATACATATGTATGCACAAGCTTTAATTTTTCTCTCTTCTTTTCCTTCTCAGCTCTGATAAATTTTACTCTCTTATGTTTTTTGTAAACAGAATTCTCACAAAAATCCAAATCAACGTGCTTCAAACTTGGAAACATTTTTTTTGAGTGAAGAATTTGCATCCCTTTCTCACTCAAGTGCCCGAGCCTATGATGCCACAATGTCATATATGCTCTGTGGAGGTTAAAGCATTAACAAAATTAGAAATACCATTACATAAATACAACGTACCAACCTTTTTTTTTTTATTACCAGGGCTCCTTTAATGACCTTCCAGGTTTTTTCTATCAATGTAGTTACACAACCTTCACCACCTAACTGCCCTGTTGAAATTAGATTTTTCTTCAAATGTGGAACATGCCTTACCTCCCTCAATAGCCATTGGTTTCCATTTTATTGCTTATATATGCTTCTGTGGAGGTTAAAGCATTAACAAAATTATAGATACCATTGGATAGATACAATGTACCAACATTTTCTTCTTTTTATATTCCCAAGGCTTCTTTAGTGACCTTCCAAGTTTTTTCTGTCAATGTAGTTACACAACCTTCACCACCTAACTGCCTAGTTGAAATTAGATTTTTCTTTAGATTTGGAACATGCCTTACCTCCTTCAATAGCCATTGGTTTCCATTCTATTGCTTTATAAAATATTTACCCAATCCAATGAATTTACAAGGTTTATCATCACCCAAACGAACATGTCCAAAACCTCCTTGAACGTAGTCATGAAAAGGTTTCCTATCAAGTGTGGCATGGAACGATGCCCTTGAATCTACCACTGAGGCATCAATAATATTCTATAATAAAAGAATCAAAGCATCTTGCAACACATCACCTATCACATTCGCAATATGATTGTTCTCTTGTTGTCCATCTCCTTTTCCTTTCTGAGATTTGCAATCTTTCTTCAAGTGTCCTTTCTTCCCGCATTTCCAGCACATTATCCCTGATCTAGATTTCGATCTGCCTTTTCTTAACTTACTATGATTTCCTGGGCTCTTTCCTCTTTCCATTTTTCTTCCCCTAATCTCTGCAGTTAGAGCATTATCTGATGTCTCACCTGAGTTTTTCCGTCACATTTCCTCGCTAAGGATAGCACTAACAACATCATCAAACTTTAAAGTACTAGATGCATAGACAAAGTTACTAATAGCCATAACTAAGGCATTCTAACTTTCTGGCAATGAGAAAAAACAACAAAGCCCTAACTTCATCATCAAAATTTACCCCTACAGAAATTAATTAACTGGTAATTGTGTTAATTCATTTAAATGATCAACAACAAACTCACCTTCTGACATCTTCATATTAAATAGACGCTTCATAAGAAATACCTTATTTGAGGCTAAGGGTTTTTCATATATTTTGGCCAATGTCTTCATTAAACCTTTTTTTGTAGTTTCCTTTGAAATGTTGAATGTCATCGACACTGGCAGACACTGCAACATTGTTCCTAATGTGTTTTTGTCGAGAATCTCTCATTCTTCATCTGTCATACTCGTCATATTTTTTGTTTTTCTGCTCAATGGTAGGTATAGATATTTCTAATATAGAAAATATTCCATCTGCATCTTCCATAGCTGGTAGTTTTGGTTGTTAAATTTCTCAACCCTAAACCTACCATCTACTACCATTGCTCCAACTCCAACTAGGAACCCTTATCTCCTATGAGTTTTTTAGTGAAATAGACCTTCAGCTTTGATACAAGTTGTTAGAAATTAATTAACGGAGCAATGAAATACACAAAATATTGTAGAAACACATAAAACAAGAGAGACGCAGATACACTTGGTTCACCCAATTTAGACTATGTCCACGAAGAAACAACCAATTCTTCCTTTTATATTATCCAACAAAATGAAGAGATACAATGTATAGCAATCCATTGTAATTTCCTCTTCGTTCTCACACATCCTCCTCTCCCTCTTTCACTCAGAATAATCATCCAAAGCCACAATACAATTCCCTCATATAAATCGTGAGTTTCCTTCTAAAGTAAAAAAAACCTAAATTAACATAACTTCTTCTATCAAATCATTTTCTTAATGAACGAACTAGATTGACGATGAAATTACAATATTTTACAATGCAATCTTTCATCTATTTTTAGTTTTGGGGGCACTGTCCAAAACCCTCACCAAAAGGGGGCTCATAAAAGTTGTTGTCACCTCCCCTTGGACCTCCCTAACGATGATTAAACAAGTGGCGTTGCCACCCTCTTAGGAATAACAGTCCAATGCAACTGAAACAAAAACCTTTGAACAATCAAGAAGATAATCGGGATCCATACTCAACAAAAAAATCATAAAATAACATTTTTGGCCCTTTTCCACCAAAATAGTTAATAATAAAAAAATGGATGGCAAGAGCCAAGGGAATTGTGATGCGCGGGATCTATGACCTAAAAGCACTATGATTTGGACATATAAATTTTTATTACATCTAATTGAATAAGTGGATAATCGTTGGTTGATGAATACATTAACCCAAATGCCCATGTTTCCTTGTAATACTAAAGGAACATTACATCTACCATTGCCATGATACATGTATTGTTACCTAATCGGAATGTATGGCAATCAAAGGCCAATATCGATATTGAGAATATTTTGGACATATTTCTTTGTTGACGTAACATTTCTCCATATCAACTTCCAAACTTAGAGCTTGTTGAACTAAAATTTTCATTGCTAGCAGTGGTATATAAATCAAATGCTCAATATAACCCATTTCCAAAAATATGATAATATAGTTTGGCAATAAAAATCATGAATGCACACTACTCAAATTCAAAATTTTGAATCAATTATAAACTAACATTCAAGATATGTACTACATGCACAATTATATGATCACACTTCTAAACTAGACTCAACTTAAATATGCACATGGAATCTACTAATTAGAGGACTTATTCACTCTTTCAAAGGTTATCTAAAGCTAATGTAAAGTTTAAAAGAACTTAGATAGTAGATCTATAGCAATTGTAGATTCATGGTAACTGCTACAAGGGATCCATATCAATCACTATGAGTGATCCGTCTACTACAAATCTAATAAATAATATGTATCTCAAAAAAAATTAAAACAGATACTCAAGATTTTTGTTAAGTATGTCCATATTATTTTAAGGAATATGTATACAAAAATTCACATTATAACCAAATCAACAACCACAAGCATCTCGTAGCAATGCCCTGATGGATCCATAACAAATGCTACTATATATTTTAAAGTACAATTTCGGTATCTAAGATTTTGGTGTATTTTTCCATCTACGTATAAAGTTCCTATCTACCAAAAATCACATCTACCCATATCATATATTTTGAATTATAAACAAATCAACATCTACATGTGTTCTATAGCAACATTGTAATAGTTTTGTAGCCAAGTCTATATGCATGTTAAACAACATATATCTTTTAAATTACAAAGTACAACCTCGGTATATGAGTTTTGGTGGATGTGTTCATCTAAATATGAAGTACTTGTCTCCTAAAAATCACATTTTCTAGATCATATATTTTGAATTATAAACAAATAATAATCTGTAAGTATTTCATCACAACACCATGATGATTTTGTAGTAGCTCTACATATCTAAGAAAAGCAAGTATCTTACATCAAGGAATCCTTAGAACTCATCCAAAAGGGTGTATGTTAAAAATTATACTTTTAAACACAAAGATGAATGGTATAGGAAACACAACATTCACCAATAAGAAAATACTCCATATTTTAAATTTTCAAAAGGAAAACTCTTACCCGTCACCATTTATCTAAATTGTCATTGATGTCAATATGGCAATATTTTGGATACTAAATAATGATGTAAAGCCAAGCAGAGCAGATACGTGAAGCAACAGGAGCAAGAAGCCAAAGAGGAGAAGCCATCGAGAAGGAAAGATGAACACATTGACAGAAGAACCATATCAGAGTGTTATCGGAGGAACAAAGAAAACAATGTTATATCGACAGAGGAGCATAAACAGTGTCAACGTCTTTATTACATGTCACATTCAAAACCTGCGACTGCGATACCATTGCGGACCCGCTACACCATTGTAATATAACTCAATAGAATATCGCATCCATCGCATAATCGCAAAAGTTTGGTATGTATGACCGCCCCAAATCCATCGATTGTGATATAACAATGTAAACTTTGAAACAGGAACTATAAACTCAAAACGGGAACTCTGGCCAAAAAACCCCGGAAAAACATCAAAAACAGTGCTAAAAACGAAAAGTGTGTATACTGGAACGATGATTTTATTTTTTAGGGGTCAATTTTGAACATGTTTTAAAAATGGCAGTGATACGAAATTTACTACGAAATTTTCGTGCAAAATATAGCTTCAAAAAAAAAGTGATGATACTGAAACGATGATTTTTTTTTTTAGGGTCAATTTTCAAACTTTTTAAAAAATGCTAGTAAAACTAGATTTTTATGTGCCAAACTAAGTTTTTTATGAGGAAAAAAACACATTAATGTTTTTGGTATAATATCACTTTTCTTTCCTAAGTATAAAATCAACATGTTTTCAACCATTACATGCCATGGTTATTACACCTAAACATTGATCGACAAATTTACCATATCACATCAAGCACATTTTCCTGATTATCCTTATTTTAATTTTGAGGATGACAAATTCATAGGAGGCCAAGATTTCGCTAAAAAGAGGAATTGGAGTCAAATTATAATGAATTTCCTCTAATGACCCTCACTATACTGATCACCCTCTCTGTTAGTGTCGGTATCTTCATCCCTCCGTCAGAGATCAAATCCTCTTGTTGCATTGCATATTCGGTGTCTCACCCAATCAGCTGCATTCCGTTAGGTGCATCGATCATCTGACGGTAGTGGCTTCTCCTACAATTTTCCTCATGTCCTTTACCTGCTGGCTCATGTTTATTCATCAAAAGCATATACAATCACCTTTTTGTCTTAAAAATTGCAAAAGTCTTTTCTAGGGTTTCATTGTCATTTAGGTCTAGGGTTTCATTAGGATTTCATCAAAAAGGGTTTCAAAATGTCCAATAACAGCTAGCAGGCACATGAGGAGGTTCCAGTACCAATAAAGTTCATAATCAAGTGCTCAGAGATGTGTTTTCCTCAAAACTCTGTTTTGAGGAAAAACAGAGTATTTCAGATTTTATTGTACAAATTCATGTAATTTTATTTCCTTCATATGTAAATCACTTCACCTGCAACCTTGGTCATTTTCCCTAGCCTTAGTAGCTCCAATCCCCTGCAAAGCAAACAAAACATAAGTCATCATAAGCTCAAATAAAGTGAAAAAGCTCAAAAATAGAGTTAAAGGTCAAGTCATATTCCAAACATCATAAAAGTGGGTTTTTATGAATCAAAAATTAAAAGCTCCTTATATATAATTGTCTCCCTCAAATGAAAAGCTCATTTGCACTCAAAGACAAAGTTTGAGCAAAGAAAAGCCGGTTTTACAGCAAGCAAGAGAAATTTGGAGAAAGCTGCACGAGTTCAGAGGCGCGACGCACTGGGCAAGTGGCGCGACGCACATACAGGGCGCGGCGCATTGGGTTTGAGGCGTGGCGCATAGAGCTGCCAAGACCGAATTCTTCAACAACTCACTCCAAATCGCCCAAAATGCTTGGATATTCATTTATGCAAGTAGGTTGAGCCTTTATCACTGCTAGTAAAATAGTTTTTCATACAATTTATGTTGGTTGTCTAGAAGAAAATCAAACCCTACCGTCTTGCCATTTCCCAAAAATCTGCTGCCTTGGGTTTGTATTGATTATTTGGCTACCAAGTCCATCTTCCCATTCCCTTACCTTTCCACTCCCTCACTCCATTTTCCCTGATTCCCCTATTCCCTAAACTCACATATTCCTAAAACATCATCTATTCCTATCCCAATTCCCATTTCCAAACTCCTAAATACAAATTCCCAAACCCTAGTGCTATACCCAAAACTCCCAGATTACTCCCTAAATCCCCTGTTTCCCTAACTAAACCCTATCCCAACAGTCCCAAAAATCCCTCATTGTTTCCTCCCTCCACAGTCCCTCACATATTTTTCCCTTGGTGGCAAAAATAAAAAACATCATAAATCACCTACTTCTCATCAAGACAACTCACTCACTGGCAGAGATGGAATCTGATCCCTCATATGATTATGAAGAGGAGAAACACAGTGACTCACCTACAGACGTACATGCACCCAGGAGGCCTCATAGAGGT
The DNA here is from genome assembly GCA_031772625.1 of Pinus tabuliformis. Classification (NCBI taxonomy): domain Eukaryota; kingdom Viridiplantae; phylum Streptophyta; class Pinopsida; order Pinales; family Pinaceae; genus Pinus; species Pinus tabuliformis. Next base: position 347,227,347 of record CM062804.1, read on the forward strand.
GGCAAACATATTCGAGAAGAACCTACTACTCTTGCTGAGTTACAGGCCTACCCTCTCGCCATGTCATGTTTCCAACACCAGTCCTACTATGAATTTTGTGAGCTAGTTGCTACAATTCAGTTTCATCATGAGTTGGCTCATTTGTTTATGCTTCTTTTACATGATGGTCAAGCCACTCTAGCTGGTGTCACATTCACCTTAACACCAGAATATATTTCACTAGCAACCTGTTAGAGTCGGTCTGGTCAGCCCTCCGTCAGAGATCAAAGCTCTTTGTGCATTTCAATTTTAGGTGTCCCGTTTCATTCACTCAGTTGCATTTCACTAGGGACATGTCATGATCTGACGGAGAAAGTCATGATACTCATTTCCCCTCATGTCTGGCCTCTGCTGGTTCAGGCCTTGGTCCAAAAATTAATCAAAGTCATGATAGTCAAGGTCTGGTCCTGTTACAGGGCAGATTCATTTTTATGGTTTGGGTCTAGAAATTCATCAGTTTGGTCTCGGAAAACATGCCTAGAACAAAGTCATGCAGGCTCGAGGAAAATCTTATACACCTACAGTGTAGAAAGCTTCATCATCACCGCAAGAGACATCGACTTTTCTTCAAAACTCTGTTTTGAAGAACAGTCAAACAAGGTCAACTATGACAAAATTTTCCAAAAAATCGACAGTTGATATTTTCAGATGCAGTCAGAGAATGCAAAGCCAGATGCTCCGTCATACAGTCCCCGTAAATAAATGCCGAAAATTTCATCAAGAGAGCCAAAGTTTTGAAGAAAAATGGAAGACAGAGTTTTTAAAGTCAATGAAGAAAAGTGCAAAACAAAAACATTATAAAGTGGGTTTTCATAGAAGGAAAAATCAAACCAGTTTCTTTAAAGCCTATAAATACATATGATAGCCCAAAGCAAAGCCATTGTGCCATTGAAGACTTGGAAAGACATTGCAGAAGGTGGAAGAGTGAGATTGGTGAGTGTTTGAGTGAGCGGGAGGCGATTTGGTAAGCGTGGCGCATACACCAGGTCGCGCGGCGCACACACAGCGCGCGACGCACTGGCAACCAGCCCGCAGTGTTAAATTCGCAAGCGCGCGGCGCACGGGGAAGAACGCATGGTGCACACAGTCTAGCGGCCCAAAACAGTGCCAAAACATTGTGAATCTTTGTGAAGGCTAACAAAACAAGAGGTAGGCCCGTTGTCAACTCTTCTCCATCAGTTTTGTCGTTTATATGGTATGCATAAGACGTTTAAATGGTACCCCAAAAGCACGAGGTCGACCATGAAAAGAATCATAAAAAACAACGATACTTGGGTTGAAAATTTGCAATGATGCCACCAAGGTCTGCTCCCCTCCCCTTGTCTCCTCACTCCTCCTCGTTCCCGCCTCCATTCCCATCATGATTCCCAAGGAAAACGCCCTAAAACTGCCCTAAACCCTCTCCCCTATTTTTCAAACAAATTTGGGCGATTTTAACAGTGCGCGGCGCACACACATACTGGCGTGACGCACTCATCTTGCACGGTGCACTGGGGCCGGTTCACAGTCTAAGTTTGCCACTGGCACGGTGCACTGGGCAGTGCGCATGGCGCACATATTCATAAGCCTGAAAATGCAGCAGTTTGCCTAAATTTTTATGAATGTGTTGAAGCCCTGAAAATCGGGTCGACAACAAGGGGGATAACCACCCAGTCCGGACCTTGGTTGGCAGCTCCTTATCTGTTTGGTATAGCGGGTCCGACTGGGTATAATGGGACCAGTTTCCCAATCTAAGGGTGTGTGTGTGTGTGCAGAGTTGGATGTTGCTGATCTAGGAATACTTAAAGCTAATCTAATTCAAACTTTTAAACTAAATCTATGCTATTGTAATCTAATGAAAAACAACACATCTAATCTATGCTAACCCGTGGTGTATCTCTTCTATTATGCGATCTAAAGAGATTTCAAACAATAACTGGTAATAAATATCATTCAGCTATCATAAGAATAGAAATCAATTAAGATGAACTACTTTGCATAAAAAGTTAGGCAAAACAGTTGTGAACAACATATCGCATAATAAGTTATTCATATATCAGACATAAATAAATGGCTCCACCGTACAAAAGTGCCAAACGGTAACTCACACATTCATGCAATAACATATAAACAACTAAAAATGTATATCACTTTAAGAATATAAGCAGAAATGGCCAAGAGATAAAAGTACCATTTATGACTGATCCTACTCATAAGCTTCAAGCAAAAATGATTTATCTCTACTTGTTCTGACATCTACTAAGAGTACAAAAGTGCAACATCAGTAGCAGACATCAAATGAAAACATTAATAAACCTCGACCCATCCATTCATCAAAACCTCATCTGAGGGTGCAGAAGTGCATGTTCTGAGGACAAGTTTTTGAAAAAATTCTGGACCCCTCTCCAAATGCAATGAGAAGGGTTAAAATACTACTTTCTAATTCTAATAATAGTTTGTTTACAAAATTTAGGATGCGGTTTTCAAATGACCGTCCATTTTCTAATCTAATTAAAAAAAAAAAACAACATTCTAAATAAGATTATTTCTGAATATGATCTTAAAAGCTGCAAGTGTTCATCATGGGCTTGAGGAGAGTCGGCTGGCTGACTTCTGCTTTGAGCTGGGCTGCGAAAACGGAATCTATGAGAGCTGGCACTACTTTTTCAGCCGCGTTTATGATGCATTTCACAGTCATCCATTGACTATGCGGCTTGACCAAGTATGCCCAGTAACACTCCCAATTTAACCTGTTTAATGCTTGGATCGCTTTTCCCTTCTCCTGCGCCTTCTGCTTCCATTCTGCTTCCAGTCGTAGTTTATTTGGTAGATACCCCGGGGTGGTCTCTTCGATTAAATTTGCTCTGTGCAAATTTTCATTTACACAGTCGATAAGAATGCTTGCTTGCGTGGCCGCTGTCTCCGCTGCTTGTTCCGCCTGCCTGATTTGATCGTCCCATTTATCAAAGAGCAATTCTTTATGATTCTCGTTTATTCTGGGTGCACTTGCTCTTTTCCCTTCATCTTCATCCTGCCAAGCCAAGTACTTCATCACTCGTTTGTCACTCTGATCATAGTCACTTCGCAAGTCTACCAATTGATTGGTGATTTTATCGCTCAGTTCGCAATAATGACTCCACTGTGATATCTTACGTCCCAACTCTTCCTGTTGTTGCAGTAGTTGTTCATTTAAGCCAATAGACTCTGAAATAAATTCTGTAAGCTTAGGCTCATCTTTATGCATTTCTTGGAAAATTTGTAATTGTTTTCCTTTCTCGTATAGACTTCTTTGATAGCCTATTTGCATCTGCTGAAAGTCTTCCTGCAACTTCTCGAGCTGTTTGTTAGCTTCAATATTAGCATTGGCTTGTTGCAATTGTCGTTGTAGTAGCTGTATTTGATCTTCTTGTTCTTTCAACAGTTGCTGAACTTCCGATGCCTTGTCAATAGTTGCAGAAGCGTATGCTCCTGCGATCTGAGACAACTTAGTGAGATTTTCAGATGGGTTATTGTTGGGGTCTTTCCATAAGACATCCAATTGTTTAGCATCTTGTGACAGTGTATTTTCTAGTTTTCTTTTCTTTCTCTCTCTTCTTACAACTGCTTTATGTTGGGGACTATAGAATACGTCCAGTGGAGGAATTTCTTCTACATTAAGTAGAAGCTCAGAAGGTGGAGCGATAGGAATGTGCTCCGTTTCTGTGACACTGCTGACTATGGTCGAAACCACTTCTTGTGCTACTTGTGTATTGCTCACAGGCGTTCTTGGGGCTTGCCCTTCAAGATTGATCAGCTTATTGAAGGTTTCCCATTCTTTGTCTAATTCTGTCGTGACGGGTGGCGTTTTAATGACGAGAGGGGGGACATCTCTTGGCGGAGAGGCGATAACCTGCTGTTGCGACATTTCACTTGACTGAGCCGTGTCTTTAGCTGCCTCTTCGTTCTTTCCTTGGTCGCTTCCAGACCCTTTAGAATGTTCAGGTACTCCTTGCGCAGTGTTAGATTTAGATCTGGAAGTGCTTGAGTTCCCACTGAGGCTAATGCTTGGAGTCGGTTCTCTGGCAGGCAATCACAACTTTTCTAAAGGAGCACTGGCCAGTCTTCTTTCCCTGTATACCATGAATCTTTGGAGGTCATCTGGAGACAATTTTGACTGAGCTTCCCGCAAAATTTCCTGGAATGAGCTTTTATTCTGAAATAAATCATCAAATAAATCTTTCTTTCCAACGAATACTTTTATTTTGACATTCGTTGTGAAATCTTGAGCAACTTCATTAGGGTCGAATGGCCTTATCGAGAATTTAAATAATTGTAGACACATCACATTCTCCACTTCGGTGAACGCGTGACCTACATCGAACAATGAAAAGGCCCCACAAGCTACAGGAAACTGAGGCCATATGGCCTTCTTTTTGTCTTTTAGGTCTTTAGTTAGGCCGCCTTTTGAACAGGTTTGATAAGCAATTTCTCGAGCCAGCAGTTTGTCAGAAATATACAAGGGTAGGACATGAGGAGGGACGGTGCTTCCAAATACTCTAATATAGGTGAACCATTCTTCCCCGAACCATCTTGTGATGGGGATGATATCTATCCGTGCCTCGGGTGAGCACCTCCGGGGATCTTCATCATACATCATTCTATACAAGGGTATCTACAAAGCATGGCCGTAGCAAAACAATACAGAGAGGTGAGGGAACCAGTGCTGTACATACCGTTTTTGTCTTTCTTGAGCGGTTCCTCTTTTTTGGACCAATCTTTGGTGGTCTCTGATAGGTCTGGGTTCTCCGCCACAAATTTCTTAACGAATTGTGCATTGTAAGTCGCCTGCGATTCAGGAAGATGATACATAAGCTTTAAATCTTGTGCAGCGAATGATCCGATGTGCCCTTGTCCTTGAATCTTGAATTGTCTGTTGTCCATGTCTACATTGTCAAGTATCCACTTGATCATATCCGTATATGGTAGAATTTTGGGCCTTGCTGCTATCCGATGAAGAAATGAGCATGCTATCTCTTCTAAGGACGCTTCGGAAGAGCGTTGTGAGCCCGTGACAACAGTAACCTTCATTATTCTGGGATTCTCTTCTTCAAGTAATCTGTACATGCTTTCCCACGTCGATATCCCTGTGTCTTTGTTATAGGCTGTGTCTGTATACAAAGGCGCCATTTCCTTCGTCTTTTCCTTCGCCTCAGAGCCCTGAGCTCTATTTTTCTTTCCCATTTCTTCCTGCGTATGGTTGTGTATCGTCTTTCGCTCTCCGTTCCTACAGCTCACCAGTGAAATGGAAATGACTGATCAAGAAAGGTGATGGGAGAGTTTTAAATGCAACAGATATATCAAATATGCCACCTTACGTGAAGTAATTCTTTACAAAAGCACGCGTCTACATATCATTTAATAGCTGACAACTAATCCCTTTACTATCATTAAAAGCGCATGATCTTGAGTCAGATTATGGTAAGTGGATTTCCTTGAATAGCGTGCCTGAAGGATTCGTAATGAAGTGATTTTACGATTTGCCTACGTAACATCGCAGATCGCGCCATCGCAGATCGCACCATTGCAGATCGCGCAAACACACGAATATAACATTGCAGATCGCAGAAGTTTTATGCTTAGCAAATCTTGTCAGCTCATTTTCTGCAATATGCGATCTTGCGATCGGTGTTATCGCAGATCGGTAAATCTTGAAGTTTTTTCGTTATGAGTATTACTTTATTGCGATGCGATATATTGCTTAGCATGAGAGTCTTGTATATACCGATATTATAGCGAAATGGAGGCACTTCCTATCTTTTTTGCAACGCGGTTTTAAAGATTTTTTCCTTATCATAGACTTAGGTTTTAAAATATTCAAAAGATATTCCTAAGCTTACGATGGTAACCTTATTTTGAAGAAAGGAAACTCTTGCTTTCCCTAAATTTTAACTAAGGGTCCCCATTCATTTAGTATTTTGGACAACACTTAAATGAAAAAAGGGGGGGGGGGTTGTTGCTAGCCACAACAATTGGCGATTCACTTGGGAGAACCAGTTATCTCTGCATTTTCTATTGAATTTTTTAAACTTCCGAAACAACATTTTTTTTTTCAGAAAATTAAACTTTATTATAAAAAGATAAAGCATATTATACTCCAAACTGTCAATGATATTTTGTTTCAACTTCTTTCTTTTTTAATTGTTTGTTTCCTCAGCTTGTCTTTGCATTTACACCAGCCATTACTTGGTCTTGTAAACATAAAATAAAGTCTTCCCTGTGTAGCAGCTTTTTAAATATGCTCCTTTGTCGCAGGTAGAGCCTCTGCTGCCAGCAGGCGTCCATAGCCTCGACAGGGTTACCTATTACCCAGTAATGATCCTTTATCCTGTTTAAGGTGATCTACAACTTTCAAAGAAAAATCCAGATTGACACTTTTTCCTTTTTTATTCTTAAAGAACAATGTCTTGGTTTGGTAGCCAAATTATGACACAATCATTCACTTGATTTACACTTTTGCTGAACAAGATGGCTCGTGATGAGACCCCTTGTCTTGTGATTTCAATAATCTTAAGTCGTTGCCCTGTTTTGGTGGACAGTAATGGCAAAGTCAGCAAAGTTTATAATATCTGTGATTATGATAAGCAGGCTCGTGATGAGACCTATTATTCTTTGAGATATAGTGTTTCTTGGATTGTCTCTCTGAATGCTGCGATTTTCTCTAACAAGGAGGATATCATCGCTTTCCTTAAGAAAGCTCTGGACGACAATAATAGAGTTTTTTGGAAATGGCTGTTTCTATAGGGAATCCTTATTTCGTTATTGATACCTTTCATTGTACTGATATAAAACAATTTCTTCACTAAGATTGCTTTCGTCAAGTTTTTTGGAAGTTGAAACTAGTATCATATCTGGTTTAAAGTTTTTAACTAAATCTATTAATAATAAAGATCAAGTTTCTAATTTTTTTTTGCTATTTATACAAGCAAAAGTTCAAAATCTGATAGAGAAATGGTGTCTTTAGTAAATGTCAAATGCTGTTAACCACAACAAATTTTATTAGGAAACAAAAACATTTAAAGAAATGAGAGGTTGAAATTCCCTAGGATTATGTACATAATAGGGATAATATCTTCTCTTATTTTGCCTACCAATATTTAAAAACCAAATTATCCACCTAATAACCTAGCTAAATTACTCCTACTCCTATTCTAATTATACACAGAAAAATTAACTAGGTAAAATGATATTTCCAGTGGAACCATCTTTTCATTTTTATTCCTACACGTATGTACCTTTTAAACATCAGTGTTGAGAACAAAGCTTTTCTTGGATTGTGAACATTGGATGTGAAATTAGAAAGTGTAACTTCAGTCGAAATTCTGTCTGAAATTTCTTTCTTATGAAATCTTCTGTCCAATTGGATACCTATTGGATCATAAAAATCGGGATGAATTTCTGTTATGGATTGGTGATCATGTAATAAGAAAGATGACAAGCCAGGTTGCGAATATGATTTTTCAGTTTTAATGGCCTGTAATCCATTATGCGTTAAAGTCAAGCTTTTAGCAATTTCTTGTAAAAGGAAAGTTTCCATATATAATTCACTAAATAAATCAACGAGGAATAGATAGAAATTTGTGACAAGCGATTTATCTATTAACGCGAATTGCTGGCAAGTTTCCAAAAATAGTTTCTTTCGTCGATGATGTCTTGGAGGACATAGAAGTTTTTTAAGGAAGTCTGATATTGATTGATCTTGGAATTGAAAAATTTGTATACTTCCTTGACACAATCTAGTTTTCCAAAATGGTAGCACATCTTTCGAATGTTCTTTGATAAGGTGCTCAGTATACCATAGTAATCTATCAAAAGTCTGAAAATTTAAAACACAATCCGATTTTGTACAAAATGAGCAAGTGAGAAAGAATGAAATGATTATCTGTACAAATAATGTTACAGCACAATTGGGATTGACTTGAAATATCTTCTTTTTCACAAGAACTGGCCAGAATTATGGGATCCGAGCAATTTCGAATTCCGTCTTGTGAATCAGAAGACAAGTTATGATTTTGAACAGGCATGGGGGTTTCCTCATGATATGAATCATAGATCGGGGTATTGTCTTGGATAGTAAAGTCATGCAAATGATCCTTTACTTTGGAATGAGGATTGACTGATATGATTCTTGAATTAGAATATCTCTCATTATCTGAGCTTTGTTGAGTTACTTGAGATAAATCAACAACATCATTGTCATCAAAGTAGCTATCATAAATGATTTTACGGGTTTCCCTAGATTTCTCTTTTTGATTGAATATTTTCAGACAAGGAAGGTCAAGTGGTTCTTGTTTGAAAATGATCAAAGGATGTTCTATAGCTGACTTTTTATCTTGAAAACCTAATGATGACTCATTTGAGTAATCCTCTGTACCGTTTGAAATATCTTTAGTATTGAGAGGGGAAAAATGATCATCACTAAAAACATCAGGATAAAGAGAAATATGTGATTCTGGAACAATGCATTTGAAAATATCATCGTGGAAAAATCTTTGTTCATCAGATTCATCATAGACATCGGGCTTTAGATCATACCTTTGTGTACTGATACTTTTCGAAAGAGAATTAGATTGTTGTTCTAACCTTGGCATCTGCATTTGTTGACTTGCAATGATATTATCTGACCTTGTATCAAAGTCATCTCCTGGTTCCAAGGCAGGCTTTCCTCCATCATTCTCGCTTTCGTCTTCTTGCATTAGAGCATGCATGTCTCCTAGGCTTTGGGAACCTTCTCCATCATGAGTGATTTGTATATTCAAATTGGAATTCTCATTCATATTAGAAGAAAATGAGACACAACTTGGACTAATTTCTGCTGGATCGGACATAGGAGGTAGGGAATGCTCAGCATAATCTGAAGATTCTTCATCCATGAGTTCACTTTCAAGATCATACTTTAGGCAATTAAGATGAAATCACATATTAAAATCCCTAACAGATTCATCTTGTTTCCGTAGATAATCAATTTCATCATATACCTGGTCATAGTCATAACAATCAAATTTACAAATGAAAGTCTTGACGAATTGGTCCCAGTTGTGAATTGAGGCAACTGGGAGGGTTCTACACCATTTTCTAGCTTCCGCCGTGAATGTAAGAGTAAAAATTCTGCATAAAACGCCTTAATCAATTATTTGAACGTTTGGACTTGAAACTCTTTGAATAAATTGAAGAGCATGATTAAAAGCAGAAGAATTATTCTTACCATTGAATTTTACCTGAGACAAGAGTCTTACCACTTCAGGTGGAGTGTTGGAAGAGGCACGAACATGGATGCAACTCCAAATGGGAAGTTTTTGAGCAGCCATCCTAATTCAAATGTTATGATTTTCAAACCATTCCAATAGACAATATGCTTCAGGCCCTCCTTCTAGCGCCAAATATGTTGAAGCCCCGAAAATCGGGTCGACAACAAGGGGATACCCACCCGGTCCGGACCTTGGTTGGCAGCTCCTTATCTGTTTGGTATAGCGGGTCTGACTGGGGATAATGGGACCAGTTTCCCAATCTAAGGGTGTGTGTGTGTGTGCAGAGTTGGATGTTGCTGATCTAGGAATACTTAAAGCTAATCTAATTCAAACTTTTAAACTAAATCTATGCTATTGTAATCTAATGAAAAACAACACATCTAATCTATGCTAACCCGGGGTGTATCTCTTCTATTATGCGATCTAAAGAGATTTCAAACAATAACTGGTAATAAAGATCATTCAGCTATCATAAGAATAGAAATCAATTAAGATGAACTACTTTGCATAAAAAGTTAGGCAAAACAGTTGTGAACAACATATCGCATATTAAGTTATTCATATATCAGACATAAATAAATGGCTCCACCATACAAAAGTGCCAAATGGTAACTCACACATTCATGCAATAACATATAAACAACTAAAATTGTATATCACTTTAAGAATATAAGCAGAAATGGCCAAGAGATAAAAGTACCATTTATGACTAATCCTACTCATAAGCTTCAAGCAAAAATGATTTATCTCTACTTGTTCTGACATCTACTAAGAGTACAAAAGTGCAACATCAGTAGCAGACATCAAATGCAAACATTAATAAACCTCGATCCATCCATTCATCAAAACCTCCTCTGAGGGTGCAGAAGTGCATGTTCTGAGGACAAGTTTTTGAAAAATTTCTGGACCCCTCTCCAAATGCAATGAGAAGGGTTAAAATACTACTTCCTAATTCTAATAATAGTTTGTTTACAAAATTTAGGATGCGGTTTTCAAATGACCGTCCTTTTTCTAATCTAATTTTAAAGAAAAAAACAACATTCTAAATATGACTATTTCTGAATCTGATCTTAAAAGCTGCAAGTGTTCATCATGGGTTTGAGGAGAGTCGGCTGGCTGACTTCTGCTTTGAGCTGGGCTGCGAAAACGGAATCTATGAGAGCTGGCACTACTTTTTCGGCCGCGTTTATGATGCATTTCACAGTCATCCATTGACTATGCGGCTTGACCAAGTATGCCCAGTAACACTCCCAATTTAACCTGTTTAATGCTTGGATCACTTTTCCTTTCTCCTGCGCCTTCTGCTTCCATTCTGCTTCCAGTCGTAGTTTATTTGGTAGATACCCCGGGGTGGTCTCTTCGATTAAATTTGCTCTGTGCAAATTTTCATTTACACAGTCGATAATAATGCTTGCTTGCGTGGCCGCTGTCTCCACTGCTTGTTCCACCTGTCTGATTTGATCGTCCCATTTATCAAAGAGCAATTCTTTATGATTCTCGTTTATTCTGGGTGCACTTGCTTTTTTCCCTTCATCTTCATCCTGCCAAGCCAAGTACTCCGTCACTCGTTTGTCACTCTGATCATAGTCACTCCACAAGTCTACCACTTGATTGGTGATTTTATCGCTCAGTTCGCAATAATGACTCCACTGTGATATCTTACGTCCCAACTCTTCTTGTTGTTGCAGTAGTTGTTCATTTAAGCCAATAGACTCTGAAATAAATTCGGTAAGCTTAGGCTCATCTTTATGCATTTCTTGGAAAATTTGTAATTGTTTTCCTTTCTCGTCTAGACTTATTTGATAGCCTATTTGCATCTGCTGAAAGTCTTCCTGCAACTTCTCGAGCTGTTTGTTAGCTTCAATATTAGCATTGGCTTGTTGCAATTGTCGTTGTAGTAGTTGTATTTGATCTTCTTGTTCTTTCAATAGTTGCTAAACTTCCGATGCCTCGTCAATAGTTGCAGAAGCATATGCTCCTGCGATCTGAGACAACTTAGTGAGATTTTCAGATGGGTTATTGTTGGGGTCTTTCCATAAGACGTCCAATTGCTCAGCATCTTGTGATAGTGTATTTTCTAGTTTTCTTTTCTTTCTCTGTCTTCTTACAACTGCTTTATGTTGGGGACTATAGAATACGTCCAGTGGAGGAATTTCTTCTACATTAAGTAGAAGCTCAGAAGGTGGAGCGATAGGAATGTGCTCCGTTTCTGTGACACTACTGACTATGGTCGAAACCACTTCTTGTGCTACCTGTGTATTGCTCACAGGCGTTCTTGGGGCTTACCCTTCAAGATTGATCAGCTCGTTGAAGGTTTCTCATTCTTTGTCTAATTCTGTCGTGACGGGTGGCGTTTTAATGACGACAGGGGGGACATCTCTTGGCAGAGAGGCGATAACCTGCTGTTGCGACATTTCACTTAACTGAGCTGTGTCTTTAGCTGCCTCTTCGTTCTTTCCTTGGTCGCTTCCAGACCCTTTAGAATGTTCGGGTACTCCTTGCGCAGTGTTAGATTTAGATTTGGAAGTGCTTGAGTTCCCACTGAGGCTAACGCTTGGAGTCGGTTCTCTGGCAGGCAGTCGCAGCTTTTCTAAAGGAACACTGGCCAGTATTCTTTCCCTGTATACCATGAATCTTTGGAGGTCATCTGGAGACAATTTTGACTGAGCTTCCTGCAAAATTTCTTGGAATGAGCTTTTATTATGAAATAAATCATCAAATAAATCTTTCTTTCCAACGAATACTTTTATTTTGACATTCGTTGTGAAATCTTGAGCAACTTCGTTAGGGTCGAATGGCCTTGCCGGGAATTTAAATAATTGTAGACACGTCACATTCTCCACTTCGGTGAACGCGTGACCTACATCGAACAATGAAAAGGCCCCACAAGCTACAGGAAACTGAGGCCATATGGCCTTCTTTTTGTCTTTTAGGTCTTTAGTTAGGCCACCTTCTGAACATGTTTGATAAGCAATTTCTTGAGCCAGCAGTTTGTCAGGAATATACAAGGGTAGGACATGAGGAGGGACGGTGCTTCCAAATACTCTAATATAGGTGAACCATTCTTCCCCGAACCATCTTGCGATGGGGATGATATCTATCCGTGCCTCGGGTGAGCACCTCGGGGGATCTTCATCATACATCATTCTATACAAGGGTATCTACAAAGCATGGCCGCAGCAAAACAATACAGAGAGGTGAGGGAACCAGTGCTGTACATACCGTTTTTGTCTTTCTTGAGCGGTTCCTCTTTTCTGGACCAATCTTTGGTGGCCTCTGATAGGTCTGGGTTCTCCACCACAAATTTCTTAACGAATTGTGCATTGTAAGTCGCCTGCGGTTCAGGAAGATGATACATAGGCTTTAAATCTTGTGCAGCGAATGATCCGATGAGCCCTTGTCCTTGAATCTTGAATTGTCTGTTGTCCATGTCTGCATTGTCAAGTATCCACTTGATCATATCCGTATATGGTAGAATTTTGGGCCTTACTTCTATCCGATGAAGAAATGAGCATGCTAGCTCTTCTAAGGACGCTTCAGAAGAGCGTTGTGAGCCCGCGACAGCAGTAACCTTCATTATTCTGGGATTCACTTCTTCAAGTAATATGTACATGCTTTCCCACGTCGATATCCCTGCGTCTTTGTTATAGGTTGTGTCTGTATACAAAGGCGCCATTTCCTTCGTCTTTTCCTTCGCCTCAGAGCCCTGAGCTCTATTTTTCTTTCCCATTTCTTCCTGCGTATGGTTGTGTATCGTCTTTCGCTCTCCGTTCCTTCAGCTCACCAGTGAAATGGAAATGACTGATCAAGAAAGGTGATGGGAGAGTTTTAAATGCAACAAATATATCAAATATGCCACCTTACGTGAAGTAATTCTTTACAAAAGCACGCGTCTACATTTCATTTAATAGCTGACAACTAATCCCTTTACTATCATTAAAAGCGCATGATCTTGAGTCAGATTATGGTAAGTGGCTTTCCTTGAATAGCGTGCCTGAAGGATTCGTAATGAAGTGATTTTACGATTTGCCTACGTAACATCGCAGATCGCGCCATCGTAGATCGTACCATCGCAAATCGCGCAAAAACACGAATATAACATCGCAGATCGCAGAAGTTTTATGCTTGGCAAATCTTGTCAGCTCATTTTCTGCGATATGCGATATTGCGATCGGTGTTATCGCAGATCGGTAAATCTTGAAGTTTTTCCGTTATGAGTATTACTTTATTGCGATGCGATATATTGCTTAGCATGAGAGTCTTGTATATACCGATATTATAGCGAAATGGAGGCACTTCCTATCTTTTTTGCAACGCGGTTTTAAAGATTTTTTCCTTATCATAGACTTAGGTTTTAAAATATTCAAAAGATCTTCCTAAGCTTACGATGGTAACCTTATTTTGAAGAAAGGAAACTCTTGCTTTCCCTAAATTTTAACTAAGGGCCCCCATTCATTTAGTATTTTGGACAACACTTAAATAAAAAAGGGGGGGGGGGTTGTTGCTAGCCACAACAGAATACCTATCATGCTTGAGAGGTAGACCAAACTACCTTTACTCTTGGCATTAATGTTGGGAAGAATACCATGATTTTGAGGCTATGAACCGAATGCAAAAAACCTTTTGAAAATAAACAAAGAAAGACACCAAGAAATCAAAAGCTAGGGTTCTGCTACAGTGACATGATTGCAAAATATGCTGCTATCCTACCTCTATGAGCTAATTCCCCCGGAGCTTTTTCCCATAATGGTTACCCTAGCTACAATGTGAACATATCCCTTTGTCTCCTTTACTCATATAGCTCAAAGGTCCCATAACCCTACCCCATCAAAACCACACCCCAAACACCCCCAAATCCCTGACAAATTTCCCCTTTAAACCCCTATCCCTATTTCATCATTCCCCTCCTAATATTCCCTATTTTATTGTCCCCTTGGTGACAAGTTTGCAGAGCATCTACTAGGACTATTGGATTCAGAAGAAAACACAAATTTCAGGGTGCAAATAGCAGTAATGGCACCGGAACTTCATCAGACTATGAGGGGGAAACTCACAGTGACACAGCTTCTGGAGAGCAGGCTCCCCGGAGACCTAGGAGTGGCAGACATGTCAGGGATGAACCAAACACCCTCACTGAGTTGCAGGCATGCCCTCTCGCTATGTCTTGTTTCCAGCACTTGGCATGTTTCAAATTTTGTCAGAGGGTGGCAAATGTCAGAATTCATCATGAGTTGGCCCGTCTTTTTGCACTTCACCTACATGGAGGACAGTCTATCTTGGCAGGGGTCACTTTCACATTGACACCCGAAACCATATCAGTGGCAACAGGCATACCAAATGTTGGAGAAAAGTGGCACAAGAAGATGAAGGTGGAGAGGGAACTTTATGAGCCTTACATCAAGGCCAGTTGTTTGAGTCAGCTCACTAGAGTTTTCCCATTCAGATTTCTGAGAGATGATTATGCTCCACTCATGAGATTGATCATGAAATACTTCAGTTGTGAGGGGAGGTTTTCTCACCTTTATGCATATCACATCAGGTTGCTCATGCACTTTACCAGGGTGCGTATGATGAACCTCCCATTTTTCATCTGCGGGAACATAGAGAGGATGAGAAAATTCATGCAGCACAAGACCCCTCGGCAGCAGCTCAACAGTGTATATCACTTCTCTCTTATCCAGATTTTGGTGGACCATCAGTTGGGATTGCAGGGCATTGCTTGGGAGGACTTCATCTCCCGTGATTTCTTCAGCGCCCCACAGGGAGTATCAGAGGCAAAACATGAGATAGGTGGTCCTTCTCATCAGCATGAGCGCCCTGAGACCATTGTGGTGCCATTTTCCATCACATATCAGAGAGGCTATCCGAAAGGCACCAGGCCTTTGTTTGCAGCAGCAAAGCGAGTGTTATCTCCACCCGGGGTGGAAGGGGTCTCGCTTCCTACATCAGCAGTACAGGTACAGGTACAAGACAAGGGCAAGAAGCCCAAGCATGAGGGGGGACCTTCAGGTGTGCCACCAGGTAAACAGGAGGCTAGATCCATTCTCATTCGTGATGATGATGATACAGATGCACGTCCACAAAACACACAGCTGAAAGAGATCTTCCAGGAGCAAGAGGCAGAGATTCACTCCTTGACCCTCAAGTTGGAGATGGACAAATGGAACATCAGGTATTTAGAGTAGAGGAACAAATAGCTGGAAGACCAGCATGTGATCATGGAGCTGCAGAACATCCGTGAGGATCGCCTAACGACCCAGCAGAGGGGGATTGACTTCACTTCATTGGAGCAACAAGTTATGGATGATAGTGAGTCTGTTCTTGAGAGAGTGAACATGCACCTGGACAACATGATGAACAAAGCCGATGACGACAACACACTGCTGAGACACATGGTTCGTCATTACAGGGCACGAAACTTGAGTTGAGAGCCTGAATAAGGAGTTTGAAAGCAAAATTGAGGAAAGCCACAAAAAGGGAAAAAAGGGAAAAAGAGCAAGATAGGCTCAGAATTTTGGCTGAGGCTTCCTTGGTTCAGCAAGGTACCCCATAGAGAACTTCCAGCCCAAATCTCAAAAAATTTGGGCAAATTTTGGTCACAAGGAAATTTTTGGGCGAAAAAACAGGGATTTTCTCCCTGTGCGCGCGACGCTAAAATTCTAGACCTCAGATTGAGGAACGACTTATATATTTGGATTCAGCATCGAAAAATACATCTACTGGTGTCCGGGCAAGAAATTTTGATAAGTTTTGGGTCTCCTAAAGGTCAAAAAACACCCAAAAATGGCCCCTCTGCCACTTTTTGAACACACAGAAAGCAGTCTTGGGAGAATGAAGTTTTGGATGGGCAAATGAGCTTCAAATTCAGAAATTCCAGTGGGGTTAGAGAGTAGACAGGCCAAGCTTTCCAACAAGCCCACTTGGTCACATTTTGGAAACCTGAAAGTGCCCCAAAACAGGCCCCAAAGTAGCGCGATGCACAGAGAAAAGCGCGCGGCGCACAGAGGAAATTTTGCCCAGTTTGCTCCCGTTTCGCGAAATTTTGGGTCGTGACTTCTCCAAGTGGGCCCGGTCATTCACTCTTCGTTTTTTTGGCACCAAAGGCGGCTTTTGAATATTTTTCTCTCCAGGTGGGCATCTATCCAAGTGGCAAAGAATGCAAAGGGTCACCACACGCCAAATGTCATGCTTGAGAGCGCTGCACCTGTAGCTGATGGTTGGCTCTCCATTTCCATTTCGAAATGATTTGAGTAACTTCCCAACCCCTGGGCGTTCCACCTCTCCTCCACACATTCTATATATTGTATACATTTTTATTTGCAAAAGGTTGGCTGGCTTGTAACTTCTGGGAGACTGTGGGAAAGAAACTTTGTTTCTGCATTGTATATTTTTACAGAGAATTAATGAAAGGCAGCGGCTCTGTTTCATGAGATTCCTGTGGTTGTGAGTGTAGTAAGTGTGTATCTTATGTTTCATATGTACCTTGTTATGTTCCATATTTCATTTCATATTCATTTCTGGTGAAGTTTTTCGAATGAGATTAGGTAGAATTCAATTTTATTGCTCTACCTAGAGGAAAATTTCATGTTAGTGTTCATTCTTCTGTTGAAAAGGATTCATCTCCTATGCCCTTTTCACCTTCTTAATCAATCTCTCCATTCCGCCATATTTTAAAACTAAATTGCTATGCTTTCCGCCTACCTTGCCTCACGAAATAATCTGCTCCTTTATGTTAAGTTCTCTGTTCATTGAGGTCCAGTGGTCCCATAACATCCCAGAAACACAGTCATTCATAAAAATCCCTCTTTATGTTCATTTTCGCTTACTAGCCTAAGATAAATTGTTCGTTAGAAAGTCATCTCAGTCCTTTTCGTTCATCTATTTACTGAGTGTGACTCGGAGAGAGCCCTCTCCTACTCTCGTAGGGCTAGCTACGAGACTGAGCGTGGTTTGTGGTTACCCTGATTTTCGCCTTCTTTCAGCCTGAGGCGGATTTAGGTGCTAACATAGTGGCGACCATACTGGGGAACTAGTTGAAAATCAAATTCCCTTGTTTCATAAGAATTCTAGGCTCCCGGATGATGGGCTTAGGATTGGAAAGGCTGAGTAAGTTGGTTGTGTCCCGTAATTCTTTTCAATAGCACACTAGATTCAAGGCGATATACCAGAGCGAATCCGGATCCAGATCCTCCTCACATTTACGAAAATCCCAATTTGATCCCGAAACTCCTTCGCCAAGAAAGCGCCTTCACTCCCATATTCAAATCCCCTTCATGTCCTGACATTTTTGAGTATCTCGAGGAGTTTGAGTTTGGCTAACAATTTGAGTTATCACTGTTTGAATCTAAATCTGAAAAGGCTGTTGATTACGCCATCCCCGATCCACAATTTCTTGTAGACCTTGAGACAAAAAGAGCTAATAGATTGATCGATAGCTGTATTGCCCCACAGCCCCAAACTCCAAGTGCAAGCCCCTTACAAACTGTGCATAATCCTCCAACACCTCCAAAGCCAAATCCACCAAGAATAATGGCTACCCGTTTTGCTCCTCTTGTTCTGCCCCAAGTCCTAGATGACATGCCAAATTATTATCAAAGTAAAATTCCGTTTTTTGATGGCACTCCCAATGGTGTTACAGCTCAACAACATGTTGACAAAATGACAAACTTCTATGAACTTCATGAGATCGATGCGGAGAACGTGGAAATGAGGCTCTTCGTACAAACATTAACAGATGATGCGAGAAAATGGTTCAGAGGTTTGACAGCTGCAAGCATCCCTACCATGGCTGAACTACAAAGACAATTTTTGAACAGGTGGGAAGTGAAAAAGAATCCCCTTCAAATTTTGGCCGAGTATGAGAAAATCAAAAGGAATGCAGGTGAGTCGGTCCAAGATTATTGTGTTAGATTTAATGCAGTCTACAACGACATCCCAAACCATCTAAAGCCACCTGTGGGACTAGCAATGATGAAGTTTCCAGATGGTTTCGATGCTGACATGGCGTACCAATTAAGAGAGAGAGAACTGGCTACAATGGAAGATATGCAGAAAATTGTAGTCAACGTTGAAGCTAACCTACTGTCCAAAAGAGCAAGGGTGAAAGCACATAAGAAAACCACGGTGAAAGAAGAATCTTCTTCAATGGAGCAGCTGCTCAAAAAGGTGGAGCAGATGCTTGAAAGAGTGAAAATTGACAAGCCTGAGCCACAAGTTAGGAATCCTAACTTTTGTGGCCAGCAGCAACAACTGCAATATAGGACAAGACAAAGAGATCAGCGAAACCAAGAGCAGGCAGCGCAGCAACCCATACAGACACCTTTGCAGCAGAATTTTGTGCATGGACAGGAATCAGATGAGGAAGGGAACATAATAGGTGAAGAGAACCATCTTTTTACTCCAGATGAGCTGCCCACATACATCACTGAAGAAGAAGAATGTGCAGTGAATTCCGCTGCACACCAAGACACTGATTTTATTCTAGCTAGCGACACTATTTTGGAGGAAGAATCAGATGAGTACCAAAGAGGCTATATGAATGCTCTATCCACCCAATAGCAGCGATATTCACTCAGGAACAGAGAGGTACCGGTCAAAACAATTCAGAAAAAGAAGGATGGTGAAACATCAAAGAATGATTCAACAGTTGCACAAAGGAAAGGGAAGGAGACAACTGATCTGGAGAGCAGCAAATCAAAGTCAGCAGAACAATCACAGTAGCAAGCTACATCAAAAGAAAAGGAAAAGAAAGAGGCTCCAGTCAAAGAGGTAGAAAAGACTCCCACTTTTAGCTTAGAGAATGAGATTTCTAAGTTAAAAATATCCATCCCTTTGACTGAAATTATGAAAAACAGCAGCTATAGAGGAAAAATTTCCAAAATGTTGAACTTGGACCCTACGTCCGATATGGTAAATGTGGAGGATGATCAGCCTGAAATGATTTTTGGGCCAGCAACGAATGGTGAGTCTCCCGAGAGCGAGGTGCCACCCTTCTACATTAGTTTACGATTACATGACTTTGTGCTACCCAATGCCATGTTCGATTCGGGAGCATCTCACAATCTCATGCCCAAGTCTATCATGGATAAACTTGGTCTAGACATCACCCAACAATATCATGATCTCTATTCATTCGACTCTAGCAAAGTAAGGTGCATAGGGCTTATCAAAGACTTAGTGGTGAGTTTGGATCAACTTCCTATGAAAAATGTGCTGATGGACGTAGTAGTAGCAGACATTCCTCCAAGGTTTGGCATGCTTCTTTCTAGGTCTTGGGTGGAAAAATTGAAGGGGACACTACAACTGGATTTCTCCTATGCAACAATCCCGGTGTTTGGACAGATGAGGAAGCTATATCGGGAACAAAAGATGAAGTATATGATCACAAGCAAGGAGAAACCGATCAATCATCCTGTAAACTATGTACATACAGATTTAGAGTCTTTTGTTTTGTTTTCAGATAGTTTAAATGAAATAGATAGTCAGATAGTAGAAGCAGATGACATTCCAGAGATAACAGAAAATTTTAGAGAGATTTTGAAAAAAGAAAGACAAGAAAAGCAACAAAAGAATGGGCAATCAGTTGAGGACAATGGACAACAAACAAAAAATGGGCAGCAAAAGGATTTTCAGCACTTGCAAGAAGAAGAAGAAGGCTTATGGACCATGGATTTCGATGGAGCAGTCGGGAATGATGGAGCTGGTATTGGCATTTGGGTACGCAGTCCTTTCTTCGCCCCAAACAAAGTACCTAGCAGCGTAAGGGTTTGCTCCTACAAGCTAGCCTTCGAATGTTCCAATAATGAGGCAGAATATGAAGCTATGATTGCTGGCCTAAAAATTCTTAGGAAGCTGAATGCAAAGAGGATTTCAATATATGGTGACTCCGAGTTAGTAATAAAACAGGTCAGAGGTGAGTATCAAGCAAAACATCCTAGGATGCGGGCTTATCGAAATGCAGTTTTGGACATATTGAAGCTATTTTCTGAATACACCTTGACATGTGTGCCAAGAATCCAAAATAGTATTGTTGATGCTCTTGCCAAGGCAGCGAGCAGCCTGAAGATCCCCATGAACTCCAGCAACAAATTTGAAATTCATGTCAAGCACCGTCCAACCATTCCTGACAATCAGCGACATTGGCAAGTGTTCCAAGATGATGAAGAGATTAAGGATTTTCTGCTCAACAAAGGCAAGTTCAAAGAAACCTTAATCGATGTGGAAAACGATGAGAACAAAGGGAATGGTACAGAAGAGGTTCAAATCAATCAAATGGACGTATTACAGCTAAAGAACAACATCATTCCTAAAGGCTTGATACCCCTTGAAGAACTTTTCGATCAGGATGATGTTGCCCGCAAGCCAACTTTGCAGCCCACAGAGAAAGGAGTGGAAGAAGTCAACATTGGTACAACTGCAAATCCAAAATTGGTGAAATTGTCCAAAGCATTATCTCCAAAAACCAAGGACAAATATATCAATTTGATGGCTTCATTTGCAGATGTATTTGCTTGGGATTATTCAGATTTGAAGACCTATGATACAAACATCATTCAACACACCATACCTATCAAGCCAAATCAAAAGCCATTTAGACAAAAGCTAAGAAGGATCAACCCGAAGTTGCTGCCATCCATTGAAAAAGAGGTAAATAGGTTGTTCAAATCAGGTATCATTGTGCCCATCAGATTTTCAGATTGGATTTCTAATTTGGTACCCGTAAGAAAGAAGACCGGTGAGATCCGCCTATGCATCGATTTCAGAAATTTAAACAAGGTCTCTTTGAAGGACAACTACCCGCTGCCCAAGATGGACCATGTACTTCAGCGAGTAGTGGGGGCATCTCGTATGTCGCTGCTAGATGGTTATTCCGGATACAATCAAGTTGCTGTCCATGAAGATGACAGAGACAAAACAACGTTCACCACTCCATGGGGAACGTTTCACTATGCCAAAATGCCATTCGGTTTGAAGAATGCAGGTGCCACATTTCAGCGTGCAATGGACTTGGCATTTGCAAATGAGAAAGATGTGTTTTTGGTGGTGTACTTGGATGACTTGACGGTGTTTTCAAAATCAGATGAAGAGCACATGCATCATCTAAAAATTGTCTTTCAAAAGTGCAGAAAATATGGTCTATCGCTGAATCCAAAGAAGAGCTTGTTTGCCATGGAGGAAGGCAAATTACTTGGGCACATCATTTCAAAAGATGGCATCCGCATAGACCCAGCACGTGTCCAAGCGATTCAGCAAATCGATCTGCCTAGGAGCAAAAAGGAGATACAGTCATTCAATGGTAAGATGAATTTTCTGCGTCGTTTTGTACCTAATCTTGCGGAACACTTGAAAGAAATGACCAACATGCTTAAGAAGGACAGCCAGGTGAAATGGACGGATGAGGCTGTAAAATCTTTCAACATGGTCAAATTGGCCCTTTCTTCAGCTCCAGTTTTAGTCAGCCCGGATTACACTCAAGATTTCATCTTGTTTTCATTTGCCTCTGAGCACACTATGGCAGCAGTATTATTGCAGAAAAGGGATGATCATGAAAGACCCATTGCCTTTTTCAGCAGAGCTATAAGAGATGCAGCGTTAAAATACAACATCATTGAGAAGCAAGCTCTAGCATTGGTGAAGGCACTGAAGGATTTCCGGGTATACATTCTACACTCTCACATTCTGGCCTATGTTCCTAACGCTGCTGTAAAAGATGTTTTGGTGCAGACTGATCTGGAAGGGAGAAGAGGCAAATGGATCGCAGCCTTGCTAGAATACGATGTGGAGATAAAGCCTACAAAGCTGGTCAAAGGACAGGGGTTGGCAAAACTAATGGCTGAATCAAATTTGCATGCCTTGGACATAAATCTGATCGCTGCCATGTCCGATGAGGATGAGGAAGGAACTTCAGTTCAGGTATCAGAAATGTTTGCTTTGTCCCCATGGTATTCTAATATAATATATGTGCTGAAAAATCTATCACCACCACCCGACGTGACTAGAAACAAAGTGAGAACACTTAAATTGAAAGCTGCCAAGTTTTGTATTTTGAATTCTGATCCCGGTGGCATTTTGTTAAACTGTCTGGTGGAAGAGGAGGCAAAGAAAGCCATGGAAGATTTCCACGGAGGAATAAGATGGTAAAGCGCTGTCATAAGTGTCAAATTTTCGAAGGAAAACAGAAATTAAAGCCTCTGCCACTCAAGCCTATCGAAGTGAGCGCTCCTTTTCGGCAGTGGGGGTTGGATTTCATTGGGGAAATTCATCCCGCATCTTCCGGACAGCATAGATGGATCCTTACAGCCACAGACTACTTCAAAAAATGGATTGAGGCAACACCTACCAGACAAGCGACGGACACGGTAATCATCTCATTTCTCGAAAATAACATCTTGTCTCGCTTTGGTTGTCCAAACAAAATAATCACTGATAATGCAGCAGCTTTCAAATCAAAAAGGATGGTGGAATTTTGTCATAGATATCATATAATTTTGGGTCATTCAACTGCCTATCATCCACAAGGAAATGGATTGGCTGAATCTTCGAATAAATCTTTAGTCAAAATCATCAAAAAACTGCTGGAAATTAATAAGAAGAGCTGGAACAAGAGGTTGGTTCATGCACTTTGGGCAGATCGAATCAGTCAGAAAAAGTCTATTGGTATGTCACCGTTTGAGCTTGTTTATGGAGTAGACACAGTATTCCCAGCCACCCTTGCTGCCCCGGTGGTCAGGCTTCTTCAGGAGGCAAGCAGTGAGGAAGATCCCATGCAGAGAAGGTTGAATCAAATGATCCACTTGCAGCAAACAAGAGAAGAAGTTTTCCAAAACACATCCAAGTTGCAGGAGAAGATAAAGAAAATCTATGACAGAAAGGCTAAAGCGGACAAATTTCAGTTGGATGATGTGGTGCTGAAGTGGGATGCAAGGAATGAAGAGAAAGGCAAGCACAGAAAGTTCGAAAATCTGTGGAAGGGTCCTCTCAAAATTGCAGCATATAGCGGTCAAAATGCCTTTCTTCTGAAGAAAATGAACGGTGAAGACTGTCCTGGAGGGTCGATCAATGGTTGGCTGCTCTAGCGGTATCATTGTTGATCTATCAACGCTGCTTCCACTGTCATTGTAAATACCATTTTCATTTCAGTTTGGTTTCAGTATGTACAGTCAGTTTTTGAGTTATTCCAATTGTCAAGTTTGAGTCAGTTTCTTGGTTACTTCAGTTTTGTAAATAAGTCAGAGTCTTGTGCTGTTTATCAAATGATGACTCCATAGCCCAATGGACCAAGAGGCATTGTCTAGCTCCTCCAGAGATCTACTGTTCTTGGCACCTCCAAGGAGCTGCCATCCCCTGTTGGAGCCAATGTTAGAGTTGGTCTGGTCAGCCCTCCGTCAGAGATCAAAACTCTTTGTGCATTTCAATCTTAGGTGTCCCGTTTCATTCACTCAGTTGCATTTCACTAGGGACATGTCATGATCTGATAGAGAAAGTCATGATACTCATTTCCCCTCATGTCTGGCCTCTGCTGGTTCAGGTCTTAGTCCAAAAATTAATCAAAGTCATGATAGTCAAGGTCTGGTCCTGTTACAGGGCAGATTCATTTTTATGGTTTGGGTCTAGAAATTCATCAGTTTGGTCTCGGAAAACATGCCTAGAACAAAGTCATGTAGGCCCGAGGGAAATCTTATACACCTACAATGCAGAAAGCTTCATCATCACCGCAAGAAGACATCGAATTTTCTCCAAAACTCTGTTTTGAAGAATAGTCAAACAAGGTCAACTATGACAAAATTTTCCAAAAAATTGACAGTTGATATTTTCAGATGCAGTCAGAGAATGCAAAGCCATATGCTCCATCTTACAGTCCATGCAAAGAAATGCCGAAAATTTCATCAAGAGAGCCAAAGTTTTGAAGAAAAATGGAAGGCAGAGTTTTTAAAGTCAATGAAGAAAAGTGCAAAACAAAAACATTATAAAGTGGGTTTTCATAGAAGAAAAAATCAAACCAGTTTCTTTAAAGCCTATAAATACATATGATAGCCCAAAGCAAATCCATTGTGCCATTGAAGACTTGGAAAGACATTGCAGAAGGGGGAAGAGTGAGATTGGTGAGTGTTTGAGTGAGCGGGAGGCGATTTGGTAAGCGCGGCGCATACACCAGGTCGCGCGGCGCACTCGTAACCAGCCGCAGTGTTAAATTCGCAAGCGCGCGACGCATATAAGGCACATGGTGCACGGGGAAGAACGCGCGGTGCACACAGTCCAGCGGCCCAAAACAGTGCCAAAACATTGCGAATCTTTGTGAAGGCTAACAAAACAAGAGGTAGGCCCGTTGTCAACTCTTCTCCATCAGTTTTGTCGTTTATATGGTATGCATAAGAAGTTTAAATGGTACCCCAAAAGCACGAGGTCGACCATGAAAAGAATCATAAAAAACAACGATAGTTGGGGTTGCAAATTTGCAATGATGCCACCAAGGTCTGCTCCCCTCCCCTTGTCTCCTCACTCCTCCTTGTTCCCGCCTCCATTCCCATCATGATTCCCAAGGAAAACACCCTAAAACTGCCCTAAACCCTCTCCCCTGTTTTTCAAACAAATTTGGGCGATTTTAAGAGTGCGTGGCGCACACACATACTGGTGCGGCGCACTCATCTTGCGCGGCGCACTGGGGCCGGTTCACAGTCTAAATTTGCCACTGGCGCGGCGCACTGGGCAGTGCGCGCGGCGCACAGACTCATAAGCCTGAAAATGCACCAGTTTGCCTAAATTTTTATGAATGCCTATCATGCTTGAGAGGTAGACCAAACTACCTTTACTCTTGGCATTAATGTTGGGAAGAATACCATGATTTTGAGGCTATGAACCGAATGCAAAAAACTTTTTGAAAATAAACAAAGGAAGACACCAAGAAATCAAAAGCTAGGGTTCTGCTACAGTGACATGATTGCAAAATATGCTGCTATCCTACCTCTATCAGCTAATTCCCCGGAGCTTTTTCCCATAATGGTTGCCCTAGCTACAATGTGAACATATCCCTTTGTCTCCTTTACTCATATAGCTCAAAGGTCCCATAACCCTACCCCATCAAAACCACACCCCAAACACCCCCAAATCCCTGACAAATTTCCCCTTTAAACCCCTATCCCTATTTCATCATTCCCCTCCTAATATTCCCTATTTTATTGTCCCCTTGGTGACAGATTTGCAGAGCATCTACCAGGACTATTGGATTCAGAGGACAACACAAAATTCAGGGTACAAACAGCAGTAATGGCATCGGGAACTTCATCAGACTATGAGGGGGAAACTCACAGTGACACAGCTTCTGGAGAGCAGGCTCCCCGGAGACCTAGGAGTGGCAGACATGTCAGGGATGAACCAAACACCCTCACTGAGTTGCAGGCATGCCCTCTCGCTATGTCTTGTTTCCAGCACTTGGCATGTTTCGAATTTTGTCAGAGGGTGGCAAATGTTAGAATTCATCATGAGTTGGCCCGTCTTTTTGCACTTCACCTACATGGAGGACAATCTGTCTTGGCAGGGGTCACTTTCACATTGACACCCGAAACCATATCAGTGGCAACAGGCATACCAAATGTTGGAGAAAAGTGGCACAAGAAGATGAAGGTGGAGAGCGAAATTTATGAGCCTTACATCAAGGCCAGTTGTTTGAGTTAGCTCACTAGAGTTTTCCCATTCAGATTTCTGAGAGATGATTATGCTCCACTCATGAGATTGATCATGAAATACTTCAGTTGTGAGGGGAGGTTTTCTCGCCTCTATGCATATCACATCAGGTTGCTCATGCACTTTACCAGGGTGCGTATGATGAACCTCCCATTTTTCATCCGCGGGAACATAGAGAGGATGAGAAAATTCATGCAGCACAAGACCCCTCGGCAGCAACTCAACAGTGTATATCACTTCGCTCTTATCCAGATTTTGGTGGACCATCAGTTGGGATTGCAGGGCATTGCTTGGGAGGACTTCATCTCCCGTGATTTCTTCAGCACCCCACAGGGAGTATCAGAGGCAAAACATGAGATAGGTGGTCCTTCTCATCAGCATGAGCACCCTGAGACCACTGTGGTGCCATTTTCCATCACATATCAGAGAGGCTATCCGAAAGGCACCAGGCCTTTGTTTGCAGCAGCAAAGCGAGTGTTATCTCCACCCGGGGTGGAAGGGGCCTCGCTTCCTACATCGGCAGTACAGGTACAGGTACAGGACAAGGGCAAGAAGCCCAAGCATGAGGGGGGACCTTCAGGTGTGCCACCAGGTAAACAGGAGGCCAGATCCATTCTCATTCGTGATGATGATGATACAGATGCACGTCCACAAAACGCACAGCTGAAAGAGATCTTCCAGGAGCAAGAGGCAGAGATTCACTCCTTGACCCTCAAGTTGGAGATGGCCAAATGGAACATCAGGTATTTAGAGCAGAGGAACAAACAGCTAGAAGACTAGCATGTGATCATGGAGCTGCAGAACATCCGTGAGGATCGCCTAATGACCCAGCAGAGGGGGATTGAATTCACTTCATTGGAGCAACAAGTTATGGATGATCGTGAGTCTGTTCTTGAGAGAGTGAACATGCACCTGGACAACATGCTGAACAAAGCCGATGACGACAACACACTGCTGAGACACATGGCTCGTCATTACAAGGCACGGAACTTGAGTTTGAGAGCCTGAATAAGGAGTTTGAAAGCAAAATTGAGGAAAGCCACAAAAAGGGAAAAAAGGGCAAAAGAGCAAGATAGGCTCATAATTTTGGCTAAGGCTTCCTTGGTTCAACAAGGTACCCCATAGAGAGCTTCCAGCCCAAATCTAAAAAAATTTGGGCAAATTTTGGTCACAAGGAAATTTTTGGGCGAAAAAACAGGGATTTTCTCCCTGTGCGCCGCGCACCCTGCACGACGCTAAAATTCTAGACCTCAGATTGAATAATGGCTTATATATTTGCATTCAACATCGAAAAATACATCCACTGGTGTCCGGGCAAGAAATTTTGATAAGTTTTTGGTCTCCTAAAGGTCAAAAAACACCCAAAAATGGCCCCTCTGCCACTTTTTGAACACACAGAAAGCAGTCTTGGGAGAATGAAGTTGTGGATGGGAAAATGAGCTTCAAATTTAGAAATTCCAGTGGGGTTAGAGAGTAGACAGGACAAGCTTTCCAACAAGCCCACATGGTCACATTTTGGAAACCTAAAAGTGCCCCAAAACAGGCCCCAAAGTAGCGCGACGCACAGAGGAAATTTTGCCCAGTTTGCTCCCTTTTTGCGAAATTTCGGGTTGTGACTTCTCCAAGTGGGCCCGGTCATTCACTCTTTGGTTTTTTGGCACCAAAGGTGGCTTTTAAAGAGTTTTCTCTCCAAGTGGGCATTTATCCAAGTGGCAAAGAATGCAAAGGGTCGCCACACGCCAAATGTCATGCTTGAGAGCGTTGCACCTGTAGTTGATGGTTGCCTCTCCATTTCCATTTCGAAATGATTTGAGTAACTTCCCAACCCCTGGGTGTTCCACCTCTCCTCCACACATTCTATATATTGTATACATTTTTATTTGCAAAAGGTTGGCTGGCTTGTAACTTCTTGGAGACTGTGGGAAAGAAACTTTGTTTCTGCATTGTATATTTTTACAGAGAATTAATGAAAGGCATCGGCTCTGTTTCATGAGATTCCTGTGGTTGTGAGTGTAGTAATGTGTATCTTATGTTTCATATGTACCTTGTTATGTTCCATATTTCATTTCATATTCATTTCTGGTGAAGTTTTTCGAATGAGATTAGGTAGAATTCAATTTTATTGCTCTACCTAGAGAAAAATTTCATGTTAGTGTTCATTCTTCTGTTGAAAAGGATTCATCTCCTATGCCCTTTTCACCTTTTAATCAATCTCTCCATTCTGCCATATTTAAAACTAAATTACTATGCTTTCCGCCTACCTTGCCTCACGAAATAATCTGCTCCTTTATGTTAAGTTCTCTGTTCATTGAGGTCCGGTGGTCCCATAACATCCCAGAAACACAGTCATTCATAAAAATCCCTCTTTATGTTCATTTTCGCTTACTAGCCTAAGATAAATTCTTCGTTAGAAAGTCATCTAAGTCCTTTTCGTTCATCTATTTACTGAGTGTGACTCAGAGAGAGCCCTCTCCTGCTCTCGTAGGGTTAGCTACGAGACTAAGCGTGGTTTGTGGTTACCTGATTTTCGCCTTCTTTTAGCCTGAGGCGGATTTAGGTGCTAACACAACCAGTATTCCTAACATTGGAGAGCAATGGAACAAGAGGCAGAAAATTGACAGGCAGAACCATACATCAAGCCTGGTTATTTGAGACAGCTCAACAGAGTTTTTCCTTTTCAGTACCTCAAGGATTCTTATGCTCCTTTGATGAAATTGATAATAAAGTATTTCAACTGTGAGGGTCGATTTTCCCATTTATATGCTTATCATATCAGGTTGCTGATGCATTTTACCAGGGTAAGGATGATGAACCTCCCCTACTTCATGTGCCGAAAGATTGAGAAGATGACCACCCTAGTACAGCATAAGACTCCTCAACAACAGTTCAACAGTATATATCATTTTGCTCTCATTAAAATTGTGGTCATCCATCAGCTTGGCTTACAGGGCATCACTTGGGAGGACTTCATTTCTCGTGAGTTTTCACAGCTCCTCAGGGACCTTCAGAGACTTTGCATGAGATAGGTGGACCTTCTTATCAGCATGAGGGTCATGAGACGCAGACCGCTAGTATGCCGGTGTTTATCGCTTATCAGAAGGGCACTAGACGGTTGTTCGCAGCAGCAAAGCAAGTATAATCTCCACCCGAGGTGGAAGGGGTCTCACTTTCGTCATCAACACAACAGGTTCAGGACAAAGGCAAGAGGCCATTACAGGATGAAGGACCATCAGGTGAGCAGGAGACTGATTTCATTCTCATTGAGGGTGATGATACCAATGTGGGCCCGCAAAGCGCAAATCTCAAAGAAGTCATCCAAGAGCAGCAGGCAGACATCAATGCCTTGTCCCTCAACTTGGAAAGGGATAAATGGAAAATAAAGTACCTGGAGAAAAGAAATAAGCAACTTGAAGATTAGCAAGCAATTATGGAGTTGCAAAACATTCAGGAGAATCGTCAAGTTGCCCAAAGGAGGAGGGTGGAGCTCACTTCACTTGAGCAAGAGGTCAATGCCAATTGGGAGTCATGGCTTGAAAGAGCCAATATCCACTTAGAGAGGTTGTTGGAGAAGGCCAACAAGGAGAAGACATTATTGAGACATATGGCATATCATTATATGGCAAGAATCAAAGTTTGCAAGGCAAGAATCAAGAGCTTAAAGGCAAAATTGAAGAAGGTATCAAAGAGGCGAAAGGAGCATGAAGGACTTCAGATATTAGCAGAGGCTTCCTTAGCCCAACACAATGCTTGATGAAGAAGACTCAGCCCAAATTCCAAAAAATTTGGGGCACTTTTTGCATTTTTGGAATTTTTGGCACAAAAAACAGGGTTTTCTGCTCTATGCGTCGCGCCACCTCGCGCTCGCTTTTGATAGGAGCCTCCAAATGAAAAAAACTCAGCATTTTTCGATTTGGAATGGAAAAATATGCTTGCCTACCAATGGCCAAGAAATTTGGATAGGTTTTGAGCCCTCAAAAAAGTCAAAGACACTCAAAAAATGACCTTACTGCCCCTATTTTGACACACAGGAAGCAGTGTTGGGAAAACTCAGTTTTGGAGAGGCAAATGGAGGCCAAATTCAAAAATTCCACTTGGGTTGGAAAGTAGACAGGTAGACCTTTCCAACAAGAATACGTGGAGCAAATTTGGACACTAGGAAGGCCTCTAAAAGAGGCTGCAAACAGGCGCTACGCATAGAGAAATCAGCGCGGCGCATAGGGGAAATTTTGTTCAGTTTGACCAAGTATACTCTGTTTTTCGCCTAGTTCCCTGAAAGTTTGACTTTTCTCTTCCTTGATGTCAAAATTATGATGTAATCTAATGTAAATTGATAGATCTTGATGTTGGAAATAATACTGAGAGGGGGGGGGGGGTGAATCAGTATTATCAGATCAATAAAACTTTTTCAATGCTCAGAAACATACACGATACTTTCGTTAAGTGAAACCGCGTGTACACGCGACTGTATCTAATGCAACAAGCGTATACCCAGAGATCTTATAATTCAGTTAGCTTTAATCTTCTGTAAATGCATCAGAACATTATTAAGTATATTAACAGTAAACAGGTGCAGTATAACAGAACAGAACATCACATAAGAGCCACACACATGAACACCATGATATAAGGTGGAAACCCAATGTGGGTGAAAACCACCTGCTGCAATTCGTCTCTTTCTTCTTTAATGAGAAACTTCTTTTACAATGTACTGGTGCAGTCCTTTACCAGTACGCAGGCTACAACCTGCAGAGAGCTACAACCCTCTCTCGTTTTCCAACTACTTCTGGAAGGGAGCTACAACCCCCTCAGCTCTTGTACTAGCTGATCCATTTACTAGTACGTAGGTGCTGACCCTACAACCTTCAGGGACCACGTTTCATCAATTTTCAGATTGGATCCAAGAGTACAAAATAAACATTACTGCAATACAATCATCAACTTATACTTGCATCATAATTCATTAAACAACCCAATACTGAATCACTGAAACCCTGTCATCAAGAACACAGAACCCAAACCAGAGCCCAGAACTCTGCAACAACCACCAGAATCAGCAGCAACCTGAAATATCAAATCTTATTATGCATACGCTACTTCACTGTACCAAAACCGCGTGTATACGCGCTTTCACCAAAGGCAACCCGCGTGCAGATCTAGAAATAGATTCTTATGCCTTCGCTGTCAGATCCGACCCTTGCCAAAACGTCCCGAACAGATAACCAGCAATACCAGATCCTCTCACTGCGTCAGACACACAATACATCTCTTTGCCTAATGATCTTCTCCTTATATAGCCTTAGGCCTTGTTCAATACCAAGAGCCAAAACCATAGTAACACAATACCATCAACTTCAAAACTAGGGATCGACACGCCCGTCGAGACACAATGGTCCGAAACCATAGGCACAACTTCCAAGGACTAACCGCCATGGACCAAAGGTACTTTTCCACATACACGCGCTTTTGCTGAAGCCAACCTGCGTGTACACGCGACTTGGACTTAACGAACCTGCGTGTATGAACTTTCTTGCCATGCTGTACTAAGATCTGTCCTCTGATTAAGTTGCCATCACCTGTACCAACCTCTGAGTGAGTTGCCATCAAGGACAACACTTGAATCATAATGCCAACAATCTCCCCCTTTGGACTTGATGGCAACCACCACACCAAGTCACTCTCCCCCTTTGACATCAAGGGCAAAGGGCGTACCGAGATATTCTCTTCTTTGGTATACCTTCTACTGTCCATACTGTTGTCCATACTCCCCCTGAGTACATGCTGAAGATTCTGATTTGGCTCCCCCTTTGTATATGCCAAAATGTACCAATCTATCCATGCTCCCCCTGAGCAGATGCAGGATCTAAGACCAGCCATTCAGATTTGTACCATAATCATCAACCTGCAATACTATTCCTTTGATCAAACAACAAGATGTATCATTTAGTTTCATCAGCAATTAATGCCAACAATGAATTATTTGAAGTATATGCTCCCCCTGAGTGTGAGCTAACCATGACTGAACCATTTCCTGAGTCTTGTTCTGCTGCCCCCTGAGCCTAAGCCAACCATGACTGAACCTGGGTTTGTTCTGCTGCCCTTTCTCCATATACGCGACTTTGCAGCCTGTAACTCGCGTATATACGCAACTTGTCTTCATTATATCAGCGTATGCAGGATGGAATACTGAATTTCATCACTTTCAGATTCCCCTGTGTCTGTTATGTCAGCTGACTGAGTTATGCCACTCCTTTCTGTCTTTGTCTTCTTCAATTCCTGCAACTGTGATGATGTATGGTCCTCTTGTCTTGAATTTTGAAATCTGCTCCTGCATTCCCTTGCTTTATGCCCATAGTTGTTGCATGTATAACACCTTATATTTTTCATGTTCCTTATATCACAATCAATTGCTTTGTGTCCATATGCATTGCAGGCAAAGCAATACCCTCTGAAATACCTGGGATGCGATGATCTTTCTTGAACCATTCTACTTCTACATTTGGCTGCAACATGTCCAAGATTATGACATACATAACATTCAACATTCTTCAGCGGAGGAAATAATCGTCTATCACGTCCATAGTTAGGAGTAAAGGATCTCCCTTGAGGAATTTCTTTCCTTGGTTGTTCCTTGAGCATTTCAGATTTCTCATTAGAGTTTCTTGCCTCACC
This sequence comes from Pinus tabuliformis, assembly GCA_031772625.1. Lineage (NCBI taxonomy): Eukaryota > Viridiplantae > Streptophyta > Pinopsida > Pinales > Pinaceae > Pinus > Pinus tabuliformis. The sequence goes on from CM062804.1 coordinate 347,259,998, forward strand.
TTGTGAACTAGATTCACCTTCAACATATTCATGAAAACCAAGACCAGTCTTGATAGCAGGAGATCTTTGACTATTAAGAATATCATCCAAGACTTTAGAACTATCTTGAAATCGTAAAAGCTTATCCTTTTCCTCTAGTTTACCTTTCAAGATATTTACCTCAACTTGATGTTGTTCTTCCTTTTTCAGATACTGCTTCCTTAGGTCTTCTTCAACTTTTCTCCCTTCTTCCACTTGTCGCTTTAGTTTGATCACTTCATGTTCTTGATCTTCAAGATCTTCTTTTAGAGAGAGGACCTTTGATTCAAGTCTCTGAATAGTTGTGCTCTGATCTTTTGCTATATCCTGCAATTTCTCCCTTACCCTGGTTTCTGTCTCCAATTGTTCTTTTAATTTGGCAACTTCTTCAGTTTTGCATTCTTCTTTTCATGTGCCATGAAACTTTTAATATCTTCGCTATTATTGGATGAAGAATTCTTCTTTTCATGTGCCATGAGACTTCTAATATCTTCACTATCATTGAATGAACTTTTAATATGGGTATAATAGCTTCTACCATCTTCTTCAGATATCTTTCCTTTGTTATGAGGACATCTAGCAGCATAGTGACCAACTCTACCACATAGAAAACATTTGAAAGGTAGCTTACCTTTGAACCGTCCAGTTCCCCGTTCAAGATTCTTGACAAAATTTACCTCATCTTCTTCCTCTGACACTTCGAATGCGGCCTCTGGTGGTACCTCTTGTCGCATTTCAAAAGCAGTTAAGATCCCGTGAAGCTGTGACATGGTAATTTTCTGCACATTCTCCTTTTCTTCTATGGCAGATACTTTAGAATCAAATTTAGTAGACAGAGATCTCAAAACCTTTTCAACTAAGACAACTTCCTCAAATTCTTCACCCAGATCCCTCATACAATTCACAATCTCATCCATACGCAGGAAATAATTAGCTACGCTTTCATTACTTCGCATCTTAAGAGTTTCATACCGGATTCTGAGAGTTTGAAGCTTTGCTCTTTTTACCTGATCATCTCCTTCGTAGCTTGTAACGATTTTGTCCCATATTTCCTTAGCTGATTTGAAATGCATGATCTTCATAAATTCTGATTGAGTCAAAGTACTCAATAGGACAGTAACTGCTTTGGCATTGAGCTCATATTGCTTTTTCTCTGCTGGATCTATAGGAGTTGCTGATGGGAATTTGTATCCTCCTTCTACGATTCCCCAAACTTCTGCTCCAAGCGATTGTAGATATGCAGTGGTTCTTATCTTCCAGTGAGTAAAATTGTTCCCGTCAAAGACTGGTGGCCTGATGTGTGCCTCTCTTTCTGGATTAGCCATTCTGATGGATCTTTTCCTTCAAGCGATCAAGCTTCCTCTGAAGGACCTGCTCTGATACCAATTGTTGGACATAATACTGAGAGGGGGGGGGGGGGGGGTGAATCAGTATTATCAGATCAATAAAACTTTTTCAATGCTTAGAAACATACACGCTACTTTCGTTAAGTGAAACCGCGTGTACACACGACTGTATCTAATGCAACAAGCGTATACCCAGAGATCTTATAATTCAGTTAGCTTTAATCTTCTGTAAATGCATCAGAACATTATTAAGTATATTAACAGTAAACAGGTGCAGTATAACAGAACAGAACATCACATAAGAGCCACACACATGAACACCATGATATAAGGTGGAAACCCAATGTGGGTGAAAACCACCTGCTGCAATTCGTCTCTTTCTTCTTTAATGAGAAACTTCTTTTACAATGTACTGGTGCAGTCCTTTACCAGTACGCAGGCTACAACCTGCAGAGAGCTACAACCCTCTCTCGTTTTCCAACTACTTCTGGAAGGGAGCTACAACCCCCTCAGCTCTTGTACTAGCTGATCCATTTACTAGTACGTAGGTGCTGACCCTACAACCTTCAGGGACCACGTTTAATCAATTTTCAGACTGGATCCAAGAGTACAAAACAAACATTACTGCAATACAATCATCAACTTATACTTGCATCATAATTCATTAAACAACCCAATACTGAATCACTGAAACCCTGTCATCAAGAACACAGAACCCAAACCAGAGCCCAGAACTCTGCAACAACCACCAGAATCAGCAGCAACCTGAAATATCAAATCTTATTATGCATACGCTACTTCACTATACCAAAACCGCGTGTATACGCGCTTTCACCAAAGGCAACCCGCGTGCAGATCTAGAAATAGATTCTTATGCCTTCGCTGTCAGATCCGACCCTTGCCAAAACGTCCCGAACAGATAACCAGCAATACCAGATCCTCTCACTGCGTCAGACACACAATACATCTCTTTGCCTAATGATCTTCTCCTTATATAGCCTTAGGCCTTGTTCAATACCAAGAGCCAAAACCATAGTAACACAATACCATCAACTTCAAAACTAGGGATCGACACGCCCGTCGAGACACAATGGTCTGAAACCATAGGCACAACTTCCAAGGACTAACCGCCATGGACCAAAGGTACTTTTCCACATACACGCGCTTTTGCTGAAGCCAACCTGCGTGTACACGCGACTTGGACTTAACGAACCTGCGTGTATGAACTTTCTTGCCACGCTGTACTAAGATCTGTCCTCTGATTAAGTTGCCATCACCTGTACCAACCTCTGAGCACCTGTACCAACCTCTGAGTGAGTTGCCATCAAGGACAACACTTGAATCATAATGCCAACACTTGATGTAATTATGTTAAATTTTCACTTACGGAGGTAGATTCATCTATTAAAACGTTGTTTGAAACTAAATGAATCAGTTTCCTTGTTTCTAGAGGCAAGATGTTCCATTGCCTAATTTCTAGTTCTCAGTTTAGAATTAGTTGGAACAACTCCTAAACTAGTGAGATTGAACCCTAGAGGCTAGGATGAGCTATGGTTTGTCTATATTATGTGGTTTTTCAGTCATTAGCATGGTTGGACTCTTGAGAAAGCAAGGAGCTTCATTGTATACTCATATCAGCGTTTTGGCTAAGGAATTGAAACCAGGGTTTGCAACACTCTTTGGGATCCCTGTGGCATTTTGTTTTGGCACAATGCTTTCTTCTGTATTTTTTTATGTGTTATGTATGACATTATCTATCTTATTTCTTCCTAACTAAATCAAACAAGAGTGAAAGTAGAATCCATTGAAATTGCAGTGCTCTACTTGAGGTTTGCTTTAGTTTCTTGATGTTTTCAGTTGTTTGGAGAGGATCCATGGCTTCTCTTGCCCTCTTCAAATCCTCACCTGTCTAATCCCTCCATCTCATTCGATTTCAAGTGCCAAAATCAATTGCCTACCTTGCCCCATTGAGATCTCTGCAAGACTGAGCCTCATTCCCTGCACCCAAGATCTGTCTTTCCATTAGAACCAACAAACACATTATTTTATTCAATCAAACCCTTTGCACATATACTTAGCCTAAAATCAGTCAGCATATTAATCATCTCAAGCCCTCATCGATCATATTTTGCTGAGATTGACCAGGAGAGAGCCCTCTCCCAACCTGATAGGGCTAGCTACGAGGGTAAGTGTGGTTTGATGTTGGCCTTGGATCCTACCTTTCTCAGCCTGAGGTAAATCTAGGCTCTAACATAGTGGCGACCATACTGGGGAAGAAAAGCTTATTTGTTTGTTAATGTTATTGTTTTATAAACTACAGATGGAGCCTGAAGTTATGCTAGGTAGCCTTCGAAACGCTTTTGCTTTGCATCAGTGAAAGTAGATAAACGTTGCTTCAGTCAATCTCCGGTCTAGTCTTATAAACGGAACATCTTACTTGCAAATTGTCCCAGTACATGAACCAAGTTAGATCTGATTGTTGATGGTGGACAGCAGTCAGACACATATGAAGATTGAAATTATTCTCCTGGCGACTCCAGTGTCGAAGAATCCCAAGCTTCAGAATTTTTATGGCAACTCTACCCTTCAAGAACCAGTAGCCTGAAAAATTTCTTGGTCAATTCATTGTTATCAAAATGGATTTTCTTGCTCGACGGTATGCTCCCATGAGGCGAGATCACATTCCAGGTTTTACAAATAAAATTCCTAAGGTAGACTGGCAAAGGAATTTGCCTACGTTTAAAGATGATGATAGGAAGGATGCTGCTTTACATCTGGTTAGATTTCACATACATATTCGCAAGTTGAAGGTTGATTTTCTTGAAGATTGCTTGATGAAGAAATTCATGGCCACTCTAGAAGGTGAAGCCCGATCTTGGTATGAAAGTTTGCCGCCTGCTTGTATTTACTGTTTAAAGGATTTTCATACCATGTTCTTTGAAAGGTATAAAGAATCTTATCCATCCTTAACCTTAGTTCAGGACTGTTGTAAACATGTTTATAGTTTTATTGAAAATCTTGAAAAAGTTTATGAAGATGATGACTTCATGGATGATGAGATCATGGAGGCTCTGTATGAAAATCCATTTCAGCAGCATAAAGAGAGCTTAGAGGGTACTTGTCAAGATGCTTAGGAAAATTTCCAGCAGGATCAAGATCTTAGTACAATGGAAAATGATGAAAGGGAAGGTTTTATTTCAGATATGTCCATAGAAGAAGACAATATGCAGGAAAGTCAAGTTTCAATTTCAGAATGTGATAAATTCAAGTCGGCTATTTCAGATCGTGATGATCAAAAGTACTTTGGCCTGAATCCCATGAAGGAGAGCTCTGTTGTTGAGATCATCTGGAATGAAGAAGACGGTTACTGACCCAAGCCTTCATGAGGAGGTAATCTAGTCATTTCATGAAAAGCAAGATGAGATCTTTGTTCAAGTAAGTGAAAAATCTTCTTTCAATAACTCAGTGGTAAATGATAATTTGATTACCATGTTATATGAAGATGATCAACAATGTTTTCAAATTTCAGAAGATCAGGGAATAGAGGAATCCCAGTCAGGTTTTTCATGTTTTGAAATGTTATTTCAAGAAGACAATATTTGCTTGAGCAAAAGTAAACAAAAAGTCTTATCTCCTTTGTCTGAAAATGAAATAGATCAACTCCTAAAAGGTCATATTACAGCCCAAGCTAATGCAGATCTGCAGTGTGCACATGGTCAAGAAGGTGTTGGTGAAACTTTTTCTTCTTTTGAAAATGATGATAGTCTTGGAAGTAGATTTATAGATCAGCGAACAGATAATATTTTCTTTCATGAAGATGATAAGGTTGTCATGTTTGATAATCTTGAAGATTGTTTTCTGTTTAAGAATGACCTAGAGCATGAAGTTGAGGAATTTGAGCTTGAGAGAGATAATATGCTAGAATTTTTTATGCTCGAGGAATTTACAGCTAACACTCAGATGGTAGAAGCTTATACCTCTCTATGCCTTCCCATCACTCGGAAACCAGTTGTTATTTCAGATCAGAATGAAGGGAGTACTAGTATTTTTGCTGTTGGATCTCAAGCCAAGCTAGTGCTTCAGGACTTTCAAGATCCTTTCGACATTCTTTTGCAAGCACTAGAGAAGATGAATGTTGCTTGGTTCATTATCATAAGCCTTGGTTTCAGTTGTTATTGTGAGTTGCTTACATGTACATTGTTCTGCCTGCTCGGGGAAAGTGAGAGCAGAATTTCAGTAAGTAGCCATCTGCTGGATTCGTTACATTGGAAGGCCCACTTCACATGATTGTACATATTTCATCAGTAGGCAGGTAGTTGTCGTCATGATTTGAAGCCCTCAAATCTCGATGGACTGTTGCCCTTTGAAAGCTTTGTAATCACTTGTTTCAGTTAAGTCAATCTTGAGTCATTTTTGTTGTAGTCAGTTCAGTTTAAAGATAGTTTCAGCTGAGTGTCAAGTTTTAGCTTTTGAGAGTCTTGTTTCAGTTTTGAATTAGTCAGTTCAACTATGAGTCTTGAGTCAAAGTTTCATAGTAATTGGTTTTTTATTTGTCGAAGTTATTGACTCCATAGCCCAATGGACGAAGGCACTGCTTGCTTTCCCAGAGATTTGTAGTTCTTGGCACCTCTAAGGAGCTACCATCCCCATTGGAACCAATGTTAGTGTCGGTATCTTCATCCCTCCGTCAGAGATCAAATCCTCTTGTTGCATTGCATATTAGGTGTCCTGCCCAGTCAGCTACATTCCATTAGGCGCATGGATCATTTGACAGTAGTGGCTTCTCCTACAATTTTCCTCATGTCCTTTACCTGCTAGCTCATGTTTATTCATCAAAAGCATATGCAGTCACCTTTTTGTCTTAAAAATTGCAAAAGTCTTTTCTATGGTTTCATTGTCATTTAGGTCCAGGGTTTCATTACAATTTCATAAAAAACGGTTTCAAAATGTCCAATAACAGCCAGTAGGCACATGAGGAGGTTCCAGTACCAATAAAGTTCATAATCAAGTGCTCAAAGATGTGTTTTCCTCAAAACTCTGTTTTGAGGAAAAACAAAGTATTTCAGATTTTATTGTACAAATTCATGTTATTTTATTTCCTTCATATGTAAATCACTTCACCTGCAACCCTGGTCATTTTCCCTAGTCTCAGTAGCTCCAATCCCCTACAAAGCAAACAAAACATAAGTCATCACAAGCTCAAATAAAGTGAAAAAGCTCAAAAACAGAGTTAAAGGTCAAGTCATATTCCAAACATCATAAAAGTGGATTTTTGTGAATCAAAAATTAAAAGCTTATTGTATATAATTGTCTCCCTCAAATCAAAAGCTCATTTGGACTCAAAGACAAAGTTTGAGCAAAGCAAAGCCGGTTTTAGAGCAAGCAAGAGAAATTTGGAGAAAACTGCCCAAGTTCAGAGGCACGGCGCACTGGTCAAGTGGCGCGATGCACATACAGGGCGCAACGCGTTGGGTTTGAGGTGCGGCGCATAGAGCTTCCAAGCCCGAATTCTTCAGCAACTCACTCCAAATCACCCAAAATGCTTGGATCTTGATTTATGCAAGTAGGTTGAGCCTTTATCACTGCTAGTAAAATTTTTCATACAATTTATGGTGGTTGTCTTATGATGCTTGTCTAGAAGAAAATCAAACCCTACCCTCTTTCCATTTCCCAAAAATCAGCTGCCTAGGGTTTGTATTGATTATTTGGCTACCAAGTCCATCTTCCCATTCCCTTACCTTTCCACTCCCTCACTCCATTTTCCCTAATTCCCCTATTCCCTAAACTCACATATTCCTAAAACATCATCTATTCCTATCCCAATTCCCATTTCCCAACTCCTAAATACAAATTCCCAAACCTTAGTGCTATACCCAAAACTCCCAGATTACTCTCTAAATCCCCTGTTTCCCTAACTAAACCCTATCCCAACAGTCCCAAAAATCCCTCATTGTTTCCTCCCTCCACAGTCCCTCACATATTTTTCCCTTGGTGGCAAAAATCAAAAACATCATAAATCACCTACTTCTCATCAAGATAGCTCACTCACTAGAAGAGATGGAATCTGACCCCTCATATGATTATGAAGAGGAGACACACAATGACTCACCTACAGAGGTACATGCACCTAGGAGGCCTCATAGAGGTGGGAAACATATTCGAGAAGAACCTACTACTATTGCTGAGTTACAGGCCTGCCCTCTCGCCATGTCATGTTTCCAACAACAATCCTGCTATGAATTTTGTGAGCTAGTTGCTAGAATTCATTTTCATCATGAGTTGGCTCGTTTGTTTGTGCTTCATTTACATGATGGTAAAGCCACTCTAGCTGGTGTCACATTCACCTTAACACCAGAATCTATTTCACTAGCAACCGGTATTCCTAACATTGGAGAGCAATGGAACAAGAGGCAGCAAATTGACAAGCAGCATTATGAACCATACATCAAGCCCGGTTATTTGAGATAGCTCAACAGAGCTTTTCCTTTTCGGTACCTCAAAGATTCTTATGCTCCTTTGATGAAATTGATAATAAAGTATTTCAGCTGTGAGGACCGGTTTTCCTGTTTATATGCTTATCATATTAGGTTGCTGATGCATTTTACCAGGGTAAGGATGATGAACCTCCCCTACTTCATGTGTTTAAACATTGAGAAGATGACAACCCTATTACAGGACAAGACTCCTCAGCAGCAGTTCAACTGTATATATCATTTTTCTCTCATTAAAATTGTAGTCATCCATCAGCTTGGCTTATAGGGCATCATTTTGGGAGGACTTCATTTCTCGTGAGTTTTTCACAGCTCCTCAAGGACCTTCAGAGACTTTGCATGAGACAGGTGGACCTTCTTATCAGCATTAGGGTCATGAGATGCAGACCGCTAGTATGTCGGTGTTTATCACTTATCAGAAGGGCAGTAGACGGTTGTTCGCAGCAACAAAGCGAGTATTATCTCCACCCGGGGTGGAAGGGGTCTCGCTTTCGTCATCAGCACAACCGGTTCAGGAAAAGGCATGAGGCCATTACAGGATGAAGGACCATCAGGTGAGCGGGAGACTGATTTCATTCTCATTGAGGGTGATGATACCGATGTGGGCCCGCAAAGCGAAAATATCAAAGAAGTCATCCAAGAGCAGCATGCGGACATCAATGCCTTGTCCGTCAACTTGGAAAGGGCTAAATGGACAATAAAGTACCTGAAGCAAAGAAATAAGCAGCTTGAAGATCAGCAAGCAATTATGGAGTTGCAAAACATTCGGGAGAATTGCCAAGCTGCCCAAAGGAGGAGGGTGGAGCTCACTTCACTTGAGCAAGAGGTCAATGCCGATCGGGAGTCATGGCTTGAAAGAGCCAATATCTACTTAGAGAGGTTTTTGGAGAAGGCCAACAAGGAGAAGACATTGTTGAGACATATGGCATATCATTATATGGCGAGAAACAAAGTTTGCAAGGCAAGAACCAGGAGCTTAAAGGAAAAATTGAAAAAGGCATCAAAGAGGCGAAATGAGCATGAAGGACTTCAAATATTGGTAGAGGCTTCCTTGGCCCAACACAATGCTTGATGAAGAAGACTCAACCCAAATTCCAAAAAAATTGGGGCACTTTCTGCATTTTGTAATTTTTGGCACAAAAAACAGGATTTTCTGCTCTATGCGCCGTGCCACCTGGCGCTCGCTTTTGATAGGAGCCTCCAAATGACAAAAACTCAGCATTTTTGGATTTTTCACGGAAAAATATTCTTTCCTACCAATGGCCAATAAATTTGGATAGGTTTTGAGCCCTCAAAAAGGTCAAAAACACTCAAACAATGACCTTACTGCCCCTATTTTGACACACATGCAGCAGTGTCGGGAAAACTCCGTTTTGGAGGGGAAAATGGAGGCAAAATTAAAAAATTCCACTTGGGTTGGAAAGTAGACAGGCAGACCTTTCCAACAAGCACAGTTGGAGCAAATTTGGACACCAGGAAGGCATCTAAAAGTGGCTGCAAATAGACGCTACGCATAGAGAAATCAGCGCGGCGCATAGGGGAAATTTTACTCAGTTTGACCAAGTATACTCTGTTTTTCGCCTAATTCCTTGACAGTTTGACTTTTCTCTTTCTTGATGTCAAAATTATGATGTAATCTAATGTAAATTGATAGATATTGATGTAATTATGTCAAATTTTCACTTATGGAGGTAGATTCATCTATTAAAAAGTTGTTTGAAACTGAATGAATCAGTTTCCTTGTTTCTAAAGGCATGCTGTTCCATTGCCTAATTTTTAGTTCTCAGTTTAGAATTAGTTGGAACGGCTCCTAAAATAGTGAGCTCGACCCCTAGAGGCTAGGATGAGCTATGGTTTTTCTATATTATGTGGTTTTTCAGTCATTAACATGGTTGGACTCTTGAGAAAGCAAAGAGCTTCATTGTATACTCATATTAGCATTTTGGCTAAGGAATTGAGACCAGGGTTTTCAGCACTCTTTGGGATCCCTGAGGCATTTTGTTTTGGTACAGTGCTTTCTTCTGTATTTTTTATGTGTTATGTATGGCATTATCTATCTTATTTCTTCCTAACTAAATCAAACAAGAGTGAAAGTAGAATCCATTGAAATTGCAGTGCTCTACTTGAGGTTTGCTTTAGTTTCTTGATGTTTTCAGCTGTTTGGAGAGGATCCATGGCTTCTTTTTCCCTCTTCAACTCCTCACCTGTCTAATCCCTCCATCTCATTTGATTTGAAGTGCCAAAATCAGTTGCCTACCTTGCCCCATTGAGATCTCTGCAAGACTAAGCCTCATTCCCTGCACCCAAGATCCGTCTTTTCATTAGAACCAACAAACACATTATTTTATTCAATCAAACCCTTTGCACATATACCTAGCCTAAAATCAGCCAGCATATCAGTCATCTCAAGCCCTCATCGATCATATTTTGCTGAGATTGACTAGGAGAGAGCCCTCTCCCGACCTAGTAGGGCTAGGTACCAGGTTAAGCATGGTTTGATGTTGGCCCTGGATCCTACCTTTCTCAACCTGAGGTAAATCTAGACTCTAACACTCTCCATAAAATATGTTCACAAAAAGTTCACAAGGAATCGCAGAAGCAAGTTTCATTTGTTCTAAAGCAACTCAGTTACACCTCAAGAACCTTGTTACTCCCTCATAAATGTGTTCCCGAGAAATGAAGGTAGCATAACTTCATTTGCTATCAATAAATTCCAAACCTAGATGCCAGAGGGATTTCTCTCAAGAATGAAATAATTGGAAAAAACAAGAAAGTTCCCAGAAGATAACTCTAGTGTCAATCACAATCTTAATAATGCATCATTAGTGAAATCATACCCCACATGTAGGGAGAATACGATGAGCTACCTACGACCACTCGATTTACTTTGATTAGAGTATCTAAGGCCATAATAATAATCTATTTTAATTTCTTTCTAAACCTTTAAAGGAAGGTCACTGTCACTGTCATCTTATGAACCACTCTAATAACTTTGATGGCGTTTTAAATATAGTTACATGGTATTTTGTGTTTGTCTTATTTTGTTGCAGGTGACTCATGAGGAGCACATGGACGCTAATACCACAATGGGAAACACAACCAAAATGAGCAAACTATGTTTGGACCCCCATTAACATTAATTACCATTGAGAAAGGATTACATTTATCAAATTCACTGCGAATATCTTAACAACAACATAAAAACATCTCCCTTGGAAACAATTCTAAAAAGTCAATTAGGTCAAGAATTTACACCCAATATAAGGAGACACCCCTATTAATATGGTTATTCGGTGCGTTGCTTCCCCCACTATTATCAATTAGATGTTACCCATCCTCATATCTAAATAAAAGCAAAGGGAGAAATAAAATAAATGAAAAGCACCTCAATGGGGGAAGTAACGAGGGATATAAAAACCTTTTATGGGGCTATGAACATCTAGTTGGTAGTAAATGCTTATTATTTCATTGTGGTGATTACATTGTTGACATAGAAACTCATTAATATTGGAAGAATACTTTTAGAAATCCTTGAGTCATATTTAAGGATTCTATTACCTCGAGATCTATACAAACCCATTGGATCAAAAACCAAACCTAAAGTGAAAGCAACCAAATTTATTTTTTTTAAAGTAAATGACCTTTATGGATAAATTAATATAATAAAGAAGTATTTCTTAATCCTCTAACTAAAAATATTTCGATGTTAAATGAATATATCTGATCTCTTGTGAATTCCTAATAAAATTAACTAAAAATATATTATTGTACCATAACTATAACCTTATTGTTAAAGCATTTCAAATATTTTAGACTCATCTATTGTCTTTCCGTGAATTCACTAGAAAGCACACTTGGATTTTGCTTTTAAAAACTACTCCTATTTCCATTCCTTTATGCTTAACATGGTCATTTTAAAAGTCTTCTTAATCAAGGTGAAAACCATAATCTCAATCAATTTTCATGTAAATATCTTAGATAAAGATGAATTGACTAGAAAACACACTTGGATTTTGCTTTTAAAAACTACTCCTATTTCCATTCCCTTATACTTAATCATTTTAAAAATCTTCTTAATCAAGGTAAAAACCTAATCTCGATCAATTTTCATCTAAATATCTTAGACAAGGATAACACCAAACTTAACGACCCCTTGTTTGAATGATAATGAACTAAAATAACACTGTTGATAGACCATATGAAAGCCCGAACTTTCTATATTATCTTCACCATAGTAACTTAAATCTTGAGCTCATAATTTTATCAATGTTACCTCCAACTAATTTCTAATATTATTAGACAGGGACAGTGAATTTTAGTTACAACTTACATTGAAAGTCCATGTAACCCCATGGGGACACTTAATATATTTTAAGACCAAATAAATCACCGAGAATATGTGTCGACTTATATATTGGTCTTGAAAATGCCTGAGGGATATAAAACACGTACCTATTGATAAATTAGAGAAGATCAACTCGGGACATTCTTCAAAAAAAAAAATTGCCACCTGAGACACATTATACATCTGGAAACAGAAATCGAGTAATTATGGACACGCAATGGCAGGTATTAGTTAGCTCTTCGAAAATTGCAACAGTACTCTTCGCAATAGCGTTACTCATCTACTTAATCAAAGAAGTTTGTCGTGATCTTTTTCCCGCCTTGGAGCCATCTTCGTCCATGAATTGAATGATGATGACCGACGAAGTCTCGGCCTCTCTGATGAACAAATAGTCGCACTGCAATCTTTCAAGTACTCAGCGGAAGGGAGATCGGAAGAGGTGGAGGAGGAGTGTTGCAGCGTTTGTTTGTGTAGAATGCAGGAAAATGAAGAAGTAAGTAATCGAATTAGAGTAGACATGAAATTGAGAGCCATGGATCCGTGGCATCCTCGCCAGCCAAGCTGGCAGATAGTATGAACGCACCTCGACCCTGGTCCGGAACCCCTCAACCACTGCTGCAACAAGTCGAATACATCACGCGTTCGAATCTCAGAACAATCTACCCACAAGCAGAGCAGAGGTGCTAGGCAGAGCGCCAAAGCATAGCATACGATAATATATAACCATAATCATGGAGCCTTGATCCTTGTTAACCGCAGATCTTTCGTAGGGTTGTCCGCTGAAAATCAATAATGCACTGAAATTTTCAAAACACGATGGCTGACTCGTAAAAGAATTGCATGTTGCATGAGCATGCAAAATTTAAGCATTGTTTGGGGCGATTCGTAGCAAATGGGGCGATTCTGAGAATCGCCCCATGTGCGCATGATGTAGCAGCTTAACTCTGGATTTAATCCAATTCCATCTCAATAAATTTAAATGCGTAATGTGAATCAACATAATGTCATGTGAAATATAGAGGTTAAGTAATTATCAATTTGATTGCACACACATAACGATAACAAACCGACTGCACAATACATGCCACGAATGTGATATGCCATAGTCAATTTTTCACTTACATTGCGTCTCTTTTTTTTCTTTGGGAATCATTTTATGAAAATCGACAGTGTGTGTCCTCTTCTGAGTTAACATGACAATTTTTTCTATTTAAAAATGATTTTCTTTGTATATCGACATTATGTATCCTCCATCAAGCTAACATGATAACTCTACCACGTGTACACCTTCTGAGTCGTTTGATTTCATCTATGTAGACACGTAGCTGCCCTTCTTCAACTGAACAGATTTAACCGCCGCTTATGTCTAGGTGCAATAGAGAAATTCAACTACCAACGAAAGGCAAATGTTTGGAGAGAATCTGTTTCAGACATTAATCTTCTTTTGATGTAGTGTCAGAATCTGAGAGTGGTAAAAGTGTGCAGACGCCAAGCAAGTGCCCATTAAGGCATACAAAATACTCAATCTGGTCTTCATAAGATCACAATCTTCTATGCGCACTTTTAGGGATCATTTCGGCTTGAAGCATTCTCCATACCTTGGCACGACAATATGGGAAAATTTCTTTTGGATGCAATTCTACATGTTTTTCAATCAGCATTTTCCTTACCTTTGATTTCCCAAAATCTTTAAATACTCCTTGAAATAATCCCACATCACCGTCCTCTCCTTGGTCTAGATGCTCACAAGGATCTGTCGCATACAGAGTATCGCTTCTGCACTGTGGTACAAGAAAACTCCTGCCACATGTCCGTGAAAATCTTGTTCTATATACAAAGTGTCATGTTATAGGCTTCAACTAGAAAACATTGCTACTATCAGAGCATCCTGAACAATAGATCATAAGCTTTCCGAGAGCACTCCAATTCCCATCAATGGTGCCATGACTACCTCCATCAAGGAGATCAACTACCATTTTTGGTGCCCAGGACTTACAAAACTCCTTCCAGAGAACCCGTTTGGCTATGTCTTCAAACCATTTGCTAACACAAGCTATAGAACAAAGGACCCTAGGGTTCCAATTAAGAGATTTAAACACAAGCAGCAACATTGTTTCGCTAAGGTGGCCATTGGCACTGCAAATACAAGAGCCTGAGTGTATGCAGTGAAATCTCTTTACCGTCATTGTTTAGGATATGTCCTTGCTAGCAATTAACTATCTAGACACCAAAGTGGAGCCGTAATGCTTATCTCAAAATGTGTGAAATAAACAATGGTGAAAAGTAAGTACTCTGGATAACAACTTAGCTATTGATGTGTTGCACTTCCCAAATAATCCAATTCTGTGTATCTCTAAAGTTTTAGACACCCCTTCAATCGGTTAATAGTTCCAAACGAGCAGGCTCATCTTCAAATTGTTTACAAAGAGATGAGACTGTCTGCTAGAAAGCATGACGCTGAACTTATGAACCTTGCATTTGGACATCATAGGAGTAGAAAAGCGATGCACCCTTATTCCATGCAAATGATTTAGCTCAGCTAGAAACCTGAAACATGAACATCAATCAGTATATAAATCAATACAACTGATGGCCTTAGATTTCAGTTTGTATTTCCTTCAAATACAAAAGTTTAGTTTCCTTTTTATGCTATATTTAGCTGTTATTAAAGTTGAGATGGAATTGGATTAAATCCAGAGTGAAGAATTGAGAGTTAAGCTGCTACATCATGCACACATGGGGAAATTCTAAGAATCGCGCGCCACTGGTGGCGGTGGCTAGGCAGTAGCTGGGCGATTTTGAGAATCGCCCCTCCACCCGGCGATTCTCAAAATCGCCCCATGTGTGCATGACGTAGCAGCTTAACTCTGGATTTAATCCAATTCCATCTCAATAAATTTAAATGTGTAATGTGAATCAACATAATGTCATGTGAAATATAGAGGTTAAGTACTTATCAATATGATTGCACACGCATAACGATAACAAACTGACTACACAATACATGCCACGAACGTGATATGCCATCATCAATTTTGCACTTATATTGCGTCTCTTTTTTTCTCTGGGAATCACTTTCTGAAAATAGCCAGTGTGTGTCTTCTTCTCAGTTAACATTGTTAGCCTCCTGTTGCAACAGGGTATCATCTTTCATGATTGACATTTTTACATGCCAAATATGTCATACTTTGCAAGCTGCAGTGTTCCATATTTCCAGAAGAAGACATGAAGGGTGCCAATCCAAATGCACTGTTGTTCCATTTTGATGAGTTGTCGCAGTTTTGAAGAGTTTTCATTTAAGGGAGGTCCAAACAGTCTAATCGTGGTCTCCCTAGGTTTCAATTTCCTGTTTTAGAATAGAGAGAGATATATGTCCAAACAGTTTAATCTTGGCAGGTTTGTAGATAGGTAGAGAATCAAAGGGACCCAACTGTTTAATCTGGGCCCTGGCAGAAATAAGTGTAGATTTAGATAGGAAAAACATTTCAAAAAAAAATACAAATTGTAAAGCTGGGTCTGCAAGTCTAAGGGCACCCAAAACAAAAAGAAGAAAATATGTTAGGACAGTAGGCTGGGTAGGTAGCTTTGATGTGGTAGAATCATGATTGATGATCAATTTTGTGTCTCACAATGGCTTATCTTTTCAGATCACAATTCTGATGCAGTTTTCAAGTGGAGATACTCAAGCTGAAATTCACTAACTCCCCCTCCTTCTCATTTCCCCAAGTCACCTACTAACCTCCCCCAAGAGGTCAAGATTTGCTTGAGCCTCTTAGTTTCATCATTTCCATGACATTAGCCTTGGTGAGGATCTGCTTCACTCAAGGACTTCTCACTCATCATCTGTGAGCCTTCTTTTCCCCAAATGGCATGAGGTCCCACACCTTAGCGCCCTCTATTCATCTCCATATTAACTTTTAACTTTATTATATAGCTCCCCTAACAATTTGTCCTTTCCCCTATTTTAAATCATGTATATAAATCCCCTATGTAAATACCCCTCCCTGGAAATATAGCCATATTTTTCTAATTCAGGGAAATCACAGTCCACCTGGGACTGTTTTTAGCCCACCAGTGTCCTAGAGCTGGTCTGACATCTGGTCAGCTAGTAACCATTTCCCTCGCTCATAAACCCTCAAAACCCACGTTTTACCCCTTAACTCTAAAGTCCCAAGTGTAAATACACTGACCCGCGCTCACAATACCCATTTAACACGCAAACTCCGCCTTCCCTAAAGTTTAAACCCACCCACGCAAATATTATAAAAGGAATATACTGCGCATATGCCCGCCCCTTATCCCTCCGCCGCCTCGCATTAACCGCCAGCCGTTGGATCCCCTGCCCCACAGATCTACGGTGGGCGGGCCTCCCCTTCCCCGACCTGCCCGAAGGTTAACGCCCGGGAGATGGGCGGTATTGCCGCCGTACTCCCGCCAGGCGTCACCTCCTGGGTTGTGGCGGAGCCCCCTCCCCCGAAACCACCATCCCCCATAAGCGGTGCGCCATTTACCGCTTACCGCTCTGCCAGGTGACGTCACCCCCCCTGCACAGTCATGTCCACGTCACCTCTCCTGTACAGTCACCCGCCTGCGTGGCCTCTTGCCACGTGTCCCGGCACTGTACCTGCCACGTCATCGACCGTATGTGAAGACGTCATCCCACCACGTCGCCTTGCTGACGTCAGGCTGACGTCACCCGCCGTACAATGCTGACGTCATGCTGACGTCACCCGCCGTACAATGCTGACGTCATGCTGATGTCATCAGCCCTTTTTTGACGCAGAGGCGCGAAAATCGCACTTCGGAGCCCCGGAATCAAATTCTGAGGCAGTTTTTGATGAGCGATTTGCGCCTAAATCGCTCATCGCAAGATTTTTTGGGCCAGAGGTAATCTTCAGGGAATCTTCGCCCCATACGGCCCCAGGAAGCCCGAAAAGGCGCAGAAATGATCCGTTTTCGTCATAGAACATATCAAAATGATCAGAGGAGAATTCCAGATGATACAGAGGCTGAGCATTGGCCATTTACTGGTGATTAGACACACAGCACAGCAGATCAACAGCCCAAATTTCGTCAAAGAGTATCAAAGAAGGAGGAGACGCCAAAGAGTATCAGCCGAAGATATTTTGGTGGCTCGATGCAGCTAAGAAATAATGAGTCCCTCAGGAAGTCAAATCAGGCAGCCAAAGCCCATTCCTACACTTAAATCACAACTCAAACTTAAATGCGGGCAGACATCAAGGAACAAAAACCCATACATATTTATTTCAGAAGACACTACAGCAAGCCACCAAGGACAACATCATTCACTCATTTCCAATATGGAGACCCTCAGCGCTGCTCAAGAGATTTTTGAATTTATTTCCAGATAGAGTTAGGTCAATAAATGATGTTTTATGACCTGATTAGGTCAGATTGTAATAAAAGCAGTAGATAGAAGGTTTTGCCCTATATATACCACCCTCTGTATAGTTTTAAGGGTTGGTCAATTGAAAGTTTCATTGGAGACTCGCACTGTATACCTGAGTTTTTCCATAATCAAAGATTGCTGAAAGCTTGGAGAAAGAACTATCTGTTATTGATGAATGCTTTGAGAAGTTGAAGATGGAATTCATGTGCTGCAGCCTGAAGCAATAAGTGCCTCTTATCTATGTTCATGTGTTTTGCCATTATCTAAGTAGCAGAAAGAAAGAATAGCCTAGAACTAGTTAAATACTCTTTATGCTCAATTCCTGCTATTTCTTGATGTTTTCTTCTGACTGAATTGGTTATGAATATCGAATTCCTTCTGGCTCGTGTTTACCCCAGTTCACCTGTGCCGGCCAATTATCTAGGGATTCTTAACTGCCCCTAGGTAGCGCCTTGTTATTTTCTATGTTAAGTTGACTGAAAGATTCTTAAGTGCCTCTCAGTGCTTAACACCTCTTCCATCAATAGAACCTAAAAGCTGCTTCGACCTCATCTATCCTGCTCCATTTTCCTTCTCTGTGTATAAATAAATATAACAACCTTCTCATCCTCGACTCCACGCCCAATGGTTCGAGAAATTGGGACTATACCCTGCCTCTCCTCCTGAAGAATCAATTTTCCCACCAAAACATAACAAAGAACCCCCTGAACCCAAGACCTAGCCTAAAATCCTTTTAAACAAAGTTAAACAAAGTTAAACCAAAAAGAGAGAGCCCTCTCTGATTGCAGGTTGGCTAGAACCTGCAGTCCAAAGTTGGTCAGTGGTTACCTCGGCTGTATCCCTTTCTTAACCTTCGGGGACAACCTGAGTGATAACATAATGGCGACTCCACTGGGGACCTTCCTCAGTTAATTTTACAAAGTTTCACGAAGAAGGTTAACAAGCGCCCTGTAGAAATCAATTTTCTAATTGTTGTATATTTCCTAAAACTACAGATGAAGCCTGAATGCTAGCCAGGAAGCCTTTGAAACTGTTTTTGTTTTACACTAACAGGATTAGATAAAAGCTGCTTCAGTCAATCTTCATGCTAGTTTTAAGATATATACATCCATTCCAAAATCCGATTTGGCCCTAATAAACACAAAAAATATTCCAAAAATATACCCCAAAAACAAGTTTGGAAGCTGGCTCCCAAGAAAAACCCGCGATATACAAGGTCGAACCCAGACCCAGATCCTCCAGCTGTTTTTCTAAATCCTAACATAATCCCTAAAATCCTTAGGAAGCAACAAAGACAGGAAGATTTTGCTGACTTGAGTCCTGAAATAACTTACCCTAGCTCTGTTCCAACTCCTGTCAAGGTTTTATTCCGGTCCACCCCTGTTTCCCCTAGTTCATCATCTACATCTCAAAGCCCTCCCTTCACACCTTCTTCTGCTTCACATATTCCCATTACAACCCCTATTGTACCAGTCACTCCTGTTGTCCCAGTTATCCCAGTCATTCCTATAAACCCTGCAAATATGGCTAATAGATATGCACCCCTACAATTACCTGCTAACGCTGCGGCACTACCTCAAGATTACCAATCCAAAATCACATATTTTGATTCCACTGGCTCTCTCACAGCTATCCAGCATGCCAAAAAGATGCAAGACTATTTTGAGAACTATGAAATAGATGATGACAGCATAAGAATGAGAATTTTTGTTCAGAGCCTGACAGGTGATGTAAGAACTTGGTTCAGATCACTTGCTACAACCTCCATAACCACTCCTGATGAGCTTTACCAAGCCTTTACCAACAGATGGGAGAAAAAGAAAGATCCCTTGCACATACTAGCTGAATATGATACAATCAAATGAGGTCCTCAAGAGACCGTTTTGGAATACTGTGCAAGATTCAACAATGTATATAACGCGATACCACAGAATCTGAGACCTCCACCCGATTTAGCCTTGTACAAATTTCCCGACGGTTTCGACCTTGACATGGCATATCAACTGAAGGAAAGAACTCCCGCAACCCTTGAAGACGCGCAAAAGGTTGCTGTCACCGTAGAAGCCAACTTAATTGCCAAAAGAAACAGAGGGAGAATGGAAAAGAGAACCACCTTTAAGGAAGAACCCTCAGCCTTTGACCAAAAACTTGACGCTATCATTAATGGTCTGCAAAGACTAGGAGAAAGAGTAGAACATGTTGAGAGAAAAGCATCATGGGAAGGGCAGTAGTCCAACACTATAAGGAACCCGAATTTCAGGAAAA
This sequence comes from Pinus tabuliformis, assembly GCA_031772625.1. Taxonomy (NCBI): domain Eukaryota; kingdom Viridiplantae; phylum Streptophyta; class Pinopsida; order Pinales; family Pinaceae; genus Pinus; species Pinus tabuliformis. The sequence continues at coordinate 347,279,873 of CM062804.1, forward strand.
CACAGAACATAAATGCTGGTAGGCATAACCAGGACCAGGATATTAGACCCCCTTTTCAAGATAACTACGTAGAAGGATCCACATCCAGTCAGCCTATCGAAGATGATCACATAAATGTAATGGATCTAAAGGGTGAACATCAAACTTTCCTGACACAAGAAGACCAGAATGAACATGATGATAATCAACTTCACACTAAAATTGGCGATTCTTTCGATTTTAAATAAGGTTATGATACTGCTGTATATGAAGTACACAGACAGTATAAGCTCAGAACTAGGACCGTCAACATCTCTGAGCCCAACAAGACAAAGGAAACCAAACAGCCCAACAAGATTAAAAACACTGCTATTATAACCCAGCCGGCTGACACGACTGCTTCAAACTCAAGCCAAGTGACCGTAGAGGATATAACAGACATGCAGCCTGCTATCGAGCAGCCTTTGACACCTCCTTTCTTAAAACAAGACTCAAACAACGTCCCAGAAAGTACTCCTAAAAATGCCAAACCACAAGCAAATACATCCCATAGCATTGATAAACAGGAGCAAGCTGCTAAGCATTCAAACGAAAAGGAAAAAGCTGATGTAATCAATACCAAGGCTCCCCTGGAAAAGCCTTTTAGTTTAGAAACAGAGATTGGAAAACTCAAGATAGCCATTCCACTGTCGGAATTGGCTAAACACAACGTATATAGGCAACAAATTCAAAGATCACTGCAAATGCCAGGAAATAAAGATGATGTAAATGTTTTGGATGACTCCCCTGAACTGCTATTTGGCCCAGAAGTTAATGGAAAATCTACCTATGGACCAGTCCCACCCTTTTATGTTAGTCTGCATGTACATGACAAAGTCTTACACAACGCTATGTTTGATTCAGGGGCATCACACAATCTTATGCCCAAAGCAGTGATGGAAAAACTGAACCTCGATATTACAAGACCTTACAAAGATTTATACTCATTTGACTCAAGTCAAGTGAAATGTCTAGGTCTCATAAAAGACCTATGTGTTTCCCTAGTCCAATATCCGAACAAGACCATTCTCATGGATGTAGTGGTCGGTGACATTCCTCCCAAGTACGGTATGCTCCTGTCAAGATCATGGAGAGCAAAACTTCAAGGATCCCTTCAACTAGACCTTTCCTATGCTACTATTTCAGTCTTTGGGCAACCAAAGGGACTATACAGAGAAACGCTCATGAAATATGTAGTGAGTAGTGAAAACAAGCCTGAAAACTTTCTCATTTATTCAATCCATTCTGATATGGATTATTTCATTTTATTTAATGATAATTTGGATCTGCCCACCAATAAGGAACCTGTTGCCCTAGAACAACAAGTGCCCATCAACCAAGAAGCGGTTACCCATAATAAAAAGATTGTCAAAACAGTAAATGCAACCAGCATGTTACGAGAACCTCCACAAACAGAAATTCCAAATCCGCCAAACCCTAAAACAGCCCAGTTCCTTGATACTGGTTACAAGCAAGATATCACATGGTTTTTAGAGTTTGATGGTTCTGTTAATAAGTTGGGAGCAGGGGCAGGTGTCTGGATTCACAATACACACGATAACCATGCAGAAGGACATGCCTACAGACTGAATTTCAAATGCACAAATAACGTGGCAGAGTATGAAGCTCTGCTGTTAGGCCTTAAACTGCTGAAAACTCTAGGTGCTTTAAAAATATCTATCCTAGGTGACTCTGATCTAGTAATACAGCAGATAAAAGGTAATTTTGTTACCAATGACAATAGAATGAGAGCCTACAGAACAGCTGCTACTGATATACTCCAGTCATTCACTGAATTTAAGCTTGACAAGATTTCCAGAAATCACAACATTCACGCTCAGAGCCTGGCTACATTTGCGAGTACATGTAAACTCCCTTTTGACCCAAATCATCACTTCACAGCCGAAATAAAACATAGACCCTCCGTCCCAAATAATGTAAGAGATTGGCAAGTATTCGAGGATGATGCCCAGATTAACAATTTCCTCACCCTTGCACACAAATTCTCAAACATTCACATTGATACAGATGCCATGACAGATTCTGAACAGCAGAAAAATGAAAGTCAACAAGATTTAGATGCTGTAACAGCCAAACTGATTCTAAAGCCAACCGTTTTTGACAATGAAAACATTGAACAGCTAAGACAAACCCAAGCAGAAGAAATAGACAAAACACAAGTAGAAATCATTGACCTGAAGGATAATTTTTTGCCCGCTGGGTTAACTCCACTAGAAGACATGTTCGACTCTAATGACGTTCCCAGAAAACCAAAATTGCAACCAATAAACACGCAAATTGAAGAACACAACATCGGGACACCAGAGAATCCGAAAATGATCAAACTGTCCAAAAACTTGCCACCTGATCAAAAGCCCAAGTACATTGACTTATTCAAAGAATTTCAAGATGTATTTGCTTGGAGCTATGAGGATTTGAAGTCCTATGATACATCTGTAATTCAGCACACCATCCCATTGAAGCCTAATCAGAAGCCCTTCAAACAGAAATTGAGAAGAATCAACCCCGTGCTGCTTCCCCCGATTGAAAAAGAAGTAAAAAGGATGTGGGAAGCAGGCATTATAGCACCGATCAGATTCTCTGAGTGGGTGTCCAATCTGGTTCCTACAAGGAAAAAGACAGGTGAAATCAGACTTTGTGTAGACCTCAGAAACTTGAACCAAGTCTTCTTAAAAGACCACTACCCATTGCCCAAAATGGACCATATACTACAGAGAGTAGTGGGATCATCTAGAATCTCTCTACTAGATGGATTTTCAGGTTTTAACCAGATACTTGTTCACCCGGATGACCAGGACAAAACAGCTTTTACCACACCCTGGGGAACATTTAAGTATGTTAAAATGCCATTCGGACTTAAAAACGCTGGTGCTACTTTTCAACGAGCAATGGATATTGCTTTCGCCAAAGAAATACATGACTTCCTAGTTGTATACCTCGACGATTTAACCCCATTTTCCAAATCTGATGAAGAACATCTCAAGCATCTTAGGCAAATTTTCATAACATGCAGAAAATATGGAATTTCATTAAATCCTAAGAAGTCCTTATTTGGCCTTGAGGAAGGAAAATTACTTGGCCACGTCATATCAAAAGATGGGATCAGGATTGATCCTGAGAGAATACAAGCCATCCTCCAAATCCCATACCCTAGAAACATAAAAGAGTTGCAAGCTTTCCTTGGGAAAATCAACTTCTTGAGAAGATTCATCCCGAATCTGGCTGAATTGATAATACTATTAAGCAACATGTTAAAGAAAGATGCCAAGGTAAGATGGTCCCTGGAAACCAAGCAAGCATTTGAGAGTATCAAATCTGCCTTAACTCAAACCCCTGTCCTAACTAGTCCACAGTTCGATAAAGATTTCATCGTATTTTCATTTGCATCCGAGCATACGATAGCCGTTGTCCTGCTGCAAAAGGATGAACAAGGAGTTGAAAAGCCAATTGCTTTTTTCAACTGAGCCCTAAGAGACGCCCCACTCAAGTACCCGATAATGGAAAAACAAGCATATGCACTTATCAAGGCCATCAAGGATTTTAGAGTGTATATACTATACTCACACGTGATCGCCTACGTCCCACACGCTGCTGTAAAAGACATACTGACTCAAGACGGATTAGAAGGCAAAAGAGGTAAGTGGATCGCAAGTATCCTCGAATATGACATTGAAATAAAACCAACCAAGCTGATAAAGGGACAAGGTTTAGCTAAACTGATGTCCGAAACAAACTTTCAGGTCTTAGACATTAACCAGCTGGACAATGAAACGGAGTTGGCGACTCCACAGATCAGTGAAATATTTCTACAATGCCCTTGGTACACTGATATTTGCTTTGTATTGTTAAACCTGTGTGCTCCCCCAGGATTTTCCAGAACAAAGAAAAGATTTCTGAAGATGAAAGCTTTGAGATTTTGTGTGGTTGATGGTGCATTATTTTGGAGAAACCATGAAGGTATATTGTTAAATTGCTTAACCATGAATGGGACCAACAATGTCATGAAAGAATTCCATGCAGGTGACTGTGGAGGACATCTCTACTGGAAGTCCACAGCAGACAAAATCCTGAGGGCTGGTTTCTACTGGCCCACTCTTTTTGCAGATATTAAAAAATTCTCCACGACATGTCATAAGTGCCAAATTTTCGAAGGCAAGAGAAAATTATTGCCCCTGCCCCTTAAACCGATCTCCACTGAAAAACCTTTTCAACAATGGGGTCTTGACTTCATTGGGGAAATCCATCCCTCCTCCTCGGGCCAACAAAAATGGATCCTAACAGCCACCGATTATTTCAGCAAGTGGGTTGAAGCCATTCCCTGTAGACAAGCCAATGATACCATCATTATCCAATTCCTTAAATGCAACATCCTTTCTAGATTTGGCTGTCTCGAGAAAATCATCACTGATAATGCCGCTGCCTTTAAGTCCAAAAAGATGATCAGTTTCTGCCATAAGTTTCATATCACCCTGGGCCACTCTACAGCATACTATCCTCAAGGCAATGGATTGGCCGAATCATCCAATAAGAGCCTCATTAACATCATAAAGAAGATGCTAGAAGAGAACAAGAAAAACTGGCACAAAAAGCTGGTAAATGCCCTATGGGCAGACAGACTTTCAAGCAAAAGATCAATCAGAATGAGCCCTTATGAGCTGGTATATGGCTTGGAGGCTAGATTTCCTTCATCCCTCGGCATTCCCACCATCAAGCTGTTACAAGAGATTCAGGCAGAACCAAATGACATCCAAAGGAGGATTAATCAGATGATCCATCTCCAGCAAACCAGAGAACAAGTATATGACAAAGCACAGATTTTGCAAGAAAAACTCAAAAAGATGTTTGACAAGAGAGCTAAAGCTGAAGATTTCAGAGTTAATGACAAAGTTCTAAAGTGGGACTCAAGAAGAGAAGAGAAGGGCAAGCATGCTAAGTTCGATTTCCTGTGGAAAGGCCCATTTGTTATTTCTGTTGTTCAGGGAAACAACACCTATTTTCTCAAATCTATGGAGGACAACACTGTTGAAGAAGGACCTGTAAATGGCAGGATGTTGAAACATTATCATGATCCTTGTTGTTAAAACAACGAAGGCCCTGTAAATATTTTTGTACAGCCATATTGTGTATATATAAACACTGTTTTAAATTCATTTCGATAAGCAGGCCGATTATTGAACAAGCAGTAGTACATTCATGGAAGCACAGCCTGGGCTGATGGTCCAGTTTTCAAAGATCCACCTATATATCAATCTCAGCAAGGCAGCAGGAGTACAACGTCGCAACAGTAACTCAGGTAAAAAAGAAGCTGTTTTGCACCAAAATTCTCAGGCAAGAAAAGGTTAACAGAAGAGCAAAGATCTCAACTATTCATTTCACACCTAAACTGAAGGAAGGGCATCGATTTGCAATCTATGTTTTCAAAGACACATTCTCAGACAACATTGTATATGGTAATACAGCACGTAGAAGAAAGCAGGCGTTGCTGAGCAGTTCACAAAAATTCGATCAAGAAGAAGGTCGTTGTGTCACAAAGTTTCATATTTCTAACAGCAAGAGCAAAGAGGTTTTTCTTTTTTCAGTTTACAGTGACAACAGAGATCAAGGCAGTCTGACCTGCTGTTCTTGACTTTTCACAAGGAAAAATCATCCCCAAGTGGAGCCACTGTTAGCCTCCTGTTGCAACAGGGTATCATCTTTCATGATTGACATTTTTACATGCCAAATATGTCATACTTTGCAAGTTGCAGTGTTCCATATTTCCAGAAGAAGACATGAAGGGTGCCAATCCAAATGCACTGCTGTTCCATTTTGATGAGTTGTCCCAGTTTTGAAGAGTTTTCATTTAAGGAAGGTCCAAACAGTCTAATCGTGGTCTCCCTAGGTTTCAATTTCCTGTTTTAGAATAGAGAGAGATATCTGTCCAAACAGTTTAATCTTGGCAGGTTTGTAGATAGGTAGAGAATCAAAGGGACCCAACTGTTTAATCTGGGCCCTGGCAGAAATAAGTGTAGATTTAGATAGGAAAAGCATTTCAAAAAAAAAAAAAAATTGTAAAGCTGGGTCTGCAAGTCTAAGGGCACCCAAAACAAAAAGAAGAAAATATGTTAGGACAGTAGGCTGGGTAGGTAGCTTTGATGTGGCAGAATCATGATTGATGATCAATTTTGTGTCTCACAATGGCTTATCTTTTCAGATCACAATTCTGATGCAGTTTTCAAGTGGAGATACTCAAGCTGAAATTCACTAACTCCCCCTCCTTCTCATTTCCCCAAGTCACCTACTAACCTCCCCCAAGAGGTCAAGATCTGCTTGAGCCTCTTAGTTTCATCATTTACATGACATTAGCCTTGGTGAGGATCTGCTTCACTCAAGGACTGCTCACTCATCATCTGTGAGCCTTCTTTTCCCCAAATGGTATGAGGTCCCACACCTTAGCGCCCTCTATTCATCTCCATATTAACTTTTAACTTTATTATATAGCTCCCCTAACAATTTGTCCTTTCCCCTATTTTAAATCATGTATATAAATCCCCTATGTAAATACCCCTCCCTGGCAATATAGCCATATTTTTCTAAGTCAGGGAAATCACAGTCCACCTGGGACTGTTTTTAGCCCACCAGTGTCCTGGAGCTGGTCTGACATCTGGTCAGCTAGTAACCATTTCCCCTGCTCATAAACCCTCAAAACCCACATTTTACCCCTTAACCCTAAAGTCCCAAGTGTAAGTACACTGACCCGCGCTCACAATACCCATTTAACACGCAAACTCCGCCTTCCCTAAAGTTTAAACCCACCCGCGCAAATATTATAAAAGGAATATACTGCGCATATGCCCGCCCCTTATCCCTCCGCCGCCTCGCATTAACCGCCAGCCGTTGGATCCCCCCCCCCACAGATCTACGGTGGGCGGGCCTCCCCTTCCCCGACCTGCCCGAAGGTTAACGTCCGGGAGATGGGCGGTATTGCCGCCGTACTCCCGCCACGCGTCACCTCCTGGGCTGTGGCGGAGCCCCCTCCCCCGAAACCACCATCCCCCATAAGCGGTGCGCCATTTACCGCTTACCGCCCTGCCAGGTGACGTCACCCCCCCTGCACAGTCATGTCCACGTCACCTCCCCTGTACAGTCACCCGCCTGCGTGGCCTCCTGCCACGTCACTGCCACGTGTCCCGCCACCGTACCTGCCACGTCATCGACCGTACGTGATGACGTCATCCCGCCACGTCGCCCTGCTGACGTCATCACCCGCCGTACAATGCTGACGTCATCAGCCCTTTTTTGACGCAGAGGCGCGAAAATCGCACTTCGGAGCCCCGGAATCAAATTCTGAGGCAGTTTTTGATGAGCGATTTGCGCCTAAATCGCTCATCGCAGGATTTTTTGGGCCAGAGGGAATCTTCAGGGAATCTTCAAGGAATCTTCGCCCCATACGGCCCCAGGAAGCCCGAAAAGGCGCAGAAATGATCCATTTTCGTCACAGAACATATCAAAATGATCAGAGGAGAATTCCAGATGATACAGAGGCTGAGCAGCGGCCATTTACTGGTGATTAGACACACAGCACAGCAGATCAGCAGCCCAGATTTCGTCAAAGAGTATCAGAGAAGGAGGAGACGCCAAAGAGTATCAGCCGAAGATATTTTGGTGGCTCGATGCAGCTAAGAAATAATGAGCCCCTCAGGAAGTCAAATCAGGCAGCCATAGCCCATTCCTGCACTTAAATCACAACTCAAACTTAAATGCAGGCAGACATCAAGGAACAGAAACCCATACATATTTATTTCAGAAGACACTACAGCAAGTCACCAAGGACAACATCATTCACTCATTTCCAATATGGAGACCCTCAGCGCCGCTCAAGAGATTTTTGCATTTATTTCCAGATAGAGTTAGGTCAATAAATGATGTTTTATGACCTGATTAGGTCAGATTGTAATAAAAGCAGTAGATAGAAGGTTTTTCCCTATATATACCACCCTCTGTATAGTTTTAAGGGTTGGTCAATTGAAAGTTTCATTGGAGACTCGCACTGTATACCTGAGTTTTTCCATAATCAAAGATTGCTGAAAGCTTGGAGAAAGAACTATCTGTTATTGATGAATGTTTTGAGAAGCTGAAGATGGAATTCCTGTGCTGCGGCCTGAAGCAATAAGTGCCTCTTATCTCTGTTCATGTGTTTTTCCATTATCTAAGTAGCAGAAAGAAAGAATAGCCTAGAACTAGTTAAATACTCTCTATGCTCAATTCCTGTTATTTCTTGATGTTTTCTTCTGACTGAATTGGTTATGAATATCGAATTCCTTCTGGCTCGTGTTTACCCCAGTTCACCTGTGCCGGCCAATTATCTAGGGATTCTTAACTGCCCCTAGGTAGCGCCTTGTTATTTTCTCTGTTAAGTTGACTGAAAGATTCTTAAGTGCCTCTCAGTGCTTAACACCTCTTCCACCCATAGAACCTGAAAGCTGCTTCGACCTCATCTATCCTGCTCCATTTTCCTTCTCTGTGTATAAAGAAATATAACAGCCTTCTCATCCTCGACTCCACGCCCAATGGTTCGAGAAATTGGGACTATACCCTGCCTCTCCTCCTGAAGAATCAATTTTCCCACCAAAACATAACAAAGAACCCCCTGAACCCAAGACCTAGCCTAAAATCCTTTTAAACAAAGTTAAATAAAAAAGAGAGAGCCCTCTCTGATTGCAGGTTGGCTAGAACCTGTAGTCCAAAGTTGGTCAGTGGTTACCTCGGCCGTATCCCTTTCTTAACCTTCGGGGACAACCTGAGTGATAACAAACATGACAATTTTTTCTATTTAAAAATGATTTTCTTTGTATATCGACATTATGTGTCATCCATCGAGCTAACATGATAACTCTACCACATGTACACCTTCTGAGTCATTTGATTTCATCTATGCAAACACGTAGCTGCCCTTCTTCAACTGAACAAATTTAACTGCTGCTTATGTCTAGGTGCAATAGAGAAATTCAACTACCAGCAAAAGGCAAAAGTTTGGAGAGAATCTGTTTCAGACATTAATCTTTTTTTGATGCAGTCTCAGAATCTGAGAGTGGTAAAAGTGTGCAGACGCCAAGAAAGTGCCCATTAAGGCATACAAAATACTCAATCTGGTCTTCATAAGATCACAATCTTCTGTGCGCACTTTTAGGGATCATTTTGGCTTGAAGCATGGTCCATACCTTGGCACAACAATATGGGAAAATTTCTTTTGGATGCAATTCTACATGTTTTTCAATCAGCACTTTCCTTACCTTTGATTTCCCAAAAGCTTTAAATACTCCTTAATATAATCCCACGTCACCGTCCTCTCCTTGGTCTAGATGCTCACAAGGATCTGTCGCATACAGAGTATCGCTTCTACACTATGGTACAAGAAAACTTCTGCCAAATGTCCGTGCAAATCTTGTTCTATATACAAAGTTTCATGTTATAGGCTTCAACTGGAAAATGCTACTATCAGAGCATCCTGAACAATAGATCATAAGCTTTCCGAGAGAACTCCAATTCCCATCAATGGTGCCATGACTACCTCCATCAAGGAGACCAGCTACCATTTTTGGTGCCCGGGGCTTACAAAACTCCTTCCAGAGAACCCGTTTGGCTATGCCTTCAAACCATTTGCAAACACAAGCTATAGAACAAAGGACCCTAGGGTTCCAATTAAGAGATTTAAATACAAGCAACAACATTGTTTCGCTAAGGTGGCCATTGGCACTGCAAATACAAGAGCCTGAGTGTATGCAATGAAATCTCTTTACCGTCATTGTTTAGGATATGTCCTTGCTAGCAATTAACTATCTAGACACCAAAGTGGAGTCGTAATGCTTATCTAAAAATGTGTGAAATAAACAATGGCAAAAGGTAAGTACTCTGGATAACAGCTTAGCTATTGATCTGTTGCACTTCCCAAATAATCCAATTCTGTGTCTCTCTAAAGTTTTAGATACGCCTTCAATCGGTTAATAGTTCCAAACGAGCATCCCATTGGCTCATCTTCAAACTGTTTACAAAGAGACTGTCTGCTAGAAAGCATGACACTGTACTTATGAACCTTGCATTTGGACATCATAGGAGTATAAAAGTGATGAACCCTTATTCCATACAAATGATTCAGCTCAGCTAGAATCCTGAAACATGAACATCAATCGCTATATAAATCAATACAATTGATGGCCTTAGATTTCAGTTTGTAGTTCCTTCAAATACAAAAGTTTAGTTTCCTTTTTATGCTATATTTAGTTGTTATTAAAGTTGAGATGGAATTGGATTAAATCTAGAGCTAAGTATTGAGAGTTAAGCTGCTACGTCATGCGCACATGGGGCGATTTTGAGAATCGCCCCATGTGCGCATGACGTAGCAGCTTAACTTTGGATTTAATCCAATTCCACTTCAATAAATTTAAATGTGTAATGTGAATCAACATAATATCATGTGAAATATAGAGGTTAAGTACTTATCAATTTGATTGCACACACATAACGATAATAAACCGACTGCACAATACATGCCACGAACGCGATATGCCATCGTCAATTTTGCACTTACATTGCGTCTCTTTTTCTTTTTTCTTTTTTTTTGGGAATCACTTTCTGAAAATCGACAGTGTGTGTCCTCTTCTAAGCTAACATGACAATTTTTTCTATTTAAAAACAATTTTCTCTGTATATCGACATTATGTGTCCTCCATCAAGCTAACATGATAACTCTACCATGTGTACACCTTCTGAGTCATTTGATTTCATCTATGCAGACACGTAGTTGTCCTTCTTCAACTGAACAGATTTAACTGCCGCTTATGTCTAGGTGCAATAGAGAAATTCAACTACCAGCAAAAGGAAAAAGTTTGGAGAGAATTTGTTTCAGACATTAATATTCTTTGATGCAGTCTCAGAATCTGAGAGTGGTAAAAGTGTGCAGACGCCAAGCAAGTGCTCATTAAGGCATACAAAATACTCAATATGGTCTTCATAAGATCACAATCTTCTGTGCAAACTTTTAGGGAAAATTTTGGCTTGAAACATGCTCCATACCTTGGCACGACAATATGGGCAAATTTCTTTTGGATGCAATTCTACATGTTTTTCAATCAGCATTTTCCTTACCTTTGATTTCACAAAAGCTTTAAATACTCCTTGAAATAATCCCACGTCACCGTCCTCTCCTTGGTCTAGATGCTCACAAGGATCTGTCGCATACAGAGAATCGCCTCTGCATTGTGGTACAAGAAAACTCCTGCCAGATGTCCGTGAAAATCTTGTTCTATATACAAAGTGTCTTGTTATAGGCTTCAACTGGAAAACATTGCTACTATCATAGCATACTGAACAATAGATCATAAGCTTTCTGAGAGCACTCCAATTCCCATCAATGGTGCCATGACTAGTTCCATCAAGGAGATCAGCTACCATTTTTGGTCCCCGGGACTTACAAAACTCCTTCCAAAGAACCCGTTTGGCTATGTCTTCAAACCATTTGCAAACACAAGCTATAGAACAAAGGACCCTAGGGTTCCAATTAAGAGATTTAAATACAAGAAACAACATTGTTTCGCTAAGGTGGCCATTGGCACTGCAAATACAAGAGCCTAAGTGTATGCAATGAAATCTCTTTACTGTCATTGTTTAGGATATGTCCTTGCTAGCAATTAACTATCTAGACACCAAAGTGGAGCCATAATGCTTATCTCAAAATGTGTGAAATAAACAATGGTGAAAAGTAAGTACTCTGGATAACAGCTTAGCTATTAATGTGTTGCACTTCCCAAATAATCCAATTTTGTGTCTCTCTAAAGTTTTAGACACCCCTTCAATCGGTTAATAGTTCCAAACGAGCATCCCATTGGCTCATATTCAAACTGTTTACAAAGACACTGTCTGCTAGAAATCATGACGCTGAACTTATGAACCTTGCATTTGGACATCATAGGAGTAGAAAAGCGATGAACCCTTATTCCATACAAATGATTTAGCTCAGCTAGAAACCTGAAACATGAACATCAATCGATATATAAATCAATACAATTGATGGCCTTAGATTTCAGTTTGTATTTCCTTCAAATACAAAAGTTTAGTTTCCTTTTTATGTTATATTTAGTTGTTATTATAGTCGAGATGGAATTGGATTAAATCCACAAGTATTGAGAGTTACACTGCTACGTCATGTGCACATGGGGCGATTCTAAGAATCGCCGGGAGGAGGGGTGATTCTGAGAATCGCCCCTCCACCCGGCGATTCTCTAAATCGCCACATGTGCGCATGACGTAGCAGCTTAACTCTTGATTTAATCCAATTCCATTTCAATAAATTTAAATGCGTAATGTGAATAAACATAATGTCATGTGAAATATAGAGGTTAAGTACTTATCAATTTGATTGGACACGCATAACGATAACAAACCGACTGCACAATACATGCCACGAACGTGATATGCCATCGTCAATTTTTCACTTACATTGCGTCTCTTTTTTTTCTCTGGGAATCACTTTCTGAAAATCGACAATGTGTGTCCTCTTCTGAGTTAACATGACAATTTTTTCTATTTAAAAACTATTTTCTCTGTATATCGACATTATGTGTCCTCCATCGAGCTAACATGATAACTCTACCACATGTACACCTTCTGAGTCGTTTGATTTCATCTATGCAGACACGTAGCTACCCTTCTTCAACTTAACAGATTTAATTGTTGCTTATGTCTAGGTGCAATAGAGAAATTCAACTACCAGCGAAAGGCAAAAGTTGGGAGAGAATCTGTTTCAGACATTAATCTTCTTTTGATGCAGTCTCAGAATCTGAGAGTGGTAAAAGTGTGAAAACACCAAGCAAGTGCCCATTAAGGCATACAAAATACTCAATCTGGTCTTCATAAGATCACAATCTTCTTTGCGCACTTTTAGGGATCATTTTGGCTTGAAACATGCTCCATACCTTGGCACGACAATATGCACAAATTTCTTTTGGATGCAGTTCTACATGTTTTTCAATCAGCATTTTCCTTACCTTTGATTTCCCAAAAGCTTTAAATACTCCTTAATATAATCCCACGTCACTGTCCTCTCCTTGGTCTAGATGCTCACAAGGATCTGTCGCATACAGAGTATCGCTTCTACACTGTGGTACAAGAAAACCCCTGCCAGATGTCCATGAAAATCTTGTTCTATATAAAAAGTGTCTTGTTATAGGCTTCAACTAGAAAACATTGCTACTATCAAAGCATCTTGAACAATAGATCATAAGCTTTCCGAGAGCACTCCAATTCCCATCAATGGTGCCATGAATACCTCCATCAAGGAGATCAGCTACCATTTTTGGTGCCCAGGACTTACAAAATCCTTCCATAGAACCCGTTTGGCTATGTCTTCAAACCATTTGCAAACACAAGCTATAGAACAAAGGACCCTAGGGTTCCAATTAAGAGATTTAAACACAAGCAACAACATTGTTTCGCTAAGGTGGCCATTGGCACTGCAAATACAAGAGCCTGAGTGTATGCAGTGAAATCTCTTTACCGTCATTGTTTAGGATATGTCCTTGCTAGCAATTAACTATCTAGACACCAAAGTGGAGCCGTAATGCTTATCTCAAAATGTGTGAAATAAACAATGGTGAAAAGTAAGTACTCTAGATAACAGCTTAGCTATTGATGTGTTGCACTTCCCAAATAATCCAATTTTGTGTCTCTCTAAAGTTTTAGACACCCCTTCAATCGGTTAATAGTTCCAAACGAGCATCCCATTGGCTCATCTTCAAACTGTTTACAAAGACACTGTCTGCTAGAAAGCATGGTGCTGAAATTTTGAACCTTGCATTTGGACATCATAGGAGTAGAAAAGCGATGAACCCTTATTCCATACAAATGATTTAGCTCAGCTAGAAACCTGAAACATGAACATCAATCGGTATATAAATCAATACAACTGATGGCCTTAGATTTCAATTTGTATTTCCTTCAAATACAAAAGTTTAGTTTCCTTTTATGTTATATTTAGTTGTTATTAAAGTTGAGATGGAATTGGATTAAATCCATATTTAAGTATTCAGAGTTACGCTGCTACGTCATGCACACATGGGGCGATTCTGAGAATCGCCGAGTGGAGGGGCGATTCTCACAATCGCCCCGCCACCAATGGAATATTCATAGTTAAACTGCTACGTCATGCGCACATGGGGCGATTCTCAGAATCGCCCCTCCACCCGATGATTCTTAGAATCGCCCCATGTGTGCATGACATAGCAGCTTAACTCTGGATTTAATCCAATTCCATTTCAATAAATTTAAATGCGTAATGTGAATCAACATAATGTCATGTGAAATATAGAGGTTAAGTACTTATCAATTTCATTTCACATGCATAACGATAACAAACCGACTGCACAATACATGCCACGAACGTGATATGCCATCGTCAATTTTGCACTTACATTGCATCTCTTTTTTTCTCTGGGAATCACTTTCTGAAAATCGACATTGTGTGTCCTCTTCTGAGTTAACATGACATTTTTTTCTATTTAAAAATGATTTTCTCTGTATATCGACATTATGTATCCTCCATCGAGCTAACATGATAACTCTACCACGTGTACACCTTCTGAGTCATTTGATTTCATCTATGCAGACACATAGCTGCCCTTCTTCAACTGAACAGATTTAACTGCCGCTTATGTCTAGGTGTAATAGAGAAATTCAACTACCAGCAAAAGGCAAAAGTTTGGAGAGAATCTGTTTCAGACATTAATCTTCTTTTGATGCAGTCTCAGAATCTGAGAGTGGTAAAAGTGTGCAGATGCCAAGCAAGTGCCCATTAAGGCATACAAAATACTCAATCTGGTCTTCATAAGATCACAATCTTCTGTGCGCACTTTTAGGGATCATTTTGGCTTGAAGCATGCTCCATACCTTGGCACGACAATATGGGCAAATTTCTTTTGGATGCAATTCTACATGTTTTTCAATCAGCGTTTTCCTTACCTTTGATTTCCCAAAAGCTTTAAATACTCCTTGAAATAATCCCACGTCACCATCCTCTCCTTGGTCTAGATGCTCACAAGGATCTGTCGCATACAGAGTATTGCTTCTGCACTGTGGTACAAGAAAACTCCTACCAGATGTCCGTGAAAATCTTGTTCTATATACAAAGTGTCTTGTTATAGGCTTCAACTGGAAAACATTGCTACTATCATAGCATCCTGAACAATAGATCATAAGCTTTCTGAGAGCACTCCAATTCCCATCAATGGTGCCATGACTACTTCCATCAAGGATATCAGCGAGCATTTTTGGTGCCCGGGACTTACAAAACTCCTTCCTGAGAACCCCATTTGGCTATGTCTTCAAACCATTTGCAAACACAAGCTATAGAACAAAGGACCCTAGGGTTCCAATTAAGAGATTTAAATACAAGCAACAACACTGTTTCGCTAAGGTGGCCATTGGCACTGCAAATACAGGAGCCTGAGTGTATGCAATGAAATCTCTTTACCGTCATTGTTTAGGATATGTCCTTGCTAGCAATTAACTATCTAGACACCAAGGTGGAGTCGTAAAGCTTATCTCAAAATGTGTGAATAAACAATGGTGAAAAGTAAGTACTCTGGATAACAGCTTAGCTATTGATGTGTTGCACTTCCCAAATAATCCAATTTTGTGTCTCTCTAAAGTTTTAGACACCCCTTCAATTGGTAATAGTTCCAAACGAGCATCCCATTGGCTCATCTTCAAACTGTTTACAAAGACATTGTCTGCTAGAAAGCATGACGCTGAACTTATGAACCTTGCATTTGGACATCATAGGAGTAGAAAAGCGATGAACCCTTATTCCATACAAATGATTTAGCTCAGCTAGAAACCTAAAACATGAACATCAATCGATATATAAATCAATACAACTGATGGCCTTAGATTTCAGTTTGTATTTCCTTCAAATACAAAAGTTTAGTTTCCTTTTTATGCTATATTTATATCTTCAGATACAAACTACCACAAATTGAAAGAACCCACATGAAAAGTGTAACACATGGTACTGCTCTATATTTTATGCTATATGGTAATGGAAACAAAATTGAAAAGAAACACCAGAACAACCCAAATCCACTTAAAAATTCTTTTGCTGGAATTTGAATTGTAAGTACCCTAGTTTCAGATAGAAATATGAAGGCTATAGACCACTTTTAGGTAAACAATGTTTTCCAACTAGATGATGAGACGCATTGTCACTATTTTGGGCCATACCCTTTTAGAAACAACAACCCAAACTAAATGATTAGTTATAAAGAATTAGAAATTTCACAAATATAGTAAACCAATATTAAGTGTGATTTATGGCCTTAAATGAATTTTGGAGGGTAAACTTTGAAATGCCATAGAACTGAAATTAGAAGTCAATAGAGTGTGTGAGGACCAATTATTGGATAGAGTTCTTGAGAAAATGCTCTTATAACATTAGAGTTAAACATGAGGCATCTTAGGTCAAGTGCCTAATGGTTAAGAGCATGTGTTTCCTCCTAAGAGGTCATAGGTTCAAAAACCATAAGGGGTTAGAGTAGGTATGCCTTCGTAGACAATAATCAAATCGTTGCGTGGAGGTGGGTCTCTTGTCCCACAAACAAGGGGGTTTCATACACCAATTTGGTGTCTGACTTGACTATTACCTTAAAATTGGATAATGAAATTAGGATATAAATTGTTAGAAATTCATAATCTATAAGGGTGAAAACATGGAGCTGGGTTACACTTTTTGGAAAGAGATGGCACGTTTGGATGAAAAAAATGATTGCTCAATTGAACCATTTTTAAGCACTCAATCGAGTTGTTTGAGCACTTGAATAATTTAACCCAATATTATTTAAGGGCTCGATTTAGCCATGTCTTTGCGGCAGCCAAATGAAGGAGATTGGGTTTTGGATCTATTTTCTAGCTCAAGTAAGTTTTATTATATATAATTAAATTTCAATATGTTATTTATTAATTTATATGTCATTGTACTAATTTACTTCATTATTTCTTTTGTGCTTGATAATTAGATACAACACTAGCATATTGCTTTCAAAAATGAAGAAATTGCATTGCAATTGAAAAAGATCCAATACAATGCAATTTCATTCAGCAAATAATTAATGCTCTTCAATTTCTTCCAGATGCAATGCAAGAAATTTTGGTTGAAGAAAGGGGACTTTAGTGAATCATGTGTGGAAAAAAAGGCAAAGGAACCCAAACCACCATTACATGGAATGTTTAGAAAGACATACATTGAGATATTCACAGACATCAAAGATCCATTAGAAGAAGAAAATGAGCAAAAGGAAACAAAAAATATTGTGGAAGAAGACAATGATGAAACTCTAAAGGACGAAGAGTTTGGATTACGTGACATTGTTGATTAAATTTAAGTTATGCTTGGAAATCAAGCTTTGCAATGTTTTGACTTTGACATTTTATGAGAAGAATAAACACTCAATTAAAGTTATTATGCATTCAATATTTGTAATATGTAATTTTCACATTAATTTTTAAGTTAATCATTATTTTTTGAAGAAAAAAATGATTATTATTATTTTTTTGACATAAAATTAAAAAAAAAAAAAAAAAAAAAAACAAAACAAAACAAAACTATTATTTAACCATTTTTAGTTAAAATTTTAATATAAAAATTGTGATTTTGACATGTCAATTTTAGAAAAAAAAATTATCAAAACGTGTAGTTTTTTAATTATTTTTTGTTGAAAATGGTTATTTTTATGTCCGTTGTTAAAAAATATTATTTTTTAGAAACAATTATTTCATGTGAATGGAAAAATTATTTAAGGATGTATAAATATTGAAAATTCAAAATATCAACCTTCTAGTTTAAAAATGCTAAAAAAAAAAAAAAAAAAAAAACTCACTACAAAAAAATTAAAATTAAAATAAAAAACAAGAAAATATGAAAAAAACGACGATTTCAAAAATTATTAAATTTACAAAATAATTATTTACATTTCATACATTAGAAAATTTAAAATCAAAAAATAAGTCTTTTAAAAAAAGGGTCTGATGCAGATATACCCACTTGCGTGAAAATCACTACCATTCTAAAACATAATGTACATTAAAAAAATTAAACTACCAAAAACTATGCTTTAAAAAAACATGTGTTTTGCATCACCCCTTTTTAAAATTAGGTCATTTTTTTGCTATCTCTACGAAACAAATAACAGTATCAGTTCCTGTTTCAAAGTTTACATTGTTATATGTGTATTACGAACCCGATAGATCCATTACAATACTCCTTAAAGAAATATCGCACCCATCGTATATCACAAGTCTTAAAGGGATGTCACGATAAAACCCCTGATTGCGATATGCAATGCGGACCCAATGGCACCACTATAATATAACTCAATAATATCGCATCCGTCTCATCGAGATTCATATTGCATGTCTTAAAGTGTGTCACTGCTCAATTACCGATTGCAATATGTACTGCGGACCCGATGGACCTATTACAACACGTTCTAAAGTTATATCGCGTCCGCCTCGACAAGAGTCATATCGCAAGTTGTTTAAGGGTCTACATGACCAAAATGCCGATTGTGATATATTATGTGGACCTGATAGCTCCATTAGAATACACCTTTATGAAGTATCATGTCTGAGTATCGGAAGACAGGAAAAACATAAAGGACTGTCACCATTGGATCGCCGATTGAGATAAGCCCTGTGGACCCAATGCATCACCGATTGCGATAAGAAGTGTGGACCCAATAAATTATCAAAGAAAGTTTATTGAAATATCACATTCGCTCCATCGACAAAAGGGGATAAAAAAAATGTTATGTAGACCTCTGAAGTTGGGATTGCAGGATTCTCAAGAAAATGCGATGCAATGCGATTGAAGCAATGATGTGACATGTGGTACCTCCTTGTGGGTGTAACCTCTCCTTTATGTGGTTTCCGTGAATAATCAAGTCTATGGTATACTTGATTGTAAAAAGATTTCCGACATATTTTTTAAATGCCACCTTATGCTCAAGTTAACCTCCCTCCAATAGACGTGACCTTTGGTCATTGGTCAAACTCGTATAAAAACAAGTTAAACCAATTAAATTTGGGTGTGGATGGTGGAGATTAATACACAAAGAAAAGTTCACAACTTGTGAACTTGAAACAAAGGAATCTAAAGGTCGAAGAAGCCGAAGGTCTAGCAAACACAAAAGGTGCAGAGGAATCCAAAGGTCGAAGCCGAAGGTCTAGCAGACGTCAAAGGTGCAGCAAAATCCAAAGGTCAAAGAGCCAAAGGTCTAGCACACACCAAAGGTGTAGCAGAAGCCGAAGGCCTAGCAAAAAGAGGGCACTAAAGGTGTAGCAAAATAAAAAGGCCTAGCAAAGAGAGGACGCCAAAGGTGTAGCAAAATAAGAAGGCCTAACCGAGAAAGGACATCGAAGGTCAAGCAAGCAAAGAGGAAGTTGAAGGTCAAGCGAGCAAAGAGGAAGCCAAAGTTCAAGCAAAAAAGGAGAAAGTTGAAGCTTCAGCGGAAGTCAAAGGTCAAACACTCTATTGACTGGGTTATTCTTTAAAGGATCAAACCTATAATAAATCTATGAAAGCACATCCCGCAATTTGTTAAAAAGACTGTATAAGACAATCACTTCTTAATTAAATACACAGTCTGAAGTTGCAATAGTCACTCCTTAAAAGTAGTACTCTTAAAGCAGTTACCGCAATAGTTAGAACAAAGGAGTAAAACAAAGAGTTGTTTGTGTACAGAACCTAGTACAATTCATTGTAGACAAATTGAAGTTGTGTGAAGACTATTCAATACCATGATGCATTAGTCATCATGAAGTAGCCTTGAAGTAAGTGATTGGGCAATATAAAGAGTTGTAAAGACTCTTTCATATGAAAACAAGTTTTCATCGATGATGTAACATGGAGACTACAGTGAAGTTGCAAATGGACAAAATTCAATGAAAAAATATTTGGAGACGAAAATTACTACCAAAAAACATATCTAAACAAAGAATAGCGATGGGTTGGTGCCTTAGAGGTTGGAGCCTTAAACAAACAAAGTAGGTGCCTTGAAGGATAGGGTTGGAGCCCTAGAAATATTGGCAAAAAACTAAGTCAAAGCCTGTACTAAAGAAGGGTTGGTGCCCTAGAAGTTGGAGCCTCACAAAAGCCCAAGTTGGTGCTTGGCAACAAGTTGGAGCCTAAGAGATTGAAGATTGGTGTCTTCATCAAAAGTTGAAGCCCTACGTTATTATACCTGATTCATTATAAAGATTATATTAATAAAAACATTTATTCCTATTACTCATTTTGTATTCTAAATATAATTGATTTATATTGTAAAAATAACAATTGAAAAAACAATATTGATTCACCCCCCTCTTAATATTTCCAACAATTGATATCAGAGCCAATACCTTCACTCGAACCCTAACAACTTGAAGGTTGATCAATTAGAACATAAATGGCAAAGCCAAGGAAGAAAGTCTCCAGCCAATACCTTCACTCGAACCCTAACAACTTGAAGGTTGATCAATTAGAACATAAATGGCAAAGCCAAGGAAGAAAGTCTCCAATCCTCCTAAAGATGTGTCTCCCTCAACCACTGAAGATGAAATCAATCAATTCATGAAAGCTCCATGGTTCAATGGAAACTTTGATATATGGGAAGCAAGAATGAAGAATTTTTTAAAAACTCAAGGCACTGAAATCTAGAAATCAGTGATTATTGATAACCAAATGAATGGAGAATCCAAGGAGTACAATGCAAAAGCGATAAAGGCAATCTTGAATGAACTACCAAATTCTATAAAAAACAATTTAAGAAAATGTTCGTCAATAAGTGTATATGGGACAAACATCATGATCTTCACTCAAAAGAAGCATTGACCATGACCACTAGCCAAAAAGATGATGGAAACCAAGAAGGAAACCTAAAACCCAACATAGAAGCTGAAAATAAGAATGATGACATAAAAGCTAAGGAAGAGCTAGAAGATGAAGAGAATAAAAAAGGTTTTAAAAAAGATCTCCTCACTAAACTTATGGCTACCACAAAAAAGATTATCACTCTGAAAAAAGAAAATGAAGAACTTAAGAAAAAAGCACTAGCTCATGACCAAGACCAACAAAAACTTGTTAATCAATAGAAAATATTCAAAAGACAATCACAAACTAGATATCAAAACCTGCTAGTAGAGAGAACTTGTAGAGATTATTTTTTTAAGAACACACAAAAGAAAAATGCCTCATCAAAAACATTATAGAAAGAAAACTGTTGGACAGTGGAATATAGCTTAGAGTGATGTTGGTCACTTATAAAAATAGCAAAAATGAGACACAATCTCTCACCATTTCATCTAAATGCAATGATGTTGAAATATTAAATGAAAGTGACATAAGGAGAAGCACAAAGATATAAATAAACTTGGATTTGAAGAAAGATAGCAAAAAAGTGGCATCTTCTCTTGATTTAGACTATGAAGACCTCTTAATTCTAACTATGAAGACAACAAAATTCAAATTGCAGAAACATAAAAACTTGAACATTTAGTGTATGACTATTTGGAATTTACTTGGAAGCATTGAAATGGAGCATCACACTAAACCAATTTTTAAAATGCCACATGATAGGAAGAATAGTTTGATAAAGGAAGTCCTTGTGCACTCCTTTACCATTGATGTCAAAAGAGAAAAGAAAAAAAATATTGCCATCAATGACAAGGAGGAAATTGTTGATCTAATTCTCAATTGTGATATACAATGCAATGACAAAAAGGAAATTGTTGATCTAGATTGTCACTCAATTGTGATATACAATGCGAACTTAATGGCACCACTATAATATAGCTCAATAATCACATGTCTTAAAGTTTGTCATCGCCCAACCACCAATTACAATATGTACTGCGAGCAATGGACCTACTACAACACATTCTAAAATTATATTGCGTCCACGTCGACAAGAGTCATATTACAAGTTGTCACATTCTAAAATTATATTGCGTCCACGTCGACAAGAGTCATATTACAAGTTGTTTAAGGGTTGACATGGGCAAAACATTGATTGTGATATATTATGTGGACCCAACAACTCCATTAGAATACACTTTTATGAAGTATCACATCCGAGTATTGGAAGACATGCAAAACAAAAGGCTCTCAACGTTGGAACGTCGATTGAGATAAGACATGTGAACCAATGCATCATTGATTGCGATAAAAAGTGTGAACCCGATAAATTAAAACCTTAAACTCTATATATAAAATAAAAACACTTACAAGCATCATCTATGTTTGCTTTATATATAAATTATAAATTAAAGCTAATAAAAGCACTTACAAGCATCATCCCTTCCTACAATATTTATGTTTGAAATGTTTATAAAAATTAAATAAATATCAAACCATTTATCAAGATTGTAATCCAAAAGATTAAAAAAACCCAAGATTATACAACAGCAAAAAGCATTTAATATAAATAAAAACCTTAAGTATTTAATATAAATTAAATACCTTAAACTCTATATATAGTATAAAAACACTTACAAACATCATCCCTTCCTACAATGTTTGATGTTTAAAATGCTTATAAGAATTAAATATTTTGAAAACTTTATTGTGCTTTTTTAATAAATAAATAAAAATATCCGTACTATATATGTATAATAAAAACACTTACAAGCATCATCGCTTCCTATGTTGTGATGTTTAAAATGCTTATAAGAACTAAATATTTTGAAAACTTTATCGTGTTTTTTTAATAAAGAATATCCATACTATATATCTATAATATATTTTAAAGATACCTCATCGATTAAAAAATTAATATTACAATAGTTGTTTTACCATAATATCAACTTCATTGATAAGTAATAAATCATCTCCAATGAGAAGTAACAAATCATCATGTCTTACAAAACAAAAACAAAAACTTATAAAAGTAATTACAGATTAAAGCACATCTCACATTTGAATATGTGATTATAGATTAGCACTTGAATATGCAAGACACACTCTAATCATCGTGCATTGAGAACTAATGGTGAATACCTTAATAGATTGTAATTACATTATAGCAAATAGATTCTTTCATTTGCCTAATGATCACAAAACTTCCCAATATCCATATCTCGTTTTTAATTAATAATATACCATTGCAAGAGCTTTGCCAACCACAGTAAAATCCAGATATTCCATCTGGCCCACAAATATACAAATATCTTTGCAACGAAAACCACAAGCATTCGGCTTACACACAGCCATTAATGATCTTTATAATGATAATAATCTACCAACAGTTTGGTACAGGGCAGAGCAATCATCCAGTTGGTTTTGACTGAATGATAATACAACTCTAATAAATACGTCAACCCATTTCTACTTCTTGATGTCAATTCTATTTAACATTAATTTCTAATTACAGTTCAGTCAATTCAAATATCAGATTTGCTTGCAGTTAGACATGTAACCGCCCTACCTCATTTCTTGGCCTTCTTTGCAGCAGGGGCCGCTTTCTTCGGCTTCAGAGAAGCTGCCCTCTTAACAGCCTTGGCAGGGGCGAGCTTCTTGGGCTTCGGTAGCGCCACCTTCTTCACAGCCTTGGCAGGAACAACCCTCTTGGCTGGAACTGTCTTCTCCACAGGCGCCGCCTCTTTACCAGGCGCTGCTGGCTTCTCTACCTTCTTAGGGGTCGTTGCAGGCTTCGGCTTGGAGACTTTGGGAGCCTTGGCTGCTTTGGCGAGGGTTTTGGAGGGCTTCAAACCCTTCTTGGGCCCAGGGGTTGCCATGGGCTTAGCTGCGAGCTTCTTGACCGGGGCTTTAGCCTTTACAGGCTTGGCCGCCTTCGGCTTCACAGGCTTCCTCAGTTCCTCCGAAAGCTTGAAGGAGTTCTTGACCTTGGTGAGCTTGCCGGATTTGGCAAGATTTCTCAGCTGAACTGCTAGCAGCTTCTTGAAATTGGCAGGGAGTTGGGACTGGTACTTGCTGCCAATATAGGCTGCTATGGCATACTGGCTAGACCCGGTTCTCTCCTTCAAAGAAGTAATCGCCTCCGTGCTCATCTGCAAGAAAAAAGGGAAATTGAAACCCCTGCATTCAAAATCTAATGTGAGAAAAACATTTCAGCGGCCAAGAATTGAAACCTGCAAATATGTGGGATGAGAAGGTAGCGGTTTCGATCCCTTGGAAGCCCTCGGCTTCTTTTCTTTGACAGCGTTGCTGACTACAGGCTTTGCAGTTGTCTGAGCTGAAGCCATCGTTAATACCATCAAATTGCCGAAGAACTACAATAAAAATGACACCAAGAAACAAAAAAACAAGATCTTCACAGACAAATCGAAACTAGTAACACAAATCGAGAGACAAAACCGTTCGAACTTCGGATGATAGAAATTGGATTGTTATTGCTGGTCATATATAGGGGGGAAGGCGAGGGTAACTGAAGATGCTCACCGCTCCCTGGGTGGGCGGCACGTCTACGGCTCATCTTTTCGCCATGCAGTTCATCCGACGGTCGTGAGTGGGCCGACCATCCTCCCACGGATCGAATTTTCAAAGAAATTCTCAACAAGAAATCTCACGGTACTCGACGCAACCTTACAACTTTTTGTCTTAAATAATGATATAAAATTTTATTAAAAAGAAATCTTATCAACTTTGCCTGGGATGCTTGAAACATATATACCTTACCCAAAAGAGGTGGTCAACGTTCCTTTAGAATGAGAAGCATACAAGTAAATTCAGTGGTTTCTTTCTAGATTAAAAATATATTTTTCTTTGAACTTAGTTTTATGTAAAAATATATAAAAATATTTTTAGTTAATTAAATTTATTTTTTAAATAATAATAAAATATAAATTAATTAGATTATTTTGATGATTGAAACGTTAAATTGATATTCAAATATTATTGTATGACTTTAAATTTTATTGCTACATAATTTTGAGTTTCAAAGAATATCTTACTTTACAAATAATTTAAAAAATAAAAAGCTTAATGACACTAATATATATATATAATAATAATAATAAAAATCATAAATTACATTTTCTCTTCATCTTTTTCATCTAAAATTCTTTTTCTTGATACCTCTTTTATCTTTAAAATTTTCCCGAAAGTATTATCAATGTTATTTTTGTTATTTCTTCTTTCATATGAAAGATACAACATCTTTAGCATTTCTTTATACATAATATTCATTTAAAATGTGTCATTAATATTATGAGATTGGTGAATTAAATTTCCATTAATTTTTTTTAATAAATACATATTATTTATATTTTTTTATTTAAACTAAATTCTTACCAATAACATGTTAAATTTTTAATGAAAAATTAGTTTATATATATATATATATATATATAGCTGAATTGAACAAAGATGTTTTATTAGATTGTATTTACAACAAGTGTGTGCTTTTAGCAATGTATCTTTTCTAATCACTTACACCATCCTCCTTAATAGATTGTGTGGTCAATTGTCAATGGAGATTATGATTGGATGAAAAGATCTACTAGGTTTTCATATGCATGAGATTTAGGGTTATGCAAGGTGAAGAGCAACAATGTCAAAGGAGACAAAAGGATAGAAAACATGTAATTTGGATTATTATTAGGATGACCGAGGGCCAACAAATATGGACCAATTTGTCATATTACACACCTAGAGACATGTCAAATTCTCAAAGGTCATATTGCTTAGGGTTCCAACCATTGGAGGACTTGGACATTGTGGCCATCATAGGTGAAACGGAAAAATATTTAGCTTACCAATGTATGAGGGTTCATGCTCCATAGAGGGATGAGGTGATGGGATTGGATGATGTTACTCATGAGGTTCTTTAATGCAAGGTAAGTATATCACTTATGATGCATGTCAAATTAGATATGGATGATCCTTGTACTTTAATCCATGGGATAAGAAAGGACATGGGGTTAATTCGCCCTCATAATGGCGTTGAAACTACTTTTCCTCTAGTCAATACATGCAAAGATTTCAAAACCTTCTCTGATAGCGAAACTACAAGAAATTAAGTTTTAATTAAGCTTAGGCTTATTGGATAATTATTGGAACTCATACACTTGAGTGAGCCCTCAAATGCCATTTTAGAGTGTTTAGGATCATAGAACCTGGAGGGAATGAGGAAACATAAGCAACATGGAGATTATGATTGGATGAAAAGATCTACTAGGTTTTCATATGCATGAGATTTAGGGTTATGCAAGGTGAAGAGCAACTGTGGCAAAGGAGACAAAAGGACAAGAAATATATAATTTGGATTATTAGGATGACTCGAGGGCCAACAAATATGGACCAATTTGTCATATTACACACCTAGATACATGTCAGATTCTCAAAGGTCATATTGCTTAGGGTTGCAACCATTGGAGGACTTGGACATAATGGCCATCATAGGTGAAATGGAAAACCATTTAGCTTACCAATGTATGAGGGTTCATGCTCCATAGAGGGATGAGGTAATGGGATTGGATGATGTTACTCATGAGGTTCTTTAATGCAAGGTAAGTATATCACTTATGATGCATGTCAAATTAGATATGGATGATCCTTGTACTTTAATCCATGGGATAAGAAAGGACATGGGGTTAATTCGGCCTCATAATGGCATTGAAACTACTTTTCCTCTAGTCAATACATGCAAAGATTTCAAAACCCTCTCTTATTGCGAAACTACACGAAATTAAGTTTTAATTAAGCTTAGGCTTATTGGATGATTATTAGAACTCATACATTTGAGTGAGCCCTCAAACCCCATTTTAGATTATTTAGGATCATAGAACCTGGAGGGAATGAGGAAACATAAGCAACATAAATGTGTTAAAAAATTGCAAGATCCTATCAACCTAAAATTGGGAAGAAAGTTTGGGCTCAATGAAATTACAAACTCTTGTGGGATTTGGCACTCATAAATTAGTTTCGAAGTAGAAGGATGAGCATTGAATTGCTAGAAGTATGAACTAAATACAACTTTGAGCGTAATTTCAATTACAATCCTCAACCATGACCCCAACAAAAGGGTGGATGGTTTGGGTCTTCAAGATTATTGGAGAGGTTGATAAAATTCTTTATCAACAATGGAAGTGGGGTTCACAACTAATTTTTCTAAAAAATTAGCATATACACTTCAGTGCTTGATCTACTCAAGTGGATACCCTCCCAACTTGGGTCAGACTCTAAGGGTCCTTCGAATTCTATGTTAAAAGGAAGTGTTTGAGGAAACAAGGAATGACCACAACATCTTTTATAAAGTTTATTTGTCTTTTCACAACTCAAGGTATTTTGGATTGGCTTGTATACATGTAGCTCTATAGATGAGTAAGGCATTGGAAATGACTATGACAACAAAAAATTGTGTAAACTTATTTAATTTGACCTTAAACTATGAAAGTACACCTTTTAGGTGTGGTGTGGGTGATGTCATAGTTACAGGCACCTAGTCACTAATTGTATATATCCAACTTATATAAATATGTGGGCTTAGGAGTAGTCGAGAGATATGGAGGAGGGAAAACAAGGAATAGTCCAAAAGTCAAGTACAAAGGAGAATTTGTGAGATAAGATGACTTTCGGATGTCCTTCCAATTGTGCCACCTCTCATTCATATTCATAGTATAAAGGATCCCCAGTTAGATGAGAAATCCCTAAAATGGTCCTTTACAAACTTGAGTATAGCACCAAATACTTTAGAGACATCTTATGATTAACCTTCTTTGGAACCCTCAAAATATAATCTCACCACTAGGAACAAAGGTACTCTTGAATTCCCAAGTAATGTTGTCAGAGTTTAGGATTCATTGAAGAGAGAGGTCAAAAAGCACATTAAAGGGGAAGGAAGTCCTATAAGTCACTAGCCCAAAAACAAGCAATTTCAAAAATCAAATGTGGGAAACAATTGTCATTAATAGGGGCTCTTAGAGAAAATCCTGCCTAATGAGGGTTTTAAATGATTTCTTTTGTCATAAATTGCTAAGGGGTGGCCAAATCCTCAAAAAAATTGTCTCTAAAGAGACTACAAGAGATAACAAACCCATCTATCATCTTATTGCAAGAAATTATCATTTGTGGGGAGAAAATCACTCGAGAACTTTAAAAAATGATAGGTAGTTGGGAATCCAATTATTGATGCCATTGTGAGGTCATGGGAGTAAGGGGGACTCTTATGTGGAAGAAATGTTCATTTACCCTTACTAACTCATGATATTTTACAACAAGTATGGTGGCATCCCTCTTCTCTCTAGATATGATAAAAGATACTGCTAGTTTGAATGTTTATGCACCTTATATGAACAGAGTGGAGTATTGGGATAATTTCTTCAAAATGGATTGTGCACAAACTAGTTTATATGTGATGGGGTGAGGCTTAAATTTTACTCTAGGAGATGTAGAAGTGTACTAGATGTACAAGTGGACTGCCTTTATGGTTATTTTGTAAAAAGGTTGGTAGAAGTAGGATTGTTCGATTTTGAACTTACCAAATTGACTCCATCCTAAGGAGCAAGAGATCGTGAGAGGCTCATATTAAAATAGGTGTGGTTGCTTGTTTATTTTTGAAGAATTACATGATGGTGTCATTTAGGTTAAACTATTGATCTCCTTAGGGACGAAGTCTAACCATAATATAGTAATTTTAGAAGTAGCTTGTCCTACACAAGAGAAACAAGGCAATCATGTTAAATTGAACATAAAATTCTTGAAAGAGGAGGAGTTTGTAAAAAATGTCAAAGTTGTATACAAACCTTATGTTAGAAACTTAATAGAATCTTCTCCCATATGATTTCGCTAGAACTTGAAAGAAGGAAAAAAGGTAGTTGCACATAAGAGACAAAAAGTTAAAAGATGATAGAACTCTTAAGGAAGTGGAAGATGCCTTGGCACCACATTATAATAGTGAGAGTTTTAGTTATATGATTGAGGAATATAAACATGAGGTAATGATACTAGAAGACAAAATATGACATATCCTTATGTGTTTACTTATGTTCCATGTTGGTTTTAGAGTTCCTCTTTAACCAAGGATACTTAGGGAAGAAATTTGGGCTTATAGTAAAAAACAATCTAGAGGGCATTGGTATTTCTCTTTCCTATGAATTTTTAGTCCCCTCTATCTAAGGCTACTTGACTATGTTCCTATTCTCCCCTAGCATTTAGAAGCTACTACCTCTACATTGCATCATTTCCTCAGATTTTCTATCCTACATAAATTTCAACTTTAAAGATGATAAGAGGGAATAAGACCAAAGACCAAGATAAGGAAAAACAAATGTCTAGTAGAAGGTGCAAAACCAACACCAAAAGCTTCCCTCCCTAGGAAGCTCCTTGCTACATCACTAGAGTTGAGAAGGAATCCTAAATATGTTGAAAACAACAACAAGAAATGATAAAAATATAAGTGCCAAAAATAGCACTGCTATAAATAGCAGTTCGGTACCAGTGTTGGACATAGCAACAAGGAATGAAAAATGGAAGTGCTAAAAATAGCATTTCGGGATGGATTCCAATTTTAGTTAGTCCCTTAACTAAAATTGAGAAGTAAAATTCGAATTTGATTAGCAGTTGTTTGTAAAATAATTAATTGATTCATCTTGAGTTAATTAGTTGGAGAAAATCAAACATGGAGTCTATGTGAAGATATGCAATAGTTTCTCCATTGATTGAGGAAGTTATCCCTTGATTAAAGGAGATCAGGATGAGTTGTACTTTGAGTTGTAATTACTTAGTTCTCCATTGATTGAGGAATTTATCCCTTGATTAAAGGCGATCAGGATGAGTTGTACTTTGAGTTGTAATTAGTTAGCTTAGTTATTTGAGTTAAGTCCAGTTAGATTAGTTCAAATAGTTTGTTGAACTAATTGTGAGTTTAGTTAGTTAATGCTTGCATGCATGTAACTGCTGCTCTCCAGATAACTGAATATTCTCTCATAAATAACTCATGCATGTCAGTTCAGTCAGAGACCTATTGAGATCAGAGGAAGGGACAATGTACTATCAGTTGGAGGATTCTTCCTATATAGGAAACTCATCCATGCAGAAGGAATTATCTCCTTCAGGACTGCACAGTTACTTTTGAGTTTAATGTGTTGTGTGAGAGGTAAATTCACACAGGTGGCAGCATTGGACCCCAGGAGAAACTGTGCAAGGAAATAGGAGGCTTGGAGGGCAGAGGAGAAGGTTTGTGAGAAGCCTTTGCCCGTCTATGAGCAGCAGAGGGATTGTACAGAGCGTAGGATAGCTTGTGAGCTAATGCTTTGTGTAATCCGGACATATTTCCACTTGTATGATAATACAAAGATCGGGGTTTTAGGCTGAGGCTTTCCCCAGAGTATTCTTTTGTGTTCATGTGTGATTCCTTTCTCATTCTTTGTTATATGTGTTCTAATTGATCTTTCTCATAGTCGATTAAGCTTCCGCAAGTTTGTTGTAGAAGTAGATCTAGTATTTTGCTTTAGTATATTGCATAATCTGTTGATCTACAGTGAGAAATTCTACAAAATACCAACTAGGTATTTTCACACTAAGGTCCATGCTCAAATTAAAGTGGAAATATACCAAACAAAAACATCAATTAAGAAGAAAAGAAAAAGAATATCTAATGAACAAATTGATGAAATTTTTGAAGGATGGATTCCAAATCCAAGATTCTTTAGAACTAGGGATATGAAGATTTTTAGGCTTACTTAATCGTATTAGATGAACAACGATTTTATTAATGGAGAAAAGGGGCCCACAACAACAAGTCAAACTTCACAAACTTGAATTAATGGAAATAAAAAATTCAAGGAAATATTTAAAATAGTATATAGTGTTAACATTGAAGTTTCATCACCTCATATAATGGCCATTGATACAATTGAAACCGAGGAAGAGTATCCAAGCTCAATTCCTAATCAATCTAATCATATCCTCATCCAAGAAAGTCCTTTTCCTCTTCCTAGATATTAAAAGGGGACTATTGAAATGCAAATAATCCAACTAGAAAAAACTTTGCTTTTCCTAATGTTTAATATGGGACTACCACTCTTTCATCTAATTTATATGTTATGTTAAAAGGCTTCTAAGAGACACAATTATATCTCTATATATTATTGACTATAGATTGATAAGAATGCACAAAGTTGATTGTTAGAAATCCTTTTTACTAATTGCGGTGATAGACGTTCCTCAAAGAAAAGCACATCACCCACGAGGGCTTCATTACAGACGCAATACCATAGCACGTGGGTTCATATTAGGGGATATATAATGAGGGGAAATTGACATAATATATTGGGGGATATATAGGGGGTAAAAGGTTTTTATATTGACAGGTATAAAAAATGGAGCTCAAAGTTAATGAAAAAATATAAAGGGGTATAAAAAATGTTAATGAAGAAATGGATACCTACAATATCTAGTAAAAGTAGGGGTTTTTTAAATCGGGGAGGTGTATTGGGTTTATATTGGTAGGTGGTTAAATAATATGATTTTTAGAAGTATTTTCCAATATGTACTCAAATTAAGGGTATTGTTTAATATTCCATGATCGCATGTGATATGTCAAAGGTTCATTAAGTGAAGCCCTCGTGACATCACCCCCTAGCGCTATTCTATGCACATACTTTTCCAATGTATTAAGGATCACGTCAATCGGAGTTCGTATGTAAAAGTTATGCCACCGAGAAGTTGACCTTCCTATTTTGACCACCATGATTTTAAAGGATGCCATGTCAGCCCCAATTATTCAAGGAAGAGGGGATAAAAACAGGATCATGATGAAGAAGACTCTGGAAGAGTTAAAATTTTAACTCTAGTTAAGAGTTGAAGGAATTAAACTTAATCATTATTAGGTTATTTTGTTGTGTTATAACTGTGACCACTAAGAGGAAAAGGGGTTCAACTGTATTCGAGTGCATTTTGCTCCATAAATGAACAAATTAGTTAAGAGTGGATAAAGAGAGAGAAAAATGAGAGGTTTTGTGTACTATAGCAGCCCATGGGACACATTTCTCACTCCTTTGTACTTGCATCCATTTCCATTCAAAGAAAGAGAGAGCAGAGTAGCTTCACCTTCCAACTAGATTTTCTCCTAAAAGGGTTCCCTAGATTATATCATATGTTATTATGGTTGTGAGTGATTGTATTTTTGTTTGTTATTTATTTTCTACATTTAATATATTTCATGCATGAAGACAATAATTTAATCAATCTTAAAGTCTAAAAAAATAACCCTCATAGTAAAGATTTCTTATTTAAAGTATAATTATCTTTGATTTGTTGTGATGAATTGTCAAGTGGAATATCCACAACAATTTGCAGATAATACTGGTATTAGAGAAAGTTTGTTTGGGTATTTTGTGTGAAGTTGCAAGGGCTCTAGATCAACTTAAGTAGAAATTTGTAAAACCCCATCCATGACCAATGAATCATTTTATATCCCTTGAGATTTGGTAAAGGAGCAGTTCTCAAGGCTGGAAGAATAGGCCATAGACATGAGTTGTAACATGAATCTCCTTATTTTGAATTTAATGAAAAAGTTGGGAGTTGAAGAAGACAAAGGCTCCAACTCATAGGTCAGATCAAAGGAGAAAATGAGGGATGGAGAAGAACCAAAGAGGGAGTCTAAGAAAGAACTCAAAAAGGAACAACCAATTTTGAGTGCCATGAACCATTCAGAGTCCCTGTTCAAAATGGAAATGTAGGTCAACATTAAGCAATATTAAGGTGAGATTGATGCTTTAAAGTTAAAGCATGGGTTGCAACAGTTACAGGTTTATTTGGATGGCTAAAATTAAAGGGCCATGCCTTAATGTGGTGGGAAATCCACATAGAAACCCTAAGGTTAGAGGGAGATCCTCTAGTGACTAAGTGGGGGGGATTTCAAAACCCTCATAAAGTCATAGTTTTACTTGATCGGATATGTAGAGGAGCAGTGGATCCGATGGAATTACTTCTGGAAAAGACATGGGAAAAGTGTACAGGAGTACACCATAACATTTAGAAAGATGGTCATAATGTTGGGTATCTCCCAAAGAACCCATATGTGCTTATAAAGTATCTAAGGTGTCTACATAGCCATTTATGGAAGAAAGTTATGATGTTCAAACCAAAAAATGGTGGATGAGGCTTTTGTATTGACATGATACCTGGAGAACATGGGTAAGAAGAAAGGGAAATCAAGTGGGTCAAAGTAGAAAGAGCACTAGGAATCTTCCAAGGAGGGGAAGAGAAAGTGGAAAGCTGGAAAAGACAAAGACAACAATGACAACACACCAATGCAAAGATTCCAGTGACCATTGAAACCACTATAACATTGATGGTCATACAGAGGACAAGTGTTGGAAGTTGCATCTAGATCTTAACCCGAATAACTAAAAGAAAGATGCCTAGAAGAAAAATATTATGGCCACGAAGGGAAATCAAGTGGGTCAAAGCAGAAAGAGCACTAGGAATCTTCCAAGGAGGGGAAGAGGAAGTGGAAAGCTGGAAAAGACAAAGAAAACAATGGCAACACACGAATGCAAAGATTCCAGTAACCACTGCAACCACTATAACATTGATGGTCACACAGAGGACAAGTGTTGGAAGAGCTCAACCTGAATAACTAAAAGAAAGATGCCTAGAAGAAAATATTATGGCCACGAATATGAGTAATTACGTGGAAATAAACTCAGACATTGATGAGAAGATTGTTGAACATTAGTGAAAAATGGGGTGAATCTAAGTACCCTTTAGTAATAGGAAGAGGAGGAAATGACCAAACTCTTCCATATAAAGATATAGGTCAAGAAGGAAAAAATTGATGCTATATTTGACTCAGGATCATAGGTGAATATCATATCAACAAATCTAGTCAAGAAACTAGGGTTGGAGATTCATGACCATCCTAGCGCATATCCATTGGGATGGGCCAACAAGTAGGTAGAGATAAAGGTAACCAAACAATGCAGAATCAAAATTTCTATCAATGTTGACTTTTTGATGAGATAGAATTGGATGTAGTTCCACTTTATATATGTGGAGTTGTGTTTGGGAGTCCCTATATGTACATGCGATATGCAATCTTCATGCAAAGAGTGAAATGGTACTGCCTCATCAAGGGAAAAAAATCCTTCATTAATAATGTGGACAAGGGAAAGACAAAGATCTCATTGGTAAGTTCCAAAAAATATTGAACTTGGTGGATGTGTAATGATTGGAGGGTATTAAACAAAATTGCACTCAAGAACAGTTACCCCCTACCTAAGATAGATTATTTGTTGGATCAATTACAACAAGCCAAATACTTCACCAAGCTAGAATTAAAGTTAGGATATTACTATGTTCAGGTCAGAGAAGAAGATACTTGGAAGATCACCTTCGAAACCGGGCAAGGTTTGTATGAGTTTTTAATCATGTTATTTGGCCTATAAAATTAACCAATTACGTTTATGAAACTAATAAATGATATATTGCACCCTTTTATAGATGCATGTGTTACTATATATTTGATGATATATTGGTATATAATTGTTGGCTTATAGGGTCCTTACCCAGGTTCGAAAGAGTTATTTAGCCAAACAAAACCCACGCTACCGGCCCTATCGGCAACAGTCCGCAGAGCGCAGACTAAAGTCTCACCCGAGGTAGTAAGGGGGGGAGAGGGGGGGGGGGTGGTACTGGAACCAGGTTTCCGCACCGTGGGAGTGTCTTGGAGAGGATTTTAACTGTCCGCGAATCGTATCGCAACCTTGCGCCCTTTCGTTTCGCGTAGATCAGGTCTTTTATTATATTACTTATGCCATCAATAAAGTTCATATCTACTTCTTTTAATACTTAAGCAATCATCTCAACCGATAATACTAGTGTGCGCATTCATTCAACAGATAAATTTGCAGAACCCAATCATGAACATAAC
Source organism: Pinus tabuliformis (assembly GCA_031772625.1). NCBI lineage: Eukaryota > Viridiplantae > Streptophyta > Pinopsida > Pinales > Pinaceae > Pinus > Pinus tabuliformis. Next base: position 347,314,810 of record CM062804.1, read on the forward strand.
AAATAGATCTTAAACCATGCATAAACCAGAACAATAACATAACTGCAATTTTCCATAATCACTTATCTTTATTAATATGTTCAGTCCAGTACATTCCACTTTCGCCCCGCGCACACAGCTGTAGGGGTCCGCGCACACAGCTACAGACTCTACTAGGCCTCTGCGCACATAGCTGCCCGGACCAAGGGCAGGTCGACTCACTCCCTATTTCTTTACATTATTTTTTAGGCGGACAACCTTTTGACTCGACCCATTACATTTCGCGCTCTACGCTTTTTATGGACTTTTACCACAGCTTTCCCCTAACTACGGACTCTATGCCCAAAACTGTTACGCGGGGCCTCCGCTACCCAACAGGCCCCCAACACAATCATCGTGACTCGTCCCGAGTCACTCGTTAGTACGTCACTACGCTCTGCCATCGCTTCGCGGTCCACCATCCCTCTGAGTGATGCTCTACGTACTGTTGTTCCTTCTTGATCTCCTGCAACGCTTCTACAAACTCCTGCTTCATTTTCTTTACTACCTTGCGCAACCAATGATGCTCATTCTGCTTTGCTCGATTAACACAAAGCACCCCCTCATAGGATTTTAGCTCAAGCTAGGGTGCCCCATACAAGAACTCTTCAAGAAATCCCAATCTTCAAGGTATTGTGGAGATGAACTGGTAACTGCAATTCCGCTTTTTGTCTCCTTATTCCCAGTCTTTTCCTTATCATTCATGGGTCGCTGGCCAGTCCATGGGCTAGGCAACGGCATCCGATCCAGTTCTGCTTCGTGTCTATGAGTCGCCGATTCCTACACTACCGTCAACACGACACTTCCCAGAGGGTCTTGCATCTTTATTGGCCATATAATGACCCTCGGGCTGACCCCCTCGGTTTTAAGGATCAACACCGCCATAACAATAGACAGGCAAGATAGCTTACTCTCTTCACAACCATAGCTCGTTCGGTGGATGCTCCCTTGTAATTTATACGCAATTCGAAATTCAAATTTATTCATTCCCTCCATTTTTGGTGCCGTACTTCTACATCGGCGGTGGATTGTTCCAAATCCGGCTCGTACCAGGTAACTTAATTGTCTGTCGCCCACCCCTTTTCGCCTTAGCTCAGATGTCTTGTCATGAAAAGTGACAATTGTTGTCACTTCCTCGTTTTGCCCCGCAGCCTCGCATCTCCTCTTACGCAACCGCGAACCTTGTACCATACTGATCCTACGCGCACCCTTTGTAATGCGCAGCTTCCTCGCAGACTTCTTTATCGTCCCACGCTCTCTTCCAACTGCCTGGAGCAGTGAGACTATACATCGGGTAGTTAGTCAGGCGGTCGACCCACTCGTGTAGAGCTTTAGGCGACTGCCATTTACTCTGCCCGAGAAGGGTTCTCCATTCAGCTTGGCCAACTGGACCGCGCCTCCATCAGTTACTTCCTTGACAACATAGGGTCCCAACCAATGCATTTGAAGCTTTCCAGGAAATTTGTCAAACTTGTTGTCGTAGAGTAACACTAAGTCATTCTCTTTGAACATGCGCATCTTGATGTGATGATCATGCCACGCCTTCTCCCGTTGCTTCTATACCTACTGATGAAAACCTGCCAGGAATTGTTCCTCCTTTGTAGCAATGTTCACTTGTTTTGTTTTCAGTAGCACAGTGATGTCGGGGTCCTCGATTGTTGGTCCGCAAACCTCATAGCTCCCCTCAGTTTCCAGAATATTGATGTTCTCGGGGTCATCCTCATCATCTTCTACCTACATGTTGTAACATTCCAGGGCCTGGCTTAATTGCTGCGCCCATTCCGCCTGTGCTACTTCTTCTAGTTCTGGTGGATTTCTAAAAATGGCATCTTTGACTGCTTTCAGCACAGCATCAACAGTATCCATACATTCATCTTGGAACAGGAATGTTTTCAAGAATCCTTCGCGCAAAATATCCCACTCGCTGTTACCATGTCGCAGCTCTGTTTCAGTATACCAATTTCTTGGGATAACATTCAAGGTATGATAGAATAAATGTACCCACTCTGGTTCGGGCTCTTCCCCAGGGGTTGGTCCATCTTGTAAGGTGCATGCGTCGGTCATCACGTCCATCGTACTTCGTGGTTAGTCTTAGTTCTGGTTTCCTAAACATGATCTGCATCATTCTTCTGCAAGCGTGACAGTCTTTAAAGGTTCCCTCATGTGTTCCCCACCAATGCGTAGGCGTCGCGTGCAATGCCCATTTTAATGCATCGAACCACTGGTGCTCTGGTACAGTGTTCTCGAACTTGGTCAAGAATATGCTGACCTCTGTCAGCCCATCATACTTTGGCAGCTCGTGATCCTGGGCTTTTACACAATACAATGACTGCGTCATCATGTTGCAGTTTAGTGTGGTTACGCTACTCAACCAGTTATGCCACCGTTCATCTTCTTCGTCTGAGTCTGGATCTGCGTGTTCCTCCGTCATCCTTCCTTCCGTGGTTAGATTTACCCAATCCTGCCCTCGCGTGGTTATCTTGTAGATGTGATCTAAGTCTATATTCCATTTGCGGGCAGGTTCCGTGCAGCGCGCTCCTTCTTCTGTGTCAAGTGGAATGACTACGCATAGGGACTTTTTTTCAAAGACCATCTCCCTTTCCTTTAAATTGATGACTGCATTCATATCTGTGGCCTAGTCGACCCCTAATAATGCAGGATAAGAGCTATGACCATCCACGACTTCTATTACTTCAAAGTTTGTTTGTGTGCTAGCGCCAGCTATATCTACTGATATTCCTTTTAGTGTTCCCATGGGCAAAATCATTTGTTGGTTCGCCATCCGTAACTGAATCGGCGACCACTGTAATGCAGGTCTGCCCATGCGTTCCCATGTCTGCCTAGGTAGGACATTTGCATCTGACCCTAAATCCAGAATGATCTAGTCCATCTCATAATCGCCAATCCACGCTGTTAACTGCATTTCTTTACCAGTACGCAACACCTGCTTCCCCAGTTTCCTGATTACGCGAGGTTCACCTGACCCTGCACATCTATTCATCAACTCCTGCAAGCCTTTAACCGCCTTACTGTTGCGTAGCAACTTCATACATGTCTCTAAAAAGGTAGTTAGCATCAAGGGACCTATTTCCAGTTCAGGTCGGTCCCTACTACCTGGGGTAGAGACCTCCGTGAAGCTCTCCCTAGCTACCAGTCCTGTTTCCTCACGGACCCAATGTTTTCCTTGGTTAGGCTTCCCTTATCCTCTCCTGTGGTCGTGCCACTTCTGTGCATCAGGTTTACGCGGGCATCTTCTTCGCGTGGCTCAGATGTCATCATTTGGACATTCTGCATCGGTGTTGGTTGGTCTGCCCTTTTCTCGCGTATTTGCGCTATCATCGTGGGGAAATCTATCATTTCATGATCGAACTCTTTACATTATGGGCACGACAGTCTTATAGGGTTAGTACAATCTCGCACGTAGTGCCCTAGTCCTCCACAATTATAACAAATCAGCTGGTCGCGTCCCCTGCTTGGGCCCATGCCTCCTTGTCCTCGTCCGCATCCGTGGAACCCACCGCGTGCTATCGTCGTGGCTGGATCCTGTCCTCGTGCCTCAGTCTGCATCCTGTAGGCGGTTGTTTGATCCATCAATACTTCATAGCTACGGTAGTCTCTCTCATCATGCCCTACCGATCTATAAAACTTACAAAATAGCTACTTGGGGGGGGGGGGGGTCTAGGTGAATTTTGGCAGCAGGTGACAGTTGTCCATGGTGTGCTTTTCTCCCACCTGACAGATCGTGCACTAGAGCGAGGGCACTGCGCTTGGCCCTACTGATGCCTCTGGTGTCCCCCCGCGATCAAGTAGTTTGTAAACACAGGACAATGATCTTTGTCGTGCCCCTGACCTTTACACTTGACACACCATACTTCTTCGCGCGCTTCTGATCTGAGCGCCTTTTCCTGTTTCAAATTCTGCATCTATAGACATAGATTTTGGATCTGCGTGTGGATCTGCTAAACTCCCAACCCAAGGTCCTGTATTATGCAACCTCATCGCTATTTCTAGTGCCTCAGCCTGGGTCGAGACCTTCTGCTGCGACAGCATTGTCCTGAGGTGTGGTGTCAAAGACGCCACAAACCACGCGCAGTGCTGCGTGTCTGTCAGCATCATGTTAGCTTCCTGAATCGTACTCTTCAGTCTCTGATCCAGATCCCATGGGGTTTCACCCAATAGCATCGTGATCTCCTTGAATCTGATGATCGACTGTGTTTCTGATTTCGGTCGATTGAATTCTTTGTTCAATGCATCCTGAATCGATGTTATCCCCGCATTCGGATTATCGCTAGAATGTTTTATATACCATGTCAGTGCCCGATCCTGCAACGCACTTACCAAAGTGTCTTTTTTGACATTGTCGTCTATAACTCCGTGCGCTTCCCATACTGCCTTCACTACAAACCAAAATTGTTCTGGATTTTCGCTTCCTACTCCCTTGAACACCAGTAACTTGATCGTGTTTGCCATGTTATCTTCTGATCTAGTCGATCTTCACTCCTTTTCTTCGCAATGTCCTTTTATTCCACCACCAGACACCCCTCAGGCAGATTTTGGTCTCGGCAACAGAACCATTTGTTGGCTTATAGGGGCCTGACCCAGGTTCGAAAGAGTTATTTAGCCAAACAAAACCCGCGCTACCGACCCTTTCGGCAACAGTCTGCAGAGCGCAAACTGAAGTCTCACCCGAGGTAGCGGGGGGGTGCTAGAACCAAGTTTCCACACCGTGGGAGTGTCTTGGAGAGGATTTTAACTGTACGCAAATCATATTGCAACCTTGCACCCTTTCGTTTCGCGTAGATAAGGTCTTTTATTATATTACTTATGACATTAATAGAGTTCAGATCTACTTCTTTTAATACTTAAGCAATCATTTCAACCGATAATACTAGTGCGCGCATTCATTCAACAGATACATTTGCAGAACCCAATCATGAACATAACAAATAGATCTTAAACCATGCATAAACTAGAACAATAACAGAACTACAATTTCCAAAATCACTTATCTTTATTAATATGTTCAATCCAGTACATTCCACTTCCGCCCTGTGCACACAGCTGCAGGGGTCCGCGCACACAGCTGCGGACTCTACTAGGCCTTCGCGCACACAGCTGCGGACTCTACTAGGCCTTCGCGCACATAGCTACGGAGCCTCTGTCTCCTATCACCACCCTAGACTCGGACTTACAGACTCAGAGCTATATTTGATTCTTCAAACTCATAACACATTAGATCTAACAAAAGCTACCTTCTACCTTAGAGCCTCGCTCTATTTATACCTTCCCCTGGTCTGCGGGCCAAGGGCAGGCTAACTCACTCCCTATTTCTTTACATTATTTTTCAGGCGGACAACCCTTTGACTCGGCCCATTACATTTCTCGCTCCGCGCTTTTTATGGACTTTTACCACATCTTTCCCCTAAACTACAAACTTTATGCCCCAAAACCGTTATGCGAGGCCTCCGCTACCTAACAATAATCCTATCAAGGAGGAGCACATCTTACATTTGATGTAGGTGCTAGAGATATTGAAGAAGCAATAATTGCTGCAAAATCTCAAGAAGTGTGAGTTTTCAAACAATATTTGGTGTATATAGGATATGTGATAGGTGGACAATCTAAGAAAACACAGGGCATTTGAGGAGTTAAATAAGAAGACCAATCAAGCACCAAATTTGGCATCACTGAAATTACAACAACATTTCGAAGTGGAGATAGATATCAATGGGTATGTTATGGGAGTGGTATTGATGTAGGGATAAAGGCTTGCATGCTACCATACATAAGTATTTTGTGGGGAAGTTCTTAACTACCCTACCCATGACAAGGAGTTATATGCCCTGGTGCAAGTTGTGAATAAGTGGAAACACTACTTGATGGGAATGGAGACAATAATCTAGACTTATCGCCAATGAATATAGTACCTACAAGCCGAGTAAGCTACAATAGACCAAACATTACAAGTGGATGGGGTTTCTACAACAATTTCATTTAGTGATCAAGAATAAGAATGGAAGCACAAACAAGTTAATTGACATGCTTTCAAGGCAACCCACAAAAATGATCATAGTTTTGGAACTCCAATGAACCTAGAATCATTCTCCCATGAGGTCTACACAGATATTCAGAGGATGAGGAATTCAAGTAAGGTGTTTCAGCCATTGGAGATCCAAAGTCGTGTGCACGACGGTGACAACACCATTGACTACCATCTCCAATACAAGTTACTCTACAATTTGAATAAGTTATGTGTTCTTAAAGGTGAGTAAATGTAGCGAATCATAGAGGCTCACCCATATAAGGTTGCAGGGAACTTTGGTGAAAGGAAGATGATGGCCAACTTGCAGAGGTATGTGTATTGACCCAAGATGCAAGAAGAGGTAGCTAGGTTCATAAGAGAATGCATGTTTTGTTGTAACAACATGCATGGTAATAGGAAACAAGGTCTATATCATTGCTTTCTTATACCCACTCACCCTTAGGAAAAAACTTCCATGGTGTTTGTGGGAGGTCTTACTAACAACGAACAACGGACATGACTAATTGTTCATGGTAGTTGAAAAGTTCAACAAGATGTGTGTTCTAATGCCCTATAAAAATATCATCAGCAGAAAATAAGAATTGAACTTGTTCTTTGGAAAAGTCTAGAGGATTGTTTCAGATAGGAAACAAGATTTCTCAATGCATTCTAGACTACATTGTGGGAGAAGATGGACACGAAGTTATGTTGAAAATGCAGCAAGAAAATCTAGTTTTGAGTTTGCCTTGGTTAAACTAGATTAAAATTCGAATTTCAATTTCAATAGAATACTTGGAGGTAGTTAACTGAGGTGACATGGCTCTGGTCACTCGGTTAGCTTAGTAAATTTGAGTTGGAGACACTTGAGCTCAATTCTACATGATTGCTTTCTAATCTATAGCAATCTGTTTTAGTTAATTTTAGTTATTGTCAGTTTAACTAGTTCTAAGTTTCAAAAGAACTAGTGGAGGTCAAGTTGTGGGTGTGTAACTTTTTCCACACTTAGCGATCATCTAGTTAACTGACCAATCAACCCAAAATAATTGTTGCATGCAGAGAATTTGAGTTACCCAATTGACATTGGAGTTCAAGGGCAGTGTACTATAAGTTGTAAACTAATCCAAGTTGTACAAGTGGTGCATGTAGTTAGAGGATTGCCCTATGGTATTTGCGCAATTCCTTGGTGTGAAATTCCTAAATAATAGGGGCAATTTCCCAAAGGAACAATGCAAGGAAATAGGAGCTTACGAAGGATTGAAATTGGCTAAGTGTTGGGCCAAGTTCAATTAGTCAAGTAAAGAGATAGTCTATACTAGTGCAGAGTATGCCCAGGCTTGAGCAAGCATTGTATTTCTTCTCTATTCTCTTATTAATGCAATACATATAGTAAGGGATTTTGAGTAATTGCTTTCCCGTAGATAAATATATGTGTATGTGTGTGTTTCCTATTACATGTCAATGGTTCTTGTTTTAGATGGTGAATTAACTTTTGCAGAAGAGTAGAGTAGCTTCATGTCTTTTGATTTAGTAAATTTCATGAGAAGGTTGAATCTACACATTAATTTCTACAAGTTGAAGAGGTCTACAACATTTCTTCCATAAACAAATGGGAAAACAAAAGTAGTCAATGGGACTTTGTTGTAGCTTTTGAGCAGTTATAATGAGAAGCACTTGAAGACTTGAGATGAAAATCTGGTATATATACAACACTCTTATAATAGAACAATCAACACTTCTATTTGTAACTCCCCATTTGAAACCTATTTTGGATATTTTCCACCTTCACCTTTGGATATTACATGTGGGCAATGAGTGAGGGAGGACATAGACTCTGCCTTGAAAGACAAAAGGCTCAAAATCCTCTATAAAGTTTTCAAACCCAGACACCATTAAACAAAGGAAGAGACACAAATGTAGCCAAGAGCCCCAAATCCTTACTCGATGCACACAACCCTAATACATCGCCCACCAGGGCCTTGCCTCACTATAACCTTAGGACGTCGACACCCTAAATCTTTAACCCATTCAATAACAGACTACCCAAACTTTGACCAATTCCAGGGGCCTCCAACCAAGAGACGCATACAAAATGACAAGCCACACCAATCCTTAACCAAAGCTTGACACTGGTGCTCTATATACAAAGGAAAATGCTCTAAGACCTTAAACCCAAACACGGCACTACAAATAACTAAAATAACAATACACATAAAGAAAACAACCTAAGATTATGTGAAGGAAGGAACAATTGATATTGATGCCATTCCACCAGCCTCTGAAGTTCCCAACAACAATACATAGACTAAAATTCCCAAGAATCTTCGTCATTTCCTCCACCACCTTCGCAAGACATCGCCTTCACTTCTCTATGCCACAGTTCTTGAATTAAGTCTCAACGCAAAGATCTACATTAGCATAGGTAAGATGGAATACATGCAACTAACATAGGCAAGATGGAATACATGCAACAAGAGGCCGAGGACCAAACCTCGCCTCCAATCGAACCCTGACCAATTGATCGTAAACCTGCCATGTGCCCTCAATTAATAGTAGATGCCAATTGGAGTGTTGCATGTTGATGCATGCGATGGTAAGTCGATTCCTCCTCTCTTAATTACCCATCACATTCGGGTGGTGGCGAGCACTGCCTTAAAGCCCCCGCTTCCACGCCATTAACACCCCCATCGGGGGTTGACCAACTTAAATATAAATCTAATAAATATTTTATTTTCCTTGACTAGTATAGTTTTATTCAATACTAGTATTTAGTGTTTTATAAATTTTACTTTATTTTATATTTCTTAGTAAAATCCTTACAAAACATTATCATTTTTTTTTTCAAATTTTGCTCTATAGTTTTAGGGTTTCTTCTACATAGTTGTCAATGCTCAACTCCACGAGAGGGAGCTCTTCCCCCTGTAGCCAAATTGTTTTAGGAGTTCACAACGATTCTGGATCTATTGGTATTCCCCTTCAATCTCTTCATCTTTGACATCCTTTTCATGGAGCAGTTGGGCAAAGTGTGGTTTCTAGTTTCACAACAAACCTCTACAGGTGCATCTTGGCAAGCTAGAAATCTAGGGCATTGGCTGCCAAAAGCGGTGCAAGATCCAAAATATGAGGTTAAATCTACTAAGATCAGAGAATATATCTAATATATGCAAGATCGTACTTTAATATACAAATTCATTGGATTATGGCCCTCTGAAAGGTATCTGATTAGGTGGATTTGAAATAAATGAAACCTCTAGGGTCAAATAGAATTGAAACTAGGGGCAAAAGGATTCTTCACAATCATTTTCTCCAGCTTGAAAGACAAATCGAGGGTTTTTGAAGGAGCGTTGTATTTTTTAACAATGCAGGGATTTTCATGTGATTTTAGAAGAAGACTTCCTTATTTCCTCAATGTGAGTACAACTCTTTTCTCTTCCTAAGGAATATTGGAAGGAGGAAACCCTTGAAGGCATTGGCAATGCCATCAGAAAATTTGTCAAAGTATCAAAGGCTACTAAGAGAGAGAGGTACACATCATATGCTCGGATATGTGTTTATATGAATATCTCCTAGCCTCTTCCAACCTCCATAAATATTTATTATTAAGATAGTGTTTGGAATCCGTCTCTAGATTATGAACATGTCCCCTTTAGATGTAGATGATGTCATGAATACAAGCACTTTATTAGGAACATCCAATGAATACCCATGAATCGCTTGAAGAACACCGTTTTCAGAAAGAGAAATATGATTTGGAAAAATTTCCCCAAAGAAGTAGAAATTTGAGTCCTCGAGGTACCTCAAATCTTGACTAGATCCCTAGATCTAGAAATAGATTTGAGTCTCTCTACTCTTCGAAGGAGCCTCCAAAGCAAGACAACATTCAATCAACATGTAATTAGCAAAAGAAAAATCCCATATACCCCTACTGAATCCTACAAAGTCCATGCAAAAGTCTCTTGACGAGCACCAACAAATTCCATTACCACATGAAAAGGTTAGCTCCCTATTGGGAAAAGCTAAAGTAGAAGTCGTACTAGAAGATATGGATCTAGATGATCCACAACTTACTACCCTTGTAGAAGAATGACATGGAAACCAGCTCATCAGGCTAAGATTTTTTACAATGCATATCTTCAAAACAAGTGAAAAGACCATCTAGACTCAAGTTCTTCACAGTCCGATCTTGGGGTTCACATGAAGGATTTCAAGGTGGTCTCAAAGAAAAACAAAGAAGCCAAAAAACAAGGCCACAAGAGCAATATGACATTGATCCAAGAAGAGAGTGAACAATTAGTCAACTTAGGGAAAATCATGCCATTGTCAAAAACATTTCTCCCCTTCAAATCTTGAATCTTGAAGGAGTTTTTCAGTCATGATTGTCGTAGTTAATTTCTATGCAACTTGTTAATGTCAAGAATCTCTTGGATTTTAGTACTCTTTTGAAAATCCAAACTATGTAATTTTTTTTAATTAATAAAAAGATACATTTGCTCACAAAAAATAAAATCCATACACTTTTTTTTTTAATTATGATATTTTTCAATAATTGTTATATATTTTAGATAAAAATAAAAAATAAAATAAAATTTAAACAGATTTTAAAATTTGCTTTTAAATATGTTATTTTTTATTACCAACATAGATCCATCTTAACTTGAGATCTACCAAGATCTATCAAGCGTCGAGAGGGATCAAATCTTCAAAGATGCAAAACTCTTTTTGAGTGCAAAATTTGAGGAAAGGTTTGCGACCTTGAGAGATTTGGATCAAGATGGATCTTTGATGGTTTAAAAATAATTTTGAAATATATATCTAGAGTTAAGATGAATCAATGTTTTGAGCAAAACATTAATAAAATGTTTTAGCTATAAGAATTTTTTTTATTTTATTTTCACTTGTTTTATATAACAAGAAATTTTTTTATTTGCACTTTTTTATCTATAAGAATTTTTTTATTTATGATTCACATTCTCCACATTAAAATTCTAATACATACCCCATCATATTTTATGGAAAATAGAAAACATCTCTCTCTCTCTATATATATACACACTTTTTAAAATGTTATATGGCAACTCCAAATCTTGCTCATACATTGAATTAGAAAGAGCTTAATAATGGAGTAAGAACTTTCTTGTTTTATTATCCACATTAAAAAAAATGTTATTAATATTTTTATATATCTTTTTTTTTTTTCTCGTTAATACTATGCTATGCTATTATTTACATTAAAAGAAAAACTGTTACAGCCATGAAGTCATATGTCAGAGGCCGGGGATGGCACTCTGGACTTACAGTGCTCAAAAATCCACCCATACAGGGTCCACACCACTAGATTGATTACCCATGCAGGGGCCTTAACATGAAACCAATCACCCGCGCAGGGGCAACATCCTTGAGACCAGACACCCACGCAGGGGTACTACCACAGAGATAGAGTGCCCACGCAGGGGCTTTAAACCTTTGAGGAGCAGTGAGGGCAGAAGTAGTCATCCCATTCAGGGGCGTGGAAGAGAAAAGGAGAATCTTCTTCAAACTCCCTCGCAAGGGCGTGGAGACACATTGAACATTAGAATTCGCATACAAAACAGAGACGTTCAAAACATACCGGCTGCCATAGCGGCTTACATGACGATTCATAGCAAAACCAGAGCATCGAATGAAAGGAAGAGACTGAGCGAGCGGACGACTAATCGTCCGGCTCCTCTTCATATATCCAGCACATACCTTCCGGGGGGGGGGGGCCCAATCGACCTTGGCTTTCTCTGACGGAGGCGCTTCCTGAGTCGCAGGAGGGTCGATGTCTGGCTTTGAGCGGTTTTTTGGCATTCCCTCAGCAGCCCTGGAGTTCTCAGCCTGGTGAAGCTGTGGGCGGGGCTGCTCCCCGACCTCCTCCACCGGTTCTTCCAGAAAAAGGACAGAGACATGGGCATTAATACGCGAATTGACCTGGGAGCTGTTAAAGGAGAAAACCGCGGTTCCAAACGCAGGAAGAGGATTAGAGCCCGCTTCAGGATTGCCAGAATCCATGAACTGGCTCGATTGCAAGGGATTAGCTTCTGCAACTCGGTGACATAAACAGCGGCAACAGCGAGAAGAGGCATTATCGATGGAGGGGCGTGAAGTTCCGCCTCTGCCAGAGCCTCGACGGCTGATAAGGCGTTGTCGGGGCTTGACCATGATGGCGTTGGAAACCGGAGAGCAAAACAGAGCAGGGTAAACAGAAACACACCTGTCACCCACGCTTGTAGACTTGCTCCCAACTTCAAATGCAAAGGGGGCGCCTTGAGCCGAACCTCTGGGAGCTGACAACCATACTCCCAATTCCACAAACTATAAACGATCCAATGCATAACATTCCTTACCTTCATCATACTTATGCTCCTCTGCGACGTCTCGACCTTCGCATACCATAACTGCACACAAAGACCGTAGCTGTAATCCGGACCAGGCAATAAATTGTCGTCCCTTCTCTCAACAGCACCCACGCTTGCAATCCCTGATGGCAAATTGCAGTGAATGCCCATCTTATTCTTGGTACCGCCCATGGAGACCAGGTGGCATTCCCATCTCCGCGCTCGTGGCACCCGCATTCGGGGAATATTTTTATATATCAAATGCATATTAAAAATGTAATAAATTAGGCATCACCCTCACCATTTTTTAAAATTTAAATTACTTTATTTTTCTCTCTATAAAGTTTATTAAAATATTTCATTTATGGCTAACACTAATTTTTTGTTTTAAATATTATATGTGAACTTAACATCAAATGAATTACACATTATATAATATCAATAATATTATTTTTACATGTCATCTATGAATTCCATATTAACTAGTGAAGGAACTTCATATCTCCCTCATACCAAGAAGTAAATTAGTCTTGTGACTTTCAATTACTTTATCTCTCTATATAGAGTTGATGTAAAATTAAAGTGGAAATTGAAGTATTTGATTTTTTTGTCATTAATGTTTTTAAATTTGTTTTTTTTGTTTTGTTTTTTTTTGTAAATATAATTACTTTATATATCATTCCAAAAAAATAAAGATTACATAAGCAACACTAGCCTAGATAATGCCATATAAACTCTAATCATCCAAACCTCCAAACAACAAAAGACATCACCCACATAGAAACAAAATAATTCAAGCTTTGGATCAAAACAAAATATCATGATTCCGAGCTAGTTTCCAATGTCCTAATCTTACCACCAAAGAAAACAGAATACCATCATAAGTTTGGAAATACATAACAACCCTTACCCATATAAAACCACTATAATACAAAGATATTCAATTTAATACCAAAGCCCCATAAGGCAACCACATACAAGCACCTAATTACCCGTCGACAAAAAGGAGAGCATCAACATGTAAAGAACCAAAACCATAGACGTTTGTTTATCCATTGCCATCGTAGACCCAAAGAACAAGAACTATCCCGACGCTCCACCATGTCTAAGGAAAAAAACGTTGAAACAACCGAACGGCTGCCCAAAACCATAGAGCCAAGTGACAACCCACCATGCATGAGAGAATGGCACCAAAATAAAACTCCAACAGCCACCCAAAACCATAGAGCCAAGTACCAGTCCACCATAGCGGAGAGAAAAGGCACCAAAACAAACACCCTAAAGGGTCGCCCAAAACATGCCAAATGTAAAAGGTATCACAATCAACACTCCAAAGTGTCGCCCAAAAGCTAGGGCACCAAGTGACATTGTCAAAAAGCGTTGAAACCACCGTGTTAATCATGGTTTAAAGAAATCAAAGAAAGAATCTAAAATTGTTGTTGGTTGGAGGATCAGTAAGATCTCCTGAAGCAAAATCACTAACAAAGAAGCCCTCCACTTTTGCCAAACAAGAATTAACATGATCAAGAGAAAATATGATATTACAAAACGCATTTGTTTAATATCTTCCAAGGAAGAAAACACGTTGTAATTTTCAACCTATTTATCTTTAAAATGAGACTCAACAAAGTCATCATATGTTGAATGAGGGCCAAAGAACTCAAAAACTGCAACCTCCTTCTCCAGAATCTACCACGAGTTGGTAGCCATTTAGCATCCTTACCCACTAATTTGAACTCAGAAAAATAAGGACGATCCCCTACTTGTTCTCCAAGACTAATATCTCCCTACTCACTTCAAGGGGGACAACATCAAATGCAAAGGCCGCAATATCATAAGAAAATGGTTAAACCCTTTTGTGCCCAATGTTACTACCACCTCCCCTTCGACTGCTCATCCTCTATCTCAAAGGCATGAGCATTGCAACAAATAGACACACAAGACAACAACTAGACAAACCTCAACTAATGAAACTGGACAAAGAACAAAACAAGAAGGTTGTCACCTAAAGACCAAACAAGAGGCCCAAAACCCACAAGATATTATCCAACTCACCCAATATGAAAAACATACAACCTTCTTACTACCCAAACTAAATTAAAAACAACTATAACACAATTTGGACACCAAAAATGATCAAATAGCTAAAGCAAACCACATAGTATGAACTACAAGCAATATACCCACTACCAATTGACTAGAGATCTTACCAATAAACTTATCACTAAAATATTGCAATTTGGACACAAAAAATGATCAAATTGCTAGAGCAAACCACATAGTATGAACTACAAGCAATATACCCACTATCAATTGACTTGAGATCTTACCAATAAACTTATCACTAAAATATTAGGACTCCAATAGAAAATGCCCAAAAACACAAAAGAAAGAGCCCAAATTAACCCAATTAACTTGAGTCAATGTGCAAATAATTTTAAAAACCAACATAAAACAATACAAACATGGAATTTCCATAAAGGCCTTGAAATTAACCAAAAACTCAAAATAAACCACTCTAAAATAGAGAATGAAAACCAATGTTTCCAACATGAGCTTGTACAAATCAAAAGGCAACTCACCAAACTCCAATGACACTCACTATATACCAAAAAGGGTACCAACAAATTGAGCAACAACCACCACCATTAGAGATACACAAATTCCTTAGCAAATTGCTCAAAAACACACATATCCACACCATTTTCCACAAGGAGCATCAACTAGAGATCCCACTCAACATAAAATTCATGAACCTAACTCTCAAATACCAAAAAACACATTGCACCAAAAAAGTCATTCTCATACTTCAATTATGCAACCATCAATGGAAATCAAGGAAGTACCATCACCTCCTTGCTCAAACAATCTAAAATTATGTTCTCCCATCTTCATAACCCTACAAATTAATACACCTCACAACACAAGTTGAGGAACTAGCATTAACTACATTTTGTCACTCACCCCAAAAATAAACCAAATATTCATTTAACACTCCCTCCAATTTAACTATAAAAAATTACATGACAACATCTCCTCCCTCATACCAAAACCTATATAATAATTAATAAAACATCCTCATAACTCATTTTTTAAATTTATCATATTACCCATAACTCAATGTTTATGTTTTTAAACCTTACCGATAATAGATTATAATTACATTATAACTCAATATTTCTAAAACTTACCACTCCTACAATATTTCTAAAACTTACCACTCCTGGATTATAATTGCATTATATAACGATCATCCATTCACTTCCCAATATTTAAACCTTACCGATAATAGATGTTTATGTTTTTAAACCTTACCAATAATAGATTATAATTACATTATAACTCAATATTTTTAAAACTTACCACTCCTAGTTTATAATTGCATTATATAACGATCATCCATTCACTTCCCAATAAAAACCACATGGCAATACCCACAACTTGTTGATTTATAACATACTATGGCCACAACTAAATGCAACACAATATAATCCAAAAAACATCCTTTTTATCACAGGGATCAATGTTAAATTACAACAAAAATTACAAATTTAGAAGCCTTTTCATCTCACACAAACCCATTAATCAACTTATGTGTTAATAGTAATGATATTACAGAAGTGTGGTACAGGGTAGAGGTAATCATCTAGTTGGTCCTGACCAAGTGACAATTAACCTCCACTAAATACATCAAATCATTTCTACTTCTTGATGCCATTTCTAATTACATCAACCCATTTCTACTTCTTGATGCCAATTCTAATTAAATTAATTTATAGTTACAATTTAGTCAATTCAAATACCAGATTTGCAGTTAGAAATATAACTGGCCGATCTCATTTCTTAGCTTTCTTTGCTGCAGGGGCCGCTTTCTTGGGCTTCGGAGAAGCCGTCCTCTTTACAGCCTTGGGCGGGGCAAGCTTCTTGGGCTTTAGGGAAGCCACCTTCTTTAGAGCCTTGGCAGGATCTGCATTCTTTGCAGGTGCCGCCTTTTTAGCAGGCGCTGCTGTCTTCTCTACCTTCTTATTAGGGGACGTTGCAGGCTTCGGCTCGGGTACTTTAGGAGCCTTGGCTACTTTGGTGAGGGCTTTAGCCTTCTTGGGCCTAGGGGCGGCCTTGGGCTTAGCTGCGAGGTTATTGGCAGGGGCTTTAGCCTTTACAGTCTTGGCCGCCTTGGGCTTCACAGGCTTCTTCAGCTCCTCTGAAAGCTTGAAGGAGTTCTTGACCTTGGCGAGCTTGCCAGATTTGGCAAGATTTCTCAGCTGAACTGCTAGCAGCTTCTTGAAATTGGCAGGGAGTTGGGACTGGTATTTACTGCCAACATAGGCCGCTATGGCATACTGGCTGGACCCGGTTCTCTCTTTCAAAGAAATAATGGCCTCCGTGCTCATCTGCAAAAATAAAAAGGGGAAATGAGACCCCTACGTTCAAAATATAATGTGAGAAAATAATTCAGAGGCCAAGAATTGAAACCTGAAAATATGTGGGATGAGAAGGCAGCGGTTTCGATCCCTTGGAAGCCCCCGGCTTCTTTTCTTTGACAGCATTCCTGACTACGGGCTTTGCAGTTGTCTGAGCCGAAGCCATTGTTAATACCATGAAATCGTTTAAGAACTTCAAAAGAAAATGATACCAAGAAACCAAAAAACAAGATCTTCGCAGGCAAATGGAAATTGAGCAGACAAATATGGAGAAAAATAACTTTCAGATGATAGAAAATTGATTGTTAGTGCTGGTCATAAATAGAGGGGAAGGCGAGGGTAACTGGAGATGCTCCCCCTGGGCGGGCGGTACGTCACCGGCTCACTTTTCCGCCATGCAGTTGATCCGACGGTCGTGAGTCGCCCGGCCATCTTCCCACGGATCAAGTTTTCAAGGAGTAATTCGCTGCTGACCTTCGAAATTCTCTGCAAGAAATCTCACGGTACTCGACGAAATCTTACTTTTAACAATTAATATTTTAAATAATCATTTAAATGATTAAAAAGGAAACTTGTTAAATTTGGGTTTGGTTGGTTTGGTGCCTGGAAGCATATATACCTTTCCCATGCGAGGAAGCGAACGTTGCTGTACCATGAGAGCCGTACTTGTTTCTTTACGCTGACCATCTTTTTCTTTTTAATTATCTTTGCAATAAATTTATTTCATTTATAAATGTAATTTGAAGTAATTAAATGCAAATGCAAACTTTTAAACCAAAAAAACATATATATATATAAAACGAAGTTTGCTTTTAAAATTCATTTTCTCTTCTTTTTAATCTCTTTTTTTTTTAAAGGCCTCTTTCATCTTTAATGTTGAGTATCATCAATGTTGTTTTTGCTATCTCATTTTATGGTATTCTTTTTAATCTCAAATTTTTTTATTTATTTTTTAATGCCTCTTCATCTTTAATGTTACGAGTATGACCAATGTAGTTTTTGCTATTTATTTTTTTTTCATTTTTTAATGAACATTTTTTTTTATATATGATTTTATCATTATTGTTATGGAATGGGATTAGGTAAATAATTTTTTTTAATAAGTTAATTATTTGTAAGTGTTAATGGTTAGTTCAATTGGTTGAGTCCATGTCCTTAAAACATTTTTGTTAGTGAGAGGTTACGAGTTCAATTTTCTCAAAGTCCCCTTCCTTAAAGCACCTTTGTCTTTAAAGCATTTTTGTTAATGAGATGTTACGAGTTCAATTCTCTCAAAGTCCCCATCCTTAAAGCACATTTGTTATTGAGAGGTTACGAGTTCAATTCTCTCGAAGTCTCCGTCATTAAAGCACCTTTGTTATTGAGAGGTTACGAGTTCAATTCTCTTGACACTCTCAAGGTTAAGTTTTTGGATGGATCTACTTGGTACAAATATTTTGTGGATGTAGGAATCACAAAGAAAAAATAATAATCATTTATGATTTCTTTAAATAACAATTAGGTTTAATTATGATAGTTAAAAGGAAGAGTGCTATTTTTTTCATGTGAACTACATAGAAAAAAAATCATTTATGATTTCTTTAAATATCAATTAGGTTAAATTATGATAATTAAAAGGAAGAGTGTTATTTTTTTCACTTGAAATCAATTTTAATAGGAATTTGGTTTAATTTCATATATATATATATATATATATGCCCTACTTTGGTCTCAAATGTCTCCATAGATTGCATCTACAACAACATAAGGGAGACTCAAGAATAATATATGTGGAATCTATGCCTATCATGGAGGAGGAAGTAATGGATTATTTCAAAGATGCATTGGAGGGCCATGAAACATGGACCAATATGTTGTACTACACACCTAAAGACACATCAAATATTTGGAAAACCTATCACCTATGGTCATACCCATTGGAGGAAGAGATTGTGGCCATCATAAATGAAATGTCACAAGCTCTATCTAACCAATGTACAAAGGTTGATGCTCCATCAAGGAATGGGGTCATAAGACTGGATGATGTTACTCTTGAGCTTCTTTAATGTAAGGTAGGTACATCGAAAGAGGACAAGGGTTTAATTAAGTGTCATGATGATGTTGAAGCAGTGTTTCCTTTAGTTGATACATCATAGATTTTTAAATCCCTTACGAAAGTATTGATAGAAGAAATGAAATTTTAATTGAGCCTAGGTTTATTAGGGAATTATTAAAGCTCATATATTTGAGTAGGTCCTGATGTTGAATTTTGTAGCTATGGTTGGCCTTCATAATTAATATTTTAGCCCTTGAATTATGTAAGACATTCATTTTTACTTTAGCCCTTGAAATATAATTAATATAAGGCATGTTCTTCATGTCAATTTCAAAAGAGAAATTTTGAATTTCTAATATTGAATTCTTAGCTCCAAATCATAAAGTTGGCCCTCCATCAAGTTAGGTTGCCCTGCCCCTTTGGTCACACCCATTCGACCTCCTAGAAGAGAATAAATAAAGGCTTCGACCTCCTCCAAGAGAGCAATTTAATCATCATGTGTACAACACAATTTGGATCATCTGAGGCAAAGGAGGACAAAATGTAAGGCTAAATAGAGAGACAAAATCTAAGGAAGACTAAAATATCTAAGCCAAAAAATAATCATTTGATGAGTAGACTGAATCTTTGAGGCAAACGAGTTCTTGGGAAAAGGATTGATTCTAAGCAGACTCATTTCTTGGGTAGAGTATCGAATCTAAGCAGACTTGTATCTTGGGTAGAGGGCCAAATTGTGGCAGACCTATCTCTAGGCAATTTGATTAGGTTTGACCATAGAGATATTGCTGGTTAGTTTGACCTTGTTCTTGGCGAGAAGAATTTAGATGTTTCTCTATAGAATTGAATAATTTCTCTAAGGAAAAGGTTGTTGGGTTTTTCCCCTATGTGGGTTTTCCTAGGGTGAATTCTTGTGTCTCTTGTTTGGTTGTCTCTTTATGATCCTATTGGAATTTTGTTTCTACTGTTGAGATCTTCTATATAGTTTATTTATGATGAATTTGAATGTAAGAAAAGATTAATGCAAGAAATCATAAGAAGTAATTATCAGTTAAAAGATCCTATGAAAAATCAACATGGTATCAGAACATGGTTTGAAAGGAGTAGCCTTGAATAAGCCCTTATCCAAATCTCTATTTGCAAATGTATATGTTCTGGCTAAGGTTAATTGTGAGGAACGAGGCCCTAGGTGCAGGATTGAACTAGGTCAAAGCCTGATTAGGGAAGACTGCAGGAGAATACCTTAGTCCAAGTTTTCAAAGGTTGAAGATGCCTCAATTTTTGTTGCAAGAAGGTAAAAAATCCTTAAGACTAGTGGTAGAAGGTCGAGTAGCCTTAGACATGGCCTCATAGAATCTGAAATGTCTCAATTAATGGAAAAACCCAACTTACAACTTTTTTTGGTTTCCTTTTGCGGTATAATCAGATCATAGATTTGACTAATGTTTCATAGGACCTTTTCATCATGATCACAAGAACTTGGAACATACCATGATTGTTTGATGATATCACCTCATCATCAAGGAGAAGCCATGTTAATAGGAACATGAACTTGAGATGGAAGATGTTGATGTAATCGTGAGTGTATTGCAAATCTAAGCCTTTATGACTAAGGTCGAGAAATCTCAAGAAGCACCCAAAAGAAGTTCATAAATATTTATGTCTGAGAATAAGCCAACAAATCCATCTTTTGTGCATGAAGTCTATTTTTGTGGGAGGGATTGGATTGATGTTTAATGGAAAGTTTGAAGTGTTCTCCTTGAATATTTGTTTTGGCTACCAAGTCTGATAAAAGATACCATCAAAGCTAGAAGAGAACAACAAAGCTATAAGTAATCTGGTTGATGCTTGGAGTGAACTGTATGTATCATCAAATTACCTACAATGATTGAGATCAAGGTTTTACTTTGGAACCATTATTGTAAACTTCAACTGGAGGGAATGATCAAATAATCAATGAATATGCTTGGACTTGTATCAAAGTTGTTTTCATGAGAAATTAGATAGGACTATGCTCCGCTCCTTAGTCGTTGGGTGTGGAGCTTGATTATATTCTTGATTTATAGGTCTTGTTTCATCCACGTTTGGATCCTAGTCTTTGACGGGGGGGTGTTGGGGGGATTTCCCCCACATTAGTGTTGTCGCCATGACAGGGGTTCAGGGACAACACCCCTTAAAGATTTTTTTTTAGAAAAATGCCTTGTAAAATATTGTAATTTTGTAGTCAATTTGGGTTGCTCATTAGGCGAAATATCTGATGGTATAAGTTATGTTAATTTATCTTCTTCTTTTTTTCCCTAGAAGGAAACCCTCGACTTATATGAGGGAATTGTATTGTGGCTATGTATTATTTTATGCGAAAAAGAGAGGAGATTGCGTGAGAGTGAAGAGGAAGTTACAATAAATTTATTGTAGGTTGTATTCCTTCAGTTTGTTGGAAATATAAAAGGAAGGATTGATTGTTTCTCCGTGGACGTAACCCAAATTGGGTGAACCACATATATCTGTGTCTATCTTGTTTTATGGTTTTTTGTGTTTCCAATGTTTTCGTTTCATTGCTCTATTATATAATTTCTAACATTAGTCAGATCATAGGATCAAGGGATCCTTGAAGAATACATTAAGGACAATTATTATGACTATTGAAGGAGTCCCTTCACCCTACAAGTTCATTGGTTTGTCTCACAAATGATATGTGATCATGCTACACTATAAGAAAATATTTGTAAATATGCTGCTAATCTGCAGCATGAAATTCATTTCAAGAAGCAATCACGATATCACAATTCAGATTTTTGCTCAAAGCAAGACAAAGCCACATAAGGAAAATATGTGATGCATACACATGTGTTGAACAACAAACATGTGGTTTCTTTAAAGATGTCATTTGACATTGCTTTAATGCTACAATCTCTTAAATTATTGATGACATTTGTTGTCATGGACCTTGTGTTGAAGAATCTAGAGCAAAGTAGTGTAGCGTGATTCTTCATTACTTTGACAACAATTTGTGGAGTATTTTTAATTTTCCTTATTAGCTTATTCTTCTTCTTCTTCTTCTTATTAGTGCATATGTGTGTACCTTATCAAACTGCTACCAAAACATAAAAAACAAGAACACAAGATGTTGGCTCTCTGCCAGGGCCAAAAACTCACTTCTCTTGAGAGGAAAACCCTTTAGTGAATTTCTCTTATTGAAGATTTTATTGATCAATGCCAAACCCTAGACCCTTGAATAGAAGATCCTCCAAGCACAAGTCAAGTCCTTTCAAGATCACTTCCTCTTGCAACACTTCGTCCTCTTCCTTCCAACACTTTGTCTTCCTCTCTTCGGCACTTCTTTCAGAAATTGTAGAGACCTTAGATTGTGTGTTCTAGGATGATCCTTGACCTCTTCTTCCTTTGCTTGCGATGGAGTCTTTCTACCTTAGGATGATGACCTTCTATCCTTCCAATCGAACCTTTTATCTCGACAATTATTGCAGACTTAGGGCAGCAACAATGCAGCCCTAATTCTTCGCATGTGTGGAGGATTCTCTTCACTAAACCATGTTAGACTTGTCTTCTACCCTTCGCTTGCATACCCTTCTTCCATGCTTGAGAGAGAGGCCTTGTAGGCCTAGTTTGCACCCAAAACAATGAGATATGGTGAACTGTAATTTTTTGTTGTCACATCCGAAGGGACTGCTCTCCTTTCCTCACACGTGTGGCTATAACTAGTCCTTTAATCCTTCAGTTTTATCCTTCCTTTCTTCGTTGCCTTGGAGGCCTTCTTCTTGTCCTTTTGATGCCTTTTTCCTTGTCTTGTACCCTCGTATATTTCAGAGGATTGCGTTGTGCTTTTGAGGGAGTGGAAAACCTCTATATATAGAGGTTTGTCCTTCCTTTTAGGCCGACTTGATTTTCTTGCTGAAATAGGTGCTTTTAATGTTGTCATTGCCTCTTATTATGGTGTCTTTTCCATGTAGGATACTTGACTTTGCCTGGAGGTGTCTTCTTTGACTTTTATACATGAATATACATCATGTAACATACCCTTAAGGTCTTCAACCTTTTTCTTTTGACCATTTGACTCACCTATAACACTTTGACATGTGCTATACCTACTTCAATGAGAAAGAAACTCATTGACATATATTATAAAAATAATATTTCTTTTCTTGAATAAATACAAATATCAAAAGTACATTTATGAAGACCGAACCTAGTTACATTTCCTTCAACACTCCCTCTTAACTAGGGAGGTATTCACACAACATTACAAGGTGTTTGGCTATTATCAATCTTGAAGAATTCACGTAAGAGAAACCGGATTAGCAATCCATCTGTTATAACATCATATCCATCAGGACCAACAACTCCATCTCTTTACGAGATCATGAGCTACAAAACTGGTGACACCAATGATTTATAGACACCTTCATCATTGTCTCTCAAGGTACATACCCACCCGGGTGTTCTCCAAGTATGACCTTCTAGGACTATTCTTATCTTGGGTTCCCAACCCTCAAAGAATATTGGTCCTATTGCCTACTCTTCTCTTGGATGCCCTACACATCTTCAAAGCGTAACAGATGCCAAATGATCACCCAATCCTCTCGTTCTTTCTTCCCAAGTGAAGACAAGAATGTTGTGTCTATCTTGTGCCTACATTTCCATTCACGGCCTTCATTTAGACTTACAACCGTTAGTCCTGGTCTAGTGCATGACCCATGAAATTGAAAACACAATTGTCACTCCTTTGTAATCAGGGGTGATCCAAAACTCCTTCTTGATCGGGGACCTGTCATAGCTCCTTCTTAACTGGGGACTCTTTCCTTCATCAGCAGCTTCTTCTTCGTGGGTCCTTCAGTTGCTTGACCTCCTTCCTTTCTTTGATGTCATGAAGTCTTTGTTCAAACTTCTTCTAGGTAGGGCACCATCCATCGATCACTTTCCTCCCTGGTTTGTCACGTCATTACTTCCTTCGAGGAAAGTGGCTTTCATGTCATACATCAGGTTTTCTTGTCATCTTGGCTACTCCTTTGTCATCCAGTCCATACTTTGGAATATTCTTCTCATGGATTCTTCATTGTACTTGCTTGTTTACATGCTTTGACCTAGTAGCCCATCATGACTTTATCCTAAAATTGCTTCAATATTGCTTTTTGTTGGATGGTTTCTTCATCACGACATCTTCGTAGAGTAGAATCAATTATATGAATCTTTTATATCTCTAAGGCCTTCATAGGTGTCAAGGGTCCTTTTTTCCTTTATCAGAGTTGTCTTGCCTTCTTTTGGGAGATGTCTTCGAAGTATATTGTCAGATAGTGATTCTCGGTGATCATGGTGTTCTTCCACATGCTTGATCTCTTTCTTCATTTGCTTCTTATCATATAGATAGGTCAACCATATAATGCTTCATGTGAGAGAATTCCTACATTGCTTCCTGGACTTGTCGGCATTTCCTCTTGCTTCTCAGTCAACAATATTATGCCCTTTTGTGAGCATATTCTTTTGTTGACCTTCATTTCATTGTAGTACATACCTTCAAGCATGTCCTTGGTGAAAGAGATTCTTTCATACTTGATCATGTTATATAACTATTCCCATGATTCAATAATATACAAATGATAACATGACTAAACTTTGGTACATACCTCATTTGATTCTCCTTTGATCACCCTTTGGTGTGGCCCTTCTTGCTTCATCTTAGCTTGCCTCCATATCATATTTTTCTTGAATCCCATGAATGGGATTCCCAATGAGACATCTTCTTTGGTTCATGAACCTTCTTTTGAAAATTCCATCATAGGATCTTAAAGATCCTTGCCTTGCACATGTTTCCTTTCTTTTGATGATGTAAGTCTTCTAAGATACTTAATCATGATCAAATTTTTCTTTTATCGTGGATGAGTTTCTATATTAGGTATGTTTCTTCTACATGAATATTTTGAGCTATAATTATCATGCTCCTATATTATAGAAGATATCTCTACCCATGCATTTTGTTCTTATTATAAATTCTACATCTTCATGAGTATCTAGAACTCTATGTACATCATGTTTCTAGATTCTAGAGGATGGTTCTAGCCATGCATTATTTTTCTATTCCTACATGCTCCTATACTACTCAAAACTTTGAAAGAAGTCTAGAAGTAAAGAGTTTGACCTAGTCATAGTAGAGATCCAGAGGATCTTCCTTCTTTTGCTTCTTTCCTTCTTCTTTCATCTATTTTGTTCTTATTATAAATGCTACATATTCATGAGTATCTAGAACTCTATGTACATCATGTTTCTAGATTCTAGAGGATGGTTCTAGCCATGCATTATTTTTCTATTCCTACATGCTCCTATACTACTCAAAACTTTGAAAGAAATCTAGAAGTAAAGAGTTTGACCTAGTCATAGTAGATATCCAAAGGATCTTCCTTCTTTTTCTTCTTTCCTTCTTCTTTCATCTCTTGAGTTATGTGAGCTTCTTCCCTCTTTATTTTGTTGTTGTTGTCCTTCTTAAGCTTAGGACAATTCCTTTTGTAGTGTCCATATCCTTGGCATCCAAAACATTGGATTTTGGACATGTCTTTGTTGTTTGTTCGTCGTTGACCAAACTTGCCACATTTACCCTTTCTTTTGGCCATGGTAGCAAATGCTTGCTCCTTTGATCCGACGTCTTCTTTTGTCGTAAGTCTGGTTTCCTCTATCCTGCATAGAGAACACATTTCACTGAGAGTGGTTGGTTCCTTATTGGCATATATGCTTGATGTGAATTTTCCGCACTCCTCAGGTAGAGCATTGAGTACTACAGTTGTCATCTATGCTTCCCCAAGCTCTTGAAGTTGATCTCTCATTTAAGATATTTTCATGAAGTAGGGAGTTATTCCTTCTTTTGTTATCTTCATCTTGTACAATTCATTCCTCAGAGATATTACTTCTCCAGTTGTGGATACCAAGAATAGCTCTACTAGCTTATCATAAATTTCTTTTGATGTCTCAAACTTGGAGACATAAGGAATGAGAGAGTCTTTGATTGATTCTATCAGAATCCTTTGGGCTCTTGTCTCATCCTTATTGTTCTTGGCTAAGGCTTGAGTTTGTTCCTTAGCAGCAATAGTGATATTCCCTTTGACATGTTCAAGGAGTTCATTCTCCTTGAGAAGTAGATCAATCATCTTCTTCCATGTAAGAAATTTATTAGTACTTACCAATTTATTGCTTTCCTTGCAAAAGACATTAATGTATATTCAGAAGGGGACATGTACTTACTTCATATATTTTGATATGTAATGGATTTTCTTCCTCCTTGAAGACTTGACGGCTTGTCTTCCCTAGATCTTGATGTTCTTCAAGTTTCCTTCTCTAAGTGGACTTGCTTGATGATGAGATTTGCTTTGTAGCTTGCTTCAATCTACTCTTCTTTGTAGGTGCATTTATGTAAGGCTTTTCTTCTAGCTTTGTAGACCCCCTTGATGAATGATGGATTGTATAACCTTCTTGTCCTTGAAGTGATTGAGACTTCTAGGCTTGATGCTTCAACTTTGTAGATGCTTCTCCTTGATTAGTGTTCTTGAGTTTCCCTTTTCTTGATGTGTCACCTTAGCTTTGATACCATGTTGAAGAATCTAGGGCAAGGTAGTGTAGTGTGATTCTTCGTTACTTTGATAACAATTTGTGGAGTATTTTTACTTTTCCTTATTAGATTATTCTTATTCTTCTTCTTATTAGTGCATATGTGTGATTCTTCGTTACTTTGATAACAATTTGTGGAGTATTTTTACTTTTCCTTATTAGATTATTCTTATTCTTCTTCTTATTAGTGCATATGTGTGTACTTCATCAAACTGTTACCAAAACATAAAAAAACAAGAACACAAGATGTTGGTTCTCTGTCAGGGCCAAAACCTCTCTTCTCTTGAGAGGAAAACCCTTTAGTTAATTTCTCTTATTTAAGCTTCTATTGATCAATGTCAAACCCTAGACCCTTAACTAGAAGATCATCCAAGCACAAGTCAAGTCCTTTCAAGATCACTTCCTCTTGCAGCACTTCATCCTCTTCCTTCCAGCACTTTGTCTTCCTCTCTTTGGCACTTCTTCCGGCAACTGTAGAGACCTTAGATTGTGTGTTCTAGGATGATCCTTGACCTCTTCTTCCTTTGCTTGAGATGGAGTCTTTCTACCTTAGGATGATGACCTTCTATCCTTCCAACTGAACCTTTTTCTCTTGAAAACTATTGCAAACTTAGGGCAGCAACAATGCAGCCCTAATTCTTTGCACATCTGGAGAATTCTCTTCACTAAACCTTGTTAGACTTGTCTTCTACCCTTGGCTCGCATACCCTTCTTCCACACTTGAGAGAGAGGCCTTGTAGGCCTAGTTTGCACCCAAAGCAATGAGATATGGTGAACTGTAATTTTTTGTTGTCACATCCACAGGGACTTCTCTCCTTTCCTCACACGTGTGGTTGTAACTAGTACTTTAATCCTTTGGTTTTATCCTTCCTTTCTTCAATGCCTTGGAGACCTTCTTCTTGTCCTTTGGTGCATTTTTCCTTGTCTTGTACCCTCGCAGATTTCAGAATATTGCGTTGTGCTTTTGATGGAGTGGACAACCTCTATATATAGAGGTATGTCCCTCCTTTTAGGCCGACTTGTAGCTTTGAGGTCGACTTGATTTTCTTGCCATAATAATGGTGTCTTTGCCATGTAGGATACTTGAATTTGCTTGGAGGTGTCTTCTTTGACTTTTATACATGAATATACATAATGTAACATACCCTTAAGGTCTTCAACCTTTTTCTTTTGACCATTTGACTCACCTATAGCACTTTGACATGTGATAGACCTACTTCAATGAGCAAGAAACTCATTGAAATATATTATAAAAATAATATTTCTTTTCTTGAATAAATACAAATATCAAAAGTACATTTATGAAGACCGAACCTAGTTACATTTCCTTCAACACCTTGCACTATTAAGTAAAAGCCCTAGAAGATGCATTACATTTGCTGCTAATATTGATTGTTGATACTAAGAGTATTTTGGTACTAACATATGGAACCTATTTTGTTCAATATTGAAAGGCAAAATTTGAAACAAGGAAAAAGTATAATTGTATTGATGAATCAAGTTTGTTTTTGACATGACAAGCTTACAATGAAGAAGAGGTCAAGTTCCCTTTCAAGTTTGGAGACAAAAAGTTCTCTCAAGAAAGATGAGTCATTTGCATAACTTGATGTATCCTTATTATGACTATTGCTTATTTTTTGAGGCATGGTGACTCTATATTCTTGGACATTTAGATATGGAAAGGAGAATTTACACATTACAAAGTCTGTTGAACTTGCAAAAGGTGTAAAATTAGTTTTGAAAAACTCACAAAAAACTAGGGTTTGTAAATCCTATAAGACTTCTAGTCTTGGATGTGAAATTCTTAGCTTTTGTGGATAAAACCCTAGATCTAGACCTATGTTAACGTTTTTGTTGAAAGAAGAAACCCTAGCTCGTGAAGGAATGACATCATGATGAGGACAAGGATGATAAATTTGCAAGTTGGATGCAAGAAGGCTGAGATCAAGAGGGAGCTGGCATTTCCCTATCATTCTCAAAATATAAGTAACTTACATCTCTCTTCTTTGATTATTGTTATTATTTTACTATTAGTTAGCCTCTTGTCTTTGTCTCTTTTGTTGGGATGTAATTATTCTTCCATAGCCTCCTAGTGAGGATTGCAGGTACATAGTAAAGGTTGCCAAGGCTCTGGAAGCATATGGAAGTAGTGGAAGAATAAAGCAAAGCTTTTGACAAGAGGACTATCACGAAATCGGTTATTTGTGTTGAGAGATATTGTACTAGATGAGATCCAAGCTCAGAGGGAGAAGGCATATCAGCAAGTTTGAAGTATGCCTTGATTTTTCCGAATAGAAGTCGATGGTGACTTCCAAATGGATCTAAAAGATCTAACATGCAGCAAATGACAACATTGACCAATACAAAATTAGATTTGAGAGTAGAAGTTTCTCCCAAAAAGAGGGAGAGGATCATGAAAAGACATTTTCTCGAGTTGGCAGGGGGACTCATGTGACAAAGGGAGCAATCATGGAGATCTTTTTTAGCTTTAGAGGGAGTTGACCTTTGAGTTCAATATGATGGACTATCATCAATATTTTCAGGATAGATAGTTGATATGCTAGAAATTAGTTGTGGCAGAGGGAGCAACCATATGGTTCAACATGTGTTGAAGTACCAACATAGTACAATTTCTTATGGCACAACCAGTTATGGTTTGAGATATTTCTCAAAAAGTGAAGTACAACTGCAGGGTAACACAAATTCATATTGGGCATAGTGTGCATAAGAAAGAAAGAGTTATTCAAGATATTGCTTCAGTTTGAGCTCCATTATGATTTCTTGGATGATCATGAAGCATACATTTGTCATACTCAATACTACATAGACTGAGTATATTGCATATTGACGATTTGAGAAGTAGTATGGATTCATAAACTACTTTCAAGATTACTTGATCAAGTACAGGTAACGACCATGATGATGGGCCAAAGCACAGTGAGATCTAGTACCCAGACATGGTACAAAAATAAAGCATTGTGGCTCCCATATTATTCAACAGTGAGGCTTACAAAGCCTCTATCCTAGGATGGAGTTTGTATTCTTCAAGGACAAGCTTAAGAAGTTTTTATACTTCAGGGATAATCTTGAAAAGTTTGTATACTTCAAGTCGGAGTGGTTGAGAATATTTTCCTCGATTAGAGCGAATGGTGATGTTGTTGCATCAAGGGGTAGACATTCTCCCTAGGTCAAAATATAGACATGTCAAAGTATTGACCAGGGACCACAAAATTTGGCTAGGGAGAATGGCCCATAGAGCATCAAGGCCTAGAATGCTCCCTAGGTGGGTGAGTGAGTGCCCCAAGAATCGGGAAAGAGAGTTACCATTCGATTAGCATGCAGGAATGGTAATAACCCAGGATTTAACCATAGGTCATAGGTGTTGACTAGGTTCCAAATCATGACTTGGATAATTGGTGAACTGCTCCAAGTGACAAGATGTTTTCCATAGGTATCCGATTGACACATCAACATACCCCATTTAGCATCATGGCCTAGAGTGAGGTCTTTGGATTTGGGACTAGAGTATTTAAATGGATTGAGTGTGTCCCTAGGGTTTCACCACAAGTTAAAGAGATTGACGAGGATGATGGTGAATTAGGACTAGTCAATATATCATAGGTCAGATGTACCGATCATAATTATGGTAACTAGTTGATGTTGTTAATTTGCCATGTGCCAGAGTTGTTGACCAGTTAATTAAATGATGTTGTTGGTGATGATGAATTGTTATAACCTTTTCTTATAGAAATGTGTCAACAAGAGAACATCTAGATAATCATCATGAATACCTCCCTAGCTAAGAAGGAATGTTGAATTTTGTAGCTATGATCGTTCATAATTAATATTTTAGCCCTTGAATTATGTAAGACATGTTCTTGATGTCATTTTTACTTTATCCCTTGAAATGTAATTAATACAAGACATGAGAGAAATTTTGAATTTGTAATATTGAATTCTTGGCTCCAAATCATAAAGTCGGCCCTCCAAGTAGTCAAGTTGCTTTGCCCTACCCATTCAACCTCCTAGAAGAGCATAAATAAAGGCCTTGACCTCCTCCAAGAGAGAAATTTGATCATAATATGTACAAGACAATTTGGATCATCTGAGGCAAAGAAAAAGGATGAATTATGAGGCTAAATAGAGAGGAAATCTAAGGGAGATTGAAATCTCTGAGGCACAAAATAGTCATTTGATGAGTAAATTGAATCTCTGAGGCAAACAAGTTCTTGGGAAGAGGACAAAATCTGAGCAAACTCCTTTCTTAGGCAGAGAAATGAATCTAAACAGACCTATATCTTGGATATAGGGTCAAAATATGGGCATACCTATCTTTGAGCAGTTTGACCAGGTTTGACCATAGTGATATTGTTGGTCAATGTGACCTTGTTTTTCGCTAGAAGAATTTAGATGTATCTATGTTGAATTAATTTATCTAAGGAAAAGTTTGTTGGGTTTTCCCCATGTGGGTTTTCCTAGGGTAAATTCTTGTGTCTCTTGTTTGGATGTCTCTTTATGATTCTACTGGCATTTTGTTTCAATTTGACCAGGTTTGACCATAGTGATATTGTTGGTCAATGTGACCTTGTTCTTCACTAGAAGAATTTAGATGTATCTATGTTGAATTAATTTATCTAAGGAAAAGTTTGTTGGGTTTTTCCCCGTGTGGGTTTTCCTAGGGTAAATTCTTGTGTCTCTTGTTTGGACGTCTCTTTATGATTCTACTGGCATTTTGTTTCTACTGTTGAGATTTTTTGTGCAATTTCTTTATGATAAATTTGAATGCAAGAAAATATTAACGTAACAAATCATAAGAAGTAATTATCAGTTACAAGATCCTATGAAAAAACAACAATAATTCTACTGGCATTTTGTTTCTACTGTTGAGATCTTTTGTGCAATTTCTTTATGATACATTTGAATGCAAGAAAATATTAACGTAACAAATCATAAGAAGTAATTATCAGTTAGAAGATCCTATGAAAAATCAACACCTTGTTTCTACTGTTGAGATCTTTTGTGCAATTTCTTTATGATAAATTTGAATGCAAGAAAAGATTAACGTAACAAATCATAAGAAGTAATTATCAGTTAGAAGATCCTATGAAAAATCAACACCTTAAACCCCATATCGGAGTGCTTAAGGTCATAGATTGTGGAGGGTGCTAAGTCACAAAAATAATTTACCATCTTGCACAACCTTTTTCTTGATTTTGATCCTTTTTTTTTTTTTTTTTCGTAAGTCCATTTTAATACTTTCTGTGGGATTAAGTTCGATGTATATTTCAATGTATTTATTTTAGTATTTTACATGAATTTATGATTAAATATTAGATCTTTCAAAATTGGGTTAGTTTGTTGGTAATTATAGGAATAGGTTGGTAATTACAATAATAGACGATGTATTTATTGTTGGAAATAATACTGAGAGGGGGGGTGAATCAGTATTATCAAGTTCTTTTAACAAATCTTCCTTATTTATCCTTTGAATTATTTTTGCATATCAGTACCATAAAATAATGAGCATGAACAAGAAAAACAGATAGTCACACCAAAGAACACCATATGTAAGGTGGAAACCCAATGTGGATGAAAACCACCTGCTGCAATATGTCTCTATCTTCTTTCAAATTAGACACTCCTTTTACAATGATTTTGTACTGGTGCAGTCCTTTACCAGTACACAGGCTGCAACCTGCAGAGAGCTACAACTCTCTCTTGTTTTCCAGTCTTTCCTGGAAGGGAGCTACAACCCCCTACTTCTTTTCTTACAAGGACCACTTTTCATAAATTTTCAAACTGGATCCATAAGCATCAAATGATCATCAAGTACATGTAAATTACACAGTCAACTGTAGTAACCAGATCAACAATAACAGAACTAACCCAGAACACTTTATCAACAGAAAAATTCAGTCAACAGAAGATCTTAAGACAGATACGCAGTTTGTCTTTCTGTGGCCTGCGTCGCTACGCACTTCACCTTCTGCTTCCCTGCGTATACACGCAGAGAGCCTTCTGCTGCACCGCGTACCCACGCACTGCTTCTTCAATCGCGCTGTGTACTGTTACTGTAGGTACGCACCCAGAGACACTATTGCGCTGCGTACCGTTACTGAAGCCACGCACTCAAAGATACTATCGCGCCGCGTACTTTTGTTGTGCGTACACACCTGAACCTTTGTCGCGCTGCGTACCCACGCAGTTCTCCTTCTTCTGCCTTGCGTACCCACGCAGTACCCCTTCTTCTGCTCTGCATACCCACGCAGCTCTCCTGTTTCTGCTCTGCGTACCCACGCACCTGTACCGTTAATCACCTGCGTACTTCTGATTAGGGCCGAATTGGCAGTCCACCAGTGTGGCACAGTTATTCAGATGCCCAGATCTGATCATGCGCTCGAGAGATCACCCTTCACAGATTCGCTTTCAACTTCACTTACATATAGATCAAGCTTTTAATACAATAACCCAATATTTCAGATCTTAAGATATTCAATTGCAAAAGATACTTAGCCAAGTGATCTCCTTTGCTTTATATAGGCAATCTCCTCCTAAAATCATGGATCAATACCATAGATAACCAATACAAGGGGCCCAAAAACATGGGGCTCAATAATAATAATAATATAAAACAATACCATGGGCCAAAACCATAGAATCAAGAGCGGCGGGCTAAATACCACGGGCCAAACATAGGAAACCCCACGTGAACGCGCTTCTCTGCCTTGAAGTAAGTGAAACTGGGGGTACGCACCTCCTGAACGGGTGACCTGTGTGTCTAGCCGCGGTCCCTTCACGGTGTACCTGCAGGTACGCATCTTCTGAACCGTTCTCCTGCGTACTTCTTAATTTTCAACATTTTGAGAGCCTGATCAGAGCATTGCCACGGGTGTTGCCATCAAGTACAACATCTGTATCATAGAGCCATACCAGAATCATAATGCCAACAATCTCCCCCTTTGGACTTGATGGCAACCTCAAAAACTTCAGCTTCATTCTCCCCCTTTGACATCAAGGGCAAAGGGTTATGCTCCCCCTAAGAACATGCTCCCCCTGAATATGAACCATGAAAGAGATAGAGACATATTGCAGCTATATTTAGACCAGCATCCATGATCTCCTCCTGTACATCATCCATAATGCCAACAATGCATTATATGCTCCCCCTGAACCTGTGCCATTTTATCTTCAATCAAACCGCAACCCAGCGCATGTACGCATGAACCTTGTGTACAACCATCAATCAGAAGAGTTTCAATAAGATGATGCATCAACAACCCCCAGCTTTTGCCTGAGGTATTCAAAAGTCTCCCTGGGCAATGGTTTGGTGAGTATATCAGCAACTTGTTCCTTAGAAGGAACATACTCCAACTTGACCTTCTGTTCAAGCACTTGTTCTCGGAGAAAATGATACTTGATTGGTATGTGCTTGGTTTTTGAATGCATGATTGGGTTCTTTGAGATGCTGATTGCACTTGTGTTATCACATAAGATGGAGATAGGTGGTGTACAATTGATTTGAAAATCCTGCAAGGTCTGCATCATCCAAAGGAGTTGAGTGCAGCAAGATGCAGCATCAACATATTCTACTTCAGCTGTAGACAAGGCAATCGAACTCTGTTTCTTGTTGAACCAAGATACTAATCTGGAACCCATAAAGAACGCACCACCACTTGTGCTCTTCCTGTCATCCACGCTTCCGGCCCAATCTGCATCTGTATAAGCATGAAGTGTGAGATCTGTATCTCTAGGATACCATAAGCCATAATTTTGTGTCCCTTGAAGATATTTGAAAATTCTCTTCACAGCCTGAAGATGAGTCTCCTTTGGATTTGCCTGAAATCTTCCAACTATTCTTACTGCATGCATGATGTCCGGTCGGGTACCTGTCAAATAAAGTAGACTTCCAATCATAGATCTGTAGGTTGGTTGATGTACTGCTGCAGATTCATCATTTGCACTGAGGCTACATCCTGTGACCATGGGTGTACATACTGCTTTTGCATCTTCCATGCCATATTTCTTCAAAATCTGTTTGAGATAAAAAGATTCCTCCTTCTTTTTGTTGGATTTGAAAAACAAGGAAATATGTCAGTTCTCCCAGCAAGGACATTTCAAATTCTTTCTGCATGACCAAGGCAAAGCTTTGACTCATAGCTTCTTCATTGCTGCCAAAGATAATGTCATCTACATACACAACAAGTATTAGCAATTTGTCATTTTCAACTTTTATATAAAGATTGTTATCTGCCGATCCTTTTGAAAAACCTTGTTGATGAAGATATTTGTCCAAATGATAGTACCAAGCCCTTGGAGCTTGTTTGAGACCATAGAGAGCCTTTTTCAATCTGCATACAAGATTTGGATCATTTCCAAGAATGAACCCATCTGGCTGCTCAATGTATACTTCTTCTTCCAAGTCTCCATTCAGAAAGGCTGATTTCACGTCCATTTGAAATACTTTGAAGTTTTGAAAGCTTGAGAGAGCAAGGAACATTAGGATGGCCTCAAGTCTTGCAACAGGAGCAAAGGTTTCTTCAAAGTCTATTCCTTCTTGCTGCGCATACCCTTTACAAACAAGTCTGGCCTTGTTTCTAATTACTTCTCCATTTTCATTCAATTTATTTTTGAAGACCCATTTTGTTCTGATAACATTCTTATCCTTTGGTCTAGGGACCAGCTCCCAAGTGTTGTTCTTTTCGATCTGCTCAAGTTCTTCATCCATTGCTTTCACCCAACATTCATCTTTGCATGCCTCTTTCACATTTTGTGGTTTAGTGGAAGAGAGTAATGCCAAATAGCTTGAGGCTTCTGCAATTGTTCTTCTTGTTTGTACACCTGCTTCTTTCTGCCCCACAATCTGAGATTCTGGATGATTCTTATGAACATATCTGGATGGAGTCTTCTCTTCTATTCTTGTCTGCTCTGGTTCTTCTTGAGGTTCTTCTTCTTCATCATTCTGTCTTTGAGGGTAGCCTTCATCTTCTTCGATGTCTTCATGATGTACTTGCTTAGGAACGTATCCCTTCTCATCAACCACTACATCAATGCTGTCAATAATTCTGCCAAGTCTCTTATTGTAGCACTTGTATGCTTTTCTATGAGGAGAATAACCAAGAAGAATGCCTTCATCTGCTCTAGGTTCAAGTTTTCCAAGTTTCTCATCAGTATTCTTAATATAACATTTGCTCCCAAAGATTTTGAAGTGCTTTACCGAAGGAGTCTCACCATACCAGAGCTCATGAGGGGTTTGAGTGATGTTCACCCTGACATTTGTTTTGTTGAGAATAACAACCGCAGCATGTGCAGCTTCTCCTCAGAAATTTGCGGGAGTTCCCGACTCATCAAGCATAGCACAAGCCATTTGTTGGACTGTTCTGTTCATTCTTTCCACAACTCCATTTTGCTGAGGAGTTCTAGCTGTAGAGAATTCTCTTCTTATCCCATGTTCTTCATAGAAATCGAAAAATTCATTTGAGGTAAACTCCCCACCTCTGTCGGATCTGAGACACTTAATTTTGTGTCCCGATTCATTTTCAACCAAGGCTTTGAAGGATTTGAATTTTTCGAATGCTTCATCTTTGTGCTTCATAAGTCCTAACCAAACAAACCTGGAGAAGTCGTCAATGAATAATATCAAGTATTCTTCTCCTCGAGGTGTCCTTTTCCTGAATGGACCACATGTATCTGTATGTACTAGCTCAAGAGGCATGCTAGCTGATCCTTCCTTCTCTAGAAAGTTAGTTCTGGTTTGCTTTCCAAACTGACATGATTTGCATATGGTGTTTGTCTGGAATTTTGATATCTGGAAGATCGTGAACTGCCTGATATTTGCATGCTTTCCTTATTTGTGAAAAGCTTAGATGCCCCAACCTCCGATGCCATAACCAGTGTTCATCATCCTTGCTCAGATAGCATTGTTGTTGTCCTTCTTCAAATATGTATAGATTATTTGGAGTTCTTTTTCCTTTGATAACTGTTTTACCTGTATCAAGATCACGAACAAGACATCCATTTGATCTGAATATCACCTCGGTTCTTTGATCACACATCTGGCTGACACTTAGAAGATTATGTTTCAATCCATCAACATACAAAACATTTCCATCTTTGACAGTTTCTTTTAACTGAGCACTGCCTTTTCCTTTTATAGTTGCAGGAGTATCATTTCCAAAAGAAACTTTCTTTCCTTTTTCTAGAGCAGAATATGATTCAAGTTTTTCTTTATCACCTGTCATATGCTTCGAACATCCACTGTCAATGTACCATAGATTTTCCTGTCCATCTGCATAAAATGCTATCCCACATCTTTCTGGTTGTGGTTCCTTTATTCTCCATGTTTTGGTGCTTGAGGCTTGTTCCTTTGTCTGCTGAAACCTGCTCCTGCATTCAGAATCTTCATGACAAAAGTTATTGCAAATAGAACATTCAACTTCATTTTCAAGAACCGAAAAGTTGTTATAGGTCCTTTTTGTAATCCCGGTCATACTTCTTTGTTTTTGAGCTTCTCTAGTCATGATTGTTTTATATGCAACACATTGAGCTGCTTTGTGACCAAAGTTATGGCAAGAAAAGCATTGTCCATTGAAGAAACTTCTGCGGTTATCAAATCTACCGGCCAAATGATTGTAATTTCTATTTTCATCCATTCTTGAACCAAATCGAGAAGATTTTACCTGTGGCTGGTTGTAGCTCTTGTTCACCCTTAAGACGGATTGCCCCTGATAGTCTCTGTTTGCAATTCGTCCTTGCTTTACCTGATGGTCTCCATTGTGCTTTTGCTCATTTCTTCTTGCTGCATCAAGGTAACTTTTTGAGGTGGATGCTTGAGAAGTTTCTCCATTAAAGCCCAGACCTGTCTTGTTTAGTGGAGAACGTTGTACATTGATAATCTCATTCAAAGTTTCAGATCCTTTGACAAACTTAAGATTAATAGCTTTTGTTTTCTCAATCTCTTTTCGAAGACCAACAATTTCACCTTCTAATTTTTCAAGATGTTTTTCCTTTTCATCAATTTGAAATTGTAGAGTATTAATGATCATATTCTTTTCTTCTATACATCTCTTGAGTCTAGTAATTTTTTCATAAAGGCTATCCACATCTATAGCATCCATATAATCATCATCTTCAAATGCCATTAACAATTTATAGTCATTACCTCGTTCATCTTCATCACTATTTGATAGACCATCACTATCTTCATGAGTGTAGTAGCTTTTCTTATTTGCACTCTGTTTCTTGTTCCATCTAGCAGGTTCCTTTCCTTTATCCTTAGAAGGACATTTTGCAGCATAATGACCTACTCTTCCACAAGCAAAGCATTTAAAAGGTAACTTACCTCTGAACCTTCCAGAACCCCTTTGAAGATTTCTGACAAAATTTGATTCTTCTTCTTCTTCTTCTGGCACGTGACTTGCTTTATAATAATCTCCTTTGCCTGAAGCCTTGAAAGCAACTTCTCTTCTGTCTGAAGGACCTCCCTTTCTCATTTCATAAGCAGTTAGAATTCCGTGAAGCTGAGACATAGTAAGAATTTGTAGATTTTCCTTTTCTTCTATTGCAGACACTTTAGATTCAAACTTGGGGGACAATGATCTTAGAACTTTTTCAACCACAATAGCCTCTTTTATTTCTTCACCCAAATTTTTCATGCAATTAACAATCTCATCTACCCGAAGAAAATAGTTAGCCACACTTTCATCATTATACATCCTGAGATTCTCATACTGAATCCTGAGAGTTTGAAGTTTAGCACGCTTTACCTGTTCATCTCCTTCGTAGCTCAAGACAATCTTGTCCCATATTTCTTTTGCGGATTTATATTGCATAACCTTTACGAATTCTGTTTGAGATAAGCATCCCAGCAAAGTATTGACTGCTTTAGCATTTGTTTCATATTTCTTCTTTTTGGCCACATCTGTAGGAGTAGCTGAAGGAAAAGTGTAGCCTGTATCTATGATATCCCAAACTTCTGTACCAAGAGATTGAAGATAGGCAGTAACTCTTACCTTCCAATAATTGAAGTTTGTCCCATAAAAAATTGGTGGCCTGATTGATGCTTCCCTCTCGTAGTTGCTCATGATGAATAATCTTCCTTCAAGCGATCAAGCTTCTCTGAAGGACCTGCTCTGATACCAATTGTTGGAAATAATACTGAGAGGGGGGTGAATCAGTATTATCAAGTTCTTTTAACAAATCTTCCTTATTTATACTTTGAATTATTTTTGCATATCAGTACCATAAAATAATGAGCATGAACAAGAAAAACAGATAGTCACACCAAAGAACACCAGATGTAAGGTGGAAACCCAATGTGGGTGAAAACCACCTGCTGCAATATGTCTCTATCTTCTTTCAAATTAGACACTCCTTTTACAATGATTTTGTACTGGTGCAGTCCTTTACCAGTACACAGGCTGCAACCTGCAGAGAGCTACAACTCTCTCTTGTTTTCCAGTCTTTCCTGGAAGGGAGCTACAACCCCCTACTTCTTTTTTTACAAGGACCACTTTTCATAAATTTTCAAACTGGATCCATAAGCATCAAATGATCATCAAGTACATGTAAATTACACAGTCAACTGCAGTAACCAGATCAACAACAACAGAACTAACCCAGAACACCTTATCAACAGAAAAATTCAGTCAACAGAAGATCTTAAGACAGATACGCAGTTTGTCTTTCTGTGGCCTGCGTCGCTACGCACTTCACCTTCTGCTTCCCTGCGTATACACGCAGAGAGCCTTCTGCTGCACCGCGTACCCACACACTGCTTCTTCAATCGCGTTGCGTACTGTTACTGTAGGTACGCACCCAGAGACACTATCGCGCCGCGTACCGTTACTGAAGCCACGCACTCAAAGATACTATCGCGCCGCGTACTTTTGCTGTGCGTACGCACTTGAACCTTTGTCACGCTGCGTACCCACGCAGTTCTCCTTCTTCTGCTCTGCGTACCCACGCAGTACCCCTTCTTCTGCTCTGCGTACCCACGCAGCTCTCCTGTTTCTGCTCTGCGTACCCACGCACCTGTACCGTTAATCACCTGCGTACTTCTGATTAGGGCCGAATTGGCAGTCCACCAGTGTGGCACAGTTAGTCAGATGCCCAGATCTGATCATGCGCTCGAGAGATCACCCTTCACAGATTCGCTTTCAACTTCACTTACATATAGATCAAGCTTTTAAGACAATAACCCAATATTTCAGATCTTAAGATATTCAATTGCAAAAGATACTTAGCCAAGTGATCTCCTTTGCTTTATATAGGCAAGCTCCTCCTAAAATCATGGATCAATACCATAGATAACCAATACAAGGGGCCCAAAAACATGGGGCTCAATAATAATAATAATATAAAACAATACCACGGGCCAAAACCATAGAATCAAGAGTGGCGGGCTAAATACCACGGGCCAAACATAGGAAACCCCACGTGAACGCGCTTCTCTGCCTTGAAGTAAGTGAAACTGGGGGTACACACCTCCTGAATGGGTGACCTGCGTGTCTAGCCGCGGTCCCTTCACGGTGTACCTGCGGGCACACATCTTCTGAACTGTTCTCCTGTGTACTTCTTAATTTTCAACATTTTGAGAGCCTGATCAGAGCATTTCCACGGGTGTTGCCATCAAGTACAACATCTGTATCATAGAGCCATACCAGAATCATAATGCCAACATTTATTTTAGTATTTTACGTGTATTTATGATTAAATATTAGATCTTTCAAAATTGGGTTAGTTTGTTGGTAATTATAGGAATAGGTTTGTAATTACAATAATAAACAAAACCTATAATAATGTCAGATGTTTATCACTTTCTCCAAATCTGTATAGTCGAATTCAAAATTCCTTTTCAACAACGATTGCATCCAATATATGAAAAGAATATTGGAGCTTTTGAAAAGATTAGTTGTGAGTTGTTAGCAAATATCTTCGAGATATTATTGAATTGTTGATTATTAGCAAATTATTGTAACCACATGCGAAATATATGGATCTACATTTAGTATTTTTTATATCAGTTTCAAAGCAAGTTTATATATAAACAAGTGTTGCTAGTCAACGTAGTCCCTTCCACTCAAGTGGAGATTATGCTTTCAAAAAAATTGCAAATAGATATATGAAGTGGTGAAATTAATTACCCACTAAGGGAAGGACTGCATAAATTTTGGTGGGTGGTAACCACTAGTAAGTTTTCACATTTAGAGTGTTACACAGTAATTTGTCACTGCCTTCCTGTCAGTCACCCTGCTGTGCCAATCACTAAGTTCATGCCTTCTGAACTGGCCCAAAAACCCATTTTTCTAAAGTTTTATTCATCAGCGCGACTGTTTGCAAAATACCCGCGATGACTGGCGCTCCATAGTGTATTCCGTGCGCTGCCAGCTCGGAAGGACATCACTTTTCCGCGCTGGTCGCCAGCGCGCCTTTCCCGTGTTCTTCCGCGCTGACATGACTGTCCCAGTTATGTAGACGCGGCGACATCGCGTCAGTTACCTCATAATCCGCGCTGATCCAGTTTGGGCGAATTTGTTCGAACAACCAGCCTTCCAGATAACTCCAGGCTTGGTTGTTAGCTTTGTGAATGTCGACTCCCTTCTCTGGCATGTCTGTTCGACCCTTTGCAACCATTTCCCTCAAGGATAAGCTCATCCTTCCACCCTTTTAGGAGGCTCCTTCTCCTACATATACTTCCACCATTACCATGAGCAGCTAGTTAGACATAGCTTGGATTGTATAGAGCTTATAGTGCTCAGATTGCTGCTACTATAGGTATTTGGTGTGCTAGGTGTGGAAGTGATTGATTGCTTAGGGAAGGTTGTTTTGTGTTGCTTGTGTGTGAGAGAGAGTTGTTTGTCTTGGGAGAATCATCCTCAAAGGTGAATGCTTGAGATACATGCTGACTGGCCCCTCCTGAGAAGTTTACCGACGTCAGAACATTTGGTTGTACTCTTCTCTATTCTGATTAATAATAGATGACTGCTATTATTGTTCCATTCTCATTTGTATTTGCAATGGTTAAATGTGAATTACATCTTTTCTGACCGATGTATGGTTGCTTTTACTAGATTTCACGCTTGCGTTTGTTTCCTCTTCGTGTGTGCAGGTATCTATTCGCGGAGATCGCGAGGGATCGTGACCAGCTGAAGCGAAGGAGCGAAGGCAGCATCCCTTCGTCAAACGACAGCGCTGGAATCCAAGTAGGTGCTCTCTGCCTCTTGTTTAATTGTAATTAGGAACATGCATAGCAGCATTGTTTGATTGTTGCTAGACCCTTGCTGGGCTAGTAGGGATCGCCTCTATCCGTAGAGGGGATTTACCTCTCCAACAATTTGGCGACTCCGCTGGGGATCAGCCTTTTTGTCTCTTGAGTCCACTTTTGTGTTTGACTTTGATTGGTCTCTTTTTCCGAGATTCTGGGATTGTCTCTCTGCTTATAAACTTTCTGGGTACATCTGGGAAGTGTCTTGACTGTTAGAAGGCTCTTGCCTTTGGTTTGGGGAGTTTTTGCTTTGGCTTTGCTTGTTTTCATCCTCAGCGCGTTTTAATTCAGAACAGTCGCGCTGGCATCGCGCCCCTGTTCCTTTGGTATCCTTTTCATCGCGCCTTTACGTCTAACAGTCGCGCTGACCTCGTTTTTAGAGACAGCGCGCTTTATTCGTGTCCTTCCGCGCTGGCATCGCGCCCCCGCTTCTTTGTGATCTGTGTCATCGCGTCTGTGTGGTTTATTTCCGCGCTGACCTCGTTTTTCTGAGACAGCGCGCTTTATCCTTGTCCT
Organism: Pinus tabuliformis; assembly: GCA_031772625.1. Lineage (NCBI taxonomy): Eukaryota > Viridiplantae > Streptophyta > Pinopsida > Pinales > Pinaceae > Pinus > Pinus tabuliformis. Next base: position 347,357,042 of record CM062804.1, read on the forward strand.
TCCGCGCTGACGTCGCAAAGTTGCTACAGGCCTCCTCCTGTCAGCGCCGAGTTGCTGAAGGCTACCCGCGCTGGTCCTGTAAAGTTCATTTTTGACCAAAATAGCCTCCTGAACCTCTTGCTTTGGCTATCCCTTCTTCTCTCCACCTGCTTTGTGACTTGCTTTTCACTGTCTGAACTCTGAACTCCTTGATTGCGGAGTCTGGATCCATAGGGTTCTGTTTTTGCTTAGTTTTTGGTTTTGCGGATACCTTCCCTTTTGCTTTCGCTGCTTGGTTTGTGTTTACACCGTCACTTTTTCGATTGCTGAATGGTTTTGAGTCTCTAATTGACTGGTTGTAACTCTCATCCTTCGGGTGTTTGCCCTTTTCTGTTGATTTTGCACTCTAGCCCTAGGGTATCTAGTGGCCGTGTGTGTGTCAAGCCTTCCGTAAGGATTTTGTTTTCTCGTTTGACCAGCCAACTTCAGATTTGTTGAGTGCACTTGTTCAGTGATTGTTGGAGTGTCTTTGGTTGTGTTTCCGTGCAATTTCTCGCTTTCCCCCTTGTTTCAATCCTTGCTTGTCTTGCCGAGCTTAGATCACATAGCTCGTGCGGAACTTGATTTTCTCGTCAATTTGGAAATCTTTGTTGAGTATTTTGGGAACTTTGTGTGCTTTCATTAGGCAATTGCATTTTGCTTGGTGTTCTAGTTCCTCCAAATTATTTTAGATGCTTTGTGTCACTGAAAGAAAATCAAACTAGTGGCTTTGCTTTTAAAAAATTGAAAAGGAAAAGGATGTTTCATTGATTTGCATTTTCAAAAGAAAAAGTTTCCTTTCCTCGCTTTTAGTTGCATTAGGCTGTTTGATTGATTGTGTTCGTTTTGTTTGATCGAAATCTCTTTACTCTTCCATAGCTAGAATTCATCGAACAAAATGATTCTCTTTGGCATGTAGTTTGCATCTAGGTAATTGTGAGAGAACATACGATAGGACCTGAAATCGAAACTTAATCTCAAGATCAACTATAAAATGAACCGAATGAATCTAAAAACGCATTGGAACTAAACGCAAACATCTAGAGGTCTAGGTTAGAGACGTGTTCCGGCGTCTTTAAACATAGTCACTGTTGTTTCACATTACGGTTGGGTGATTCCTCCTTCTGTGACTCGATAGTGGTCTAACACGGACTGTGCTCCCACGTACCGTCGCGTATATAGGGAGACCCCACTAGGCTTTTATCCTTGATCCATAGGAAGCCGAGTCTGCCGCCTTACGATTCGCAATGCAGTGAACACAGCATTCACGAAGATTGACCACCCGTACCCTAAAAAGTATTCTGTGGTTTTGCGAAAAGTCTGGCATACCTTTTTACCTAGAATCTCCAGAGCAGTCACTTTTGATCCTTTTTGGACTCCCTAAATGAAAAGGTGTAAGTGAGCGTCTTGTCACTTCGTGCTCATTAAACATTCGAAGGAGACTGGAGTCATCTTTTCGTCCTTTTCTCGACTCTTGAAACATGAAAAGGTCAAGTCTAATTCCAATGTCTTAAAAAATTTATTCGGCCACGATAACATTTCCTGTTAGATCTTGTGTGCGCTAGTTTGAGTAGGGTTTTCTATCGGTAGTTTCCCTTAGGTTTTTGTGTGGGGTTTGTCATCCTGGCTGACCCGTCCACCCCCGATCCAAGTGATCAAGGCTCTCCATCTTCGGTTGCTCCCGAGGTACCAGTTGTAAGCGATACTCTTCCTGTTATTCCGAGTATCCAGCCCATCAACGTACGTGCCCCAGGCGACGCGGATTACGTAGAAGATTGGAGCCCTTCTTGGGAAGGCGACGAAGACCTTTTTCATACCCCTCCCGGTATGTCGTCTCCAATGTCTACCTCGGGGGAGACATCTCCCAGTGTCAGTGAAACACCTGTGGTTTCGAGCGTCTCTACTCCCATCTCAACCTCTGCCTCCCTCCCTCCTCGATATCGACAAATGAGGGACAAGATGGCTGCTAAAATGCCTGCATCGACTATGTGGGATCCTAATGTCACTCCTACCACTGGGCCTTTTGTTTCACAACCTCATACCACATCGGTTACCTCAGTTCCCACAACTCCAACTGTTTGTGTGGCCTATTCTACTCCAGTCGTTAGTGTTGTCACAACATCTTCATCTACAAACCCAGGAGCTGGCTCCTCTCACGCCCAAGTGAATAGTAGCCAACCTGAGGTTTTGTCTAGAGTCATCGACCCTGCCCAAAGTGCTCAACCCTCTTCTGGCGGTGTTCCAGGATCGGGGCCGTATGATGCCTTTGGGCAGCCTATCACGGATCCAGATTACGAAGGTCCGTTCTTTTATTATGATGCGAATGGTCAGTACCTCGAGAACGTTTCGATCCTCCCTCATCGTCCTTTCGAAGAGAACGAGGAACCTTTGAACATGAGGTACGATCCCAACTCTCATATTTTTTATGGAAACCGGGATCCTCCCGTGCAGCCTCAAGGACCACCCAATCAAGGCCAGCCGCCTTATGTGCAAACCCCTCAAGGGCAACCACTTTACGGCCCGCCTTACCCAGGACAATCTGGGGGCCCACAGGGACAACCCTACCAGGGACAACCCTCGGCCATTGGAGGTCCGTCGTATTCATATCAAGGTCAACCTACTAGGTATCCAGGGCAACCTGGTACTCAGCAAGGTTACCCAACTGGACAACCAGGGCAGCCTTACGTTCAACAAGGCCAACCCGGTTTCCAGCAAGGGTACCCATCTGGACAAACTGGGTCAGTTTATAATCCTCAAAATCAACCAGCAGTCCAGCAGGGATATCCTCTTGGGCAGGGTGGGCAACCCTATGTTCAGCAGGGTCAACCCACTGCTCAATCCATGAATCCTTCTGGGCAAGGGGGGCAACCTGCTATACAGCAAGGCCAACCCTCTGCTCAGCCTACGCACCAAGGAGGGCAGCATGCTATGCAGCAAGCCCAGCCCTCTGCTCAGTCTGGTCACCCTGGGGGGAAAACGGGCCAACCTTCTACGCAGCAAGGTCAACCCGCTGTCCGCCCTAATCGTCCAGCTGGACAAGCTGGCCAACCTCGGCGTCAACCAGCTATCCAGCCAGCTCAGTCATCCGTTCCGCAAAGACAACCCTTGGTGGCGCATGGACAACCTGGTACCCAGCAAGTTTATCCTGCTGGCCAACCAGGCCCATCTCAAATCCAACCAAGTCAACCTTCGGGACAGATGGTTCAACCCCAGCCGGTTCAAGGACATTACCCTGGGCCTCAAACTCAAATAGGTTATCAACCTCCTTACCAAACGCAGCCTGCCTATCAGGCTCCGTATGGGGCCCAGCAACCATATGGCTACCAGCAACCCCAGGGGCAAAATCAGTTTGCTCCTTATCAAAATTATCAGCAACCACAGGTCACTCCTTACCAAAACTATCAATATGGTGCACCTGCGGGCCAAGCTGCTAATACATGGGGTGCTGGGGGGCAGTATCAGGGTCAATCGTCTGCATATGGACAAAATCCGTATGGATAGAACCCCTCTGGACAAGGACCCTACGCGCCCGGCCCTTTTGGGCCAGGCCCGTCGGGACAAGGTCCTTATGCGCCTGGCCCTTTCGGGCCAGGTCCGTCGGGACAAAGTTCTTATGTTCCAGGCCCTTTCGGGCCAGGTCCATCTGGACAAGATCCTTGGGGACAACCACCATCTGGTTGGAACCCTAATACTGCCTTGAACCCTCCGCCTCGGATGTCCTTTAATCCTCAGCTGCCATTTTTAGCGACGTTGGAACTTTCAGATGTGTCCAAGTTAACAAATGATCCCATTTTGCATAATCCATATTGGCCGCCGGTTCCAACTAAAATACCTGGTGATTGTCCAAAGTTTGACGGTAAGGCAGGAGAGGATCCTCAAGCACATGTTATGACTTATCATCTTTGGTGTTCATCGAACTCATGGCTTGATGACTCTATCCGGCTTCGCCTATTTCAGAGGACTCTCACCGGTGCAGCTGCGAAATGGTATATTGAGCTGAATCGCGGTATGTTTCAAGACTTCAACTCGTTAGCTATGGCATTTTTAACCCATTTTCAGTTGCCCATTCGGTACGAGACTGGGACTAATCTCCTCACGTCTTTGAAACAGGACACGGCTACGCACATCTCTGATCATATACATGAATGGATAAGGCGTCGTCGTTTGATCAAATTCTGGATTCCTGACCGACTGGTTTACAACCTCCTTTGTGCCCAAAATTGCAAAAGATATTGCCATGGGAGCTTGTGTAACTGAAGAGCAAGCGATCGCGCGAGCTCAGTACCTAGACTTGGTCTATTCTCAGTCAGGTACTCTATATGAGTATTTGCCAGATGCTCCGAGGCCTGGGCAGACCAAGGCTCCGCCGAAACCATCAGTAGATGGAGTCATTGGCTCTGTCAATTCGTCGTCGAAGAAATCCTCCGCAAACCCTGGAAAGCAAAAGCAAAATGCTTCCAATGAAAATGCTTCTCAGGGCCCATCGAATTCTGTTAGTACCTCAGAGGTTAACGCCGTTCAGTCCACCGCGGCGGATAAATCCTCGAAAGGGAAAGGGAAGGGGAAAGGAAAACCGAAAAATGAGAATAAACAACCCAAGCAGGAATCTCCTAAAAATTCATCTGAAGATGGAGCCAAGCGAAAACCTAAGTATCCTTGCCTCATCTGTGAGGAAGATCACTATACCAAAGACTGCCCTAGGCGGTCCGAGGTTAGTCGGTTATTGAAAGGCGCTCCTGGACCTCCTGCCGTGTTGAAAGAACCTTTCCCTTCCCAACAGACGCATCAGGTGGCTGACCCCTCTCAGTCCTCTTCCTCGTTCGGTTCTCAAGTGTTCATGGCTGGCACCATTCCCATCCATGTTTCGACTCGAGCAAAAGATTATCCTTCTTCAGCCGGGAAGGAGCCGGAGATTCCCTCTAGCGCTCCTCCGTCCAGTTCTGGTCCCCTTCACATCGAACGGCCCAGCGCTGAGACGATCCCCCGACCCCCTCCTAAAGGTGTACTCAGGAAGTCATCCTATAACCCCAATGCTCGTGCCGCCCAGCACTATAGCATTGTCGAGGACTTAGCTCAGGCTCCGTCTGCTATGTCCGCGTTAGAAGTCCTCCAGAGCTGCCCCTCACAGAGGAAGTCCCTGCTATCAGCCATTGGTGGCATCGACCCGGCAGATTCGGATTTGATTACTTTTGATCTCGAGGGTTTTTCCCAGAGACTGCCTCACCAAGTAGCATTCCTTATCCAGGTCATCATTAATAGCAAAACGATCCATCGTACCGTTATTGATGAAGGTGCCTCAACCTGTATCATGTCAGTCGCTTGCTGGAAGGCTATTGGTTCCCCCGCTCTGAGTCAGTCTCCTACGACCCTAGAAGCGTTCGATGGAAGAGAATCTCGCCCTTACGGTATTCTCCAACGTTTACCCATTTCCTTAGAAGGCAAGACAGTCGAAGTAGAGGTAGAGGTCGTTGACGCAAATCTCACGTACAACCTCCTCCTCGGCCGCAGCTGGACATATGCCATGCAGGCCGTAGCGTCCTCCTTATTCCGTGTCATTCGTTTCCCTCACCAAGGAAAGATTGTCACGGTGGACCAGCTCTCTTTCTTCGCCTCTTCCTCCGAAGGTAATGTGCCATTTGTGGAGCATACCTCCAAGTCCTTAGAATGTGTGGGAGCCGGACTTTTCAAAGATCCTGCTTTGATGGGAGTTTTTCCCCTCCCACCTCCCAATTTCGCCTCTGTCAATATGATCTCTGTACGTTCAGATCCATGGGTTCTTCCTCCCCCGAATCAGGAAGACTCTTGGGGCGATATGATGCCATTGAGTCCCGCCGAGCTCAATTACATCGAGATTGTCGCTGCATCGGCTCCACCCCCGGAACCTGCTCTTCCAAGCAGTGTTCCCGATTCATATGATCATTTCCCATGGTTAGGAGATGAGCCTACTTCGGACCCTTTGAAAGAGATTTTCCCGTCCGATGAGGCCATTATAGAGATTATGTCTCTAGAAGAGCTCCCTTGGTCAGATCACCACCATCACTCTTCGTTTCTCCCTCCCCATCCGGAAATGGCCGCATTGGCAAATCATGTGTTAGACAGACATTTGCGAAACAGATAACATCATACAAGAAGACATAGAAAACATAATAGAGTAAAGCATATGTAAATAAATCATTTCAAGCATAGTTTGCATGTGTGTGCCTTTAAGCTTGTTTAAAAATATAAAATACATGGGTCATGTGTCGTGCAAATTCATACATAAGATCACAGTTGTACTGAACAATTGCATAACATAAACAAAACATCATCACATGTAACCATGATCCATCCAAAAAGCCGGTATGTATATATATATATATCGTGTGGCGCACTAAGGCGCTCAAAAATAAGTGTATATGTCCAAAATCAGTGCATCTGAGTCATGTGTCTCAAAATAACAGTGGAAATAAAGCCTAGGCGACTATTGATCCGGGTGGTGCTCTCTGTAGTACACAGCCGCTCGTGCTACCCGCCTCAGAAGGCGGTGCACCCTGGGTTCCACCCCCACTGTATGGATCTGGTGCCCTAAAGGGACCTCCTCGACCCCCTGGTAGTCAGGCACTCCCTCCAGCAACCCCTCAAGGTTGCGAGCTACAGTCTCTGACGTGTCAACCCCTGGAGGGACTAAGGCCAGGGCTCCAGCTCCCTGTCCCTCTCTCCGTGCCTCGGCAGCCAGGCCAATCGGTCTAGTGGGCCCCACATCTGCATACCATGACATTTATTAGGACATGTACATGAAAAATTCAAAAACATTACAAAACTCAAAAAGTCAAGGGTTATACCTGCATCATCCCACTGTTCCCCTGGGGGCAGCGCCATATCAGGGTCATTGCGGAAATCCATACCCGCGTATGGCCAGTCCTCCACGAAGACAACCTGCTGATCCAGCCAGTCCCGGAAGAATGCCCCCCAGGCATGTGGCCGGCCACCACCTCCGCGTGGCATGATGCGAGCCCATCGTGTGGCCCTCGTCTCCCGAGGATCCCTAGGAGCATCCACGGCCATCGTCTGCAGCCGCATGGCTGGCACTCGCTCTAGGATAAGCGGGACTAGGATAGACCCGTAGCCGAACTGCTTCGTCTCTCCGCGACGACAGTTGCTGAGCTGCCTCTTCATATTGTTGGTCACCGCTGTGGCCCAATCGAACACAGTAGGCTCAAGGAAATCGAGAGCCAGCATAAGGTGAGTCTTCGAGGCCTCGTGGTTGGCCATGCTCCCCGTTGCCCGGGTCACCATGAACAAGATGGTGCGAAGGACTATGTTTCTCACCGTGGGGATTGCCACTTTCCCGCTCCGCGTCTTCTCGGCTTCTGGACATACTCGAGCCATGAGATCATCTAGAGGACCGCCGCCAGGTCGTTGTCCCTCTATGATGGGCCTTGCACCCCGGCGTGACAACCCAGTCAGAAAGAAAATGTCCATATGGTCGAATTCAATGTCTTGGCCCCGGATGGTGAATTTCCCATCCACCGGGTTCCATGCCCTGATCAGTAGCTCGAGGAGATCATGCTGGGCCCTTAGGCGCGGTGTGAGGAAGAACTTCATGAACCCGCATGCCCGCATGGCATTGCAGCACTCCACACTTGCAAATGCAGCTATGTCCTCAACCTCGTGCACTCTTTCCTGCCATTGGAAAGCCATTGCGTCCTGCACAAGCCATGAAAAGAAATTAGAAGTGCTGGCATGAAATTTTTCACGTTCAAATTGAAACAAAAAAAATTTTCCGCGCCAGTGCGGCTGTTTTAAAAACAGCCGCGCTGGCCATGGCAGCCCTTTGTTATTTTTCAAGGTCAGCGCGGAAGAACACGGGTTTTCCGCGCTGACCCGAAGTTGGATGCGTTTTGTCCTAATTCGGCCAGCGCGGACCCGTGTGGGAAACCCGCGCTGACCGAGAGCGCATCCATGCGCCAAGAATTTGCCCAATTGGGCGAATTCGACCGTTAAAATTCTATAACATATGATCAAAATGCAGGGCAAGGAGAGGAGAACCTACCTGGAAGAAACGGTTCGAAGAATAGTGTCCGTACGAGCTGGAAATCGCTTCGTCAACTTTCTGGCTTCTCCACGTCCTTCACGTCCAGAAATGGTAAAATGGTAAAATGATCTTTCACCCCCCCTATTTATAGTAAAAACTCATAAATGTCCATATTTTTGGGTTTCTACCATCTTTTGCCATAAATTTAGCCCTAGATTTATCGAATGCATGTTTTAATATGTTTTTTACACATATCGAATGGATTTATGCGGGTAGTGCTCTTGTGCAGGTTCGAATAGACGGTGAAAATCATCATGGTCCTGAAATCACTTGGTCCCACCAATGTCGTCTTTGAGCTCTTTTCCGACGTAAAACGAGAAAAGATGGCCGAGCCTCCTTTCGGCTCGTTAAAGGGAACGAGAGGCGGTCATTTTAAGCTCTTTTCCGACCGTGTAACTTAAAAAGATTGCCGGGTGTTTGTCGTTTCGCACTCGTTATTGGCTCTAAAACGACGTGTTTTCGACCGCTTTTTTACTTTTTCGGGTCAAGAACACTATTTACGAAAAGTACTCCTCGATCGTAATGGTCGGGCGGTTCTTTCGAGCATTGTTTTATACTTTTTCGGGCTCGAGAGACACAACTGTACGAAAAAGGACCCCCCTGGAGTCTTCTTTTCTGCTGTCTTTTCAGGCTCTCTAAACAAGAAAAGACGCCGAGTTTTTCCTTTGTCAGGCTCGTTAAACACTTGATGACATCGGATATTGTCGAAATGGCACTCTTCGAGCATATGCTATCCCCGTCAAGCTTGTCATCCAAAAATAACCGGGGTACCTGCCAGAAATGGTGGGGAAAATGGAACTGTAATCATAGTCGTGTCGGCAGTATGTCGCTCTTGAACATGGCACTCTTCTGCTTCGTGTCTGGGTGGGACCATCTCATCTTGTTTTTCACTGGCCTCCGTGGGTTTGGGTTATCTTATTCAATCTCTCATCTGCCCATTGCCATCATCACTATACCCTTTGCTCATTTGATGTCCAATACTGCCAAACCCGCTACAGTGCCGCCGATATGTTCAAGAGAAGTTGACCTCTGCAATAATACAACCTCATCTGCTATCTCACACAAATCATTTTTCCTCTGTCTCGCGTCGATGATGTGGGAAACATTATGGCCCACCTTCGATCAAGGTCACTTCCTGTCGACTTCAGCTCATTATCCGGGAAGGTGACTTAGAGACTCCCTTCAGGTGCCTTAGAGCCTGCATGCCTCAATGGCAGGTTCTTCGTGTTCGACGCGAGGTTTACATCATTGGCCTCCGATCGAATGATTCCGTGGGTGTTCGACACCAGCTCATTGATTCACATGCCGCGGATTGCACCTATAGTACCTTGAGGGCCATTGTCATTATTGGTGGTTCCTCTCGCGTCTGTTGACAGTTTTCATCATTGACTGGTAATCAGACGATGTTCATGCATGTTCGACTTCAACCCATATATTCACATGCTTGAACTTGTACTTTGTTCGGATCGGGACGGAGCGCAAGACCCTGGATCCCTGTCTGTTATGGTCCAGGTTGCGATTTTGTGGATGATCATTACATGACTCATTGATGGATGGCTGCGCCCATACCTGAGTCTTCATGGATGGCTGCAACCATACCTTATCATTATTATGGTCTCTTTAGCTGGGTGGCTGCGTCCATTCCACAGACCTTTTCGCATGTCTTTTTGGATGGCTGCGCCCATGCCTAGACTGCATGTACTTGATTATCAGAGATATTTCGGTCCTTCCTGGTGGTGTTCCAGTTCGGCGTGTGTTGTAAAGCATTTCACCCCTCCCATTCTCTCGGTCTTCATGCTTTAGGGGGCATCTGTTACACAGTAATTTGTCACTGCCTTCCTGTCAGTCACCCTGCTGTGCCAATCACTAAGTTCATGCCTTCTGAACTGGCCCAAAAACCCATTTTTCTAAAGTTTTATTCATCAGCGCGACTGTTTGCAAAATACCCGCGATGACTGGCGCTCCATAGTGTATTCCGTGCGCTGCCAGCTCGGAAGGACATCACTTTTCCGCGCTGGTCGCCAGCGCGCCTTTCCCGGGTTCTTCCGCGCTGACATGACTGTCCCAGTTATGTAGACGCGGCGACATCGCGTCAGTTACCTCATAATCCGCGCTGATCCAGTTTGGGTGAATTTGTTCGAACAACCAGCCTTCCGGATAACTCTAGGCTTGGTTGTTAGCTTTGTGAATGTCGACTCCCTTCTCTGGCATGTCTGTTCGACCCTTTGCAACCATTTCCCTCAAGGATAAGCTCATCCTTCCACCCTTTTAGGAGGCTCCTTCTCCTACATATACTTCCACCATTACCATGAGCAGCTAGTTAGACATAGCTTGGATTGTATAGAGCTTATAGTGCTCAGATTGCTGCTACTATAGGTATTTGGTGTGCTAGGTGTGGAAGTGATTGATTGCTTAGGGAAGGTTGTTTTGTGTTGCTTGTGTGTGAGAGAGAGTTGTTTGTCTTGGGAGAATCATCCTCAAAGGTGAATGCTTGAGATACATGCTGACTGGCCCCTCCTGAGAAGTTTACCGACGTCAGAACATTTGGTTGTACTCTTCTCTATTCTGATTAATAATAGATGACTGCTATTATTGTTCCATTCTCATTTGTATTTGCAATGGTTAAATGTGAATTACATCTTTTCTGACCGATGTATGGTTGCTTTTACTAGATTTCACGCTTGCGTTTGTTTCCTCTTCGCGTGTGCAGGTATCTATTCGCGGAGATCGCGAGGGATCGTGACCAGCTGAAGCGAAGGAGCGAAGGCAGCATCCCTTCGTCAAACGACAGCGCTGGAATCCAAGTAGGTGCTCTCTGCCTCTTGTTTAATTGTAATTAGGAACATGCATAGCAGCATTGTTTGATTGTTGCTAGACCCTTGCTGGGCTAGTAGGGATCGCCTCTATCCGTAGAGGGGATTTACCTCTCCAACATAGAGCTTTTCTCCTTCTTGTTAAGGTGCTGAAGAACATATGAATAAAGGTGGGTAGTAACTCTTGGTATGTATATTTATTTACATCTTGTTCCTATTCGTTTTTTATGCAAATACTTGGTGAGATGCAAATACTTGGTGAGATGGTAAATATGTTATTTATGTGAGTATGAGTTATTTTCGAGGATTTTAATTTTAGGTGGTTTTCCTATAAAGCTTAATTTTTTTATGCAAATACTTGGTGAGATGGTAAATATGTTATTTATGTGAGTATGGGTTATTTTCGAGGATTTTAATTTTAGGTGGTTATCCTATAAAGCTTAATGATGAAAAACCATTGACAAATATCTAAAAATCATGGCATAATCATGGCATAAATATTGCAACAACATCCAAAAATTATGAAGAAAAATCATGGCATTGTATTGTGCAAAGGATGTAATAAGAATTTAAAGTTATGGTCCAATCAAATGTTTAAAAAATAGTTTTTTCAATAATATTGAAAAAAAATATTTGTTTTTCAAAGTTAAACGTTATAACTTGCATTGGTCTATGCTAAACTAATAGTGGTCAACATGCAAATTGATTGGCATAAATATTGCAACAACATCCAAAAGTTATGAAGAAAAATCATGGCAGTGTATTGTGCAAAGGATGTAATAAGAATTTAAAGTTATGGTCCAATCAAATGTTTAAAAAATAGTTTTTTCAATAATATTGAAAAAAAATATTTGTTTTTCAAAGTTAAATGTTATAACTTGCATTGGTCTATGCTAAACTAATAGTGGTCAACATGCAAATTGATTGCTAGAGTCTTGCCTGGCAAGGACTAATAAGAGTTTCTTCTTTATTCAAGAGGATTCTTGGAACACATGTTCAAGTTAGGATGGAATAGAATAAAAAACTTCTTAATATTTCCTCATGTAGATTTCCATTTTCTAGTTTCAGATGTAGCATGATTTCATTTAACTTTATGATGTTATATTTAATTTACTGCGTTGATTCTTTGGAGGTTAATCTCAATCTGTGAGATCATAGTGGTATTTTTCCTATTTTCCTTTATGCAAGTAGATTTTACAATTGTCTTTACATTGATGCTAGTTTGTTTCCTTGTGTAATTATTATTTTAAGCTCATAGATTAGTTTTCTTTTCATAGCAATGATTCACAGAAACAAGAAGTGCCTAAATCATGTTAAGAGATAACTTGTGATAGCAATGACCTAGTAGCATGATCTATGTTCAAGTACATGAACATTGCTAGAAATGATTAAGTTTGATTTTGATTGATAAAGTAGGTTGTGCTTCATTTTTGTAGTTATTTCTATTCATTGAATTATATTCTAAATTATACTAAATAGGGTATGGTTGTAGAAGATTTAGATGTTTAAGATTAAGTACTTCAACGTTATTTACATCACTTGCGGATAAAGTGAGGTATAATTCAATAACGAATTTGTCTTTTGTTTCAATTATTTCATTTTACAAGTTTAAGCATTAATAATTTTAGGTAAATCATACTATAAATAGTCTAATTATGCACTTACATTGTTTGCATTTCACAAGTTTATGTACTCTGAATTGATAATAAAATGTTACACAATTTATGTGAATAAATTACTAATATAGGGCATGAGGAAACATAAACGAAATAATTGCAGAATGATGTCAACTTGAAATTTGGAAGAATGACCAAGCTTAATGAAATTATGAAGTTAGGGGATTGGAATTTGTAGGTCAATTTCGGGTAGAAGGATGAGTAGTGAATTACTAAAGTTAGGAACAAAAACAAAATTTGATCCCATTATTAGTTGTACTCCTTAAACAATGACCTAGATAAAAGGGTGGATGGTTTGGGGTTTCAAGATTGCTAAAGAGGTTGCTTAAATTCTTCACAAATAGTGGAAGTGGGGTTCACAATGAATTTTTCTAAAAATAATGGCATATAAATTTCAATGCTTGCTCTACTCAAGTGGATATCTTCCAAGTTTGGGTCAAAATTTTAGGGGTCCCTCTAAATCCAAGGTCAAAGGAAGTGTTTGAGGAAATAAGGAATTCCCTCAACATTTTTTTATGAATTTGACTTATCTTTTCACGACTCAAGGTATTTTGGATTGACTTGTATACTTGTAGGTTTAGAGATAGTAAGTGATGACTATGGAAATAAGAAGAGATATATACTTATTTCATCTCACCTTAGACTATGAAGGAACACCTTTCGAGTGTGGGAAATTCCACAATGTTAGGCATGTAGTAGCTATTGTAATTATCCAAATGATAGGAAGATATGGGTCCAAAAGAAGCAATCAAGAGATATGGAGGAGGAATGAGAAGAAATAATCCAAAAATCGAGTACAAAGGAGAATTTGGGGGATAAGGTGACTTTTGGTTGTCCTCTAGAAGCTAAAAACTAATCTTTGAACACAAACTAGCATAAGTATCTAAGTTTGGATGAAAATAGTGATAAAAAGGTTTTCTCGCCACAAGCAAATCTTTATAGTCTCCTTTAAATAAAAGAAGGGACTCCTTTGAAAAATTGTTTTTGCGAGATTAAATGTATAAAACAAAGGTTTGGAACCCTTGATTGCCTTTTTGCTAGGTCTTTTTGGAACAAAAAACATAATCCCCCAACCTCTCATTCCTTTTCTTGGGATAGAGGAATCTGAGTTAGTTAAGAGTTCGCTAACATGGTCTTCTACCAACTTGTGTATGGTATTTAATACTTCAAAGACATTTTTGAGATTGACCTTCATTGGAACCCTTAAAATATAGTCTCTGGTCTCTTGAATACCTAGGAAAGGTGGGATGGAGTTTGGGAATCATTAAAGAAAAAATTCAAAAAGATCATCAAAGGGTAAGGAAGTCCTATATCATTCACCAACCCAAAAATAAGAGATTTCAAAAACCAAGTGTGGATGACAATTATCCTTGATAGGGGCTCTTAGAGAAAATGGCCCCTATAAGGGTTTAAAATGATTTTTTGACCCTAAATAATTGAGAGTTGGTGAAATCCCTAAAAAAATTTCCCTAAAGAAACCACTAGAGACAACAAACCCATCTATAATCTTGTTGCATGATATGATCATTAATGGGGAGAAAATCACTAAGGAACCTAAAAAATGTTAGGTAGTTGGTAATTCAATTTTATTAACACCATTTGGAAGTCATGAGGGAACATTCCTATCTAGAAGAAATTTTCTTTTACCCTTACTAATTCATGGGATTTTACAATAGGTATAGGGACTTCCAGGATAACACTATTTTTGAATATATATGGTCCTCTTTTACCCTTACTAATTCATGGGATTTTACAATAGGTATAAGGACTTCCCTGTTCTATTGAGATATGGTAGAAGATATCACTATTTTGAATATATATGGTCCTTTTATGGACATTGTGTCAAAATGGGTTACTCACATAATCATGGAGAGGTGTCAAAATGGGTTGATTAAATAATCATGGACATGTGTCAAAATGGTTTACTTACATAATCACGGAGAGGTGTCAAAATGGGTTAATTAAATAATCATGGACATGTGTCAAAATGGATTACTTACATAATCATGGAGAGGTGTCAAAATGGGTTAATTAAATAATCATGGACATGTGTCAAAATGGATTACTTACAATAATCATTGGGATTCCATGTAGCTTATGGACTATTTCCTTGCTTTAAAAGGTGAGAAAGAGAGGGAAAATGGGCATACTCTGTCAAATGATCTACCAACAACATATTAACATTCTTTCCTTCAGTGTTCTATAAATCTTTAATAAAATCCATTGAAACTTATTCTCAATGTTGACTTGGTCCATTTAATGGTTTGTAGGAAACTTGTTGTCTTGATTGTCTCTCCCTTATTCAGTTGGAAAACCACACATTCTGCCACAAACTTTTTAACATCATTTTTAGGACCTTCCCAAAAAAATCCTTCTTGTTCCTATGGTAAGTTTTCAAGAATTGGAGGAAAAGTGTGCAATTCGAAAATGACATTTTATTTGTGTTTGGAATTATTGCATAAATATAGGTGATCTTGATACCACAGCAAATCATTTTTCCTCACAAATTTATCTAATGCACTTGGGTCCTCTTGTAGTTGTTGAATGATCTTGCATACCTTTTGATCTTGCTTCCATTGGATCCTTGCTTCTTCAACTTAATAAAATTATGGAACAAAAATAACACATAGTAAAACTTATGTTTCTTCTTCTTTCCTTGAAAGTGCATCTATCACCGTATTATATTTTCCCCTTTTGAATATAAATTCAAAATCATAACCTAACATCTTTGTAACCCATTTTTGTTGCTCTTCTTAAGATAATTGTTGCTCCAAATGGTACTTCAAACTATCATGATTTGTTTTACTTTGAAGTGTCTTCCGATTAGGTAAGGGCTCTTTTTTTAACAACATGTAGTATCACCATAATTTATTTCTCATAAATGGGTTTGAGCCAGTTCTTTCCTTTCAGTTGGCTACTTTCAAATGAAAGAGGCCTTCTTTCTTGCATCAAATCTACACTAATGCCATGGCCTAAGGCATCGCACTCCACAACAAAGGTTTTCGTGAGGTGAGGTGTGACTAAGACAAGAGCTGTACAAATAGCCTCCTTAAGTTTTTAAAAGGCTTTGGTTGCTTGTTCGATCCAAGATAATTCTTTGTTCTTCAATAATGTTGTTAGAGGTGTTGCTATATGATAACAATTCTTATCAAAATAGTGGTAATAACCTATTAATTCTAAGAATTCTCTAAGTTTCTTTAAGGTTTTGTGTATTGGCCATTCCATCATAGCTTTATTTTGTTCCAATCCACTTTCACACCTTCATGAGATACAATATGACCCAGGGATTCCATTTCTTGAACCCAAAGGAACACTTGGAAGGCTTTGCATTAGTTGTTTTCCTTCCAATAGTTTTAAGAACTTGTTAACATTGTACATGCTCTTTCCAAGATTTGTTATAAATTAGTATATCATTAAAAAACACTAACACAAATTTCTAATGAAGGGTTTGAAAATAGAATGCTTTAAGGTTTGAAATAGGAAGATGCATTAGTAAGTCCAAATGGCATGACCAAAAAGTTGTAATGATCTTCATTGTTTTAAAGGTTGTTTTGCGAATGTATTCTTGCCTTGTTCTAATTTGATGATATTCAAAATAGATATCCAACTTAGTAAAGAAAATTGTTCATGTAAATCATTTAATAATTCATCAATGACAAGAATAGGAAACTTATAAACTTATATTTGATTGTCATGTTGTTGAGTTGTCTATAATCTTGACACATACACTATGCACCATCCTTTTATGTAACAATCACCACTGGTGAAGAGAAATCACTTTGGCTAGGTTGAATGATGTCAACCTTTAACATTTCTTGAATTGAATGCTTAATCTCACTCTTTTGTGCATATGGATATCTATAAGAGCTAATATTATATGGTACAATTCTAGGTTTTAAATGAATAGCATGGTCATGATCTCGAGTAGGTGGATGACCCTTAGGAATCTCCAAATACCTTGAAATAATTGTTGGTAACTTTTTTGAGATCCATTGGAGTAGAAGATATAGATGTTTGAGTGTCTAATGAGCAAAAATGTGCAGTTACACCAAAGTGTTCCTTCTTGTAATTTTTTCATGCTATTAGAGCTTATCACTTTAGAGAGTTTCCCTTAGATACCTCAATGCTTAATTTCATTACCTTTTAAGGAAAATGTAATGAAAAGATCTTGAAAATTAAGGGACATTTTTCCTAATGATTTTAAGCATTAGACCCCAAATGCAACATCAACACCCATTTGGATTGTAATTAAATATTAATAATATATTTATTTTCAATAATGTATTAACACTAATAATATAATACATTTTAAATAATAATTTATTTTCAATAACATATCTATTTTTTAAAAGTACATGAGGATTATTTCCAATCTTAAAGGAAATAAAAAATACCTTTGAATGTGATCATTAATTATAAATAATAAACCTAGAGTTGGGAGGAAATCTCACAGAGAGGCAAGGGAAGAAGAGGCTGAGAGACAAAAAATGCAAGGCAGCTAGGCCACGATTGAGATGTCCATCGGCAGAAATACTAGAACTAGGCCTCCCAAGGGAGGGTCTGCTCCCCCCTCTGCTAGTAAATAATGCGATTAGTCTCTTGGAATTGCAGAGGCCTGGGGAACCCCTTAAAAGCTGAAGCGATGAAGAACCTTTTGAAATCAAAATCCCCCGAGATCCTCATGCTCCAAGAGACTAAAATAGAAGGGGATTCCCTTCTTGATCTCAGCAAAGTAAAATGGAAAACAAAAGCCGGAAAAGCAATAAGTGCAAGGGGTACATGTGGTGGGCTTGCCACTCTTTGGGAGGAAGACAAATATCAACTCGAGAGCTCCTTCCAAATGCAACACTAGATCTATACTGAACTCCGACACCTTGCAAGTAAGATCACCTTCGCACTCTTTAACCTTTATGTCCCTGTCCTCTATGCAGAAAAGAAAGATTGCTGGCAAACCTTGTCTGATTTTCTAGATGCTTACTCCCCCAAGAACATAATTCTAGCAGGAGACTACAATCTAATCTTTGATCCAAAAGAAAAAAGAAGAGGAGTCAGCACCAGGGACCATTTCCTTCCCTTTGTGGAAGACCTGATTCAACAATGGGACTTACTGGATTTTAAGCCAAAAAAAGGGCTCTACACTTGGTCAAACAACAGAGCAGGGGTGGAGCATATATCAGCCTGTTTGGACAGATTTTTAATTCAGAGCACCTTCCTCTCCGAAAAGAAGATTATCTCCACTAAAATTCTGCCTAAGTTGACATCTGATCATAAACCCATTCTTTTGCTCTTCGAAGAAGAGGAAAAACTAAGGCCCATCCCCTTCCAGTTGAGCCCTCTTTGGTCAGACAAGGAAGGGTTTATGGACACAATCATGAAGGCTTGGTCCATCCCTGTTCTCGGATCGCCCAGTTATGTGTGGGAACAAAAACTAAAGGCCACCAAAACAACCTTGAAAGAATGGATAAAAAAGCCTTCAGACTCCCCAACTACGCTCAGAAAGCAGAACACCAGCAGCTGCTCGATTTGCAACTGGGCATGGAGTTGCAAAACATTACATGTTCAGAAATTCAGAATGAGCAAGAAGCCCAACTCAGCACTCTTCGATCATTCAGAGTGGAGGAAGAATCCCTGAGGCTCAAATCACGTAATCTCTGGCTCGTGTCTGGAGACAAAAATTCTGCCTTCTTCCATAAGCAAATTCGAACTCGTCTTTCTAGAAATCACATTGCTGAAATTACCTCTTCAGATGGGTCTGTCCTCAAAGGCACAACTCTGTTAAAAGAGGCTGCAACCTCTCATTACCAGCAGTTGTACAAAGAAGAAGGCGTGGACAATGATGAGGAATCATCAGACTTCCTCACTCACATTCCAAGATTGGTAAACAAGGAGGATAACTCAACACTCTTGAAGCCCTTCACTGAAGATGAAATCAACAATGTCATCTGGATGATGGAACCAGACAAAGCTCCAGGACCCGATGGGTTCTCCATTCATTTTTATAGAATTTGTTGGGACATCATCAAGGATGATCTGTTTCGAATGATCAAAGGCTTCCTCCAAAAAGCCAAAGTGGGAGGAAGCACAAACTCCACTTTCCTAGCGCTAATCCCAAAAGAAGTGAACCCGGTGGCTTTTGATCATTTTAGGCCAATTTCGCTTTGCAATGCATCCTACAAAATTCTCTCCAAACTTCTTGCGAATAGAATAAAGCCTCTGCTAGAAAAACTCATCTCTTCCAACCAAGGGGGGTTTGTTAAAGGAAGGCATATCCTGGACAATGTGATCCTGGTGCAGGAAATCATTCATTCCAGCCACCAACGCCAAGAGCAAGGGATGCTCATTAAGCTGGACATGGCGAATGCCTTTGACCGAGTAAGGCATTCTTTCCTTTTCCAAGTTCTTTCCGCTTTTGGTTTCAGCCTTGATTTTATAAAATTGATTAAAGCTTGCATAGGAGAGCCATGGATAACCCCTTTAGTAAATGGCAGGTCAGCCAATTATTTCAAAGCCTCGAGGGGCATAAGGCAAGGTTGCCCACTGTCCCCCTTCCTGTACATTTTGATGGCAGATTCCCTAAGCCGAAAGCTGACAGCAGAGAAATTAAAAGGGACACTTCCAGGCATCAGGGCGATAAAAGGAACAGACCCAATCAACCATGCCTTGTTCGCCGATGACTCTCTTCTTATGGGAGGTGCCTCCATTAAAATTGCAAGGGCTTTTAACGATGTTATTCAAAGCTTCTGCAGAGTATCCAGAGCTCTGGTCAATAGGAGGAAAAGTGCAGTGTATGGTTGGGCGGTAGACCAGCAAACTATTCTTCGGATTGCTCAAGCCCTGGGCTTCACGGGCTTTGCCTCTTGGGACAAATTCAAGTACTTAGGCCTGCCTTTAACTCTGGGAACCAACAAGGCCCCTCATTGGCAGGAAATTATCAGCAAAGTAAAGGCAAAAATGATTGCTTGGGGCGGCCAGTGGCTTACCACAGCCGGGAAGCTCATCCTTGTAAAATTTGTTCTCTCCTCCCTTCCAATCTATCAGGCCTCATTTCTCTTGGCTCCAAAAATGATCACCAAGCAACTCTCTAAGCTGATTTGAAATTTCCTGTGGCAAGGAGGAAAGGGGAATAAAAAAAAAATCATCTAGTAAGCTGGGACATTGTGAAAAGGCCATTATCAGAAGGTGGTCTTCAGGTAAGAGACCCCGGGTTGGCCAATTTGGCTTTGGGAGGAAAGATTCTTTGGAAAATCTTCTCAAATCATCGACATCCAGTAAGTCAAGTTCTCATTAAAAAGTATTTGCATGGGCTCTCAATAAACAATATGGATGAAGGAGTCTCCTGCAAAGGAACCACTCTATGGAAGTTATGCAGTCGAGGTTGGGAGTTCTTTAAAGATCACCTGTACAGAATCCCTGGAAACAGTAAAAGAATCGGGCTATGGGAAGATAAGATCATGGGTCTCCAACCCCTCAAATTCACCCCTGAATTTGCAGATCTGCGTGACTGGCTAATTCAACAAGACATCCACAAGCTGGCAGATATTTCTTCATGGGACTCTGGTGGGAATTGGATCGCCTGGACTTTCCAACGCCTCCCAGATAGGCTGCACCCTCAACACCACCTCTTCCTAGCTGCGATCTCGGGTCTGGCTCCTGTGCATCTCTGTTCAAGGGACAAATGGGGTTGGGGGAAGAATGGTGCTTACACAGCATCGCGGGGCTTTGCAGCTCTCCAAGAACATCATCCGCAAATCCACTCTCCTTCGCTCTGGCAGCACGTTTGGGACCCCTTTGGCCTCCCAAAGATAAACTTCTTCTGCTGGATTCTCATGCATAGAAGGGTCCTCACAGGAGACAACTTAGCGAAACATGGAATTATCAGACCCCATAGATGCCCTCTCTGTTGTTCGGCTCAGGAAACGCTTGATCATCTGTTTATTGACTGCCCCTTCACTCAAGAAGTATGGATGCAGGCTATGCACGGGCTCAATGCTCAAATCCCAGTGTAGCTCTCAGTAGTTAATCTATTCGCCTCCTAGAAAGGGCAATCCCCTCATGCACTGAAGAGAAAATCCACGTGGACCAAAATCTGGTATGCAATACCAAAATTCATTTGCTGGGAAGTGTGGTTAGCAAGGAATGAAGCCATTTTCAAAAACAGTCTGCGCTCTCCCACTATAGTGGCTGCCAAAGCCAAAGCATTGTTGTTGGAAACTATCGAAAATCGGCCTCATAAGCCAAACAATGCACTCCTCCCTGAAGAGATCAACTAGCTCGGTGAGTCTCTAAGGCGTGCCAGCAAAAAAAAGAACCCCTCTCAGCCGTGCTCCAACCCAGAGTGGCGGCTCTGGACCTCTGAATTGGATTTTCAAAAGTGGTGGAAGAAATAGGGCAAAGTCATGATATTCTTTGACGGAGCCTCCAAAGGAAACCTAGGGAAATTAGGAGCAGGGGGGTAATCTACTCCCCGGACGGGCACAACAAAGACAGTTTCAGTTGGGGCCTAGGACAGAGCACTAACAACCAGGCAGAAATCTTAGGACTGCTCAAAGCATGCCAGCTTGCTCAAGGGAACAGAGGGGAAAACCTTCAAGTCTTCGAGGATTCGGAAATCCTGATAAAAATCTTAAACACAGGTGATCATCTCAATAATCCAGCGCTTAACAAGACCCTACAGAGACTCAGGAAAGTGCTACAGAGTTTCACCACCAGTTCATTCTATCACATCCTCTGAAATCTAAATAAGGAAGCAGACATAAGGGAAAACATGGGTTGCCTCTTAGCCCAAGGAGAATTTTTAAAGAATGATGAAGCATCCGTATGGCAACCTATTCCATAAGTGAGAAGTCTCCGAGTTGTTCAAGAACAGGGAAATGGTGGCAATGAGATCCTAGTTACGCCCTCCAACCGACAAAGTATCTGTCTCTATGTTTTTCCAAATAATCATCGCAGGCAACATTCAAATGATCTCATCACTTCTGAACTTATGTTTCAGCATTACAATCAGGATCTTTGTTTCAACATTACAGCCAGGATCTCATTCCCTACTCGTCCCACTCAACTCGGCCAATACTCCTAAGCGCCCAAGGTATTACCTATGCATTCAACAAACAAGCAAGTTTAAAAAATAGCGGCTCAACTTAATATATCCATGAAGGTAGATGAAATCAGAGCTGATACATTGAAGGATTCGATCCTGGGCGCCTCCAGACTTCGACTCTTCCTATCAGCGAGAAACAAGAATGTATCACAAGCTGCTTCCCCTTTTTGAGGTTCATGTGCATCGTCCTCAAGGTACCCTTTGTAACCACAACAAAAACTAACGATGAAGATGGATTCTCATCGCATGGCCAATGGAACATCAGATTCTGTTGATGTTGTGTTGACTGGAAGCAATCTGCTGAAGCACTATGTAACAGAGGTTGATTAGGCTTCGGCCCAACCTTTCAACACTAAATAAAAACTAATCACTCCTGTTAAAAAAAT
This sequence comes from Pinus tabuliformis, assembly GCA_031772625.1. Taxonomy (NCBI): domain Eukaryota; kingdom Viridiplantae; phylum Streptophyta; class Pinopsida; order Pinales; family Pinaceae; genus Pinus; species Pinus tabuliformis. Next base: position 347,379,106 of record CM062804.1, read on the forward strand.
TATAAATAACAAACCTTCCCCAAGCAGTGAATGGGAGGGACTTATTATGCCACCCTTCCCATGAATAAGTTGTAAGGATTTCACTATTGAGCATTTCCCTTTCCCCAAGCTCCAAATATTCTACTTCTCTATTATTCCCTCCTCCAAATTCTCTAGTTTTGCTGCAATTATCCACCCTTCCCTCTATTCACCTATCACAAAGTGAAGGGACATCTACATTTGGTTTGGCTTTGGCACTCACAACTCTCCTCGCCCATCTCATCTCAATCCCTTCAATATTTCTTACCATTCTCTATCCAAAATAATCCCATTCCAATCTCAACTTGCCACTTGCCTTAGCCATGACATGACAAAGGGCTCACAATCAACAAGGTGTAGTTATTACAAGACTCAAGGTAGCTTACACGCCCAATTCAAGGCAAAATCCTTAGTTCATCTATTCTATAAATAAATTCCTTTCAACATACAATAAGAATTGCACACAACCAAATAAAAAGTGGTGGGAGAAAGAATGTCTTTTATACAAGACAGAATTATGGAAGGCAAAATCAATACCTAGACATAATAGATTCATAAAGGAAAATACTACTTGACAAAGTGGTTTTAAACTACAATGACAACAAAGATAAAATATTCATCTTACTAGACAAATTGCCAATAACAAAAAAAAACCTACATTAAAACTCAATTTCTAGTTGCTACTAAAAAAATCCTAGCTGCCACTACAAATTAAAAAAAACCCACAATTAACATAAGCATACACCTTTTATTTCAAGCACATATTATCAATTTCACATTGGTTAATCATAAAGACTTAAGAATGTTTAAGCTTTGGAAGTGATAGAGGTTCTCGTAAGTTAGACAAGAAGCCTAAAAATCTCATTTTCAAATCACTTAGCATATCATATTGCACCATATTTTAAAACTTTTTACATCTTACCATTAATAGATTACAATTACATTAGAGGACATTAATCTTATCACACCCAACCACTTCAATTACATTATAGAACATTAGTCCCACAACTCAATTTTCAATTTATACTTACCATATCATATCCAACCATATTTTAAAAAATTTTAAGTCTTACCATTAATGGATTACAATTACATTATAGGACATTCATTTTTCAGTTTATACTTAGCATATCATATCCAACCATATTTTAAAACTTTTTAAGTCTTACCATTAATGGATTACAATTACATTATAGGACATTCATTCCGTCACTTGCCCAATCGAAAACGCATCCCAATACACACAACTCAGTGTTAATTTATATTATTTAATTACATTATAGAACATTCATTCATGCCAATACCCACAACTCACCGTTAAAACTCACTCTTAATTTATATCTATGAATTACATGTTAGAACATTCATTCATTCTCTTGCCCAATCAAAAACACATGAAAATCATTGTTAATTTATATCACAATATGGTCATAGCGGAATCTAACACAATCTAATCTAGAAATTTCATGTTTAAAAACCCATAAATTTATATCACAATGTGGTCATAGCAGAATCCAACACAATATAATCTAGAAATTTCATGTTTAGAGATCTATAACCTTGTCCTGAAAATGAGTTACAGTGAGTGATTTGAAAAGCATGGACGAAAATCTCTCTTATGTGATTTCATCTGAAAAATATTATGATACGCGATAACCTTTTTCACAAATATCAATGTTAAATTACATAATGTGAAAAATATTATGATACGCCATAACCTTTTTCACAAATATCAATGTTAAATTACATAATGTTAATTACAACAGAAATTACAAGTATTTTCATCTCACATGAAACCATTAATCAACTTATATAATAATAATACAACAAAAGCTTGGTAGAGGGCAGATAGAATTATTCAGTTTGTCTTGACTGACTGACCATTCACCTCCGTTAAATACATCAACCCAGCTCTACTTCTTGATGTCAATTCTAATTAAAATTAAATTAATTAATTTATATTTACAGTTTAGTCAATTCAAATATCAGATTTGCAGTTACAAATATAACTGCAACATCTTATTTCTTGGCCTTCTTTGCGGCAGGCGCTGCTTTCTTCGGTTTAGGAGAAGCCGCCCTCTTTACAGCCTTGGCAGGGTCTGCCTTCTTCACAGGTGCCGCCTTTTTAGCAGGCGCTGCTGCCTTCGACATTGCAGGCTTCGGCTCGGGGACTTTAGCAGCCTTGGCTACTTTGGTGAGGGTTTTAGCCTTCTTGGTCCCAGGGGCAGCCTTGGGCTTAGCTGCGAGCTTCTTGGCAGGGGCTTTAGCCTTTACACGCTTGGCCGCCTTGGGCTTCACAGGCTTCTTCAGCTCCTCCGAAAGCTTGAAGGAGTTCTTGACCTTGGTGAGCTTGCCAGATTTGGCAAGATTTCTCAGCTGAACTGCTAGCAACTTCTTGAAATTGGCAGGGAGTTGGGATTGGTACTTGCTGCCAATATAGGCTGATATGGCATACTGGCTAGACCCGGTTCTCTCCTTCAAAGAAGTAATCGCTTCCGTGCTCATCTGTAAACAAAAAGGGGAAATTGAGACCTCTGCACTCAAAATCTAATGCGAGAAAAAAAATTCAGCGGCCAAGAATTGAAACCTGAAAATATGTAGGATGAGAAGGTAGCGGTTTCGATCCCTTGGAAGCCCTCGGCTTCTTTTCTTTGACAGCATTGTTGACTACAGGCTTTGCAGTTGTTTGAGCCCAAGCCATTGTTAATGGAGTAGTCTTTAACGCGACTTTTTGAAAGCCTTTCTGGCGATTTTTTCGGGTGAAAATCCGGCAGTAATTTATTGGAATCCAAGTTTGATAGCTAATTTCTGCACAATGAAACCGTCCCAGGGGTTTTTCAGGGCGCTGAATCCGAATATGCAGTTAAAAAACCATTTTAACTGCAACAAATCATGATTTCATCTCAATTTCTTCCGCCGGATTCCGTCACCGGAATCTCAAAAAGTCGCATTATAGACAACTCCATTGTTAATACAGCCAAATCGCTCAAGAACTTCAAAAGAAAATGATACCAAGAAACAAAAAAACAAGATCTTCGCAGACAAATGGAAATTGAGTTGACAAATAATGAGAAAAAATCTTTCAGGTGATATAAAATTGATTGTTAGCCCTGTTCATAAATAGAGGGGAAGGCGACGGTAACTGGAGATGCTCACCGCCCCCTGGGCGGCCGGCACGTCTACGGTTCATTTTTTCGCCATGCAGTTCATCCGACGGTCGTGAGTGGCCCGGCCATCCTCCCACGGATCGAGGTTTCAAAGAGGAATCGCTGTCGGCCTTTGAAATTCTCCGTAAGAAATCTCACGGTACTCGACGAAATCTTACTTTTTACATTTATTATTTTAAATAAGCATTTAAATGATTAAAAAGGAAACTTCTTAAATCTGGGTTTGGTTGGTCTGGTGCCTAGAAGCATATATATTCCTTTCCTATGGAGGAAGTGAACGTTGCTGTAGCATGGGGGACGTACTTGTTTCTTTACGGTCACAATTTAATTTTATTTTTTTTATTTTTTTTTTATTTTTTAATTAAAAAAAATAAATAAATTCATAAAAATAAATAAAAATAATTTTAATTAAATAAATGCAAAGAAAAAACAAAATTTGCTTTTAAAACTCGTTTTCTCGTATTCTTTTGAATCTCAATTTTTTTTAAATACCTCTGGCATCTCTAATGTTTTTAGTATCATCTATCTCTTCTTTCATTCCTTAATCAACAATTTTTTTTTTAATATATAGTATCCACAATTTTTTTTTTAATATATAGTATCCACTCTTTAATCATGATTGTTTTTTTCATTTTATAATAAACATTTTTTTTTTCTCTTCTTTCATTGTTCACTTTTTTTTATCATTATTTATAAGTGTCGAAGTTATAAGTTCAATTCTTTTTATACTTTTGAGGTCAATCTTTATGATTGAGTCAACAAGAAGTGATCCTTTAAAGTAGATCAACCTAATACAAATATTTCGTGGATGTAGCGGTCACTAATCTTTAGGGGAAGGAATAATGGATTGTTTGAATGTCACATTGGAGGACCAACAAATATGGACCAATATGTCATATTGCACACCTAGAAACATGTCAAAAACTTCGAGTGCCTATCACCTGTGGTCACACCCATTGGAGGAAGAGTCTATGGCCATCATAAATGAAATGTCACAAACTTTATCTATCCAATGTACGAAGGTTGATGTTCGATAAATGAATAGGGTGATAGGACTGGATGATGATACTCTTGAGTTTCTTTAATGCAAGGTAGGTACACCACTTGTGATGCACGTCAAATCAGATATAGAAACCTACTTTAATCCAAAGGATAAAAGAGGACAGGGGTTTAATTTAGTGTCATGATGACGTTGAAGCAGCTTTTCCTCTAGTTGATGCATCATAGATTTTAAAATCCCTTATGAAAGTATCGCTAGAAGAAATGAAATTTTAATTGAGCCTAGGTTTATTGGCAAATTATTAAAACTCATACATTTGAGTGGTTCCTCGTGTTGATTTTTGTAGTTATGGTTAGTCTTCATAATTAATATTTTAGCCCTTAAATTATGTAAGACATGTTCATGTAATTTTTACTTTAACCAGGTTTGAAATATAATATATATAAGACATGTTCTTCATGTTACTTTCAGAAGAGAAATTTTGAATTCTTGGCTCCAAATCTTAAAGTCGTCCCTCCAAGAAGTTAGGTCGGCTTGCCCCTTTGGTCACACCCATTTGACCTCCTAGAAAAGTATAACTAAAGGCTTTGGCCTTCTCCAAGAGACTAATTCAATCATCATCTATACAAGACAATTCAAATTATTTGTGGTGAAGGAGGACAAAATCTGAGGCTAAATAGAGAGACAAAATCTAAGGAAGACTGAAATCTCTAAGGCGGAAAATGCTCATTTGATGCGCAGACTGAATCTTTGAGGCAAACGAGTTCTTCGACAAAGGATCGAATCTGAGCAGACTCATTTCTTGGATATAGGACCGAATCTAAGCAGACCTATATCTTGGGCAGAGGGTCAAATTATGGGAAGACCTATCTCTGGGAAATTTGACCAAGTTTGACCATAATGATATTGCTAGTCAGTTTGACCTTGTTCTTCGCTAGAAAATTTTAGATGTATCTCTATTGAATTGAATAATTTCTCTAAGGAAAAGGTTGTTGGGTTTTCCCCACGTGAGTTTTCCTAGGGTAAATTGTTGTGTCTCGTGTTTGGTTATCTCTTTATGATCTTACTAGCATTTTTCTCTAATGTTAACATCTTCTATGTAATTGTTTTATGATGAATTTGAATGCAAGAAAAGGTTAACATAAGAAATCATAAAAAGTAATTATTAGTTAGAAGATCTTATGAAAGATCAACATTGTATCAGAGCATGGTTTGAAAGGAGCAGCCTTGGAGAATCCCTTATCCAAATCTTTGTTTGCAAATGTATATGTTCTGGCCAAGATTAATTGTGACGAACGAATCCCCAGGTGCAGGATTGAACTAGAATTTTAACACACCCAACCCTAATTGAGGTTAGAAAGAGGTAGTTACTATGTTGACCTGACCTCCAAGGTCCTATTATGAAAATGAGATCTAATAATTTCAATCTTTTCAACTTCCTCAAAACTTGAAATGGATGACATCATTGCATTCATCTCATCGAGACCTTTTCAACAATATAAAATTTGTTTCAATCTAACTCCTGAACCAAGAGAATTGACCAATTAAAAATTGGCCTATTAGGCCTTGCCAGATCATCTGACCTGCCATGTGGCGCCCACGTGGTCGCTATGCCACCTGGCGAGTGTAAGTGGAAAGAGCATCAGCCTTCATGGTTGACAGTAGGCCCTTCTTCATAAATCACTAATTACTTACATCGGAGTCCCCGACCCTAACTAGCTTGATTGGCTCGACCTACTAACCCCCAACCTGGAGGTCAACTCAACCTTATTTGGCACAATACCTAGTCGATTGTGAACTCACCTGAGTTTCTCCTTTTGACCGCCTCTCTCGACCACCAACTTGGTGGGACCTACAAGTGAGTTTCAACGTGTCTTGTGATCTGTTATACTTAGAATTTTTTTCTCAATTTTATGAGAAATCGCCCAAGCTCGTGGCCTTCATGACTTGATCACCTGGTTGAACTTGAACTTCATGAGCTCGAGAATGAAGATCCAATATCTTTCACCTCTCTTCCAACACACCATGGCCATGAAGGCTATGAATCAATGTGCTCAGATACATTAGCTATATTTCACTAAAATACACTGGATTCCTACTCTCAGAATCCGTTGAATCAAGTATAAACTTCGGTCATTACCTTTCCCAGAAAAATGCCTAGAAAATGTGCACTTACGTACACATCCCAGAACCTCGAGGAAACCAATCTAGTTTACCAAAACACAACATAATCATGTGTTTCTTTTTAGTAAACAACTCACGTTATACAAGTAATGCATGCAGGGTATTACTCAGACACAATAACATATTTATGCATTTGGTATGTCCCAACCATATACATGAATTTTTACACTCACACTAACACTAGGAAACCAATCTTTTGCAAATCCAACCAAGCAAGCAAACATTTCCTAAATACACAGGGATTTCGACCACAACAGTGATGTACCCATCTAACTCAAGAAAAAATAATAGATTTTCAGCTTAGACTTAAACATAGGAATGGCTCATTCCTCAACAATCACAAAATCAACATTTCCACCTATACACGGAAATTCACATTCCTCAACACCTTCATAAGCTTCTAATAAGTCCACTAACATGTGTTGAAAATGTAACTAGTGTCGGTCTTCATAATGAAATTCAAATATACTATTGATGTATTTACTATATTCATTATTATTATATTTCTCATCTAAAGCATGTTCTTCATGCTTGTAGGGTCAATTGAGTCAAAATAAAATTTATTATGAGTCAAAGAAATGTAAATGCGTCAAACTCCCATTTGGACTTATTATAAGAAAAGGAAAATTATTTTCATCTTGAGTCAAAAGAGTCTAAATGTCATCCAAAAGACCAAGTTGGCCATAGGGGCAGCTATTCGACCTCCTGAACAACTATAAATATGAGTCAATTCTATCACTTGAGAAACCAATTCATCACTCTTGCATTCACATCGATTTATATGCAAGAAGAAGAAGAAAATCAACGAAAGTCAAAGGAGGGAGAGTGAAGTCAAAGAAGAGTGAAATATGAGTTTTTTGCCCTAATTTTTTCCACACTTGTGAGATTTTTTGAATTTTTTGAGGTTGTTACAAGGCCGAAATTTGTCCTTCATTGCAGGTTCGATATTTTTTGTACTTTGACCATATTTCAGAAGGGTTTGATCAATGTTGACTTTTGTTGACTTTGACTTGTTGAGGAGACTTGGAGGAGGGTTGACTTGGGGCATGTGTGGAAGTCTAAGTCTTAGTCTTGGTTCTTGGATTCACTTTGATATGATTCTATAAGAATATGATTTCTTGGGTTTTACCCCTTGTGGGGTTTTACCCCTTGTGGGGTTTTACCCCTTGTGGGGTTTTACCCCTTATGGGGTTTTTCCCTAGCTTGGAGCCTAATTTCTTGTGTCCTTTGTCTCTTTGTGATCTTCATGTTTTATACATTTTGGTAATTGCTTGATGAAGATAATATAAATTTAATAAGAAGCCAACAAACATTCACAAGTAATTATCAAGTTAAGAGAAATCAATCCTAATCTACTAGCATCTTGGTTTCTCAACATGGTATCAGAGCTAAGGTGAAGGGAGGGCAACTTGAAGATCACTTTTTGTTGGCATATTTGAAGACACTTTTATAACAATTATCTCACTCTCAAAACACATGACTTGCAACAGTTACATTTGAGGACACTTATTGCAGTAGTTATACTTGAAGATATTCTTTCATCAAGGGCAAAAAGAAGAATATCCAAAGACCATCATTTTTGTAGCAATCATCACTCACTTTTGAAGAAGACCATTGTAGCATTAATCTCTCTTTAACATTATTTTAGGAAACATTGTCAAGCTCTTGATCATTCATCACCCATCATTGAAGAAGTCGTTATATCAGCTTGCAGACATTATTGTAGCATATGTTATCACTCCTCCTGATCTCCAAGGCTGAGGAAGAGTCGAGCTGAGGTAACCACATACCAACTTTTTGACTTGGTAGCTAGCCCTACCAAGCCGGAGAGGGCTTTCTCCAAAGAATCACAGCCAAGAGGGTTGGATGGATTAGGGTTTTAGGCTAGGTATAAAGTGCAGAGGTTGTTTTGATTTGATTTGATGGGGTTATTATTGGATGAGGATATTAGGTCAAAGAGGCTAGGTCAGGGCAAATAAGATTAGGGTTACAATCCATTCAATGGGGCAAGGTAGGTAGGTAGGCTAGCACATTAGGGTTTATTGGGATGAGATGATTCAGACAGGTGAGGAGCTAGGAAGAGCATGAAAGATGTATTCTTCCTAAACTAAAGAAAGATGAACAAACTATGAAAACTTCCCCAAAACAGAGCATATGAGATGATTCTCGTTTATCAACTTGAAAGAGATCATACAATAGACATGAAATGGAATATGGAGTAACAATACATTCACTCAAATGAAATTGAAGAAAAAACAATACTAGACAACCATACCACAGGTATCCCAAGGAAATAACTGCAACTCATCTATTAAAACTGGCCAAATTATGATACAATAGTGTCTCTGATCAATCTAACAGCATCCAACTGAGTCCAACCTTTGAAAAGACTAAAAAATACAAGATATAGGCCTAAAAAAAAACTCCTCCCATCCTGAGGTGGTCGAATCCATGAGAGAAGGAGCATTTCCACTAAAATCTGAACTGATAGCTAGAGTGTAGGGTGGTCAAAGTGACTGATCCCTAATTACATTGAAAATGATTCATTTGACTTGATGATAACTTTTACCTGATGAATCTACCCCTAGATAACTTATCCACATAATTATTACATTTACCATCCTCAATTACATAGGTGAAAACATCATTTTTTTAGATGAAAGTCAAAATTACAGTGAAAATTCAAAAATATCAGCAAATGGTCAAGTGTGCCATTTTTCTGCCAAGTGCACCCTCACAATGTCAAGTGCGCCCTCACAGTGTCAAGTGCGCCCTCCCTGTTGCAGGCTGATTTTGACTGAGTTGTAGGTGTCCAAATTAGGCTCAAGATGGCTTGTTGGAAAGCCCTTCAAGTATACTTTCTGAATATGCCTCCAGTTTGCAAAATGAAGCTGATTTGACCCCTCAAAACTTCATTCTCCCAAGACTGCTCAGTGCATAGCGCCTAGGCCAAAATTGAGGCAGAAACATGATTTTTTGCTTGTTTTTTGCCCTTTTTACCTACTAGTTTTGCAAACTAAGGTTGGAAAAGTGGTTTTCTTAGATATATTGGTCATTTGGCATCCACTGGTGGTCTTCATTTGCTCAAAAAGTGGCTCAAAAAAGTGCGCAGCGCCAAGGGCGTTGCGCGTTTGACCATTTTGTTGATATAGCATTGTCTAGGAACACACAGAAAAAGACAGAACTTGCAAAAAATGAGCCAAAATGCTTCAAAATTGGTGAAGTGGCTGATGATGGTGTGGCTAGGCTTGGAGTGAAGCCTCTACAAGTATATCAAGTTTCTTTTTCTTTTCTTGGTGAGTTAGGGCTTCAATCTTTGCATTTGCTGCCTTGAGCTTTGCCCTTGCATTTCTTTCTCTTTTGGCATAGTGTTTGGCCATTCTCCTTTGAATGTTGTTGTCCTTTTTAGATTTCTTCAACAACTTCTCCAAGTGATCATTGATGGCCTGAAGCCAACCTTCCTTGTCTTCTTTGATCATATCCAAGAATTGATCATCAAGCATAGCTTCATCAACTATCTCTCTTTGCCTTTGCCTTTCAAGTTCCAAGGCTCTTTTCAAACCTCTGGTTCTAGGCCTGCCTCTTGGTGCTTGTTCATCTTGCTCTTCAAGCAAACCATGCTTCTCAAGTGTCTCTTCTAACAAAACCTTGGCTTTTTCTGCCTCCCTTTGAGCTGTGATGTATTTTACCTCATCAATGAATTGCTTGGTCTTCAACTGCTTATTCTCCTACTCAAGGAAGTTTATGACAAATTTGGCCCTGTCAAGATTAGTTTGGAGTTCTCTAACCTTGGCATCCTTTCCTTTGATGACTATACTGATGTTCTCATCATCATCATGCTCACTTAGGTCAACAAGCTCAAAATCTTGTTTAGTCTCATGGAGGTCCTCCTCATGTCTGATTTTTGCCTCAATCTGTGCCTCAGTCACCTTTTGTTTGCCTTTGTCTACCTGCTTTGCTGATGTAGAAGGAAAGACCCCTCCCACTATGTGTGGAGCAAACACATGCCTGTGATCTCTCTGGTATGTTCTTGCCAATGGCTCAACCTCAGCCACATTAGCCCTCTTAGGCTTACTGACCTCAATCCTGCTAGGTGATCCAATGTCATGATGAAAAGGTGATGAGGGTGGTGAATTTGGTGAAGGAGACTGATCTGATGAAGATGAATGTGCTGTGGGCTGAGATGGGGGAATGGAAGTGGAAGGGTGAGATGATGAAGGCAGATTTTGTGCATGTTGAATAGATGGCTTAGTGAATATCTCATTGGCTATGAAGGTACTCCATGCAATGTTCAATTCTTTGAGATGATAGAGGACTATGATTTTGATGAGGGAATGATGGAAAAGACTTCTCATTTGATGTTCATACTCTCTTTTCTAGAAAATAAATGCCATCTTATCAATGCTCCGAAAATGTAGTAGGGTATGTTGAGCATCTTTACCCTAGTGAAATGCATTAAGAGCCAAATGTGATAGGTATAAAGTCTAGAAAATCTACCTTCGCATGAAAAGTATTTCATGATAATCTTCATCATTGGGGCATATTTGTCCAGGAGGTAAGAAAAAGGAAAAAACCTCTTTTTCTCATTCTTGTACCTTGGTTTTATGAAAGGCTCATAGTAATGTTCCTCCAATTCACTTTGCTTGAACCATTTCTCCCCAACATTTGGGATCTGGTGGCAGCTGATATAATGGCAGTGGATATAGTAAAAGTGACACCAGCTAGAGTAACTTGGTTGTCATGGAGGTTAGATATGAAAAGTCTGGTCAACATGGCATGGTGTTGGACTTTTTGAATTTGCTCACAGAATTCATAACAACCAACATTTTTTAAACATGTCACAGCCATAGGAGATGCCAAGAGTTCCCTGATATTTGTTGGCTCAAATCTGAGTATTCTCCCCCCTTTGTGTGGTCTCTTCACCTCTGTTTCTTCTCCCTCACTGTATGGTTTGTTTTCTTCTTCTGCCATGGTGTCTTAATGTCAAAACCCTAGGGAGGTATGATGTTGGTGGAATGTGGTTTTTAGGAATAAGGAATGGGAAAGGGAAATTGAGGGAGATGGTGCTAGGGATTTATGAAATGGGGGAGGGGACATGGAGTAGTAATATGATGGAATTTAGGATGGGGAAATTATTTACAGGTTGGGGGTTGGGAGCCTAGGTAGTTGTAGCACCTAGGGCTTAGGGTATTGGGATAAAGGGTTTAGGGAAAGGGAATTGTAATGAGGGAAGGGTATGAAAGTGTAGGGGAATGCAATTTGGGAATTGAGAGTGCAATGGTGATTTGAGGGAGATACTAGGGTTTGAAATGAGTAAAACACCAAATCTTTAATGAAACTTTCAAAATACCATAAGGAATGACTGTAGGAGGAAGAAGAATGATATATTTAACTGTCACTCACTTGCTGGAGGTTGAAGACAACGTTGCTAAAGCTTTGGAGGCAATTTGGCGAAGTTTGGAAGTGTTTAAATGCGCCCTCCTTTTGGAAAACGCACAATGCTTGCTCTATTTTTTGCAATTTTGCCTAGGAACTTGAAAAACTCTCTCTTGGAATTTTCTCAACGATGGTAGGAGACAAATGAAGTTGCATTTGATGCTATGAAGGTTCTTATACTTGAGTGAATTTGATTTTTTGATTTTAAAACCCACTTTCTAATGTTCCAATTCACCTTTGAAAACTTTACTAATTACCCTTTACACTTTGATTTTCTTCTTTGCAGATTGATGATGCTGGAGTTTGGCACTCTTTACATTTGACTTTGCTTTGATGAAGTTGGCATATAGAGTTTGAGTTGGCAACTTAGGAACAATACTTATTACATATAGTGAACATAAAATTACATGAAGAAAATAAAAATAAATTACATCTCTTTTTTGAATGAAATTACACTTTGGTATGAAAATCATACTTTGAAACCAAAACTACAACTTTCGAAAACCATTTTTACATACTAAAAAATATTCTTCAGATGATAAAGAAATATCATTTCAATCACTCTCATACTTTTGTTGACCTTATGAGATGAAATGGAGTATTATTGAACCTTGGAAAATGAAACATAGTGACCTAATGGGACCTTGAATGACCAGACTCCAAGTTGACTTGACTAACATAAAGGAATGATGAAATGAGCTTCTGATTGATATATGCTCAGTAAGTCATGTAGGTGGGCCAATAAGTATTGATTTTTCAAGGAGGGTGAGGTTTTTTTTACTAGGGCTACCATCAATGAGTAAATTTTTGAATGAGGACCTAGTTGGAATGACAATAATTTTTGAGTGAGACCCTAATATGAATATGAAAAGAGGATTTTTTATCAACTGATGGCAGTATGCAAATACTGACACTAACAACATCCATCCTTGAGGACATCATTATAGCAACCACCACCCAATAACATCTTTGGAGACTCTTGGAAGCATCAACATTCTAGGAACCAATCTTATAACAACCTCTTCTCTTTTGACAAGTAAGTACGTTACTATACTCTATGTCTCAACCTCCCATTCAAATGACATCTATTTGTAAGGAAGTCAACAAACTTGATGGAGCCACTAATTTCAAGGCTTGGAAAAAGATAATTGATTTGATTCTCATAGAAAATGAAGTCATGGATTTTCTTCTAGGAAAATTTCTAGAACCAGACAAGGATAATGTTGAGAAATGGAAATAAGAAACTCCAATTTAAATTTGTCCTTGAATTTAAACTGTGAATTAAAATCGAATTCTATTCTCATAGCAACTTGTAAATAGTTAATTAAGTTTAATTAACTTAATTAGCTTAGGACTTTCGAGTTGGAAGTATTTCTGAATTCATGTATATGTTCTCCCTAAGTTTTAGGGGTCCAAGACGAGTTTAATAGTGAGATGTAATTAGATAACTTAGTTTATTGAGTTATGTTCTTTTAAATTAGTTCCAAACTATTTGAGGAACTAATAGAGATGTAACAGTCAATTTGTGCACTAGTGCATCTAGAAGTGTCACTCTAGTTAACTAAAGATTCCATCATCAGAAACTCATGCATGTTGATTTTGAGAAAGACCCAGTTGAGGCTAGAGTGCAGGGACAATGTATTATCAGTTGTATGATTTATTGAGTTGTATAGATCTTGCATGAAATCAAGAATTCAACCTAGATTGGATTGCACATTTTTGGAAGCACTTGATTCCCATTAATATGGGTTATTCAGCCATAGGATTTGCACAAGGAAATAGGGGCTTGGAGGGCAGCATAATTGGCTAAGTGTTGTCCAAGAGCTTTCTTATGAGCTGAGAGAGTTTAGCATACTTGTGCGGAATTGTTCTAGTGAGAACAAGCTTTGTATATTCACTCATATTTCTGATATATGCAATATAGATAGCGTGGTTTTGAGCAGTGGCTTTCCCCAGATACATCTTGTGTTATGTGCCATTGATTTATCTTCTTCTTGTTCATATTATTTTTCATCGATCTATTGGCTTCCGCTGGTTGAAAGTAGAAGTAGATTCTTGTCCTGTGGTTTAGTAAATTTCATGAGCTTGTGAATCTATAGGAAAATCTACATGTTATAGGAGTTGAGAACAATATACTAGAGGAGATTTCGAAGTTTTGAGTTTTGGGTTACAGGTGAAATTTGAATTTGAAATACATACTTCAAGATTGACATATGGCATTCTACGGTTTGCGGCTCGAGTATGCCTTGGAAGGAAACTCAAATTTTATAGCCTGGAGGGACAAAATGGAGGTTGTGCTAGAGGATAATGGCTTGAAGGAATTCGTTGATCAAGAAATTCCTAAGCCAACAACATCAGATGCATAGAATTTGGCCGAATGGAAGAAGTGTGTGGCAAAGGTGAGGTGGATAATCCTTGAGGGAGTTCGAGACCACATTGTCTCGAGTCTCCATGGCAAGGAAACTTCGTATGCTATGTGGAAAACATTGACAAACTTGTATGTTGGAAATAATACTGAGAGGGGGGGGGGGGGTGAATCAGTATTAGCAACTGAAACACTTTTTCATTTTCATACTCAGATTCATATACGCGACTTCAATTCAGGATATCCGTGTATATACGCGACTGTGTTAAATGAAACTAGCGTACATACAGTAATCTTATGATTCAGTTAGTTTATCTTCAGTGAATGCATCAGAACATTATTAACCACATTAACAGTAAACAGGAGCAGTATAACAGAACGGATCATCACACATAAGCCACACACATGAACACCATGATATAAGGTGGAAACCCAATGTGGGTGAAAACCACCTGCTGCAATTTGTTTCTATCTTCCTTTAATAAGAAACTTCTTTTACAATGTACTGGTGCAATCCTTTACTAGTACGCAAGCTTCTACCTGCAGAAGGCTACAACCTTCTTAGCTCTTGTACTAGCCGATCCATTTACTAGTACGTAGGCACTGGCCTACTGAAGGCTCCAACCTTCACTCGTTTTCCAGCTGCTCCTGGAAGGGAGCTACAACCCCCTGGCTCTTGTATTGGCCAATATGTTTACTAGTACGTAGGCGTCGGCCTACGGAACTCAACAATCATCCAGGGACCATGTTTCATACATTTTCATACTGGATCCATACATACAAAACAATCTTTACTGTAATCAACAATCTCTGAATCACCCTGTCAACAACACAATCAACAACAGAACTCTGCAATAATAACCAGATCCAACTGCAACCTCAAATATCATATCTCATACTGTATACGCTACTTTGACGAACCAAACCTGCGTATATACGCGCTTTCACCAAGGCCAACCCGCGTACAGATCTGCAAATATTTACTCATAACATTGCCGTTGTTCCAAACATCTGTCATACCCAGATCATAACATTCATACAATAAACATGCGTCAATAGATCTAGTCTATCCATAATCAAACCATATAATGATAATCATTCAAGCCTTAAGCTCCCGATCCATCGTTCATCATCCTTCACATGAGTGCCTCCTTGGTTCAGATCAAGCAAGGCATCACCAACCCATAGCCAACATCTAGATCTCACACATCATCAGATCTTCATCACATGCTCACACCTTCTCTTGGCCTAATGATCTTTTCCTTATATAAGTTTAGGCTTCTCTCAATACCATGGTCCAAAACCATGTAGAACCAATACCTTGGGTCGTCACTTCGGGCCAATTACCATGGACCAATACCAAAATCCCATGGACCAAATACCACTGACCAAAACCATGGTTTCCGACATGTACACGCCTTTCCTTCTGCGAACCAGCGTGTGTACATATACGCGCCTTTTGCTCCACTAACCCGCGTGTATATGCGCTTTCATCACGGTAAACATGCGTATACCTCTCTCTTGACCTACTGCTCTATGATCTGTCATCTGAGTGAGTTGCCATCAAGGACAACACTTGTATCATACCTCTGAGTGAGTTGCCATCAAGGACAACACTTGAATCATAATGCCAACAATCTCCCCCTTTGGACTTGATGGCAACAACCACACCAAGTCACTCTCCCCCTTTGACATCAAGGGCAAAGGGCAGACCAAGATATTCTCTTCTTTGATCTCCACCTGCTGTCCATACTCCCCCTGAGTACTTGCTGAATTCTCTGATTGAGCTCCCCCTTTGTACATGCCAAGATGTACCAATCCGTCCATGCTCCCCCTGAGCACATGCAAGATCTGCAAAAGCATATCATGACTCTATACATACATCAATCTCCCAACCAAGTGGGAATGCACCATTTTAAACTCATCCACCCAACCAAGTGAGGATATACCAATTGTTTATACATGACTCAACAACAAGAACCCTTATATTATCCATCCCATGCATAGTGGGGTAACAAAACAAAGACCAGCAATCCATTCAAGACCATGATTATCATACATCATATATGATCTGCACCATAAGCATCAGCATCCAAACCTGCAATACCATTCTTTTGACCGACCAACAATAAGTAGCAAGATGTATCATTTAGCTACATAAGCATCATCAACAAAGGCTTCTAACTGTAATGCCAACAATGCATTATTTGAAGTATATGCTCCCCCTGAACCTGTGTCATGCCATCATCAAATAGTGACTGAACCATATCTGACTTCTGTACTGCTGCTTTTCTTAAGAACTCCATATACGCGACTGTGCAGCGTCTAACTCGCGTATATACGCGACTTGTCTTCATGAAACCTACGTATGAGATTTAGAACAAAGATGTTCCACACTTTCAGCTTCCTCTGAGTCTGTCATGTCTGTGTATTCTGCTATGCCACATCTTTCTGGCTGTACTTCCTTTTTCTTCCATATCTTCAACTGTGATGATGTTTTCTCCTTTTGGTATGGTGTCCACAACCTTCTCCTACATTCCTTTGCTATGTGTCCAAGCTTGTTACATGCATAACATCTTACATATTTCATATTCCTTCTGTAGCAATCAACAGCTTTGTGACCAAACATGTTGCAAGAAAAACAATATCCTTTGAAGTACCTGGAACGTGAAGATCTTTCTGTGTGATGGTCTTGAACCATTCTACTTCTGCATCTGGCTGCAACATGTCCATGATTATAACATACATAACATTCAACATTATACATCGGAGGAAATAATCGTCTATCACTTCCATAGTTAGGAGCAAATGATTTTCTTTGAGGAATTTCTTTCCTTGGCTGTTCCTTATTGAGCATTTCAGATTTCTCATTAGAGTTTCTTGCCTCACCTTGTGAGCTAGATTCACCTTCAATAGATTCATGAAAACCAAGACCAGTTTTGATAGCAGGAGACCGTTGACTACTAAGAATATCATCCAAAATCTTAGTACTATCTTGAAATCGTAATAGTTTATCCTTTTCTTATAATTTATCTTTCAAGATATTTACCTCAACCTGATGTTGTTCTTCCTTTTCCATGCATTGCTTCTTCAAGATTTCTTCAGACTTCCTTCCTTCTTCCACTTGTTGCCTTAATTTGAGAATCTCTTTTTCTTGTTCTTCATTCAACACTTGCAGCATTTGACGAACTCTGAAGGCACATTCCAGCTGAGCTTTTAAGCTGATAATTTCTTCCTTGAGGGCACTCTCCCTTTTGCTAGGTAGATCTTCTTGATCTATGATTTTATCTGATGCTTCATTTGCTTGTCCATCTTCAATCTGAGGTGATTCAGAATCTAAATACTTACTTCCACTCACCGGCAAGCTGTCATTGTTCTTTTGAGCTGTCTTCTTCTTTTGACGCGCTTTCTTTCCCATTGTTCTACGGATCTCCTTCAAGCGATCAAGCTTATACCAAAGGACCTGCTCTGATACCAATTGTTGGAAATAATACTGAGAGGGGTGGGTGAATCAGTATTAGCAACTCAAACACTTTTTCATTTTCATACTCAGATTCATATACGCGACTTCAATTCAGGATATTCGCGTATATACGCGACTGTGTTAAATGAAACTAGCGTACATACAGTAATCTTATGATTCAATTAGTTTATCTTCAGTGAATGCATCAGAACATTATTAACCACATTAACAGTAAACAGGAGCAGTATAACAGAACGGATCATCACACATAAGCCACACACATGAACACCATGATATAAGGTGGAAACCCAATGTGGGTGAAAACCACCTGCTGCAATTTGTTTCTATCTTCCTTTAATAAGAAACTTCTTTTACAATGTACTGGTGTAGTCCTTTACCAGTACGCAGGCTTCTACCTGCAGAAGGCTACAACCTTCTTAGCTCTTGTACTAGCCAATCCATTTACTAGTACGTAGGCGCTGGCCTACTAAAGGCTCCAACCTTCACTCGTTTTCCAGCTGCTCCTGGAAGGGAGCTACAACCCCCTGGCTCTTGTACTGGCCAATATGTTTACCAGTACGTAGGCGCCAGCCTACGGAACTCAACAATCATCCAGGGACCACGTTTCATACATTTTCATACTGGATCCATAAATACAAAACAATCTTTACTGTAATCAACAATATCTGAATCACCCTGTCAACAACACAATCAACAACAGAACTCTGCAATAAGAACCAGATCCAACTGCAACCTCAAATATCATATCTCATACTGTATACGCTACTTTGACGAACCAAACTTGCGTATATACGCGCTTTCACCAAGGCCAACCCGCGTACAGATCTGCAAATATTTACTCATAACATTATCGTTGTTCCAAACATTTGTCATACCCAGATCATAACATTCATACAATAAACATGCGTCAATAGATCTAGTCTATCCATAATCAAACCATATAATGATAATCATTCAAGCCTTAAGCTCCCGATCCATCGTTCATCATCCTTCACATGAGTGCCTCCTTGGTTCAGATCAAGCAAGGCATCACCAACCCATAGCCAGCATCTAGATCTCACACATCATCAGATCTTCATCACATGCTCACACCTTCTCTTGGCCTAATGATCTTTTCCTTATATAAGTTTAGGCTTCTCTCAATACCATGGTCCAAAACCATGTAGAACCAATACCTTGGACCCAATACCTGGGGTCGTCACTTCAGGCCAATTACCATGGACCAATACCAAAATCCCATGGACCAAATACCACTGACCAAAACCATGGTTTCCGACATGTACGCGCCTTTCCTTCTGCGAACCAGCGTGTGTACGTATACGCGCCTTTTGCTCCACTAACCCGCGTGTATACGCGCTTTCATCACAGTAAACCTGCGTATACCTCTCTCTTGACCTATTGCTCTATGATATGTCATCTGAGTGAGTTGCCATCAAGGACAACACTTGTATCATACCTCTGAGTGAGTTGCCATCAAGGAAAACACTTGAATCATAATGCCAACATTGTATTAGAACAACAATGACCAAAGGAAATTGGAACTGAAGGACAAACTTTGAAAAATCAAAATGGAGAAAGGCAAGACGATTCCAAAATACTTGACCAAGTTCACTCAGTGTCGTGATGAACTTGGAAGTGTTGGAATCACGGTTGCCGAGGATGATATGGTGAGTATTTCTCTTCTAGGACTCCCAAAGAGTTGGCATAGTTATCAGGACTCTGTCAATGGTCGGGAGAAGTTGCCGGATTGGGAACGACTGTGGTCGGATTTGATGCAGGAGGAGATCAGGAGGAACACCAGGGATGGCTCTTCATCAAAGGATGATGATGAAGAGAATTGTGCCTTAGAGATTAAGGCAAAGAAGAGGAAAGGGGAAGCTTCCCATTCCAAATCGAATTCTTATCATGGAGGTAAGAAGAAAGACATGACAAAAGTTAAGTGCTTTCATTGTCATGAGCTGGGCCATTTTGCTACAAATTGTCCACTTAAGAAGTCCAAGAAGAAGTCCTCAGGAGGAGCGACAGATGAGGCTTTGGCCTCTCAATTTAAATTGGACTTTTCCCTCATTGCATGCATGGTATCATCAATGATGGGAAGTGTATGGTACTTATACAATGGAGCTTCATTCCACATGACTGGAAACAAAGAGTTATTCAGTGACCTGGAGGAGAAAGATCTCCAAATGCATATCGAGACGGGTGATGATGGGAAGTATAGTGTTCCTGGATTGGGCACGATTACTTTTCAGAGGGAGCATGGGGCACCACTCACCTTGAAGAATGTTATGTATGTTCCCAGGCTGAAGAAGAATTTGGTATCCATTTCCATGTTTGAGGATAGAGGCTATGATGTGATCTTCTCGAAAGAAAAGGCGTTCCTTCAACACATAGCCACGAGTCAAGTAAAGAAGATAGGGATTCGGGTGAAGAATCTCT
The DNA here is from genome assembly GCA_031772625.1 of Pinus tabuliformis. Lineage (NCBI taxonomy): Eukaryota > Viridiplantae > Streptophyta > Pinopsida > Pinales > Pinaceae > Pinus > Pinus tabuliformis. Next base: position 347,399,196 of record CM062804.1, read on the forward strand.
ATAAGATAGAGGTAGAGGAGTGTGATGATTTGAGCACAAAAGCATAAAGGGTGTAGAGCTGAGACATTGGCGAGTTGTGGCATAGGTGATTGGGCACTTGCATCATGGGGCTTTGAAGATATTGCAACAGATCTCTACCGGTCTTCCCAAAGGTACGCTTGAGCAAGTTGATACATGCAAGGGGTGTACTTTGGGAAAATACACCAAGTCTTCCTTTCACAACAGAGATAGTCGAGCAGAGGCTATTCTAGAGTGAGTCCATTCAGATGTGTGTGGACCATTCTCGACAGCATCCACGACCAAACACATGTATTATGTTATATTTGTTGATGACTTTTCTTGAAAATTTTGGATATTTTTTCATGCAAAAAAATTATCAAACTTTCACAAAGTTTTGTGAGTTTAAAGCATTGGTGGGGAAAGAGTCGAGCAATAAGGTTAAAACTCTATGGTGTGATAACATTGGTGAGTATGTCTCAAACGAGTTTAAGAACTTCTGTGCAGCGGAAGGGATTAAATGGGAGTTGACGACACCCCATAACCCTCAACAGAATGGGGTGGACAGGAGGAAGAACATAAGCATAATAGGGGCAGTGAGGGCGATGTTGCATGATCAGGGCCTACCACTACACTTGTGGGCTGAGGCATGCAAGGGTTTATGTTCATAATCGTAGCCCACATCAGATACTTGAGATGAAGACACCATAGGAGGCTTATTCCGGTAAGAGGCCAGATGTTGGTCACTTCAAGATTTTTGGGTCGTCGGTATATTTCCATATGACCTAAGATGCTTGAGCTGACAACAGAGTTGGGGATATTTGTGGGGTACACTGATACACCTCACAACTATCAGGTGTAATTGCTGACCAGGAGGATGGCAGTGGTTCGCAAGGATGTCATATTTGATGAGGAGAGGGCCATGCGAGTTTCCCTTGAGAGGGAGCTTGAGGTACATGCGGATGAGGAGCTTTTAGCTCCTAAGGTTAAGGAGCCTCAAATTGATGTGGAGTAGCCACATGCAGAGGATCCGAGAGTGGAGACATCCACTCAGGCAGACTCTTCCAAAGAGGGAAGAAAGTGCACCAAAGAGGCTGACAGATTGTTGGATGATGCAAGATAGTGCAGGCAGAGGAGGTCACCTGAGAGGTACATTGGATACATGGCTCTTATGGGAAAATGTGTTGTGACAGAGCCATTTTCTTTTAAGGAAGTAGAGCAAAAACCAGTTTGGGTTGATGCCATGGTGGAGGAGTATGACTCCATTGTTCATAATAGTGTTTGGGATGTGGTCCTGAGATTGGAAGACAAGTCAGTGGTGAGCTCCCGTTGGATTTACAAGGTAAAGCAAGCTGCATATGGTAGTGTGGAGAAGCATAAGGCTAGATTTGTGGCATGTGGCTTTTCATAGGTAGAGGGGATTGACTATGATGATACCTTTGCTCATGTTGCAAGGTACTCATCAATTAGATCTATATTGGCACTATCAGCACAAATGGGTTGGAAGATACATCAGATGGATGTAAAGACAACCTTCCTTAATGGCATGATTGAGGAAGAGGTGTACATAGAGCAACCTGAAGGTTTTGAGACCTTTGATCGTGAGTCGCATGTGTGTCGGCTCAAGAGAGTGTTGTTGGCTGAAGAAAGCACCCCATGCTTGGTACACTAGGATAGATACCTACTTCTTCGGGTTGGGCTTCACGAAGAGTGAACCGGTTGCGAACCTGTACCACATAGTGGTGGAAGGTAATTTTTTTATCATTGTACTTTATGTTGATGATTAGTTGATAAAGTCTTGCAAGGAGGACCTTGCAAGAGAATTTGAGATGAATGACACAGGGCTCATGCATTACATTCTTGGCATGGAGGTATGCCAGGGAGATGGGGAGTTGTTTGTGTCTCATGGCAAGTATGCCAACGATATACTCAGGAGATTCCGCATGGAGAGCAGAAAACCCATGGAGACTCCTCTAGCAGGTAACTGGAGGAAGGAGGATGCTACTTCAAGGGAAGTAGTGGAAGCTATTGTTTACATGCAGCTTGTGGGTTCACTCATGTACTTGGTGAGCACACGACTGATATGTGCTATGCAGTTAACCAGCTTAGTCAAAAGATGGTTAGGCTACCAAGTTGTATGGAAGGCGACAAAGCATGTGTTGAGATACCTCAGGGGAACTACTCATTTTGGGTTATGGTACAGACGGACAAAGGGAGTGAAGCTTCAAGGCTTCACCAATGCACATTGGGTAGGGAGTCCATCCAGCAGAAAGAGCACATCAGGAGGGACCTTCAGTATTGGGCCAGCGGTAGTTTCTTGATACAACAGGAAACAAAGATCGGGTGCACTTAGTTCGGTAGAGGCAAAGTACATGGCTGTAAGTCAAGCAACATGTGAGCTTATTTGGATGAGGAAGACCCTAGTTGGTTTGTTTGGTCAGCAGATGGATCCAACTGTGATTTAATGAGATAATCAAAGTTGTATCAAAATCTTTGAAAATCCAGTTTTTCATGATCGTTCCAAGCATATTGATATCTGATATCATCATCTCAAAGATTGTGTATTGAGGTAGATTACGTTGTTAGAGTACATTCCTATGGAGGAGCAAGATGCCGACATTTTGACAAAGGCATTGTTAAGATGTAAATTCGAGTTTCACAGCGACAGGATCGTGGTAGCTGATAATCCCTCTCTTGTTGAGAGGGAGTGTTGATAAATGGAAACAAGGAATTCCAGTTTAAATTTGTCCTTGAATTTAAACTGTGAATTAAAATCGAATTCTATTCTCATAGCAACTTGTAAATAGTTAGTTAAGTTTAATTAACTTAATTAGCTTATGAATTTTGAGTTGCAAGTCTTTCTGAAGTCATGTATATGTTCTCCCTGAGTTTTAGGGGTCCAGGATGAGTTTAATTGCTAGTTGTATTTAGATAACTCAGTTTACTGAGTTATGTTCAGTTAAATTAGTTTCAAACTGTTTGAGGAACTAATAGAAAGTGAACAGTCAGTTGGTGCACTAGTGCATCCACAAGTGTCACTCTAGTTAACTGAAGATTCCTCATCATAAACTCATGGATGTCGATTATGAGAAAGACCCAGTTGAGACTAGAGTGCAGGGACAGTGTACTATAAGTTGTATGATTTATTAAGTTGTATAGATCATGCATGCAATCAAGAATTCAACCTAGACTGGATTGCGCAGTTTTAGAAGCACTAGATTCCCATTAATATGGGCTATTCATCGATAGGAATTGCGCAAGGAAATAGGGGCTTGGAGGGCAGCATAATTGGCTAAGTGTTGGCCAAGAGCTTGCTTGTGAGCTGAGAGAGTTGAGCATACTTGTGCAGAATTGTTCTAGTGAGAACAAGCTTTGTATCTTCACTCATATTTCTGATATATGCAATACAGATAGTGGGGTTTTGAGAAGTGGCTTTCCCCAGATGCATCTTGTGTTATGTGTCATTAATTTATCTTCTTCTTTTTTCATATTTTTTTCATCGATATATTGGCTTCCGTTGGTTGAAAGTAGAAGTACATTCTTGTCTTGTGCTTTAGTAAATCACATGAGCTTGTGAATCTACAAAAAAATATACATATAAGGCTCAAGAAGTGACCAAGTACAATAAGGGAGAAATTAGGGCCCAAAGAATCCTCTTTGGGTCTATCAAAGATCACCTCATCTCTTTTGTTTCAGATATGTCCACATCCAAAGAAATCTATGACAAATTAGTCAAACTATATTTTGTCAACACTATGGTCAGAAAATTTCACTGGGGAATCAACTTTATGGAACAAGGATATCAAAAGATGAATATGTGGCCTCATATGTTATGAAAGTATAAAAATTAAAGGATCAACTTCAAAGGCTTGAAGAAATCATATTAGATTATGAATTAATCACTTCCATACTCAATTCTCTACCTCTAGATTGGAGTGGTTTTGTAAGTAGCATCTACTCAAGAAAAGATACTCCAACATTTGAAGAACTTTGGGCTCTATGTGTTCTAGAAGAAGCAAGGTTGAAAGCTAAGGATGACACCGAACCCAATAATGAAAACTCTCAAGCATTTGCTGCTAGATCGAGGAGGAAGTTTGGAAGATTTGGGCTGCATCATAGATCCAACAACAAGAAGTCACATGGAAGTTGAGACATGCCTAAAGTGCAATGCTTTAGTTGCAATGAATATGGACATTATAAAAGGGATTGTCCCAAGGATCCTAAGAACAAGAAAAACAACAAAAGGAAAGAAAGAAGTGAAGCACATATTGCAAAAGATGAAGAAGCCAAAAATAAACCTAAGGTTGAAGACAACAAGGACCTTTACTATTGAAGAAATTGGTGGATACCAGGTTTGCAAATAGATTGTTTTCATTTCTTATTAGAAGATAATATCTAGAGTTGCAGTTACAACTACATTTGAAGGATAGAAGATTCTTGGGATTCGCACATTATGGAGTCATTGAAGAACAATATAACACTGGAAGAAACAACGTCTACATGCAGTTGCAGTTACATGAGAAGGATGGAAGTTTCTCTTGTAATTCACAAGTCTGGAGTCTTGAAGAAAGCATATAGTTTAGAAGAGTTTGGGTCATCAAAATTTGTCTACACATTGTTCCACATTCATATTCTACCATCACCATAACAGTTAAAGACATTAATTTCATCATGAAGATTTAGAAGCGGTCATTTAGCAAGGAAGGACTACAATATTTACAATAAAAGAAGAACAATAGTAGAGTCAAGGTCATCATGCAACATTAAAGAATTCTCTCCAATATGATATTTTGCACTAGCCCAGTGATACTACCAAAGTTTAGCATTTGAATGTAAGATTCAAAGTAACATAGCATAAGTCTATTCTACAAAGAAAAGTAGGAAGCTTACCAATATGCATTGAAGAATGATCTAGAAACAACATAGGAGCTTAAATGAGGTTATTCTTATCAAAGGAGAAATCTCATCATTCTACATTTCATGAACATCATCTTCAAAGAATTCCAAAGATGTAGTTTGATGGAAACTTGGAAGGAAGAAGTACACTTACCATGATGGGAGTTTTCATAAACATTTTGCAATCAACTATCTCAAAAGAGGGACTCATATCTTCAAAGGGAGTTAAAGGAAGAACTTAATGTATAATAATTATACTTGGAAAGAAAGTTAATGGAAAAAGCATGATATATCTTAGTTAAGAAGTTGAAAAAGGAAAGTCAAATCATTAAGATTCTCTTAGATGGTTATTTGACATATGACAAAGGTTATTTTCCTTGGTCTAGCAACAAAACACATCATCTTTTGTTGACACTACTGTTGGTCATTATTCAATATAACTTCCTGAAAGAATGTGAAGCTAGGAAGTGTGAAGGAAGTAATGATTGACCTCAGAGGGAATCAACAACAAGAATTGACATGAAGAATCCTACAACTTGACTTGAGATTATATATCGATTGTTTTGGCAACTCTAATAATTAGGAATGATATCAATAATGTTTGGGATATGGTATGGCTTCCTAGAAAAATACACGTAGCAGAGGTATGAACACTATAGAGGCAGAAAAGGACAAGCTTATGATCAAAAGGGACAAGATGACAAATTGATGACAACACCCTTTAGCAAGAAGTTGAAGAACTTTGATATTGTACCAATAGTTGATTGGTTGATAGTGCTAATGACAATTGGGAGCTGATATGATTTATTGAAAGAGCGTGAATCATAATTCAATACAAAGAAAGAAGATGAAAAGGCTTTGTGTAATTAGCTATGAAGAAAGTTTTACTCCATAAGGCGTTTGATGAACTACTTGATGCGTGAATATTGTCAGAGAAATAGAAAGGTCGAAGTGTTTTATAATTCGTGGCATGATGTAGGATGAAGTTGTGTACTAGTAGTTTGTCTCCATTGATGAAGCAGATAACCGATGTATTAATGATGTTCCTCTCAATGAAAAGGAATGGGAAAAGCTTAGTATTGTGGTTATTTGAGAAGGAGTAAGGATCTCCTCCTTGGTTGAGAGGGAGTGAGGGTGGACATCGTATTCCCGGTGTGTCATTCAATATGGCCAGGACTAACAATTGTAAGCCTAGTGAAGGCATTGGTAGGGAGAATGATGGATTGGATAAGAATCTAGGACCAATATTGTTTGAGGATTTGTATCCAAGATAGGATTAGTCCTGAGGACCGATATTCTTTGAGGATGTGTATCCAAAATAAGAATAGTCATGTAAGGACATACTTGGTGAACATCTTGATAAGGTATGTGCCTAGAGAGGTGGTGGTGTCCAAATTTGAACCTCCCAACATTATGCTCTGATGATCCGAACTTAAACATGAATGTAACAACTTACATATATAATTATAAATACAAAGATGCAACAGAAAAACACGTCATTTCATTAATAGAAAAACACTAAACTATGCTTACAAACAGAATGGAAATGAGATAACTCGGGCAATGGTAGCTTATCTCTGAGAAGAGATGTGGTGCCTACATGCCTCTGAACTATGTTACAATGAGGCTCAAAGGCCTATTTATTATTTAGAAACAATGGAAAACCTTAAACATCCAAAAAACTAATCCTAGGAGATGAGGCACCAAACTGTGGGTCCCGTTTGGGTAAATTGGTACATCAACTTCCCAGGGCCGTAACTTTGGCATACGATCTCAATTTGGCTATGATAATACCTCGTTTCGAAGATCTCGAAGAGAAAGTTAAAAGAAAACATGCAAGCCAATTTGGGGCATTTTTAGTCTCTCCGTTTTCCCTAAAAACGTCATTTAGGGACTCAAAACAACTCTGGAAATTCAGGACTCGAAAAACTGCCAAAAAATTAAATTGTGTTACAATTAAGGAAACCAAAAAACTAAGAGAGATAGTGTTGGGGGTCCAAGTGGAATAGGTTGGTGGCCACCAATATCCACATGGATCATTCCTCCCTCCTTAGGAAGCAATGGTCCCCATTGCGTTGAGTGCCTCCATGAGATGGGGAAACTTCTGCTGAACTTGGTCCTTGGTGAGCCACTTGCCTTGGTGAAGGAGTTGGCCAGCTTTGATAACCTGATATAGTTGGATCTTCTGCTGGCGAGTGTTCTTGATCTGTGTCCATGATCTGATTAGTGGTGGCCTGTTCCATGTAGTTTGGGTTTAGCTCTGTTGGTGTGAGTTGTTCTGCAACGTTGGATGTGTCCAACAATGGTGGAAAGTATGGCTGAAGGTGGTCTACATTGAACACTGGGTGCAGACCAAGGAACGATGGAATGTTGAGCTTGAAGGCATTGTCCCCTACAGCCTTGGTGATGGTGTATGGGCCATATCGGAGCGAGAAGAGCTTGCGGTGGGGTCCAGCGAGGCACTCCTTCTGCAAATGTAGCCAAACTTTGTCGTCCACTTGGAACTTGTGCGCACCCGATGATGATCATGGCGCTGCTTGTACTTAGCATTGGATCTATCCAATATATCATGGACCTGCTGGTAGATGTATTGAATGCACTCAATGAAGTTGTTAGCCCTGTCGGCTTCAGACTGGACATGAGTCGAATCTGCCTGAGTAGCTGCAAATGTATGGCCACATCAATGGGACATAATGACTAAAATCCCAACCCTACTTGAAAGGGGTTGTGGCTTGTTGAGCTGTGGAGAGATCTGTTGTCGCTGTGCTGGATATAGGGGAGGCTTTCATCCCATGTGTGTGGATGCTTTGAGTTGTACATGCGTAGAATGTGTACGATCATCTTGTTGACAACCTTTGTTTGGCCATCAATTTGAGGATGGAAATCCGTGGACTTAGTAATTTTTTTATCCAGGTTCGATCATATTTGACCAAAATGCACTCAGGAATCTGTTGTCCCAATTTGAGACAATGGACTGTGGGACCCCAAAGTGTACCCACACTCGCTCAAAGAAGATCTTAGCAATGGTCTCTATTGTGATACTCTTCTTACAGGGCGTCATGATGACCATCTTAGAGAATCTGTCAATGACCACGAAAATGCAATCAGTGTTGTGCTCAGTAGAAGGAAGGTCCAACATGTAATCCATGGAGACAAATTCCCAAGGCTAACTGGGAGTAGGTAGAGGAGTATATAGTCCTTGCTTCTTGATGGTTGGTTTGGAAATGGCGCAGGTGGTGCAGGATCTAATGTACTTCCCAACATCCTAACGAAGTTTCGACCAATAAAAATACTTCTGCAATACCGTCACTATTTTCTCTACTTCGAAATGTCCAGCGAACCGACTGTAGTGCGCCTCCCAAATCATCTTGGCACGCTCGCTTGAAAGAACACATATGTGTCCCAGGTGGCATAACAGTGCATCCTGAAGGTGAAAATTTGGAACTTGCTTCCCTTCCAGGAGTGTCTGGTATATGCTGCCAAATTCTGGATCGCTCTTGTAAAGATGTGGCCACCCTGATGTCTCGTGCCCACAGGAGTCGAGCATAGTGATCAGCGCCATGACTGGTGGTCGGCTGAGGCAATCAATGACATTATTAATGCTGCCCTTATTATACTTAATGTTCAAATGGAATTGTTGCAGGTAGGTGGACCATTTCTGCAACTTCCCTTGTGTTTGTATGAACTATAGAGGTCGGTGGTCTGTGTGGATGACCGTTTTCTTCCCCAGAATGTAATGCTTCCATTGACGGAAGGCTTTCGCAATGGAATGCATTTCTTTGTCGTAAGTGGGGTATTTTCTGACTGTTTTTGAAAGTGTCTCACTGTGGTAAGCCACTGGATGCCCATGCTGAGTAAGAACTGCACCAATAACATAGTCGGAGGCATCTGTCTCAATCTCAAATGGTTGTTACAGGTCTGGTAATGTGAGAACTGGTGCAGAACAAAGACGATCCTTCAACTCAGAGAAGGCTTGATGTTGGGTTTCAGACCAAAAAACTTTTCTTTTGCTCTGCCCTTGGTGACTGAGTTAAAGGCCAAGTGATATGAGAGAACCCCAAAACAAACCTACGGTAGAAGTTGGAAAGGCCCAAAAAGCTGTAGAGCTCTGTTAAAGTGGTTGGGGTTGGCTAATCCCGAATGACTTGTATCTTGGATGGGTCCACATGTACACCTTGCTCATCAATTATGTACCCCAGATATGGAGCTCGGGTCAGGCGAAAGGTGCATTTCTCCAAGTTTGCACACAACTTGTGTTGTTGCAGGGTTTGAAGGACTTGTCGAATATGGTGGAGGTGCTCGTCCCAACTCTATCTGAAGATCAAGATGTCATCTAAATACACCACCACAAATGCATTGGTGAAGGGTTGCAAGATGTCTTCCATCAGTCTCATGAAGGTTGCAGGGGTGTTTGTCAATGCAAACGACATGACCAACTGTTTGAGAAGGCCCTCCTTAGATTTGAAGGCAACCTTCCACACATCAGAGGGTTCGATATGCACCTAGTGATAACTTGACTTCAAGTCAATCTTGCTGAAATATTTGGCCCCCTTGAGCTGGCCAAGAAGCTCACCAATCTGCAAGAGTGGGTACCTATTTCAGACAGTGATCTTGTTCAATGCCTGGTAGTCAATACGGAGCCTCTAGGTCCCATCCTTTTGTACCAATACAATCAGGCTCCCACAGGGTGATGAACTTGGCCTAATGTGCCCTTTTTGCAATAGTTCCTGAATCTGTCTCCTGATCTCATCGTTCTCCAGAACAAAGCGCCGATAGATCAGTCCATTGGGAGTCGATGTTCCCAGGGTCAGATCGATGGAGTGCTTGACTTGACAGTGTTGAGGTACCCATGTAGGTGAGGCGAAAATATCCCTGTACTCCTCCATAACCTTATCCATCTGTTTCTGCTGTGCGGAGGAGCCCTGCCTTGAATTCGTGGCCACAAGCTTCTTCTTGCCCTGAGGGAGAATCATAAGGAAAACAAATTTCCTGGTCTGGGAAATGATCTTACTGCATTGCTTTGTAGTGATCAAAGAGATGGCAGTAGGTGGGGTTACCTATGGTATCAGGCTCCCATAGGGTGATGAACTTGGCCTAATGTGCCCATTTTTACAATAGTTCCTGAATCTTCCTCATGATCTCATTGTTCTCTAGAACAAAGCGCTGATTGATTGGTCCATTGGGAGTCGATGTGCCCAGGGTCAGATCGATGGAGTGCTTGACTTGACAGTGTAGAGGTACCCATGTAGGCGAGGCGAAAATATCCCTGTACTCCTCCATAACCTTGTCCATCTGTTTCTGCTGTGCGAAGGAGCCCTGCCTTGAAGTCGTGGCCACAAGCTTCTTCTTGCCTTGAGGGAAAATCATAAGGAAAACAAATTTCCTGGTCTGGGAAATGATCTTACTGCATTGCTTTGTAGTGATCAAAGAGATGGCAGTAGGCGGGGTTACCTATGGTATCTTGTACAACTTGTTGGCTAAGGTAATAATCACATAGCGATGTCTAGACTCATATACAACACGTCAATTCCAAAAGTATGGTTGTCCTAGCAATACATCACAAACCTCAAGAGGAGAAACATCACATCGTACCTCATCTCTGAAGGGCTTGATGTTGTAAGGAAGGCGACACTGCTGGCCCATGCAAAGATCTCTTCCTTGGTGAAGCCACCCGATGGTGTATGTCTATGGATGTGTTGTAGTCTTTAGGACCAACTGCTTCACGACCTCTACTGAAATGAGGTTATTTTGGCTCCTACTGTCAACAATGAACTGCAACGGAGAACCCTTCACCCACATCTGTGAGTGGAAGACGCGTCCTCCCTCCCCTGGATCTTTAGGCTCAATCTTTTGGATCTTGGTGGTGGCCACGTGGCACTGCGCTCCGCACCAATGATCTGCTTCCCTTTGTCAGTTCCCTTATCAGGTTCTGATTCAAAGTTGGAACATGTGTCTGACTCAGAAGCCTTCAGCTCGGCCACTAGTGACTGGCTTGGCATGACACTCACTTGTATTGTGAGTGGAGCTCTTATGGAACTCACACCATTTTCCTGTGCCCTTCTTTGTCTTCGCGATATTGTTCTTTGCTTGCAGCTTTGGCGGGCTATCTTGGGTAGCCCCGACTTGTCTTGGTCCTTTGTTCTATTGTTTGGGGGCGCCTTTTCCTTGCTTTGGATTCGCAGATCAAAAGTCCCGCATCTTCTGTTTAAACTTCTGCTCAATCTTAATAGCGTACCAGTAAATCTTGCTGAGCGAGGAAATGTCCAGGAACTCCATCTCGTCCTGGATGTACTTGTGTAGACAACTGTGGTGCTTGAGCACTAAATGCCGCTCAATATCCTTGATAACCAGCTTCATGCGAAGTGTATGGAAAATATTTGTGAACTCCGACACATCTTGGTCCCTGTTGATCACTACGTGTCAACAACCCGTAGCAGTACACCCCTTTTTTCGCAAAAGGGATAGCGCCTGATCGATGTGTTCCTGCCATCCAGCTATCATCATCAGCCTGAGGATCATCTTATAATGTAAACCCAGTTTGCATGTGTATAATGTAAATAATCTCAGTAGATCCATGTCGTGTATGTAATCACCTAGGTAAACCTACTTTTCTGGTGACGATCTACATTTCGGGAGGTTTTTTGTTTCATCGATCCATTCTCGGATGGTCGGCAGAGTTTTCCTTCAGCGTTACCCCAAAGCCGGAATGGATTTTGTCACTGGGATCTTAGGGGAGTGCTAGTGTTCTAGATCGAGTCTATGTAAAAGTGATTTGGGAATAATCCTAACTATTTGGTTAGGTTATTTTATTACAAATTGCTTGATCTACTAGATTATATTTGTGTCGCAGAACTGGGTAGTCTGTGAGGGTCTATTTCAAATGGGTTTTCCCCCTTGAGATGTAAAAAATATAAAAATCATGATGTAAAGTGTCTCGAGGGTTAGAAAAATAATTTATCCCCTCATAGGTTAATTAATTAAAATTTCTGGACAAAAAAAATTAAAATCCTAAGCCCCTAGGTAAATTTAAATTTTCCAAAGGCAAAATTCGTGGGTCCTTTAAAAAAATAAATTTTAAGAGGTCCAGGGACTAAGGTTAATTGATTATTTTGCTAATTTTATGCCTTTGGTCACTGGGGTTAAGTCAAAGTCAAAATTTTGAGGAAATTAATTCAAAATTTTAATTTTTGAATTAATTAAAACACATTTAATTGAAAAATTCGAAATTTCCTCAACATTTAAAATTTTGACGGATGAGATTAAAAGAAATTTTGATCCTCATCAATGGTCAAAATCACTTTGACAAGGATCACTCGAACTAGACGTTGGAGGATTTATCTTTAAATAGGAGGTGATTTGTCAGTGAATATCATCTGATCTTTTGATCGTGTACTAAGCGAAAAGCTCTCTTGTAATCTTTTTATGAGCAATAAAGAAAGACTTTGGGGTTAATTTCTGCTGGTGTTACTCTTCATGGAAATGCTGTAAGATGTATTATTTTCGTGCGCAATTCCTTTTTGAGTACATGTATCTTGCTTAATCGCTAGGGTTTGAATGATAATTTAAGTTTTGAATATAATAGCAGGTATCTCTATTACATCTGAATTTTATTATTGTCTTCTCGCTCTATGTTGACGGCTGAATTGAGTTTTGTAGGAAAATCTTTGATTATTATATCATCGGGCATTCGGGGAAGTTCTTGGCTAAACCAGTCAACTCCCGATCCATGTTTTTTGAAGAGCCCAGTTTGAATTTGATCCTGGGCTTATCATAAGATATTTTTATGGGTGATGCATGAGGGTTTTGAGCTCAGTACCTCCTTTAAAAATTCAAAAAAAAAACTTAATTTTTTTGTGTGCTAAATCGGTATATCTCGCTGTTGATAGCCTCAGATCATCAGATCTGGGAGCGGAGTCAGATTCACACTCCCTAGATCGGATAGATCTGCCATTTATGTACATAGACTTGTAATTAATTTTAGTTTTTTGACTTTGGTTTTCACGGTTTTAATGTTTTTTGGGTCATTGTGTATATCGTTTGAGTGTTTTTTGTTGTATTGCAGCTACAGATCTGAAGCTGAAAGCTGTGCAGAGTCCAGATCTAGGCCCCGGAGGGTAAGATCTGGATCTTGGGAGGTCCATCAACATCATTTTTGGCAGGGTTTCTATCCAGAGATTTTGTAATCCAAGAGTTTTAAATTTTTTATCTGGAAATTTCGTGAGGGCTTCATTAAGCAATCTGAAGTAGAAAGATTTAAATTTTTTTAAGATTTCTTGAAAGTTTTGAGGGGTTTCTGGACCACATGTCTACTGCTGCCGGGGGTTTTCATTTTTCGTTGCAGGAAAATTTCGAAATTTTTGGGAAACTATGTAAAACCCTCGCCATCTTTGCTACCCATCACCCTTTCCCTTCAACGCACGCTGCTGCCATCTTTCATCCTTCGCGGCTCTTTGCAAATGTTGCGATACCTCTGCTCCATTACCTCCTCTCTACGTGACCCCACTGCCTTCATCGCAGTCCACGCAACCTTCAACGCTGCCCACACATTCTTTAAAACCCTTGATGCTGTTGCATCCCTTCCACGCAGTTTCCTCCATCCACTGCCAATCTCTCCGCGCAGCTGCATCCATCCACGTTATCTAGATCTACACGTTGCTATCGCAGCCCCATCCTTGTCGCAACATTCCTTCCCTCCTCGCTACTGCTATCCCCTTATCACACCTACGTCCAGGCTCAATCCCCTCACAGACTTGCTTCATTTCCACGCACTCCCTTTGTGCTACTCTACATCCTTCAACCTGCAACGAATCTGCCCACAGATCCGCAGCTCCTCCAGCCTTCTCTGCCAGTGTCCAAGCTCCTCATGCGAACCTGCAGCTGCAAAACCATAAGAACATTCGACTTCCTTTTTCATTGTATATATGTGTTACTTCTATTTTGTATATCTGGGTTAGGGTTAGCGTTGGTTTCATATATTCCGATAGCATTTCTTTTAATTTTTTAATAAGGTTCGATTTTGAATTTGGCATTCATTTTTTATTTGATTTCATTCCATTTAGTTTCACCTTTTCTATGGTTTTGATAATATATATATATATATATATATATAAAGTTTCAAAAATCTTTTAAAAAATTAACCTTTTTGACATTTGATTTTTTATTTTTATTTTTGATTTAAAATTCTAAAATCTTAAAAAAATCTGAAATATTTAAAAAATATAAAAAACTTAAAAAACCTAAAACATTTAAAAAACATTAAAAAAGGTTTTTCTTTTTCTTTGTGACTTTTGATTTAAATTTTATTTTATGTTATGTTTTTTTCCTAAAAACCCTAAAAAATTTCTAAAAACATTAAAAATCTTAAAAAAAAATAAAAAAATCTAAAAATTTTAAAATTTTGGTGTCGAATTTAAGAAGAAATAAATTAAAGGACTTGCGTTTTCACATTGAAAATTTTAATGTGGCCTATGGCCCATTA